>JANJGK010000005.1:19018301-19088691 GCA_039081455.1 Macrobrachium rosenbergii | reverse complement strand
CTAGTTGCAATGTAGTTCGGAACTCCCCTTCGATTTCCAGGTATTTTTCCTTATAGAATCTGCGTTGCTAATAAATAAAAGTGCCAAGTCTCATTCCATGGCTGGATGAATGATGTTAATCAGTGTTAATTAAGATAGTCATGAAGACTTTTCTAGTATGAAGCCGGAATTTCCGCCGAATGAAACAACCACTGAAGTTATTAAAATCAAGCAAAAAGATGAAAAGCGGATCATTTTTAAAATTTTTGTAGTTCCTTCAGGTTAAATTTTTCGTGGATCTCTGCACTTGATAATAATTTAACATATACAAAAGTTTATATGATTTCACATGGACCCATCTGCAAGTAGGAAAGCAGTTCTTGTTTATCTCTGAAATTCATCACTTGCAGAATTTAAATCGGATAAGAAACTTTCCGAATTGAGGGAATAGGTAGTTGGGTATCGACTTGTGTTAATTAGAAAAATATATTATTCAGCATTTACAACCGTGAAGTAATGTATGTCTTAAAAATCATAGCTGACTAACCAGTTTTCATATAATTTCGAATAATTTTGGGGTAAACTTTGTTTCGATGCGTGCCCGGTTGGAAAATGTAATCTATGAATAGATGAGGTATATTTTTTCTCGTATTGTCAACTCAGTAATAAAAGAATGGACTCTTCGGCCCTGAAGTAATGCAGCAATGTTGCTCTCCTCCAACACACACACACGCACACGCACACATTATACACACACACACACACACATATATATATATATATATATATATATGTGTGTGTGTGTGTGTGTGTGTGTATGTGTGTGCGTGTGTGTGTGTGGCGCGCGTGTGTATATATATATATATATATATATATATATGTGTGTGTGTGTGTGTGTGCGCGCGTCTGTGTGTCGGAGGTGGGGATGTAAATGGTTATCAGCACATACTTTGCCGATTTAAAAGGATTTATAAATTTACACATTTGCGAACATGCACTTAATCATCCGCATTCACAAAAAACTCCCACCGACAATGGGAAACCACTGACTGAAGAAAGAGAAGCCATCTGAATGAATCAAGAAAACATACAGCTAAAAATAAAAAATAAAAAGAAAACATGTCTGAACTGGAACGAAAGGAGACCAGGCCACCCAAGAATGAGACGATATCCAGTTACCGCTGGGTAATACTCTCATCGCCACGATAAATTTCATCGGATAAGAACCAACAAGTCAGACATCTCGCAGGTGACACTCAACGCTCGTTGGTGCCACTCCAGAGTCCTCCTCCTCATCCTCCTCCTCCTCCTCCTATTGCTTTGCCTTCTCCTTTCGGACAACAGTACCAATCGATATTATTAGCAGCAGTTGTCTTAATAAACGAAGCACATTTTAGAAATAGTATCTTTTAGATCGAATTGATTTACTTATCAGCTAACTAATCCGATACAAACCAGAATGTAATTATAATTCAGCCACTTTAATTCTATCTTCTATCCCTTGACGCTTTCGTGTGGTTTCTTTTCCCGCTCCATTCTCTCAGTAATAAAAGAATGGAGCCTTGTCCGAAAGGAGAAGGCAAACAATAGGAGTAGGAGGGGGGAGGAGGAGGGCACTCGAAATGCACCACCGAGAACTGAGTGTCACCTGCGAGACGTTCGACTTGCTGGTTAATATCTGATGGATATTTACGATGGCAGTGACACGTATTATCCTGCGGTAATTGGATACCGGCTCCTTCTTGGGTGATTTGGTCTCCTTTCATTCCAATTTTGAGATTTTTTTTTTTTTTTTTTTTTTTTTTTTTTTAGTTTTCATTGCTACTCTGAGAGGGCTTCTCTGTCTTCAGTCAGTGATTTCCAGGGTAGAGCGAATTGGATATTGAACGACTTTTGTGGCTTAATGTTTGTCTATATACGAGTAAAATGTCACGGTGATGTGATAAAAATTCATAACTAGCTACGTGTTTGCAAAGCTCCAATCGGCTGTCGTCGTGGAAGTAGGTTAATACAGAAGTTAAGTACAAATATCTGCGCTCGATGGGGGTTAACTACGGCAGAGTCGGGCATTAACTTAACCTCTCTTGACAGGTCTAGCATCAGTGAATGTCGTCGGTTCTCGCCAGGTGACGAAACACTTATCAGTTACAATTCCCCTTCGGTACTGTTTCCGAGATAGAGCGAATTGGATATTGAACGACATTTGTAGATTAATGTTTGTGTTTATAAAATGTAACGGTGAAGTGATTGAAATTACTTTATGTATATATACATATAGGTCTATTACGAATTACTGTTAAAAAAAATACTTAGCATGGTAAAGCAAGTCAAATTAATAAAAATTAATTGCTAAAATATTAGAACGAAATTGTGCTCCATGATCTCAAAATACAGTTACAGAACAATTTTCATGTTCTTTGGAGTCAATTAATGAGTGGCTGCTCTTCATCCCTCCTGCATGATCACATTTCTCAATGATCATTCCTTTCTTCAGTCAGTCCATCAATTCACTGTAATCTCTCCCCTTCCGTGGTTTGAAAAGCACTTCACCTGACACTTATTTCTGTTCTTTGCTCTTAGAAGTGATCGCACTGTGATTCCTAACTACAAAAGACATTTAGAAAATAATAAACAAGATACCAAAAGAAGTAAAGTACAGATAAGAAAGATGATCGAATCTTTTTCACATCTGCTAATTAAACACTACAACAGACCTGTGCGTTGGCGAATAATTTTCACTTATCATGTGCTCCAGACAATAAATAATTGCATAATTTCTCACACATCATACCCCAACTATCTCTCTCTCTCTCTCTCTCTCTCTCTCTCTCTCTCTCTCTCTATATATATATATATATATATGTGTGTGTGTGTGTGTGTGTATATATACACGCACACACACACACACACATATATATATATATATATATATATATGTATATATATATATATATATATATGTGTGTGTGTGTGTGTGTGTACTGTACATTATATATGTGTGTGTGTATGTTTTTAACTTACTAGAAGAGCCCGCTAGTCACTAGTTGTACTGTGGAACAAAGATATTTTATCGACTTAAACCAGTTTCTTTAATTAGGTGAGCATATTTCCTACACATAACTTGCATATAAAAGAAGGAAAGACGCTCTAAACGTAAATTACATGTATTTTTGTATGTCCAACTACACCTTCTTCATCATTGCTCTCAGGTTACAATGCTTTAAAAAACATTTTACCCTTGGATGAAAGTTTCTACATTTCCGGAAAAGTCTGGCTCTTAATCTCCTCAGATAGAGGCAGCCTCGTCTGTGTCTTCGTAACGATCACACTCTACAAAAGATCGTTTGGAATACGTTGGCACTGCAGAGGATTAAACTACGATTAGGGAGTGGAGTTTTTAAAAGCAATGGCAAATCCAGCTTAAGGAGTTTTATTCGTTCAGCACCATTCGCAACAGCTCTGAAAATAAGTAACTCTTTTTATATAGGAAGGGATTCAAACTTAGAGTCGTTTTGAGACTGAGCGGAAAAAAAATTTCGAGAGAGCCACGATGAATTCAGTTAAATCGTAAACTAATTCTCTTAGATATCGTAACAGTTTTGTTAATCTAGGTATAAGCTTATCCTTTTCAGATTTTTTTTCTACTTAATTTTTTTAGCCAGCATCTAGCGTACCGAATTCCTGAGTAGAAATCATCCGTTTTGCATTTATAATATTACTTTCAGGGCATTTTCTTAATCCATCCCTTTTACAAGTTCATGGTTACTTTTTCATAATTTTCTTCACTGATGTATTTGGAAGTTACAGCATAAAAAAATAAGCAAAAAACATCTTCTCCCTGAAGACCCCAAAGTGCCTGTAAACAGGGTGAATGAAACATATTCCAAAAAAACCTGACTGGGTCATTAGCAAATAAAAATGTATTTCTTGTACAAATTCACAAATTTAATCTAACCTTTGTAAGATGAGATTAGGGTAGTATTGAATGATATGAAATGAGTTCATTATGAATTACAAATAGTTATAGGGTAGTACTGAATGATATGAAATGAGTTCATTATGAATTACAAATAGTTACGAATACATGTGCAAATTAATGAGACATTCGTCGTGATATATCCTCTTGACATACGTTTTCAGAAATATTGTTCTAAAATTGCTTTTTTTGCTTCGTTGTTGAGATCAATTACTCAGGGTAAAATGAAACTCGTATTATAAAGAATGATAAAAAAAATAAAAATCTTTCCTGATATAGCAGCCAGAAACCCTTGAAAGCATTACAGTTGTCACGAGAGCAAGTTAAATGAAAAAACCTCAGAATTTCTATTGGCTGTTTTTGGAGCAAGTGATAAGAAAAGTCAAGTTTTAACAACCGTATTGTAATACTTTGTTACATTGTTGCCAATATTAGCGAGAGACATAAGTGGTTCTGGTATTTGCGGACGTTTTTGCTTGCATTTCAAGAAAACTCCCTCAGTATGATACTTTACAAAACACTTTCATGGATAGGCATCATGTGGCTCACCCCCTACAGTGTAACAAGCACTTTCGTCAGCCATTTAGAAAAAATGGTAAGCAGATTACAAAAAAAATTTCAATAAGCTATAGGAAATATTAGACTAGAAATGTACCATTCAAGAAACTGGTGTACACAGCAAGACGTCTCAAACCAAGTCTTTGCACTGTCAAAGTGAAGAGGCTAGGGCTTAGCCAGAGTTTTATGGTTAAATCCTTCGATTTAACTCCTGGTGAGTACAACGCAATGTTATCCATTGTTGCACTTACACTCTCCAAGAAGGTAGCCGTAGTTTTAAGGTTTATGTCTCATCTCTTTCAGTTTTCTAATTAGCAGAGGCTGGAATTTGAGTGGGGTGCAGTGAACGAAAATCTCGATGCTGGAGTCCTCTATAACCAGTTTGTTTAGTTATCGCGCTGATTGTAGTGATTGTCTTTATTACTTTTCTTGATCAGGAGTAAACGAATTGTTTTTATTTTATGTTTTATCCGGAATTTCAGTGATAATGATGAATTCCCTTCCTCCGTCCTGTAGTTTTCTTTATTTTTTGGGAAGAAGGATGGTAGCTGTTTTTTTATTTACTTCAGTGTATTCGATTAGCTAGTTGAACTGACCCTTGATCGGAATTCGCAGAATGTTTTAGAGGGCTATTGTAAGTAAAATTTTATCCTTGTTTTCCTATTTTAATAAATAATATTGATAGACGTATTCAAGCCAACAGGTGGCATAGAAATGTGACGAAGTGTATATGTATAATTATACATATGTAGGCTACATATGTATGTGTGTATATACTGTATATGTATGTATGTATGTATATATATATATATATATATATATATATATATATACACACACCTCCGATACCGTATTTTGTGGAAGCGTATAACAATTAGGTTAATTTTTAAAATGTGATGTCTAATGGAGCGACATTTGATTATCTTGCTGGAGGCATATAGCCAATTAATGTGTGATTTGCTAGTGACACTAAATTTTGATTTTCTTGAATGCTTGTCATTATGATGAAAAGAAGAAAAACATAAATTACAGTAATGGATATCGGTTACAACAGTTTTATTTTCTCTTTCACAAGCAAGAAGTTTATATATTTTACAGGGATGATTCTATAAAACTCGAACGTTTTGGAAAAGTATTCTATTTAGAAACATTGTGAGACCAGAAACGTATACAAGTCCTGTGACCGCAAACTGACAGCGCCATTGCACTTCCCAAGTTAATTGACTTGGTAATTGAACTTTGTCCTTCGATGTCACAAATTTTTCCCTTTTTCTTCTACCATGAATGATGAATGTCGATAAAGAGTTTTGTTTACTTATCCTTATATTTAAACGTTAGTTAATTGAAAACTTGTGCTGATAATGCTAATGTTGAGAGTGGAATAAACCGGTGCAAACGTCAACAATTCAATCCTGAATCTGATAACTGAACAGCGCATTCGGTCGCTATGTTCGTGTCCCCTTCATTTGTAGTGGGAACTGGAATAAACTAGTAAAAAATGCACCGAAGTTTCTTCGGCGCAATCGAGTTTTCTGCACAGCGTATAAGGCTGTATGAACCGCGGCCCATGAAACAATATAGGCCTGTCCTATACCGTTGCCAAGCACACGATCATGGCTAACTTATCCTTAAATATAATAAAACCTACTGAGGCTAGAGGGCTAAAATTCGGTATGTTTGATGATTGGAGGGTGGACGATCAACACACCTATTTGCATCCCTCTAGCCTCAGTAGTTTTTAAGATCTGAGGGCGGACAGAAAAAGTGCGGGCGGACAGACAAAGCCTTCTCAATAGTTTTATTTTACGGAAAACTATAATGGTACTTTTGTTTTGTCTCTCTCTCTCTCTCTCTCTCTCTCTCTCTCTCTCTCTCTTCTTGCCTTTTTAATAAGCTGCCTTTATTGTTTAGAAAATACAAATGAGTATAGAATATTATTTTATGAAACTGAATTAGTGTACTACAGTGATGGATAATTATTGTTTTTGCTTTTCAGTTTTGTGTCGTTTACTAGATAAATGTATTTTTCATTTTACCTTCTGGGCTTCTTTGCTTTCTATTATTTGGTTTACGTTACGCTGTATATATTTTAAATTTTGTTCTTCCAGCGCAGAGCTTGCTGGAGTTGAGCTGTGTCTGCTATGAATAGAAATTTTTTCATCAATGAGACTAGTTGGCGTTGCCATGTTTGTGATTGTGGTCTTTTGGGTAAAGTCTCTTTAATATTTTATAATCTAATACTAAGTGAATCATACTAATTTTGAATCAAACAGGAGTTAGTAAGCGTTTCTCCTGTCGATTTTTTTCTGAAATCTTTGTAAGGCTTATATGCATATTTTTTTATCAACAAATTTTTTGGAATGAAGTTGCTATCCTCATGCTCTTTTACACCTTATTTGCGAATCTACCCCCATTTGACATATTTCCGGTTCTCTATTCTCTTCTAAGGTCAATAAAGGCACATTGGGGTTTTAATGGTCAAGCCATCCATCCTCCTCGCCCACCGCACAATAGCCCTCTCGCTTGGTAGGCAATGATGGTACAGAACACTATTCATTAAATAGGGGGGGGGGGTGGATAGCGAGCTTTTACCCTTCTTTATTTCGTCAAAAGAAATATCTTCATTATTTTCCCTGGAAACGTTTCTTTGAATTTCAAAGTTTTGCAGAAATGAAAAACTCTTATTTCTGACTATTAATATATGGTCGATATACAGCATATTTTTTTATTGACTGACCCTGGGCTCTCTTTGGAAGAGAGAGTACATCATTTCCTTTGCTCATTTTCCCCAGTGTAGAATGTCGTTAGAATAATACTTGTTACTCGTCTTCTGCACTGGACGTCAACGGACTACCTGACCTTCCCACCTGATTCCTGTCATTCGTTAACAACTTTATCTCCATTTCTTATCGGAGACGTTCATTCTTCCAAGTCGATTTTAGCTGTCTTCTCTGCATTTAGTTTAATGGTCATGTCTTCCGTGATTACCTCTCTCTCTCTCTCTCTCTCTCTCTCTCTCTCTCTCTCTCTATCACAAGGAATATTTGTCACTTTTCATTCGGCGAAACGACAAGTGAATCTTGACCAAACAAGACAAACAGAGTTGAAGGATAGATGTTATAGTTTATTTCACTGATGTCTAAAATGAAGCTTCTCTCTCTCTCTCTCTCTCTCTCTCTCTCTCTCTCTCTTTGCTTCCATTACTTTTGGATATATACAAACAGACTAAAAAGATAATAAAAAAATGATGGAGACGAAAGAGAACTTGGATACCTGAATGGAAAAAGATCTTGACGGCTTGGCAAACCAGGAATGTTTAACTCCACCACTTACTTCCTCTCTAAAAGGACCACGTAGCCCCGAAGGAAATGCCTTCATGCCTCGAAAATAAGAGAATATAGTGCTTGTTTTTAACTTCAGTCCTCAGTGACATCTTAAGGATATTCGACCAACTTAAATCACCGCAAGTGGCTGGAATTCAGTTACCTTCTATCAAATTTGCAAGTGTGTCAATTGGCAATTGCAATCACCAAATTTCTCGGAGGAGTGTTCAACAAACGCTTTGCAAATGAAGTTAGCAATTAAAGGCGGGAAAGATAGGCAAGTCATTAGTGTGTTAAAGTATTCATAAATAAACGAGAAACACACTTTGTAGATGAAGAGCTAACTGGCTATCTGGTAGCATAAAGTGACATATTATAGTGATTTTAACTGTGAGGCGAGGAAATAGTCTGAGCGTCATTATACGGGTTAATTAAAGAATAAAAAGAGTTGCAAGAAATGACACCTTGAAATGGGCTGGCTGGGTGCTTTGAAGATATAACGGTATGGTGAATTCTCTCCTCTCTCTCTCTCTCTCTCTCTCTCTCTCTCTCTCTCTCTTGATAAAACGAGATCTATTGATTTGAGATTTGAGTGATCTAACAGCAAAGACCCACCGACAGATATCTATATTTGTGTGAAAGGGTAGCTGTCCGCAATGGCTGACGAGCCCAAAAATTAAATTAAAAAGAATATAAAGCATAGTTTATTAAATTCTTCGTTCAGTTCACTCGACTTCTTTTGGTAATGGTTACGAAATGATTAAGTATCTTCTGTATGTTTCATAATTCAAAAATCTTCAAGTCGGTGATGAGTGATTGAGATCATTACAGTAAAATATTCCATTGACATATCTATAACATGCATCATAGAAAAATTTCAATTGCGTTTTCTTTAAGAAATTAAGAAACTCGTTTATTTTTTATGTGTTATCAAGCATTTTGAGGTATATTTTATCCAATGGTATTTCATCACACATATGCCAATGTAATTCTGTCAAGTGGTTTTCACCAATATACTTTATCAGAGTTCCCGTGCCTTGTGTCGTCGAACATTTGTCAAATGGTATTTCCTCAGACATGCAAGACGGACAGTTATCGAACAGATATTCTCAAGCTTATCAACGTCCATTCATCCAGTTGGGCTTTTCATGATATGCTAAGAGCATAATTTATTGACTGATTTTTTTTAATTTAATATATCAAAGCATATATTTATCGGATTAGTTTTCACCACTGCCAAGTGAGGTATATAACAGTGACATGACTGTAGTCTTTCAAATTGTCAACTCGGTTCTATTACTAAAGCAAGAAACCTCAAAATAGATATCAGAATCTGGCCGTCTAATGCATATATAGACTGATATTTATTAGCTCTTTTAATCTTGAATAATATCAAAGGCAGTTACTTACCAGGTAGCTTCCTGAAGCATGTTTATAGTTTCACAAACATAAGACGCATATTTATCGAGTGATGTTTTCTCAACAGGGTCAAGAGAAATACGAAGGAATTCACTGGAACATATCAAAGGCAGGTTAAATACTGCCAGAGGTAAGTAAAATGTAATTGGTTAAAGAATAAAATTATGCACACACACACACGCGCGCACACACACACACACACACACACACACACACACACACACACACACACACACACACATATATATATATATATATATATATATATATATATATATATATATATATATATATATATATATATATATATATATATATATATATATATATATATATATATATGTATGTATTTATATTTATACACACACATCCTGTATATATATATATATATATATATATATATATATATATATATATATATATATATATATATATATATATATATATATATATATATATATTATTTCAGGTTTAATATGTAATAATGTTTGTGTGACATGGGCAGTGCTTTTCATGTTGTTGGAGTACTGCTTGATCTTGCTTTAGAAATGCAAACGAGGTAAATATCTCGTGTCTTCGTCGATAATAAAATGGATTGGACATATTAACAACGTTGTTAATATGTCAGAAAAAACTGTTTTATTAATAAGCTGTTTTATTGGTACAGGTGATTATCTTGACGTAGGAACAATCATATCTGTCCCGTTTAATCTAGCATTCATATGTATATCTGTGAGATCTTGTTTTTACTTATGCAAATCGATAGACAAAAGATAAATATATATATATATATATATATATATATATATATATATATATATATATATATATATATATATATATATATATATATATATATATATATATACATATATATATATATATATATATATATATATATATATATATATATATATATATATATATATATATATATATAGAGAGAGAGAGAGAGAGAGAGAGAGAGAGAGAGAGAGAGAGAGAGAGAGAGAGAGAGAGAGAGAGAGAGAGAGAGAGGCGGGGGGGGGGGTGATGTGAGCTGCGGCCAGTAGGGATAGGATCAGTATCAGATTTTTAAACTTACTTTTATATTCAGTATACATATTAGTGATTAGATTAAAAAATAATGTCAGTGTAAATTATACGCAATAATGATATCGTTACACCAAGGTTTCAGCAATGGGAGCTGATGTAACTTGTTTCCCACTGACAGGTATTTTTTCTTTTTATATCCCATCATGGGACCTAAGAAAGGCAGCTATTAGAGATTTTCCATGATCTGTGGCCAAGGATTTTCCATTCCTTCCATAAGATTTTTTTCCCATGAAGGAGGAAATGAATTGCATTTCTAACTGTCAACAGTGATCTTCAGTCTAAAAGCATACGTGTTGTGTGCAGCGTGGAAAGCTCGAATTTTCATATACTGTTAACTTACGTCATAAATTTACGACGTTTCTTTCCAAAGGCACCTTTTAACTGCAAAATGTCTAGAGGTGGCGGAGGAGAGAAGGGGATGGGGAAAAGTAGCTTTGAAAGCGTTAGATTCCTTCCCGAGTTCAAATTCATGTTCCTGTTTTATTTGTAGTCATGTTCTTTAGCACAAATGGCTTGTGATTTTTTCACCATCAGAAAGGAAAAATTAATTAAGAAAGTTCATCATGGCTGGAATTGTATATCATATTCAAAGCCAATATTAGAGTTGAGGTGGAAGTATTAATAAGATGGTATTTTCTTTTTGCATGAGAAGTGTTAGTAAGCTGAGTTATGTAGGTTCTTGAAGTTTTGAACTGTCACACAATGTGTCAGTTGATTATAGTGTGTATGAGACACTTTCCCCACGAGTTGCGAGTTTAGCAAATGATGTTTGAAAAGTTTAAAGGCAGGTCAAAGGCAAAGTAGGTTAATTAGTCGTGTGATCGGCATTTGTACGAAAACCGATCACGATTTCCAAAATTTTGGCCCAAATCCACCGTTGATTAATCTCTTGCACGCTATTTCGTGTTTTAGTATTAAATCACTTTTACGTGTGAAATTTTGATATTGAAACTGACAATTTAACGATGTGATTTTTAATGAAGATCGAAAGCCTGGAACTGGGAACATACAAGTGGCACAGATTCAATGAAAGATTTGCAATATTGATATATAAAATACAGTCCCCAAACATAACTCCAGGATGTTGTGTATATAATATTCCATGGCAATGTCTATGTGTCTGTCGCGTGTAAAAGTGATTTTGTTTTGAAATATAAACGAATTTGCGAGAAAGATGCATTAGGTAGGCGATTTGTTGCAATATAACATAACAGACAGAGTACAATAAGGTTCCAAATACAAGGGTATATGTATTTTGGCTGGTCAGGTGGAGATTTCTGTCTGCTTATTGAGTCAGGGACCACTTATACGTTGTTTATTCATAGTTAATCGGTGTCCAGAAATAAAAGCAAATTTCAACTAATTATTAGCGTCATTATCTGCACTCCCACGTAAAAGTGCTTCAGTATAGAAACAAAGCATCATGTAAGAGCTGAACTCGCTTAAGAGTAATGCAGCATATTGTACAGTTTAAGGTTAATTAACAAATTTCCTAAACTTAGATAAAGGATTTTCCGCCGTTTCCCTTTACCCGGGATGGCTTAATACAAAAAGAAAACGGGCAGTGAGATTATCACTAAAGGCTAAATGGTAGACGAACCTACTGATACAGTCAATTAATCGTTCATCAGAAAGACCTTTATTCCCTACACAAAACACTATTCACCGCTGTTGCATTCACAAAGCCTTGCTTATTATGTGCCATTTCCATAAGCCGTCAGGTGCCGTCTCTCCTGTATGCGGAAATGGAAATATTAAAACTTATAAACCTACAACTGCCTTCTCCCAGGAATCTCGTAAATCATGACAACGATGTACTCTCTGAGTGAGAAACTGAAACAACTGATTTTGCAGTTTCATAATATTAACCATTGCATGCGGTGTCTTTTCATGGTGTTTCTGCCAACTACACTATCGTATTCCAAGTAGACAAATTTTAATGAGTGCTGAGACTTCATTCGTTATATCGCCATAGGGGACTTACTAAGTTACACAACCTGTTGGAGTTGTCTTTGGAGACAACATTTATCGACACCAAACAACACTAATGCAGTTTAGCAGATGGTATACCGTCGACCGACCCACTGGGTTTGGTTCTGCTAATTTTATGATAACAAAAAAAAAAAAAAAGTCATAATCGTCGAACCAAAACAATCCAGTTATTGCAGGTTAGTATGTCGTAGAACGGCAGTTAATACAAGGAACTAAGGAAACGAATAACTCCAAGTTAACCTGTACTAACGATGATTTCGCAAAAGTCGGTACACCTTCGTGGATGCCATGATAAAGGCACATCGTGAAGGATTCAAGGCAGCCACCTATGCACATTTTTGCTTTTTCTGTGCATCTCAGATGTAACCAAGTATAATTCTATCGCTTTGAGGTAAACTCTGTTATAGACAGATTTATCCAAATCCTTGTCAACAATAGGTACAGAAAAAGTGCAATATAAAATTAAACAAAACGAACCTCAGTAATGGTACACAGATACCATCTTAGATGGATATGAAGATAGAAAATTACCTAAGAGGAAAAACACGTCAAACCACCATCAGGCAAGACTGGTGTTCCTGTGAGAATTCTTGGGTATTTTCCAGTGTACAGTTGGACACCAGACGAACTGTTATTGCTGTTAGAACTTTTGTCAAGTATAATGTCCTTTATCGATACAATTAGACAGGCCCGTGCTTCCTTGATAATTCTCTTTGTGTGGTTTTCAATATGAAAATAAGTTGCATTTTAATGACTTCAACTGGTGTCCCGATCGAATGATTCTGGGATGAAGTCAGGGGAAACGGCAAAACCTTTTACTGGATGAGCGGCTCAGGAATTTACGAAACGAACGAAAAATATTTCAGCGATCGCCTCTGTCTCTCCCCCGTCAATGGAGGCGAAACCGGAAAGCGATATCCAATATTGCTTTAACCAGTTTCCGTGATAAACACCAGATATCGATATATTTTAACTTTTGCAGTTTCCTTTAGATATATGAAATAAAGTATGCTTAGTGGTTTCTTTGAGAATAAAACACTGAAATCCCTAAAACTGTGCAAAGATTAGTCCGTGTAAGTAAAATTATGTATTAATTAAAAAACACACACACTCTTTGCACGTTTTTATGACCTCATTTTGGTCCACGGCAGCTCATACTTGTTTCCTAAAGTCCATCGAGAGTTCTGAACTTAGGTACCAAGGTCGTTTGCCACTCCTTGATACGGCTTAGGTTTATGAATTATATAAAAAAAATATCTGCCTCTTTCTGGTAGTTTTCATGCATTTGCTTTGGTTAATTACTAATAGATAAATTACACAGCCCACTTATATGACGGCTTTAAGACAAATGAATTAAAACTCCAACCGTAATTAGAAAAGAAAACTACGATACAGGAGATGGGCACAAGTGTCCATGTTTTGATAGAAATGCAGTACTACTTGTTGACGTCATTACTAACAGGCTGGAGAAGGAATAGTGAGACACAACAAAACATGCCGTTTGCAGCCTTACGTCACTTTTTAGGCGTCAAAGAGTGCTTACCTTATGTGGATAACGATGATAAACATCGTGATGCAAGTACTATTATCCTAATACACGATTTATATAATTTCCTCTAAATATTCAAAATATCAGTTTTGGTTTAATGTCAAAGAAAACTATTGAGATGGCTATTTGTCTGTCCGTCCGCACTTTTTCTGTCTGCCCTCAGATCTTAAAAACTACTGAGGCTATAGGGCAGCAAATGGATATGTTGATCATCCACTCTCCAGTCATCAAACACACCAAATTGCAGCCCTCTAGCCTCAGTAGTTTTTAAGGTTAAAGTTAGCAATGACAATGCGTCTGGCACCGCTCTACATGCCAACAGCACATGCCACCACCAGGCAGTGGCTGAAAGTTTCATGGGCTGCGGATGAGAGTTTCATGGGCCGTGACTGAGAGTTTCATACAGCATTAAACGCTGTACAGAAACTTCGAATGCGCCGAAGAAACTTCGGCGCATCTTTTACTTGTTGTGTTTGTAAACTCTTCAGCGAGATGTAGACTGAATCTTGATCAGCAATCATAAGTTCAGAAGTTAAGGAATTTGCCCAGGTAGTTGTGCAGTATGTGATTTTTTTCTCATATATGTCTTTACTTAATCTGAGTCAGCTCTCGTATGAGCTAAACTCATGTGACACCCCTTTGTGAACTAGAGCACTAACTTAATAAATACAAACTGAAATTATATATTTGTTTTCTTAATAAGAAATAGAATTTTATTCGTAAAAAAAATATTTCATGCAATTATTAGTTTCATTTCTGATGGTTTTCATATCTCATATGTCATTAAAGACGGCGAATTTAACACTAAGAGCAGCCATGACATTTTCCGCTGCCAGCAGCGATACAAAAGACGTAAAGCATGAGCCACGAGTATTACTGAGGATGTAAGTATCCCGTCAGATGTCATTTAAGGATCCCGCTGTTCTCGTGACACCAGCAACAGCTGCACGAAACTCCTAAAGCCAGAAAATGGACCATTTGTTGCTGAATACTGTTCGATTGCTCTTTTTCTTGACCAGAAGACCCACCCACGCACGCGCGCGCGCACACACACACACACACACACATACACACGCACACACACTCAGAGAGAGAGAGAGAGAGAGAGAGAGAAATGAAATCTAATAAAAGTGTTAGAGGCCACATTTTTTTATTCATCATAAGTGTGGGGGCTCTTTTTATGAATATTTTGCATCATATGCGTGAGGGTCTGTTTATGGATATGTTTCTAAATAGAACACCATTCACATAGTCACTAACGGACACATACACGTGTCGAGAGATAGAAAGGAGTAATTCATTAGGTTTCAGGTCTATTTTTTCTAAATGCTAAGATGATGTATGCGACGGTTTTCGTATATTAAAGATCGCGAGAGATATAAAAAACGTTCTTTTACACAGACATCAGTGAAATATCCCATTTCGTATTTAATTCTTAACATAACAGGAAAGTTTGAAAATGAAGGATGTATGTCCTGAGTAATATTTAACATTATTTTAAGAATATTCAAAATAAATTTCTTAGGTTTCGTTTTAATGTAAAATAGTTATTAGAAAGGAATGGGCTAATTAAGGTTACAAAAAATAGGCGTAGACCATTGGATACATAATCTATGGATGAGTAACAACGAATTATTACCAACCATAAAAGTCTAACTGATAATGTATATTTGGACACCCACTACTAATCCAACGTTCATTTATAAATATTTCTTTAAGTTATGAACATCATAAAACTACATATTGATAGAATTTAATTGACATTAAAAACTCTTTTGAAAGTAAAAACTTCTTATAAATAATAGAAATTAATAATCTGATGTTTTCATTAAATTGAAACTAGTGCAGTGCATTGTAAATTTCATAATTTTCATCACTTTATAAAATTAACAGAAAGATATGAAATACCGTGAGGTATGTTACAAAACTTATATAAAGCAGGAAGACATCGTTTACACTTCAATGCAATCGTATAATTTAAATAATTTTCACATATAAACAGTTTCTGTCATGAAATATTGTAATCGACACTGACGTAAGCAAATCCTTGAACCCCGTAGCTGGGTAGTGCCGTCAGTGCACCTCATGCGGTGCACTGAAGGCATTACTCAATAATTCTTTGCTGCGTGCCCTCGGCCCCTAGCTGCAACCCCTTTCGTTCCTTTTACTGTATCTCCTTTCATATTCTCTTTCTTCCAACTTACTTTCCACCCTCTCCTAACAATTGATTCATAGTGCAACCGCGAGGTTTTCCTCCTGTTACACCTTTCAAACCTTTTACTGTCAATTTCAGTTTCAGCGCTGAATGACCTCATAGGTCCCTGTACTTGGACTTTGGCCTAAATTCTATATTCAATTCAGTTCAACTTCTCCCTGAAAGAAAATAGAAAATCCCAGAGAGAGAGGGAGAACGCGGCTAAAAAACAGATAGATGTCTTACTTGGAAAAAACAACGGCAACGAGAGAACCAATTTCTCTCTTTCCCAAGGACAACCCTGTGTGGGATATCGCTAGAGTTGATAAATGAGTCTTGCTGAGGAAGGTGTGGAGGCAAAGGTTGCCTCTCAGTTAGGGAGCTCTCGCAACCTTGATTTCATCCTGATCTATAGAAAAACATTGACGATTTCGTCATTCTGTTCCACTAAGAGGAACGATTAATCATTTTAATTCTCTCTCTCTCTCTCTCTCTCTCTCTCTCTCTCTCTCTCTCTCTCTCTCTCTCTCTCTCTCTCTCTCTCTCTCTCTCTCTTTTGCTTTCCTACTTTCCCCTCCTCTTGACTCTTGTCATGTTCATTTCAGCCGGCACACCCCATAATTCATTTCAGTGCGCAATCCATTATTTAGTTTTCTCTGAGTGAAGGATTTCGTTTTTGTTTTTACCTTTTTTTTTTTAATTCCTCTAAATTTGTAATTGGCACTGCCGTGGTTCTTTTTTCTTGACATGATGTAATCTCATGCGATCCTTTTAAATTAATGATGTATGAGTGATTCGTCTTGCGCTTTTTGGGTTTCAGGGGGACAGTGATGTATTTTTTTTTCTGGGGTTGTGTATTGTGTAAAGGGAAGGTCTGGGGTGTAGGGGGGGGGGGGGAGTGGTGTCCTTAGGAAAAATTTCCGTGAATTCGTTCTGATTTGTTTTCTTGTGAGAAGAGGCAAA
Source organism: Macrobrachium rosenbergii (assembly GCA_039081455.1). Taxonomy (NCBI): domain Eukaryota; kingdom Metazoa; phylum Arthropoda; class Malacostraca; order Decapoda; family Palaemonidae; genus Macrobrachium; species Macrobrachium rosenbergii. Next base: position 19,071,643 of record JANJGK010000005.1, on the reverse strand, counting down.
AAGTAAAAGGAGACCAAAATTTCTTTTGTTTATATCTTCATCGCAATATCGCCAGTGTAATTTTTGCAACTACGTCCGTGTGTGTGTGTGTGTGTGTGTATATATATATATATATATATATATATATATATATATATATATATATATATATATATATATATATATAGAGAGAGAGAGAGAGAGAGAGAGAGAGAGAGAGAGAGAGAGAGAGAGAGAGAGGCGGGCTTTCGTTTCTGCATAATATTAGGAAAAATATTGCAAACGAAATAGGAACGGCCAGATGATGAAATAAACTTTTCCGGATAAAATAATATGTAGATACAGTAGTATTTACTAGATTCTGAGATAATTTTTTAGTAAAATTCCAAAGCAATCACTGAGAAGTACGTCTGCAAAGAATCCTTATAGCCCAAATATAGGAGGTACTAACTCAAAATGTTTGCTCGTTCATAAAATTACTCTAAGATATTAATATGTTTTGGGAATAAGTTTTATTGCTAGAGAAATACAAATAAATATTATGCCTTTTCTTACACTAATGAAATAAAAAAATTAATATAGTAAGTATTAAGAAAAATTTAAAATTTTTATAAGAATGTAGGAATACGCACAGGTATGCATGTGCACCCAACACTAAAAAAAATTCGCAGAGAGAAACTACAGAAAAAAAAATGGGTGACTGTAACGTGTGTGTTTGCGGCAGAAAATTAATGGGACAAGGCGTTGGGCATCTGGAAAAGGAGGGTGATAATAAAAATAAATAAATAAATATGAAATAGCATCTTAATAAAAATTTGTTGATAAAACAAATTAAAGCTTTTTTATGAAAGGAAAACCTGAAAAATTAACAATCTTTCGAATGAAAAGGGGGCTTGCATTATTTTATTTTCTTATATTTTCATAAGTCAACTTATGTAGTTAAATCAATGTGATATAGCGTATATATTTTACATAATCGAAGATATAAAGTTAAATATCTTTACAATATACAAAGGAAAGAACGAGAGTGCTTAAAAAATATAGAGACAAGATCTGAGCAGTTAAAAAATAAGAAATATTTTGAAGAATTTTATATAAAATAATTAGAACTGTATACCACAAGTTCTGAATAGATTCTAAGGAAAATAATTCTTGGGTAAATAAACATGTTTGTGGAGATGAAGGGAAACTGGTTCAGTTGAGACAGGGTTTAGAGAAAAGCAATCAGTGCAAGCTTTATCAGATCAGCGTTCAGTGAGTTTGAAGCGAGGACGGGAAGGGAGAGAAAGCTTGAACAACTGTTGAGGTTTTCTTTATTATTATTCATGTCCAGCGTGCCGTTGCTGGAGCGATTTCATTTGTTAATACGTCTGTGTATTGTATGCTGGCAAATACTAAAACTTTACTGATTGATAATAGTATTAATTGTTTGTTAGTTAATTTAGTAGCCAGTAATATTGATGTCTTTTTGTTTTATTTATTGGAACCGACGTCAATGACCTCAGTTTAGTTGGTCTATCTCATGTCATTTAAATTTATAATTAAAGGAGTATCAAATTAAAAGGGTATATCCATATAATGAACATATATGGTAGTTTTAGAAAATAATCAGGAAGCACAGCAACAAACGATAATTTTCATCCATTTCCTTTCCCGTCGTTCATTAAAAAACAAATAGAAATAAAAAAAAATTTATTCATCCAAACATTATTGAGTGGGAAGTGTCGATAAGCAGGGAAAATGAAGCAATAATGATGATGAGACATAAGAAGATCATGACGAGGTCATTGTTGTAGATTATGAGGAATTAGTGGGATGACTGCAGCTAGACATGAAATCCCAGACGTATGAATAGACAGGGCAAGTGAGTAAAACGAATGACGAAATTATGGCGATTGGTAAAAGTGATAGAATCGCGTTTGGGAAGAGGACACTTTTGACTTTGAAGAGCACTAGTGAAACCTCAAAATCGAGTTTAAAAGAGTAACTGAAACAAATTAAAGTGAGTTTATTATTTCCCCTAAAAACTTTTATCAGACTACAAAACCTTGTAAACAATGGTGGAAAATCTGAGCAAAATTCATTGCCAGTGAAAGGAGAATAAGGGAGAGAGAGAGAGAGAGAGAGAGAGAGAGAGAGTGATCATTGGCATAAATCGTTCAAGACGTAAAAAGTGACTCGAGAAACGTCGAGGAAAAACGATGAAAGGAATCTATTGGGTGGCGGTGCAGAGCAGCAGAACCTCTCACAAAAGAAGAAAAATTACAAAACACTTCATTTATTTTTTAAATCCATAACACTTTTCCATAAAGGAAATACTTTCACGCAATCCCTGTGTACATCAGCGAGTAATCTTAAGAGTTTTGAATTTACTTTTACTCTTACACTTATATAAATATACTTTTTCATGCAATGACAGCATGAGTAACTCTGCACATTACCATGATTTTACCAGCTTATTTCCATGCAAGAATTATATGATTTGGTAATCCAGTTTTATTGAAATGGAGATTGATCGAGTTTTTGTTACCAAAGTGAAAATATAAACCCAAAAGCCCCTGATAACCCGTATCACTAAAATCGTATGACATTATTCAGCGCCTAGTTTTGTGAAGTATGAACTATGGAAAACTAATCGCCCGACAGTATTTTACAGACAGTTGCTGACCCTATCCAAAGTAGCCGAGTTTGTGATATTCTAACACAGAGACTTATAGTCATTTGAAGCCTTAATAAGATTCACAGTTGCAGTATGTTCTTTTCTTAACCAGAAATGTCCATATTATAGCTTTATTGTATGAACGATATATATATATATATATATATATATATATATATATATATATATATATATATATATATATATATATATATATATATATATATATATATATATATATATATATATATATATATATATGTGTGTGTGTGTGTGTGTGTGTGTGTGTGTGTGTGTGATATATATGATATATATATATATATATATATATATATATATATATATATATATATATATATATATATATATATATATATATAATTTTTTCCCGAGAGACGTTAATTCAACCCACTCCTATTCTGTGTGTTGTTTCCTTGTTTCCTAATTTCTTACCTCTCTTAAAGCCATTTTTGGTGCAGTCATTCGATGGAGATATTAATTTTCACCTGTGCATCAAATATTTTGTTAGGGGGATCTTTTATTGTAATTCTATCTCTAGAAGAGGTCCTTCATTGTCTACTATATATATTGTCATAAAATATAATTACACAGTAATATTTTGTTTCTTATTTTTGCTACAGTTCGAATTTTCCCGATTGACTAAATTTCAATGAAATAGATTTTTATATTCTGCTGTATTTGAACATCAACAAGCTTTTTTGTAGCGATGATTCATAAACGTAATAGGTTTTAGTCTACAATATGTCATTTCTGCAATTTCATCACTGACTACTTAGAGTCGTGAGTGAGGCTATCTGCGCAAAAAAAAAAATATATATTTTACAGCAGTTCCCCGTAAAGCACATCATTCAAATTAAGAAATCTATTTAGTGCAATATTAGGCCTTAGTATCCCAGCCGCACCCACATGTAGGTATGTGTCTGCGAGAAGAAATGAACTTAAGATCTCATACTCGTGAGGGAAACATACTTTAAAATTTCTGTAATTAATGAAAGTTTCGGAATGGAAGCCATTAGGTCTTTCTAAACCTTAAAATTTATATAGTATTTTCTCTATCTTTTCATTCCTTAAGTATATTATGAACCAACTCTCAAAATTAATTGGAAAATTAAAAAAGTTTTTAACATTTTCTTGATATCTGGTGCTTATCTTCAACTGCGAAGTGAATAATATGCAACAAAATATATTTTTATGTACAAGTACTGAATTGAGAGAATAATCTAGGGTATTCTGATTAGCTAAGCGGAGTGATGGCTTTAGAGTGCAGAGAATCCTCAAGTCCCTTTATCTTGAGATTCGAGAGGATTCTGAAGGGCCCTGCAGCATGTCCTATTGAGCTTCGAGTAGTAGGTACTAATATGAATTCAGGAAGGGGGTTTGAGAGAGCTATTTATGCTGTATGTGAAGCGCTTCAGAGGGAAATAGAATTAATCGATGCTGTTCTCTACATCATCCATTATTTCTGTTCCTGGAAGTATGTTTCCTTCGTAGGTCACATTCGGTGAGTTCTCATGACGTGTTCATAAATGGTGCCTCACTGTGGATGAATGAAGACATCCTTTTCAAAACTGTACTGCATATATAGACTAGGATCGTCATGAATAAAGTCCTTTGTACGGGCTGGGTTACTATCATCAGAAATTGAGAGGCTGCTCTGTTTTATTTTACACAGATGGTAAGGCTAATATAGGTGCTAAATTGTTGGGGAAGACGTTCTTTTAGATAAAGGGCTAATGTTTTGCTAGATGTAAATTACATTAATAATTCAGTGTCCTCTCTCTCTCTCTCTCTCTCTCTCTCTCTCTCTCTCTCTCTCTCTCTCTCTCTCTCTCTCTCTCTCTCTCTCTCTCTCTCTCCGCTTCTGGGAAAATTTTACAATAATTGCGTCGATGATCCTTATTACCATGTCAGGGCTTATATTTTTTCCAGTAAATGTTTTTGAATATAAGCGTTTGTATTGGTCCTAAATTTTTTATATAAGCTTTTTTTATATTCCGAGACAATTTTTCACAGAATATTGTCAAATATTCATTTCACAAATATTCATATTTCTAATTATTAAGTCTGCGCACATATTAGTATTTTTCCGTAACAAAATTATCTCCACTACAGTGGACCAATGGCTAGGTACATAATTCATCGCTTGGGTCAACGCTAAGACTAGAAGTGCGGAACAGTATGGTTTTATTTTAACATATTCATACCTTTCTGTAATATAGCACTGTGGTAATATTGAACCGTTCTGTCGATTTTCTTTCCTACAGTAACGTAAGAATAATTCGTGCCGAAATTCGGTACTTTTACGTATCTGTAAAAAAAAAAAAAAAAAAAAAAAAAAAATTCATATCTCAGTCTCTACAATTTTGAGACACAACAAATACGGTACTTCACTTTGACTGTTTTTGTTACTGTCACTGTTACTATTCGAATTGGGAATAACCTTACTTAAATTTTATTGAAAACGTTTAGCCGAGGGGATTTGATGCACCATATTCAAACTTACTAACATATATGTATAATGTAAGGAGGAAACTGTGGGAATGTTCCTTGTCGTGTTTATGCATAATGATCTCTGATATTCCTGTGGTTTTATAATTAGCTGCTGCAAAACTCCAGCGCAGTTTGCGAGTTCCGTCCGTAATCTTCATATTATTACTTCTCCTGAAAGCTGGATTTTCTGCTTAAGGAATCGCTGAGGTAGTGAATAGCTAGGATGCCGGAATTGAGACAAAACGCATAGTTTAAAAAATGACTCTGAGAATTTCAGATTATTTCATCACACGCTAAGATATTACACAACTTTCGGAATGAATGTTGCGCCAGAAAGCAGTTTACTAGCATAACTTAATCTTATCTTGCACATCTTTTATATGTCCATTCCGTTTTTGTCAGTCTGTCTCAGTGTTTCTGCCTCCTAACCTACTTGAAACTATGGTTTTTATGTGGCTATAGATTTAAAAGATAAAAGAAATCGAGGCCTACTGAATCTGAATCCTCGCAGGGGAAACTGATGGCAGCGAAGAAAATTAGTCGCTATGGAATTACAAAGCTATGAAACAGTTTAGAAAATAATCATAACTCTAACACAAGATTACAATAATCATCGCTTATCTTTCGACATCGAAAGGAACTAACATAAAAGGCGAAGAAGGGCGATTTTGTGAACTTAGTTAATCTTTTATTTTTTCCCATTCACTTTTACTGTTCTTGGTCTCATTCATATTTACATAAATCATCTAACTTCTCTATGTAATTTTTATATCTGTACCTCAAATCACACCATCATGAGGTTGCTTACCCATTCTCCACTTCTGAGTCATTTATTGCACTTATAATAATGGCCAGGCAGCTGCTGCTGGACCTCATTTTAGCGCCTGAAAGCACCCGAGCAAATCACTCTTATAGAGAAACTGTGAACGCAGGGTCGGTTTACCTTTATTTAACGATGAAAAAACAACAACACATATGAGTGAGTAGTACAAATTATGAGGGAGGGAGTTAAACTACAGCGAAACTCAAAAGTATGATTGTTAGCAGTTTAGATCCCCAGACTAGTTCTTTTCGTTAACAGTTATAGTTTTCTGTAAAAGAAAACTATTGTGTCGGCTTTGTCTGTCCGTCCGCCCTCAGATCTAAGAACTACTGAGGCTAGAGGGCTGCAAATTGGTATATTGATCATCCACCCTCCAATCATCAAACATACCAAATTGCAGCCCTCTAGACTCGATAGTTTTTAAAATTTGATTTAAGGTTAAATTTAGCCATAATCGTACTTCTGGCAGCGCTATAGGTACCAACAACATAGGCCACCACCAGACCGTGGTTGAGTTTCATGGGCCTCGGCTAAGAGTTTTATGGGCTGTGGCTGAGGCCACCACCGGACAGAAACTCGATTTCTTTAAGTACATGCAACTCATTTAAAATTCTTTATTGTCACTGTGGATAGCAAAATAACAAAAAACGGGAGATACTGAGGAAGTCTTTCAAGATCTTGTGGAGGCCTGTCTATCCAAAGAAATGTTTTCATTCTTTTATTCTCCCATGTTTTGAATTTTATTCTCCCTATTTTTGTTTATTCAATATTATTTGCCATTTCAAAGAATATATTTTCTTAAGCATTTGCATCTTATTAAAACCTGCTTTAGTTGACGTAATATGGTTCGAGGACTAGTGATTTTCCTTTCTTTACAATGACCCATTTTCCCTTTTCTCTTCTTCACCATTCTTGGTTCCCTTGTTCCACATTCGTTTTCCAGCACCACAAATTATCGACGTATTTACCCCATGAACCCCCAAAAAAGTAAAAACCTCGAAGGGAAAATTTGTTGAACGGCTATAAAATTTGCGCTGATTTCCACGCCCATAACTCTCACAAAGAAGCTGTTTATCTGTTAAGTTCCAACAGATGGTCTCGCGGGATGAGAAGAAAGTTTCAGTTCTTCGCTGGACCAACTTAGTGGGGTCCTGGTTCTTTATGCGTAGTATTACAGAGGAGCCGGAAAGTACATCGGTTTATGTCCTGGTATACCTTTTTCCTAAATACGTCGTCTACCCTAAATAGTAAGGTCTTTGGTGAAAAATGTCATATATATACAGGGTCATCTTTTATTGCTGTATCTGTTTTAAGAACAGAATCAATCATCTTACTTTCCTAAGACGTCTCTGGTAGCGGTGGCTCCTTGGATCAGCAAATTCCTTCTCCTCTGTCGACTCCTCTCACTAAACCCATCTTTACACAAAGGCCTGCTGGAATTAAACACTGAGAAACAAAACTTGACTTTATTTGCAGATTCAACGAAAGTGATTCAACAAAAGTTACGATCATGAAATGGAGTGAATTCCACCCATTATAAATGGAAAGCATTACTAGAGGAAATTCTGATTCACAAATATTCCGATTAATAATCCGAGACCAAGTAATACTAGTGACTAACACCCTGGTCATCAAACAAAGTAATAAGGTCATAATTATTCTAGGCCACCATATAGTATGTAAAGAATAAACACCACTTCTCAAAATATTCGTCCTCACAAGACGAACCCAGAATCCTGTTGACAGATATTAAAACCTGAAATGGTGTTACAAGACATTCATATTCAAAACAGAAAAATGCACAATGGAAACAGAGTGGGAAAATGCATCATGGAGACAGAGCGGGATTTCACTGCAGCACAACTGGGTCTTTCCAAAAAAATGTCTGGAAAAGATATGTGTTCATGAGTTATTGTACTCACTTTCCTATGGCCCAGATAAGGTATCGTCAAGGTGGTGGTCTTTAAACACTCGCAAGGCAAAACACACACCAGCCACCAAAGTCGAAGTCCTGCTGTGAGTCACTTTTCCGCTGATAATATACCATTTGAGAGTGCAACAAATACGCATTCACTAAATCACTTCTTCCAGGAAAGTCACGACCCCGGTTCAGTGTTCGATCACGCTCTCTCCATGGACTTAAATCATGATCAACTAGCTCTCTGTATCCAACGTCGATACAAATGCACCTGCAGCGGAAGTACCACTGACAGGGCAATACATAGTTCGTCCACTGTCGTCCAAGACTTTATATATATATATATATATATATATATATATATATATATATATATATATATATATATATATATATATATATATATATATATATATATATATATATATGTTGAAGAAAGAAATTGCTAGGCGGAATCCCTCTCATTTCACCATCGTGTGTAGATAAAATTCCAAATTTTATGAAACATTTTAAGTTTTTAAGTAATTTATGTCTAAAATATACTTAATAAGTATGTTCCCTACTTTTCTTTTAGATTTTATGGATGCAATAATCTCTCACTGATTTTTAAATGGTGTTTCATTATTAAAAAGCTTTATGCACTGACAAAGGATACACGATGGACTAAGTGCTTTTCTGTTTATTCTTCTGGTGCAATTAACTCTCTCTCTCTCTCTCTCTCTCTCTCTCTCTCTGCGTTCACAAGTGTTATAGCAATGGTAAATATTTGCAATTTTTTATTTATAAATTTGGCCCTCTAAGTCTCCCCTTTGGGATCCCCACCTTTCTCTCCAGATGTTTACAACTATTCAGGTTTCAACATAATCTTATAACAGAGAGCTGAATTCTTGAAAAAAACTTTATTGCTGTTATCAGGAGCAGCGTGAAACCTCGCACGATGTTACACTTGAATTATGACAACAAAAAGAAAATTAATTCAGTTTTCCAAGAAAATGTCATGGACATCTCAAAATCTTAACCTTATATTGTATGTTAAACATCTATGTATAAAAGTAAGGCAAATAACAAGATTTAGTTCTCCGAATCCAAAGCGATATCTGCCTTTTAAACGGAACAAATAACAAATTAGTTTTAATCAAAATACCAGTATAAGCTATTCAATATCAAATTCGTGAAACTAGCAATAAAAGTTCCCCCTTTTGAGAGCGTCATTACCAGAAGCAGGTATTCAAGAATGGTCTTCGTTCTCTTTTCTTCACCAGTATTTTGCTGGAAATGTTAAGAGTACCAAATCTACTTGAGATTTAGCGTAGCTTTTTTTTTTTTTTTTCAAATCGAATTCGTAAGAACTATTTTAGATTTTTCCGTTTGATTTCAGATTTCAAGATGTGTTCATTATCTTAACATTTGTCAGTTGCAGACGCTAGACAATACCTTTAGCAGTTATATTTCACTTATGTAATAAATACGGTCATACACACACACACATAGAGAGAGAGAGAGAGAGAGAGAGAGAGAGAGAGAGAGAGAGAGAGAGAGAGAGAGAGAGTCACGTAGAAGAATAATGCTGATGACATGGAAATGGCAAAAGCGTCCCCAAGGACAAGACCTCATCACATTTTCAGGTAACGCTATTATCCATTCGTCATAAAGTGTCTTTATGTTGTTCATAACAGTAATTTATGGTTCGCCTGCTAACTCGAAGCTATGATTAAACTTCGAAGGCTGCCGTCAACAAACATTCATCTTTCATATTATCGTCGTCAAACTTAGGCTCTACAACGAAAGTGCATTTATTTGTAGTTCTCCCGTATTACGTGTAAGGCAAACGCTACTGTATTTATCCATCAATCTTCAGTATTGCAATCACCAAATATGCTCTCTTGTTATGCAGGTTTGCTGACGTTTATGGGAGCGAGTATTGCGTCTCATAAAATATGGAGACCGGCCTTTCTGATCTGCTATTCAGTGCTTCTCTCTCTCTCTCTCTCTCTCTCTCTCTCTCTCTCTAAGACTGTTTCATGCCGAAACAATTCGGATAATTCCGCACCTATGTTTTACAGATGTTTAGTCCTAGGAGAAGACTTTTTACCATTATGATATACAAAATATTTAAACTAACGGGCAGCTGTAAAATATCCTGACGCAGATTCACGTGAAGGACTAGTAGAAAAAAAAGAGCCAACGGCTTTGGAATTTTCGTTTCTCATCATGCCCTTACTGCATTACCAATACAGAAGCCATCAACTGTGAATTGCCATGATGAGGCTATTTGGCTATTCGAAGTTTAAAATCAGATACGCAAAAGAATATGACCCAGTCTGGACTGGGCTGCAACCTGCTCCCTGAGGATCTGATCCCTACTGCCCTGCATTCTTAAGATTCCAACACTTCTTTAATGTGACCATCGGTAAACCCGTTTGTAGCATATTGGGTCGAGATTTGAGCATCCATTCTCCTCCAGGTTCCTCTTGAGGTCCTCTGGGATTATACCTGGTGCCATAGTTTCGTATTTATATCTGTAGACCTTGGCACTTTTCCACCTTTTCTGTGCCCGTATCCTTAACTCTTGTGTCCCAAGGTATGCTTCAACTATCTGAGATATCTTATGTTTCTTTATTTATGAGGATTAGGTCTGGGATTCGAGCCAGTTCATTATTATTATTATTATTATTATTATTATTATTATTATTATTATTATTATTACTGAAAACATACACTCGCCACACCAGTAAAACAATTCACAGCGCAGGGAAATCCTAGCTCTGGCTCAGCTGCATCAGCAATACAGTTTTCTCTCCAGGAAAAGAAACAGGAGACCTCTGGGAATACAATACAGAACAGAGCAAAACAAACGAGTATAGGCACACAGAACGCTGATCCAAATACCCACTATGGAGATCGGCATTTATTGAGTCTGCTGTGGCTTAAAAGCAGCAACTCTTTTTAGAAAGCGCGTCTGATTTCTTAACGGTAGGTTGTGATGGTACACAATAAAGTAACCTTCAGAATCGTTTGCAGCGGATAGTGTTACTTGGAGGTGGCAATTTACCTTTTCAGTGAGTACAAGTGACGTAAGGTTTTCATTCTACTTGTAAAAGGACACAGTCGAAAGGCAACATCATCCTTCTAGCATATGGCAAATTTTATTATGTGAAACCGTTGTTCACAGAAAATATTGTTAAGGACAGATTTATGTGTCTTTGTGCGTCCCCTTATTTATATTTTTTTACGAACCTTAGTCCATAAGATTGAAGCTCAAAGGAAACTATAAAGATTATGCAATTGATAATTTTATTTCACGTAGGATAGAAAGACAGCAATAGGGATCAGCAGCGGATAAATTAATCTTCGGGTAAAAGGCAGGATAATAATCAACATTAATCCTTGTTCCGCTTGAGATTATCGTATTATTCAAAACACTCCCATCGATTGTCTTTTTTTAATTTTAAATCCCTTCATGCATTTGTTTCGTATTATATATATATATATATATATATATATATATATATATATATATATATATATATATATATATATATATATATATGAGTGTGTGTGTGTGTGTGTGTGTATAATATACATATATATAATATAATATGTGTGTGTACATATATATATATATATATATATATATATATATATATATATATATATATATATATATATATATATATATATATATATATATATAGTATATATATATATATATATATATATATATATATATATATATATATATATATATACATAAAGGTATGTATCGGTGGCTTTACAAAAGTGTCTAGCATTCATATGGATCTGTAAGATTTTGTTTCAACACTTGTAAATCGACAAACAAAAAGATAAAAGAGAGAGAGAGAGAGAGAGAGAGAGAGAGAGAGAGAGAGAGAGAGAGAGAGAAAGGTCTTAGAAAAGAATGCAGGTTGATTAACATACTCTCGTATGACTAAAGAACATAAGATTTGCTTAATAAATGCATAGATACCACGAGTTTTATCTTTTGCAGACACGTTCATTGGAGTCAATGGCACATCCAGTGTAATATTATGGAAGTTTTCCGATTTCCAGCAAGCCTCTCAATCGACTTTGCAGACTCAATATCCGTTTTCTCCTCCATCTGGAGCACGAGAGCTGGGAAGAAGAAGAAGAAGTACACTAGACGATATAAATAATAAGTTTATCAGTAAGGGAAAGGTAAGTTTGCAACGTATAAGTAAAAGACATTGACAGAGAAAATCAACGAGGAAATGACTGAGTAAGATGAATGATACTGAAGAGCAAACTAGGGTACGGAGAAAAAGAGAGGAAGTAGAAAGAAAGATGGCTTGTGGAAAAAAATTTAATAATAAAAATAGAGATAAAAATGCATAAAGGGAAATGTTATGCTATCTGATTTAGTAAGGATTAATGAATGTTGTGGAGTCAAAAGTCTGAGTTACCGGTATATACTGAAGAATAGTCAGAGAGTTGGATCCTTAATGCTTTAGATTATTGAGATTGATAATGCATAATATTTTGACACAGTGGATGCATTGCGTCTGTTAATCTTCGTTTATATTTTGATTTTCTGCCTTTAGGACTGAATGCGCCATTTTTCTCGATGACTGAAGAAAGTTTTATTCAATTTTTGTTCTTTAAAGTTAACCCAATGAAGTCCAATGTCATGACTTTGTAGATAACAAACTGGCGGTAAATTATGAAGCGATGCTTAAATATTCCAAACCCTTTTTTATACATACACACAAAATAGATAGCACTGGTTAAAAAGGACGAATCCAAAGGGAAGTTCAGTGACATCTTGTTCAGGTCGTTGTTCCTGGGCTCCGTATGCAAAATCGAGAGAGAGAGAGAGAGAGAGAGAGAGAGACGAACGAAAATGCTATCACGGTTTGGAAAAAAATGAGTGTTTAGTGCGCAGTAACTTCGATGTATGCCTTCAAAAAAGGTCATATCAAACTGACTTTACGGCGTCAATAAAAAGTCGTATTTGTGGTTTTTCTTATAGACCTAGTGAAAGGCTCTTGCCCTTTTGATATTACTTCAACTGAAGTGATCATCCACCAAGAATACCAACGTTATAGGCAATTCCAGCTAAAGTGTAGCGTTGGGAGGATCAATGATGAATTGGGAATGTCTACAAGGAGAAATACGTTGCCAAATACCTAGACGTAGCTGTAAAATTACATCTAAAAAATAAAGTCCCTTGTCGAACATATATATATTTCCATTGGAAACTTACAATGCAGTGCTTGGTGTCAAACAGTGCGGTATCGTACGATGAGGTTGTCATAGCCAAGATCCTCCTGCATGCAACCACGTCATTCGGGCTTGCTGAATATTGACTTCCTATGGCTAAATCTGCTGGGTAGGTTGGATGCTTTTAATCTATACTTAACAGCTGTAGTTGGTGACAAAATATCCTACTCAGTCTAAATAATGTCAATATCTAAACTCAGTTGAGTTCATACAAGTTCGGTTGTATGTGGCAAATGAGTTTTAATACTATATCAAAGTGCATTCCATATGATGCATCTTACTGATGAGCAAGTAAATAAAATATGTCCCCTTTATTGGCAGAGTGACTGTTGAAAGGAAGGCTGCACGTAACTGTGACCCTTTCACCTCCGATATTCATGACAAAACTGTTCCAGGCAGTGCGCTATGGTAGTGCAGATGCCACGGACACACTAGAAAGACTTTCTAATTAAGAGTGATAAAGAAGGATTAAAATGAATTGCCCGTGTCCAAGGATGCACCATTCAACACCGTACCAATGTAATAGGCCGCATCAATTTGAACAATCCAGCCACGTATAGAGATCAGCGAGCTAAATATCATGAATATTTAGAATTTATTCAGGAAAATGTCCATATTAGTAGGGAAGTGAGATTTATAAAAAAAAGTATTTTAAGTGGCCTTTGAAATTAATAAAAAAAAATAGACATTTTCCTTCGGGTTTGATATACAACAGTTGTTACTTATATTATTATTTTGTTTGGTATTTACTAAGGAGATTCCGCACTAAGAATGATAAGCCATTTATTGCCAATGAGGTCAAATTAGTAAGACTTAGTAAAGATTCTTTGTTAGTTATCCTAACTGTCACTAGATATCGACAGCGGTGTTTTATGCAGCGCCTTCATTAAACATGGCGGTATGCATTACGAGGGCTTTTAATTCAAGAGTTGTTCTCCTCGATATAATTTTGAAGTTGCAGACGTGCTTTTGTCCAGTGTCCATTTCCTTCATAAAAATCGAGTCCTGTTCGTTGGTGTGAAGGCACTTCATTATTAGTATTATCATTTGGTATGTTGAATGCGTACAATGGTGGTATAAAATGATAAATTATGAATTATTTTCAGATTCATCAACAAAAAACTTTTTGAAACAGATCTCCAGTAGTCTCGTTGGCCCCTAATATACGGAGGTTGCCTTCCAGATCGCAAAGGTGTCCCCATAATTATTGCAAGTAGGCTTTCCAGTCTTGATCACAGCTCTACCATCTGTTCTGCTCGTTTGGGATGACTTTTTCAAAATTTCACCTTTCAGTTTTCCCATTTTATCATTTCCTCTTGCTGTGTAGATATATCCAATAATTTATTTGTATATGTATTTTTAGACTAACTTTTTAAGGCCATTGTACGTGCATTTGATATTGAAGGTGGCAATGAAATTTTAAAAACAAATTTGAAAACTGCTCTAGTCCAGTCAGCCAATGGTAGAGTTGCTCTCAAAAACTTCCTTCCACCAGATAAAGCACAAAAGCCTCAGCCAATGAGAGAAGGCGATAGAAGAAGATTCTAAGTTAGGCGTGGTGGAGGTTTCTGATTGGCAAAGCCAAATTTTTGCTGAATTCTTGAGCAGTTCTTCGACAATCATAATGGTGTACAAACGGTTTCTTGAAGCTGTCCGCCTTTAGGGTTTGTTTTCATGGATACAGTTTGCAATGTTTTGTAAGTAATTGTAATTGTTGTTCTCAATGCGAAGCTTATTTGTTTAACACTCTGTGGCATTTATTCACCTAAAGGCTAATTAGTACAGGCGATTTATAGTTAGGGCAAGGCTCCCAATGCTCCTTAGGGACCAGTGATCCTTTCGTGAATTATGCTCTGAGGGCTCCAAATGGTTTTAGCTGGAAAATTGCCAGCATTTCAAGGTGCACATTTTTTTTTTTTTTTAGACGTTCTCTCTGTGACTGGTTAGAAACTTTGGTAGGGACAGAGGCTTTGCAAATTCATGCGCATTACCGTGAGCATGCGGTCACTGAAGACTTTCATCTTTGAGCGTACACACTGGGTTAAGGTGTCAAAGAAAAGCAGGTCGATTTGCGGCCCAACAAGTACAGGCTTGGTAGGTTCCTTGTATTAAATGCACGTGTTTCATGAATTTACATTCATCGGTCCCTTTTATTTTCATCTGAAGCTGCTTCAATGACGCTCATCAGTTAACTCGTACACAAGGAAAATGAATCAATTTCTCGTTAAGGATTCTGCACTTATAGGAAGATTCTCCCTCTCTCTCTCTCTCTCTCTCTCTCTCTCTCTCTCTCTCTCTCTCTCTCTCTCTCTCTCTCTGAGTGCTATTAATTTCAGATAGATCTACAGTTTTTTCTGTAGGAAAATAGTTGCCATTCACAGACTCCTGATCGCTGATCGCTGCTACAAGTGTCGGTGTGACTTTGTAGCTGAAATCGAAGCTGTATTCTGTGAAATTAAGATTAAAAAAAAAATTAAATCCAGGGGCTGTCTCTTATAGTGTTCCGGAGTTCAGTAGGGAGTTCCTTTCCGTGTGTTACGTAACGTCTTTTCTGTATTAGGTAATGAGAAAAGGTTTATTTAATAAACCAAGCTAGCGTAGTTTACAAAAACATTATCCCCCTTGTAATCGTAGCACCTTTTCCATTCACTTTCAGTCAAGAACAGAATCGAATGAGGAGAGCTAAGGTTACCACTGTGTGTGTTTTTAAATGAGTTGACTTGGAATATTGCATAATTTCGGAGCCTGTTATATGTTTTCTAGATTTTCTAATTTAGAGAATTGTTGCATAGGGAGTTTCGTTTGGGGTTGGTGTGAGTTCCACCCCTTAAAGAAAAGTGTTGCGTCATCTCTGAACGAGCTCTCAGCTCTTTCATCCAACATTTCAATTTAACATCGGCCGCAGTGTTTTGTTATTTTGTCTATTTCTTTTTTTCCTTTACTAATGCGATTGGAGAGTCATCCTAATTATAAAGTTAGTGTCCAATATTTACACGATTTATGCCCAGTAAATGAAAGCTCTTTATTGACCAAACAATTCCAAAGGCGTTTTTCATTAAACTTAGTTTGATTGACCTATCAGGTTGGAAGGATTTATTCAGGCTGTAAAGCAACTAATCCGCGTGAATCCTCAAGTATTCACCGATTGTTAACAAGGGTTAGCTCGGTGTTTATCTAAGCGAAAAGGCCATAATTTCTCTCTCTCTCTCTCTCTCTCTCTCTCTCTCTCTCTCTCTCGTCGTGTGGGGAGCATTAAACCAATAATTAGGCTGGCTGCTTGTAACCGTCGTACGTTTTTACTGATGTTGGACCCCCTCGTAACCTGAAGTTGTCTAAAGTATGTTGACATGATGTAATTACCATCATCAAAATATAAGTGCTATTTTTATGAAAGTTATTTACTTAGTTTAGCGTCGGTATAGTGTTTCTGGAGCTGTTTGTGGGTTAGTATACGGTTTCGGCACTTCTTGACCAAGCCTTAGAAAAGCTTAAACTCAGAATACGAGTAGAATATAAAGTCCACGGACATTATTTCCCTCTTTTGTTTACTTAATAAGCACCAGGTAAAGGGCATGTTTTGCGATTTCCCCTCATGTTATTTTTTCTTAATTACAGTTTTCTAAATCCGAGAATGAAATCGACGCAAAATCCGCAATGTTTCGCAGATGGGATCTCGTCTTGCAAGCCACCGTCTCCGTCGATGCTTTTAGGTGAGCCCTCTGTTTCTCTCTGTCACTGGTATAAATGTTCCTCCTTATAGATATTCGAACTTTAATACTGTCAATTATGAAGATTGCTGTAATTTGATCGTACAGAAAATGTCATAATCTAAGTGCATTAGTGCATTGTACGTGCTGTCTTCAGCTTTTTTGATTTTCTGGGTTTGTGTTGTCACAGAGTTGTCATTATTAATTTCAGTTTTAATTACAATTATTTCATTATTAGGGTAATAAGGCCCTTGGTGGAAGACACACACACCCCTTTGATCAAGTGTTGAAACGCATGGAAAGGACTCGGAAGCTGCACACGAAGTCAAGTAGTTTGCTACAGAAATGTAAGTTCTCATATATTAATTTCTATTTGTTTTATATTTTTTCCAATATGATGTGACTGCATTTTAATCTCCCATAATCAAAGCTCGTGCGTATTATGTTTGCTTTTATTCTGGTGGGTGGGTAGTCTTTGTGGTGGGTGATGGGGCGACGTTATCCAAGTTGTTGTTTTGTATTTTTTGTTTTATTAATTTTTAATTTTAATTATTTCCTTTTTAGGTTACAAAAGCCAGTAGTAAAAGTCGCCTCACTCGCGCTGGCATATCGTCCAGGGCGTCTGTAGATCAATCATTCATAAGTCAGTAAAGAGGCTTGCACAAAAACAATGTAAGTGTTCCAACGGTTATGTTTTACTTTTTTTTTTTTAAGGAGTCTGCTGTAATTTGAAAGGATCATTTGTTCTGGGATAAAAAGTTGTGATTCGGTGTCTCAGTCCCTATACTTTTTAGAATTTACTATTTTCATAAAATATGGGTCTCTAATTTGGTCCCATGCGTGCCGCTTTGCTTTGCTTATTGAAGCACCCCTGATTTGTCCATACCCATTGGGTGTTCTTTCATGTTAAGAATTTCGTGAGACCTGTCAGCAGTCACAGAACTGCTAAAATTTACTGATATTTTCTGGTCTTAATTATAATTAGTGTTTATAACTTTTGTTCTTAAACAATGAAACCATTAAGCTATTGGTAACACTACGAGGAACAGACTTTTTGTTCCTTAGGGTCAAGTTTTCGTCTTTCAGCGCAGTTCTGCTTCCAGGGCTATATTGCGTTCCTCTGTATGGTTTCCCGAATCAAAATGTCTGACCTACTTCGGGACGTTGGACACGGTTTTATAATGATCCGTTGAAATAGCCCTTACATCATTGCTGCTGACGTAATTCCCATGACCAGAATCTTGTATCTGTAAATACCAGAGTACCATGAAAACTATTCTCTTGACTCGAAGCGTAATTGAGGATGTACTTTTACATCAACCTTGGACAGATCACCGACTAGCCGTCCACTGTTAGAATGGGATGGCGAGTAGATTTCACTTCTGTGTTGACAATGCATATGCGAAGATCTGGAGATGGTTTTTTGTTTGGTTTACGTGTGTCGCATCATGATAACTTTACCAAACAGTGGCTCTCATGATCGACAACAAATCAAATTTTGTGAGACAGGAATGTAGATATTTAGAGGGGCCTGTTATGAGAATGCGTAGAGACGATTAATATGGCTCAGAGCTGTATGGGATATTGTAAAAAGTTATGCCTACATGATCACTGACGTGCCGCAGTTGGAACACAGCTAGGTTAAGTTACCTAAGGGAGGGTTGTTAAGATGCGTTCCTGCAATGACCATCGCTTAGCCTAGGCTGATGATTGTGGTCGCAAAATGCAACTTAAGTGTAAGTTCCATTTTGTCAGCCATCGACGCCGAAACAACTTGTCACCTCTGGCAAGGAAGTAGTTTGATGTGGTATTTCTCTAATGGTCGAATAATGCAGATTGCTGAATAGATTTATATAAATGTGATTAAATTTTAACAGTCGATAAAATTTAGGGAGAGGGAGGGATGGCACTGGGGGGTGGGGGCTGTTGTGGATTGCTTAGCCTTGGGAGAGTTTTTTTTTCAGTTCCTCGAATTTTCTTCTATAGCTTTTGGCTAGACACTTCTCGGTTTGAAAATATTAGATTCTTGTTTGTTGTGTTCGAATGGTTTCCGTGTATAAAGTTACCGTTTTCTCCAGTTTTTTCTCCTTTTATTCAATCCTGTGGTGGTGCTATAACTGTCGGACCTTTCCTAGTAGTGACCCCCAAGGGCTTTAACCCGGTATGTATCCACTTTTCGGCGTGTTTAGTACAAGCTCGTTGAGGATTACCGTAAAAACATAAACAAAATATTGTAAATATGTTAAAGGTAGTGATCCCCCAAAAATATTAGCCCTAGATAACAACCACCGAAAACCCTTTGGGGTCACTATTTAGGAAAGATCCTAATTGTCTGATAAACTGTCACAAATCTGATAACCACCTCCTTGGCCTGCCGTTATTTCACCAATACAAAAGGTTCGTAACTCCACACTTTATAGTTCCATAATTTTTACCCTCTCCCCTCCCCAGTCGACTTGAATATTGATGTGGTGGGTGGGTGGTTTTCAGAGAGCAGTGACCAAGAACGGATTCGTAACTTGCAATTAGTATCATCTCTAAACTAAATTAGCTAGGCTTACTCACTTTTTTCCCTCACTCTATTTTCCCCCTTGACCTGGCAGTATTGATCCTGGTAAAATAGTGCTGACTTTGGTTTGTATTATTACGATATTTGCAGGCATATTAAAAATCCAGTAGGATGCTGCTCAAAATTCAGTGCTCTTTTCTGGAAACACTGAATGGAATGATTTTAGTCTGAATTTTTTTAACGCAATCTTGAGATCTGTTTCAGCGATTAAAAGTTCCTGTCAACAGCATCATTGTTCAAAGGGAAATTTTTTTTTAGAGATATTTAAATGAAATTAAGGTATATCATTTACTTTGATCCTTGGGAACCAATGAATTCCTATCTTTTGTAATAGTTGATTATTACTTAATTCACTGAAAGAGCCCTCGGAGGTATTTAAAATGTGCAGTAAAATCATTTATTGGCTCGTGAAATTAAAAGATAATAATAATAATAATAATAATAATAATAATAATAATAATAATAATAATAATAATAATAATAATAATAATAATAATAATTGGGATCGTGGAAACGCCAACAATGAAAACTGCTAAATCAAGTTGCTATTCACTTTTCACGAATAGGAACAACTGCAATTTCCATCTTCAAATCGTAAACCGATTCACTAACGAAACGGGAGATAAATTAACCCTTAGGGGTTAGGTATATATGTTTGGAACCTTTATTCACGATAGACATATATTTGTTGCTCCCAGTTTTGTAATAAAATCAAGCGGTTTTTAACTGATTTTAGGATAGGTATAGCGATCGTTTGTCTTCTAAAGTTTGGGGGCATGGGTGTGGTGGGGAGGGGGGGGGGGGGGAATAATCATATTTTAAGTTTTGATATTGGTTCTCTCGTAAAGAAATTAAAATCGATAGACTCGTTATAATGGAAAACAAAATCATGCCTGCAGGGCCAGATTCTGTTAATAGCGTGGTGTGGTAGCTTTCAACTCTTGGTTCCTCCTTCAAAGTTTAGTTGGTTCGGATCTTTAAGATATTCTCTCTCTCTCTCTCTCTCTCTCTCTCTCTCTCTCTCTCTCTCTCTCTCTCTCTCTCTCTCTCTCTCTCTCTCTCGCTGTGTGTGTGTGTGTGTGTGTGTGTGTGTGGGTGTGTGAGAAAACTAAAATCTCTTAGGGGCTAACCTATTCTAGCACCTTTTGGTATCCAATATTACTGGCTGAAGTTTTGAAATTGGGATTTTCTTATCTAAAATAGCTTCTTGATATAGAATGTCCATTAAAGCACAGTATCATATAGTTCTGTATTTCAGTTATTTACTAGTTAAAACTGTCGTAAAATAAACGTGATCTTTGCAGACAGATCTATGAATTATCTGACTTCATATTTAAGGACTTCTGACTTCTCGATAAATTTTGTAACTTTTGTCTGCCAGGTTTCAGCCGCGTCACTTTGTTTCTTTTTAACTCATCCGTCTTTACAATCACGATTTTGACAGCCTGGGCCACTGGTTGTGTCCTTACGAGAAGCTTATTTCACGCCTACCGGTCAAGGCCGTTAGCAGTACATTTGACAAATGTACTCTCTCTCTCTCTCTCTCTCTCTCTCTCTCTCTCTCTCTCTCTCTCTCTCTCTCTCTCTCTCTCTCTGCGGTACATTTTCGTATATGATGGAGCAATGGTTACTGCTTTGTGTTTTTTCGTGAGTAGCTGTTGTAAGTTTATTGGTCGATAACAAACGTCTTGTAACGAATAATGCAAGTTCTTCAAAACCATTCGGTTGTCAGCTTTCGTCAGTAAAGTTAACGTTGCTGTGGTATTTCAAAAACATTTTTCTAACCGCCTGCAGTGTGTTCAGTAGTATAGATAGTTTGTAATAGTAGAGTTTGAACCGACTGATCTATTCCACTTGCACAAGACCGCTACTGATAGTGTTAGAAATTTTAGTAACCCTGCGTTTAACCACTCATATGCCAACCTTGGCACTGTCTGTGAAAACTTAATCAGCTAAATGAAGATGCTTATGGCCTTGATGAATTCTCGCCTCAGGGAATGTGCGGGACGAAGGGGTCACACATACTGTAATGGGACCCTTTTCTATTCTAAAGAAGCTGTGAGTGATTGTAAATGTGCATAATGTATACAAGCATACTCGAGCGCGTACAGTCTGTGTAAGCTGTTTGTATGCATACATATGAAAAACATGAATTCGTATACAGTATACACACGCACTAAAAAATACGCGAGACAAGGCATAGTTAATGGCGCCCTAGGGACCAAAACTTAAAAAATCTTTAGCGCCCTTAGCATACTCTTCACCTTGAGCATACTCTTACCCCTTGATTCTAACGAAGGATGAGACCGACTACTGGTCATTGATTATCAAGGAATTCTTTTTCTGACAAAGCCTTTCTTTTTACATGTTAGTTACGATTTAAATTCGGTAGCTTTTGATAGGGATATTACAGAATACTTTTAAGGCTTAAAGGGAAGATTATTTCTTTTCAATTTTGTTTACGTATTAAAAAGAGCCCACCAGCAATGTAATATGGTGAAATTTCGGAAGCATCGTCTTTCCTTTTTTTCAAATGCTTTCTTTGTTCTTATCTTGCATATCTAGACCTTTAGAGCCCTTTGCTAGATAGAAAATAAGTCTCAATATTCTGAAGTTTGCAAATGGTGGCTGGTTATTTAGGAGTTAGTCTGTGCTGCGTGCCTCCATACAGCCATATGGCATCTCCAGTATATAGAGCGATCTTTCAGTAAATTTAACTTCA
Organism: Macrobrachium rosenbergii; assembly: GCA_039081455.1. Classification (NCBI taxonomy): domain Eukaryota; kingdom Metazoa; phylum Arthropoda; class Malacostraca; order Decapoda; family Palaemonidae; genus Macrobrachium; species Macrobrachium rosenbergii. The sequence goes on along the minus strand of JANJGK010000005.1, from coordinate 19,049,496 downwards.
TTTTTAAGTTTTGACCTGGTTTTCTCAAGGCAAGTTAATTAAAAGTTGATTTGGTTCTTTTCTGTCTTTTGTCTTGTTCACTTACTGCCTGAATCCCTAACTGGTCCTTTGTCTTGTTCACTTGCCTGAATCTCTATCTGGAGTTGATCTTCATGTGGCCCTTACTTTATGATTTTTTGGGGCTTTTTATTGATCTTTGCCCTGCTCCTCAACCTTCTACAACCGCGTTTGAAACTAACCGTGCATGTTTTTGACAGCGTTCATTAGGTCCATCAAACTGGTCTCCTCTGGTGTATGTTTTTTTTTTCACATATTTTTTTTTTATCTTAGACGACTGTTTCAATCATGTTTTTAGCGTATAACTTTCACAAAAAGCAATGATTGTCTTTGAGATTTTGATCTTTAATTTTTTGCGATTTTTTTTTATTTCATTTTTGCATTCCCTGGACCTAGAATGCATGTTCGATGTTGGAACATACTTAATTCAGTATTTCATCATTCTTTCTGTGTCTCCTTTAGTTTGAAGGGATACTTATAATTAGTGTTCCTTCTTAATTACGGTTTGAGCTGATCAAATACTTTTGAAAAACTCAGCAATTTGCCAAAAAACTTATTCCCAGCCACGAATTCAACCCCTCCAGCTTAACGTAGTGTTCGAATCCACCCATCAGTTCGGTAGTTTCTGCGGGTTTACTAAGAGTTTAGTCAGAATAATGTAAAGTGCATGAACTCTTATTGGAGATTTTACTGAGAGCCATATTGGCCTGTCACTGGAAGCACATTAAAAAAAGACTATGAAGCTTCTTGCCAGGAATGTTTGCAGAGACTGCAGAGAAAGCTGTGTACATATCAGTGTTTAGCTTAAGGAAAGAGTGGTTTCAGTTAATTTTCCATTGGTTGTATTACCGATTTGTTATTGGTCTGAATTTTCGTACTCAAACAGTTATTTCTTCCGCAGCGATCACTTCATTTCTTCACGCAAACAAATTACTTACTGTTTTCCATATTTTGTGCAGAAGCGGTGATGTTTTGTTGTTTTGGAAAATTTCATTTCAAACCTTTTGTTAACTGAGCATATTAATAGTTCGGGCGTCTTTCGTATTTAACTTGTGTTAATTTGCTGTATCTTTCGCTTAAATATATGTACGCTTGGCTTTCTCTCTCTCCCTCGCTCACACACGCAGAGAGAGAGAGAGAGAGAGAGAGAGAGAGAGAGAGAGAGAGAGAGAGAGAGAGAGAGAGAGAGAGAGAGAGAGAGAAAGGGGTAGTGAGAGACTGACTCGAGTTATCAACCGTTCACCAATTGTGTACTATCACACTTTTTTTTTAGAAATCAGATAAATTTTGGTTATAAGCATTTTTTGAAGAGTCCTGACACTCACGTAAAGAGCCTTCATTATGCGAGTACCGCTAACGACAGTAAAATGTCCTTGAAGGTATCGTACAAGCACTTACGTGGTGCCAAGTGATTACCATTTTCTCTGCGACCGCGTCATTTTACCGCATGTTGTAAGTGCATTTTCACAAAGTTTCATACTTCATGTTCCTGACGAGTTTTGTTACATAATCGATCTTATCGATGACATTGTAATATCACCAATGGTTAGGTCTTGTCTCATAATTAGATTCAGAGTTAATAAGAATTTGCATCGGAAATAGCATCTGTGAGAAGAGTCCCTCGTAAAATTACTTGATACCAATAATAATTTGGCACAGATTGTGGGTCACCCTTCCAAGCACAGAAATGCAAGAAGGATTCTTAGCCTCGATACTACTGTAGTATCTGATCATGTATAACTGTACAACAGGAAATTTTCAAGTTTTTCAGACAGGCAGTTAAAGTATTTTGAGGCCTTTCAGTCCCTAACTATTCCTCAACCACATATTATAAGTATTAGGTATGGCATATGTGGTTTCCTAGTTTTTGTCTATTGGGCAGACAGGTCACGAAATCGAAATTGATGTGATCAGTCAGATGTTATCATTTGAGATTATGATGTTCCCGTATAGTTTACATGCATATCTTAACTAATTGTGGTAGTCAAAGTTACACTTGTTTTATACCTTCGTCAGCCAGTCTCTTTTCTGGCCATATTTCCAATTGCCCTTCACACTAGACTTTTGCAAATTTCTTAACGCCTGATTATCTACAGGGCGGGGACGTCACAATTCTACGTCCAAATATTAAGATAAAATGGCATTAGCAAATACTGAATTTCCAGATGCTGTTCACCGTGTTTTGACAGGTTATCATGGTCAGGTTTCAGGAGAACTTCTGCTAGAAATTTTCATGACAATTTTCATGAACTCAGTTTGGTTTCGAGTCATCATAGTTCACTCCGTTGGCTCATCATTGATCCATTGCCTCTCTTACCCGAGTCTAATGTCTGTTGCAAATTTGTGGTCTGATTCTGGTTGGTGGTTGCAACCAAAGTTCAGTAGTGATTAAATCGACTGAATGGTTATGGATTGTAGTTGTGCTAAGTTTCAAGCATTAAACCTAAAAAAAAAAGAATGAATGCAAGCTTTACCCTATTTGGATAATTCAGCTACTTGAAATTATTTAAAATTACAAAAGGGGATCCAGTATCATAGGGTTAATGCAGGTACCTTGTAAGACCTCAAGAGTTCTCAACAATGGGAGTCAGAGAGAAAGCGAGGTAACTCTCTAGATATACCGTATAGTAATTACACGCAAGATTTCGGTTTTCTACACCTTCCAGTTCGACATCTGTGAGGTTTGTTTTGAACTAATATAAGAACTGAAAGCAAACGTAGTTACTGTATGCAATCACAATAATTTAGTAACATTATATCAATTTTAAAAGCTGTTGAAATCTCTTGTAAAGTAAACTAATTTTAGGCTTTTTAATTTTTTTACCTTTTTCTGAAATGTATGGAATCCACTGACTGACTCTTGTATGGCTGTTATTTGCACGTTATTCTGTTCCTTCATGTATCAGACTGTAATTGTTAGCAGTCGTAATTATAGAGACCTCGGGGTCTTACAAGGCAGGGACATTAACCTTATCCTGTAACCCTCTGAGATTTTGATTAGCCTCCTTCACCAGTTGAATGATCTAATTGTGTTAATGTTTGCAAACTTCTGTACCGTTTTAGGTGTATTTCATCTAGTGCCTGAGCTTTAGGTGATCTTTGGTGATTGTGTTTGGCTATTTTTGACTCTGTCTTGGGCTTAAATGCAAAGTGAACTATTCATAAGAAGAATGCAGATCAACGTGTAGTTACAAAAAGATTTATTAATAACTCAAGCTGTTACAGTAGCTCGTTTAACTGTTACTGTCGGACCCTGTTCTCTCAGCCCACCTTCTGACAAAACTTGTATGACCTCCTGGTTGTAAAACTATTTTGGTGCAAGAGTCATTCTGTTTTTCAGTAATGCGTTGAAGAAACATTGTTAGTTAGAACGCTGAGAAATAGACAATAAATGACAAGTCTTTCTGTCAATGAGGTTTTTAATGTGATTTTTTTATATGGTAAATTGTGTATAGTCTCAACTCTGAATGCGTTTCTTCAGAAGTGATTTATTTTTATAAATTTATGGCAGCAATGTCATCTTGCTATTATAAAATGTATTTAAATAAATTTATGGCAGCATTCTCATCTTGGTATTATAAAATGTCTTTAAATAAGGTCTTCTTTGTATTCATTCTTGTTCTGTTGTTAATGTGCTCTTCAAGGCTTGACGAGGGGCCATGTTTGTCATTCCATCCCTCTGCCGATGATATCGGTCTTCGTCAAGCCTTGCAGTACATTTCTAACAACTGACCAAGGCTGAATACGCAAGTTTGTCTTATTTTTCTCCTTGTCTAGTATTTTGTTAATTCATTGTTTTAATGTAATGCTTTGTTAATTCATTGTATATTAGTCCTCTTGTATTGCTTTGTTAATTCATTTTATATTAGTCCTCTTGTAATGCTTTGTTAATTCATTGTTTTAATATAAAGTCCTCTCATTTTTTCATTGTTTTAATATAAGGTCTTCTCATTTTACAGAGAACCGTGGGGACTGGATGAACGGGAGAGAAACTGAGTTCCTCAGAGGAAGAGGATCGTCGCCAACCCATCTGTAATCATCATTAACCAGCCGGTAATCCAGGGCAATTTTTAAACTTTCTGGACGCCTCACTTAAAAAAAGGTTTGTGATTTATAATTTATGCTGCGTCGTTGGCTGTCAGTTTACTGTAGGGTATCAGCAGCTAGTGAGTAAATTTATGTTCAAAGTAAACACAGTTTGAATTTTGTAAAAAAATACCATCTTTGCCTTTGACTTTTGTTTCGGAAAATTTGTTGCCATACTGTAAAGTTTTGTTTCAAGTAAATGCGGTTCGGATTTCGTATAAAATAGTATCTTTGCTGACTTTTCAGAAAATTGTTTGATTTTTGATAATACAAAATCGCACTTTTAAATTGTTTTACTTGTATTAAGTAATAATTTTGTCATGTTTGTGGAAACACCCTTCGATTTTTATATTGCCTCACTACAAAGATCCTTTTGTCAGATGTATTTTGTCATGTTTATGTGGAAACACCCTTCGATTTTTATTTTGCCTCACTACAAAGATCCTTTTGTCAGATGTTTATAAAGGTTAACTTACCAAATGCATGGCTAAAAATGTAAATATTACTGTAGAAGCTTTTATTAAAGTAACAACAATGAACCAAATGCATGGCTAAAAATGTAAATATTACTGTAGAAGCTTTTATTAAAGTAACAACAATGAAAACAGCAGTGACAAAACCGGCTGCTCAACAAGCTCGCCTATTGGGATTGGTGAAGCGGGCTCAGATTTACAATCTAACTTGTCGGTTAATAATGTACATTGAACCTCCAATAATATCTTTGGTTGCCAGCTATTTTCATATATGTATATACAATTTTTTTTTTTTAGATAATGCGAAAAAGCCCGACAGACCAAGCAGGGGCTGTTTCTTACGGATCTTGGCTGCTGCATCCTCCTAAATTGTCCGGAGAAAAGTAACAAGCTCCCAGTCGATGCAGACTCTCCTGAAGTATGGTGACTCAGTGTGAAAACGCCCTACAGACCAAGCAATTCTGCTTCTTATGGATCTTGGCTGCATCCTCCTCATCTCCTGACAGACCAAGCGGGGCTGCTTCTTACGCACCTTAGCTGCATCCTCTTCCACTCCTGACAGAACAAGCAGGACTTACGGATCTTGGCTGCATCCTCCTCAACTATCCGGAGAAAGGTTCACCTGACAGACCATGTGAGGCTGCTTCTTAAGGATCTTTGCTGCATCCTCCTCAGCTCCGGACAGACCAAGCAGGGGTGCTTCTTACGGATCTTGGCTGCATCCCCCTCAGCTATCCGGAGAAAGGTTCACCTGGCAGACAAAGCGGGGCTGCTTCTCGCGGATCTTGTTGGCTGCATCCTCTTCAACTCCTGACAGACCAAGCAGGACTGCTTCTTACGGATCTTGGCTGCATTCTCCTCAGCTCCCGACAGACCTAGCAGGGTCTGTTGCTTACAGATCTTGGCTGCATCCTCCTCTATTGTCAGGAGAAAAGTAACATGCTCCCATCCCTTACTACCAGACGCCGACTTACTCCTGAAATAGGGTGACTCAGTGCAAAAACGGCTTAGAGACCAAGCAGGGTCTGCTTCTTACGGATCTTGGCTGCATCCTCCTCAGCTACCTGGAGAAAGGTTCGCCCGACAGATCAAGCAGAAAATGCTTCTTACGGATCTTGGCTGCATCCTCCTCAACTACCGACAGAACAAGCAGGGTCTGTTTCTTACGGATCTTGGCTCCATCCTTCTCAGCTCCTGACAGACCAAGCAGGGCCTGTTTCTTCGGATCTTAACTGCATCCTCCTCAACTATCTGGAGAAAGGTTCACCTGACAGACCAAGCAGGGCTGCTTCGTACTGATCTTGGCTGCATCCTTCTCAACTGCCGACGCCGACTCACTCCTGAAATACTGTGACTCATTTACCTATTTTTTCAATTTCTATAGAGAATATATTTACCTGGCAACTTGACATCTAATAAACTCCTACAATTCCACAATTTTTACTCATTTTACCTATTTTTTCAATTTCTATAGAGAATATATTACCTGGCAACTTGACATCTAATAAACTCCAATTCCACAATTTATACTGGAATTGTAATTATTATTAATCAACGCACATCTGTAATTCTAATGGGATTTATGGAGGCAAAATGACAGGCAAACGTTGTGAACGAAAACTTACTACCTCCTGTACCATATATAAAGTAGATTATTTGCAATAACTAAACGTGTCATTATTGTGAACACAGTAAGAAAAATGAGATCAACCACCTACTAGTGGTTTAGCATTACACTCGCCACTAATGATGGAAAAATCTAGCTATTAGTGTATTACCAATTGGCTTGATGCACTACTGTTTGTCTGTCTCTTAAGAAGTGTTAGGTTAGAACCAATCGTAGTCGCAGTTACACTAATCTATATGCAAGTCATCATTTCAGCAAAATTTTAGAGAGATTTTGACGTAGCCTACATGACAAAAACGAGATTCCAAAATATTTCATACTTGAAAAAGCCCTGGTCTTATGACTTTCGGAATTTTCGACAAGCTATTTCCATTTCATAAAATTCATGACCTCAAATAACGCTAAGTGAAAATAAACTTTAAATTAGAGTATTCCAGTTATACTCCATTCGTCTGTGACAGTCATAGTATCTATATGATTAGAAAGAGTGAAGAGATGGAAAAAGCGCTAACCCATCTGCTAACGTTAGAAAAATCACTTTGAAATATTAAATGACAACTTTATTTCATGGGGAAATCAATGCCTACCGCACACCTTCGCCTAATGACATTCGAAATCGTTACTAAATGTGGCCTGTTAATTAGGGATAACAAAAAAAAAAAAAAAAAAACTTTGAGAAAAAAACAAACTACACCCTAGCTTCTCTGTTAAAAACCAAACCGGCGCTCAAAAGCAAACCGTTATAAACTAAAGCACTGCCAAATAATGGAAAAGACTAAATTCTAAACCAGAAGACTTCAAACTTACTCTGAAAACGGAGCCTTTTATTATGCTTTACCTCTTCCAATCAAAACCCGCGCTTTACCTCTAGTACCAGATAAGATTCCTTATATCTACTCATGTAAGGGGTCTAGGTATTTTGGAGTCCTATTCCTTATGTTAAATACGTCAAAACACATTCAAGGCATTTAACCAACTAGTTTCATTTCCTGTATATTTACTATCCTTTGACATTACAGTCGTAATATAAACGCTACAATAGGATACCTGATAACTTTTACTAAAGAGCTACTATATTTTTACTAAAGAGCTACTATATTATCGTTGCATATTATAAGCTTTCAGTACTTACAGAAAGTACCTATGGACAATGCTTGTGTGTGCTCTATATCCACAACAGACCTACGCACGTCTAAGAGGGAAAATGATAGAAATTAACGTCTATAACAAACAAGTAGGTAAAAGAGAGAATGATACTACTTGCAGTACAGTACATGCCAGTGAAGAGGGGAGAGAGAGAAACTCATATTACCGTCTTCTAGTCTTAATGCTACAATCCCATTCATCCACACAAATAATCATTCACATAAATATTTAAAAAGGACTTTCCTTTCAACAGAAAAAACTCTAAATCGCCTTTCCAACTTCAGTTCCGCATCTTTTAATTTTGACCAATAAAGTTCCTCCGTATACTTGTGTTGCTAATCGCACAAACAAACAACTTTTCAAGAGGTACAAATAAACAACTTTTCAAGAGGAATAGACCTAAGTTACATCTTTCACTCAGTAACGACGGGCAGCCACACCTGGCAGCCATCAATACAAAATGTCTACCATATATCCATTCACTCCAACTTCTGAATAACTGCGCTTCCTCAACTGTTATTTCACTTTACCAACACCCGTTAGCATTTTATCATTTAATTACTCCACTCACTCAAAATACCACAGTATTTATATACCCACAACAACATTTGTACCAAACACTAGAGAAGCTTCAATTCTTGGCATTCTTGTGGAATAGTTCACAATGAAGCCCAAAAGCCTACTCAAAGTTAGTCACGCACCATATAATTCTGATGCAGCCTTGGTAAACCACACATTTTATGAATATATATACATATTTACCATTATTTGGTTAACTTCAAGATTAAACGGTGCTTCAGAAATTGGTGAATGATTCAGTCAAGGGTGAATTGAATTATTATTTGGTTGAATGAAACGAAATGATTTAGTCAAGGGTGAATTGAATTATTATTTGGGTGAATGAAACGAAATGGGTGAAAGCTGAGTAAATGACGTGAAGGATGAAAGACTTCATTTACTCGAATTATACTTTTTCCTACGGTAAATTGTTCAGCCCCAACCTCTCTGCTATCTTATTAATGAAGAAAGCTACAGAAGAGTGCAGAACGGATATAGCAAATCCTAGGAGCAGAAAGGATGTCCCTAGGATTTGTTATATGCAGATAACTGCTAACTGCTACTAATTATGTTTACAGGCAAGCTGCAGCCAAACTCGGGAAATTAGAAAGCTTCAATCGTAAAGGCACCAATAGGGAAAGCAGCTCCGTGCAGAAAAGAAAACTGAAAAGTAAAGAACTCTAGGGCTTTCAAGGATAGGAAGGCGACACGTGCAAAGTGCCGAGGAACGATATAGAAAAGTGGAAAAGAAACTGAATACCATGTTGGGCATATCTATGGGAAGAGCTACAGTGGAGTTGAATAGAATGTCATTTACAACAGAAGAAAATATTTATAGAATATCAAACTCAAGGAAAAAGCAAAGACAAAGATCTAGGTCAGCCAGATGTCATCAAAGATAGAGGGGTGACATATCTAGTATAAGGATGATGACATAAAGCGAAGACAGGATCTTTTAAAAAGAAAATGAGAGGGGGGGGGGATTTGGGGGAGATACAGCCTATAGAAGTCAAGAAGGTATAAGTAAAATGAAGAACGGACAAGTGCCAGGTCCATCAGGTGCCAATTGAAATGTAGAAGGTATTTGTTATAACGAGGGAAGATCGGATACTGGAACTGTTGAGGACAACCTTAAAGGAAGAAGTGATGCCAAATGACTGGTAAACAAATCGGATAGTAAATGTGTTTAAACCAATGGGATATATACTATAAAGGATAAATGAATGACCCAAAACATTTGTAAAAAAAAGTACTTAATGACAGATACGAGCAGCTATAAAGACTGGAGAACAATGGTACAGTTTTATTAGAAGATGTACAGCTGATCCTGTCTTGATCAAGGTACAAGAAAACAGGCTGGAAGGCAATCTGAAATTCTACTGCTTTTCTAGACATTGAAAAGGCATTGGTGTTAAGGAAAGAGAAAAGTCCCAGAGAAGTTTGTTAAGATGGTTGAAATGTATAAAAGAACATCAATCATAACTATGGAAAAACTGAAACGTGGGAAGCTAGAGCTTGGTTTCATCATACTGGCACTTGGCCCAATTCTGTTTTTACTGTTTATGGATGTTTTTTAGCAGCGAGCTTAAGAATGAAAACTATGGGAATAATAAATTGTGGATGATCTAGTGATGTCAGGCAGAAACATAAGAATTGCAAAGAAGGGTGGTATGAAAGTATATTGGGTAAAAGTGAGGTTATGGTGTCCAGGAAACAGGAAGGGAATAGGTTATTCATACAAACTAGAACAGAAATGCAAGTATTTGGGACCTACTGTAAGCCAGAAAATAAGGTGTAAAACTGAGGTTGAATGATAGATAAAAGCAGCTCCGGGAGAGTGGAAGGTGGCGGCGGGGGGAGTGTGTGTGTATGTGCGCAAAAAAAAAAAAAAAGGCCAAATAAACTAAAGATCTATTGTACCATAATTCAGAAACACGGGCATTAGGAAGGAAGGAGAAACTTAGGTGTGATATCTAGGTGGATTTCGGAGATCTCGTTATATTAAAAGCTAGAAGATGAATACAATAAATTAGAAGTGCTGGAGTAATAGAGAATACTGAAAAACAAGTCGAGATAGAGATGGTTGGGGCATGAGGTAAGGATGAAGGAAGAGGAAGAAGTGAAGAGGACTTACATGGAACCTGTTAGAGGTAGAAGTTCTGGAGGGAGGTACAGGATTGCACGGCGTGATAAATGAGGGAGGATTTGGAGAATTAAGGGTTTAACTGAGTTAGATGCTTCTGACAGTAATAGTTGGAGAAGACTTGTCAAGACAACCGACCCCATAGCTTAAGGATAGTAGTAGTAGTAGTAGTAGTAGTAGTAGTAGTAGTAGTAGTAGTAGTAGTAGTAGTAGTAGTAGTAGTAGTAGTAGTAGAATAAGATACTGAGCTTACAGGGAGAGGAATGAAATCGAATTTAGCAAATTGTATCACAAGAGATGCTCAGGATTACGAACTGTATATGGAGTAAGAGATTTTTTATGTAAAAAAAAGTACAAAAGGAGAACAGAAAGAGATGGAACACCATGCTGTGGTAGAAGGACACGTCTGGGAAGTACAAAAATTCTGTGACCTTAGGGAGACACTGGACTGCGAAGCAAGCATTGAGAAAACAGCAAGATGTAGCGACAGCCTGGGTGAAATGGGGGTTGACAAAGAGAATGGAGATTTTAAAAAGCTGTCACTACACAACGCTAAGATTCAGGGTCAAAATATCTTGGATCTATTATAATGTAATGAAAATAACGATGAGGCAGAGATCAGACTTCCAACGGCTGAAAAATAAGTTGATATCTTAAAAGTCGAAGATTATTTGGATATGTGATAAGAAGAGATGGGGAGCAGGTAGTCAGAAAAGCATTAGGCATGGAAACAGGAAGGCGACGATTGTACAAAGGTACAAGAATATCATCAAAACGGGACACTGATCAGATGGGAGTTTAGCTAAATAGTTTACCATGGGAAGAGCCGATGTATAAACGTTGTTAATAAAAGATGCAATGATGGTGATATAGTTCTCCACTTACGCTGGAGAAGGATTATTAACTTCTGTTTGAGAAGCTCAAATCCATGTCACAGTAGTGGTGGAACCTCCTATCCATTGTTGATAAAAAGGAAAAACTCTCTCCAAGAATGTGCACACTGCTCTAACATTACGCAGTGTATTTACTTCAGATTGTCAAAACGCTGAACACCACAAACACCTTGCGAATAAAACAGCCATTTCTTGTTCTTTTGACATCATAAAAGCGTATAAAATTACAAAATCGTCACTACACTAGGAAATTTTGTTGCGTGTGAAAGATATTTAATGATAAAAATTCCTTTGAGAATGACACATATTTCTCTTGTGACGCAACGCTTCAGCCCGTTCCTATCGACTATTGAAAATCAGCCAGTCACACACCAATGGATGGATGTATGATATTTAGGGCAAAAGCCCAGGCACTGGGGCCAACAAGGCCATTCAGCGCCGTAATGGAAAGAAAATAAATTATGTTAAAGTTATGAATTCATGAAGGAAATGATTAATAAATAAAATGAAGTGATGTGACCAATAAATAAGGGTATGAAGTTTAATGAATGATGTGCTATATACTTAAAAAAAAAAATTAATGTCATTAAAATTCTACGTGATGTAATAAATTAAATAAAATTAAATATCGTTAAAAATTTTAGTACACTTTAAAAAAGAGATGATAGCTGAAATATCTGCTTCATCTCCCAAAATATCAGACAGGGATTTACCCTGAAAATATCTCTCTCTTTGGTTAAAATATCTGGGGCAGACCACCAGAATGTGCTCCACTGTTAGTGTCTCGTCACAGTAAGCACACTCTGGAGGGCTGCTTCCTTCTAAAATAAACTGATGGGTTAGACGAGTGTGCCCAATCCTTAATCTCGTTAAAATAACCTCTGTTCGTCTGTCAAGCTGGAATGACGAAGACCACGGTAGTACATTATCCCTAATATTTCTATATTTCTTATTATTGGCAAGAAGGGGAGAAGTCCACCTTTCTTGCCATTTACTTAAAACATAAGATCTAATGGGACCTTTTAGATCTGTATGAGGCACTTTTCTAAAAGAGGTTTCTGATAAAATACTAGCAGCTTTCGCTTCCCTGTCTGCCATCTCGTTTCCGCGAATCCCCACGTGAGAAGGGACCCAACAGAAAGAGACTGATTTACGTCGACAATATATACGAAAAAGCCACTCCTGAACTTTTTCAATTAATGGATGAAAGCTATTAAATTTTTTAATAGCTTCTAAGGTGCTTCTAGAGTCTGAGTATATGACAAAATTAGAGTCACTACTTTGAAAAACTAAATCTAGGGCAGACACTACGGCTGTTAATTCGGCAGTAAATATTGATGCAGAGTCAGGTAATTTAGCTGTGTACGCTGTATCACCAAGGATAACAGCGCAACCAACACCACTATCTGACTTAGATCCATCTGTATAAATTTTTGTAAAATTAGTATGGGTAACATCGTGCTCTAAGAATTTTCCCCTAATCTCTTCTACAGTGCAGTCCTTTTTGTTAAACAGTTTCTTACATATTGATGCTTCTGGGATAAGCCATGGAGGATTTACAGGATATTCTACTTCCAGGACTTTCTGGGATTTAAGGTGATTATTCCTAACATCCTCATTCAGTCAAATTTGGAATGGTTTAGAAGCTCTTGTACCAGAAAAACTTCGAGAGTCTGTTTCCTTTAGTGCTTGAAAGGAGGGATTTTTGGGAGCACTTTTCATTCTAGCCATGTATCGCAACCCTAGCTCTTGCCTTCTTAGATCAAGGGGTAAATGATCTGTGTCGACATAAATGCTTTCAACAGGCGAAGTTCTAAAAGCCCCTGAGCATATTCTCAACCCCATGTTGTGTACAACATCCAGTTCCTTTAGCTTGGTTTTACAGGCTGAGGAATAAATCTGACAGCCATAGTCTAACTTAAATCGACACAGAGAGTCATATAGCCTCAGAAGGGATTTCTTATCAGCCCCCCAACTAAATCCAGAGACAACCTTTAAAATATTCATAGACTGTTTAACATTAAACTTTAGGGCATTTATGTGGCTAGCCCATGTTAATTTATGGTCAATAGTCATCCCCAGAAATTTAACTTCACTCTCGTAAGGAAGGATGGACCCTTTTAAACTAAGTGTGGGAACCTCTTCCACACGCCGGCACCTGGTGAATCTTACTGCAACTGTTTTGGAAGAGGAGAATTTGAAACCATTCTCATCAGCCCACTTAGTAATTGCATTAACAGACCTTTGCAAATGTTTACATACGGACAAGGAATCATATCCTGTGCAGTATATTGCAAGGTCATCGACAAAAAGCGAGCATTTAACAGGGGGCGAGATTTTTTCAATCACACTATTTATTGCCACTGAAAAAAGTGTTACACTTAAAACGCTTCCTTGGGGAACTCCTTCCTCCTGCATAAAAGGTTGGGAGAAGGAGTTTCCCACTCTTACCTTAAAAAGTCTGTCTGATAAAAAGGAATATATAAACCTGACCATTCTTCCACATATGCCCATCTTGTGCAATTGTTTCATGATGCCAATTCTCCAGGTAGTGTCATATGCTTTCTCCAAGTCAAAAAATATGCCAATGGTCTGACACTTTTTGGCGAATCCTTGCTGGATTTGGTTGGTCAGCCTCAGCAAGGGATCAAGGGTGGAGCGGTTTTTTCTGAAACCAAATTGAAATGGCGATAGTAATCCTTTGGTCTCCAGGTGCCAAACCAGTCTAGTATTTATCATTTTCTCCATCAGCTTACATACACAGCTGGTAAGAGCTATTGGTCTATAGCTGGTGGCTTGGGAAGCATCTTTATTAGGCTTTTTAACGGGGACAATTATGGATATTTTCCAGTCCTTGGGTAAAATTCCAGTTTCCCATATTTTGTTTATAATCTTCAGTAAATATTTTTTGGCATCATCTGGGAGGTGTTTCAGCATTTCATATATGATTGTATCCTCACCTGGAGCTGTGGATTCACTTGAGGAGAGCGCCTCACGAAGTTCTCTTAGGGAAAATTTGTAGTTGTATGGTTCAGATTTTCCCGAATCAAACTTCAGACACATTTCAGAATTCCTAATTCTTTGAAATTCTGGAGAATAATTGTTAGGGCTGGAAACTTTAGAAAAGTGTTTTCCTAGCTCATTGGCAACTTCAGTGGGCTCTGTAATTAGAGTGTCATTTATTTTTAATGAGGGCAATGGTGACGCTACAAATTTTCCACTCAGTTTCCTTATTTTGCGCCACACCACTCTTAGTGGGGTCTTGGAGTTTATTCCATTAATATAGTAAAGCCAACATTCTCTTTTGGCTTTCTTATAAAAGCGCCGCTGCTTGGCTAAAGCACGTTTGTAGATTAATTTAGACTGAGGGGAGCCACTAGTTTTGTAACGTCTGTAGCATTTCCTAGTCACTTTTCTCAGAATACCACGTCTTATTCCACCAGGGAACTGCAGGTCTACGAGGTTTGCCTTTTGTTTTTGGAATCGAGCTTTCAGCACTCTTCAAAGTAGATTCAATAAAGTAATCATAGGCATCTAGATGAGAATGAAAGGACTCAAACTCCCTATCTAGATTGACACCCTTACTAAATTTATCCCAGTCTGCGTCCTCTACCTTCCACTTAGGTAAAACTTCAGATGGAGCATTCAGAGCATATTTCAAATGGATCGGGTAGTGATCACTTCCATTTAAATCTTCATTAACAGACCAATTAAAATCAAGGTGGATACTAGTTGAAGAAATACTAAGGTCCAGTGCAGAGAAATGATTATCGTGAATGTTGTGGAAAGTTATTGACCCATTATTATACAGGGTAACATCATTCCTGTCAATAAGGTCTTCGATTAATTTCCCTTTACTATCTAAAAACTGACTTCCCCAAAGGGGGTTGTGGGCATTAAAATCACCTAGCAGAAGTAAAGGAGCTGGAAGTTGGTCAATTAACGACTGAATATCTCCAATGTTAAAATCAAGGTCTGGTGGAAGGTATAAGGAGCAGATTGTTATCCTCTTTTCCAAAATGACTGAAATAGCGACAGCTTGTAGTGTTGTATTTAATTGTATTGTGGAGTGCTGTAGAGATTTATTAATAATAATTGCAGCACCTCCATGGGGACGATCACCAATTGGGGGATATGATTTAAATATTGAATAATTTAGTCCAGGATTATAAACAGAGTTGCCTAACATTGTTTCCTGTAGGCATATAATCCCTGGATTAAATTCATGCATTAAAACTTTAAGGTCTTCTGTACGGGCTCTGAGACCTTTACAGTTCCACTGAAGAATATCGAGCAAGAATGCTAAGGTGGTAAAATGTGCTATTTCCGACTCCTTGGAGGGGAAGTACTGTTCCTAGGGTGGAGTGGGAAATTCTCCTTTATAAGAGATTGTTTTCTTAATCCCTTTTCATCTGAATTGGTGTTCAGGGTCTTTGGTTGATCTTCATATTTTTTTATTATGAACCTGATGTTCAGAATTATTGCTGTGGTTCTGTGCACCACTAATCCTATTTGTCTTAGGGCGGCAAGACTGAATTGAGCTCGGATGTTTTTGTTCTGAAACTACTTTTGGAACCACCTTTCTAGGAGGAGAGATGTCTTCCAAAACACTGAACCCATTTGAAGTTTTTATTATAAAATTATCATTATTTGGGGAACTATTTCTTGTGCGTTTCTTGGTAGTTGCAACCGTAGTTTTATTATTATTTTTGTTTGTGGCTGTGGCGATTGATGGCTCTGAACTAGCTCTATCTAATTGGGATTGTTCCTTTAGCTTATTTTGGTTTGAAGTATTTTCAGAATATTTTCCTGAATTATTGGCCGATTTTGGCACCCTTATTTTTGGAGATGAATCGACAGCTGTGGATGTGGTGGAAGATAAATTTTCTGTGCTTTTGGAAGTACAATTTTTGCTATTGGACTTCAAAGCACTTGCCGACAAAAGTTTCTCACCAGTTTGAAGATTTTCATTATTATTTATGGTTCGAGAAATACCAGGTTTGTGATATCTTCCATCAGACACAGTTATTGGTGGCCTTACATTGTTGGAAGTTTTCATAAGTTTTATTACAGAAGCATACGTAGTGTTGGCACTTTTGTTTGCCCCCATTACCGTGCGCTTTGCTTCACTAATGCTAATATGTTCATTATCTGCCACTGCCAAGACTTCTTGTTCAAATTTATATCTGGGACAAGCCCTAGAGTTTGGTGTGTGATCACCCTTGCAAAGAAAACAGTATCGGGCTGCTTTGCAATCATCAAAATTATCGTGCTCTGCAGAGCACACAGGACATCTTTTATTGTTATCGCAAGAGTTTTGAATGTGGCCATATTCAAAGCATTTGCGACACTGTCTAGGACTTCTTTTATATTTTTTAACCTGCATCCTCTCATGGCCAACAATGATGGTATCAGGTAGGTAATTGGAGGAGAAGGTTAAAAGGATAGCTGCATCACCACCCAGTTTTTTTACATGAGATACACAAGGAGGGCATCGATGGAGAATCTCCTCCTCTTTAAAAACATGCAGATCTTTTGAGTAAACTACTCCTTTCAGTGTATTAAAGAATCTGTGAGATGAAACAGATTCAATATTTCCACTTTCAGGAGGTTTAAAGTTAGCTAACAGAACTGCTTGAGTCTCATTTCCAGCTTTTATTAGAAGATTCTTTCCATACCGTTTCAAATTTCCAATGGGAATGGAACCAACCTTGCTCTCAATGCAGTCAGCAGCTTTTATCAAATTTTTCCCTCCCTCCTTGTAGATAGCAACATGCCATAAAGGGGGAGGAAGAGCTCTGGTACATGGGACTGGTCCATGTTCTTCAGCCTTTGGAACAAAGTCAAATGGCTCATCATTCAAGTTTTTCACTGAAAACACTTTCGTGCTGACAACTGAGTCATTCAGAATGTGGCCATGGAGTCTTTGTTGTGCCTCACTAGCTTCCAAGGGAGAGGAAAATTTGATAAAAGCACAAAATGACTGCTTATCTTTTTCTAGAATTAATTTAATTCTTTCCACTTTGCCGAATTGCTTCACTACACTGTATAAACATTCGTAATCTAATGATAAGTTTACATTAGTGCAATAAAGGACCCTATTATTTGAATCAAATCCACCAGATTTACTAACACCCTGGTGTCTCAGTGTTTGGTTCTGTCCAACAGGCAAGCCCGTATCCATGTTCATGCCAGAAGTCGTTGCCAGTGCCGTTAAGTCGTCGGATCCAGGGGAGGGAGAACTAAAAACCAAATCCATAAGTTTAAACCAGTCCACATGCAAAGGTCCAAAAAGTGCACACCCGACACCCAAGAGCCCCCGCACAGACCCCGACAGCATATCAAAAAGGACAAACTGGGCAGCTCTACTGCTCAGCTTCCCCACCCCAACACACTCCCAAAGCCCACAAAGAGACCCCAAGATGCCAAGCATGCACACATCAGACCACCACACACAAACTGGTTCATCCACCCACCCAAAACTGCTTGGTCATATCAAGAAAGTATCGTAGATCAGTCAGGTATTCGCATTCTCCACCAATGGCACAAGTGAGAGTTGACTCCCAACAGTCCACCCCATACCCTACCCTTTCAGGATAGCACCAGTACGCTTGCAGTGGCCCAGGTATAAGCCAATCCGCCTGCTGGGAGTTCTGCCCCCACTAATGGGGACTGACTCCCCACTCCAACCGTACTCGTGGGCTTCCGGACAAAAGCCAGGAGTCCCACCTCCAAAAACCAGCCCCCCCTGGATTCCGATGGGCTGATCCCCAGAGATGGTTCCGCCCTCAAGATAGCAGTGGGAAAAATCCCATCACCATCTCTTAGGTCCAAACTATCTCGGGTGGCGACTCAACCACCACAACTCCCACAATTAGCTTCGAATGCGAACCCCTTCCAAAAAACGATCCCTTCTCAGACTCACCTAAGCAGTAAAATTTTGCGAATGTGGAAATGTCCACGCCATTTAAACCAAAAACTATGTAGGATGATTTGTCAGGACCCGGGCCCAAAGGCCAGGGTCCCTTAGCCCCTCACCTCGTCAAGGCGTCCTACTCGAGGGGTCACACACCAATGGATTATCCAGTCACTTCCTGGAACTGCTCTCCCTTAAAGCATTAACAGTATGATTTTTACTTTCTAAATTTGTGTCCACATGAAAGGGTATCATTTTCATTTTTTTTTTAAAGTTGTGACTACGAGAGGACACTAACAACAAATATTCAACATCCAAGCAAACATGCCTTTTATCTTTGCCAATTAATTTTTTTGTCAAATCATGCAGAGGTGGAGCAAACGAGTTTTTCGTCAAGTGAGTCAGTACGTAATAGGCCGTTTTACTCTTGTAATTTCATGCATTTACCACCATCCACTGCATTTGAAGAGGAATTCATACCCATGAAGTGTTAATAACCAAAAGCCACAAATCTACTACATCATGCGAGGATGTTAAGAGGATACAAGTCTTAAGAGAAAGATAAAAAATAACGCTATTTTTTAAATATAAAAATTCAACAATGTTACCACTAGGAATCAAAGCATGCATGAGGACCTTACCTCGGTATAATGATGATCACGTTAGGCGCCAACATTTGTCCAACCACGTGAACTTCTTACTGCATATTCTTCAAAGGAAAGTCTGGTTCCCGGTCGATGGTCTCAAGCTTTAAATGTGAAAATAAATTAACGTTCTTAAATTTATGATTACACCTAAATTTAGTAATTTAACATATAATCATTAGAGTTATATTACCCGTAGTAAAAGTCATGTACCGAGAAGAAGAGCGAGATTTATATTGCCTGTAGAAAAGATACGTACACACACACACACACACACACACACAGAGAGAGAGAGAGAGAGAGAGAGAGAGAGAGAGAGAGAGAGAGAGAGAGAGAGAGAGAGAGAGAGAGAAACTCATACTTCTATACAAAAGGATATGCACACAGAGAGAAAAGAATCTTTAAAATTCAGCATCTACTTTCTCGAGTAATTAGCTAAATTAATGCTCCCACACCCCTCCCACACACTCCAGTTCTCTCACGGGTAATCATTCTCACTGTTGATTTGATTCCTAGCATTTACTATTAAACACATACGAACGAAAAACTTGATTCACAAGGTGCACTGAATGTTAATATATTTCAGTATGAAAATCTTCATCCTCTTGTTGCCCTGAGCAATGAATGATGTACCTAGTTTAGTTTTCCAGTATGTTCAACAGCCTTCGCATTCAACTTGCTTACGTTCTCGATGGGAAATACTGGCAAGACGGTTGTTCTAAACATTTTTTAAAAGCTATTAGACCCAAGACTCATTTTTTTTATGAATACCTCAGTCAAACTAAAACTCCGTGCTTCATACACATCCAATTTTCACTTTCTATGGAAATGAATCTTTTCTCCCTATAACTGTTCTAAATTATCTGAGCCAATTACCAAAAGGTCTTTCATCCACCTCAACCAAGTAGCGGAACGCAAACGTAGGCTACTCCAAACATCTCAGTACATTACAGCCTTAGAGCCTGTACAGCGCAACATCATGCCTCTTGTATGATCTAAAAGGAAAACGTTAACTGACATGCCAATACTGCTTTACATTTAATAACGATAATTATGTCAACATATCCTCTCAAGTTGCTTGACATACCAATACCCCTTTGCATTTCGTAAGCATAATTATGCAAACATGTCACTACTTAATAAATGTGGCTCCTTCAGTAAAAATCAAAATGCAAAACCACCATCAACTGGAAAAATTGGTTATCAAAATTAAAAGTTCATTTCTAATAGTCAGACCCTCTGGGATATTAAGTGCCTACGCAAATAAAAGCGGAAAATGTATGTCCATTTCTGTCTAATCACAGCTCCCGCCACCACTGTCCCTAAGGTAACCTGAGGCACTCACAACCAGTAAATCAAGCAGATTCACAATACAGCGATAGACTGTTTCTTAATTCCTTGTGGCAATGTTCAAGGTCCTCTGCCAGAAATCATAAATGGTCCTCAGTGCCTGAGCTACCCGAATTTAGAACCTGAATGATCATCAAGGCTTAGCTCATTTACTGAACACTTCACATTCACATGCTCACGTTTAGTGTTATGAACGTTTCACAGTATGAATAAATCCACACAAAAATTAAACGTGACTATATACGTAGTCAAGTGAAACCAGAGATATGATTAAAAAACAGTTGTAGACAATTAAGCTATTAAAAACAATAAACTGCATCTTTCAGTTAAATGACTTTTTAAAGGGCCCCAGAGATATAAACCTTTGATAACTGATGATGAACGGATAACTATTAACGGGTCTGAAACTGTGACAGTGGAAGGGTAAAAATACTGGCCAAGAAATTAATTCTAAGACCACTGTATGGGGTGACCTGATGGGTGTTAGAAGCTCACTTGAGAGAGAGAGAGAGATTGGACATATCACCGCCGTAGTTCACAGTTTCTTTTCCTAAGGTAGTTCATAGTTTCTTTTCCTCAGGATTCTACGATTCTGTCCCAAAAGATTGGAAAAGCTAAGTTACACTGAACAGCAGTAGATGAAATTGCACGCAAGAGCAATAGACCATCAAGTGTACATGAATATTCACTGGGTTTGCTAATGAGTTGTCTTCTAATCAGTGGTAAAATTAATTTTCAAATCAATAGCAAAACCAAACAGCTTTAAGACTGCTGTACTTAGTCTTGTGAACTTAGATGTTGAACAATGTCGTAAGTGATAAGAGGCTAACAATCGAAAATAAAAGCAACCTTACTATGCTTACCTAGGTTAGGACTATTTAGAACATAATAAAAATACACGCTGAAATCCATTAAGAACTCCAAATTGAAGTAGTCGAGGGAAAAATTAGTCTGAACTCAGCGACACATTACCACAGGTGCCCAAATACCCCCGCTGTCTCATTCTTAGGGTCACATTAAACTAAAAATATGCTATGGCCACGATTCTGACATACATGTTGAGATAACCTGAATGTTGCGATGACCCGACGTGGATGTTGGGATAAACTGACATGAATGTTGAGATGACCTGAATGTTGCGATGACCTGACGTGGATGTTGAGATAACCTGACATGAGTGTTGAGATAACCTGACATGAATGTTGAGATAACCTGAGGAGACTGGCATTGGGCATAGACTTTTTTTTATTTTGGGTCGAGGATTCTCCGAGGCACCCCTTGTATCCTGTGAGGTACAGAATAAATGACTGACTGTATAGGAGAGAGAAATATTTAAAACCCTAAGGAAACTGTTGCAGTACCCAGTCGTGTTCATTCCTTGAAGTTTTTCAACGTCTTTTGCTGCAATCGCCAAAACCATCAACAACCATTCGGAGTAACTTTTCATAAAGTCCTACGCAGAATCCTAGAGCAATACATAAAAATAAACTCCCCACCTGGAAAAACTGTGGGAGCTTTTCGTTTCTTGACGGAAGCAGAATAAACACACTCAGCACATGCTTCTCCTCAATCCATCAAATGGTGAGTCATAGGCGCGAGTTCTTGGAGCTTGCTCCTGGAGAAAGGAAAGGATATTATTACAATTATAAAAGAGATCCTTAGGAGAAAACATAAAGACCGGATATTTTTTAATAGTTGGTGCAACCGAAAAGAAAAATTAACGTCGAAAAATTAGCGCGCAGTTCTATATACCCAGGATATATGGAAACGGGTGAGATTGACTTCTTTTAAAATGTATGTCCTGCTGATTCCACGGAATAAACATTAAAAAAATTATCAAATTATAATGAAATCACAGTAATGGTATGGTGAAAGGATAAATATGTGCAATAACATATGATGCTTTATGACAGTGTTACCGAAACTAATAAAAAAACCAGTACTGCATTTTCATTTTTTATGCAGGCATAAATATCAAGTCTTTTTTTTACCATAAGCTAAAGTGTGTGTGTGTGTATGTTTGTGTGTAAGAACGAATGAAAACCCTGCATAATTTCCACCATTTGATTATATCACTTAATTTTAAATAATATACATTGTCGGTCCACACTAAAACGTTGAAGCTGAGCTATCCTTACGAGAGTTTCAAGTATAAACAATACTGTTACTTCTATTAAGCCAGGGAAAACCACTCAAGCAGTTATGTGGCTTTTAAAAATAAAGACATAAGGACTTAACCACTAGTTCTGCTAACTCTTGCACCTGGTATGGAAAAGCTGTGATGCGTTAAAAATATGACAGCTCACGAGACATTTCAGACAAGGTTCTTTAGTATTAGTAATAATGGAATTATTATTCACCTGACCATCGCCTGTATAGTGAAGCTTTTTATTCATACTAGAAGAAAGGTCAGAAAAACTAGCGGATTCCATCACTTGAGAACTAAACGTAGGGAACACATTCCATTACTTGACTAAACATCGGGAACCCATTCCATCACCTGAGAGCTAAACGTCGGGAATACATTCCATCACCTGAGAACTAAACGTCGTGAACACATTCCATCACCTGAGAATTAAACGTCGGGAAAAAATTTCATCACCTGAGAACTAAACGTCGGGAACACATTCCATCACCTGAGAACTAAACGTCGGGAACACATTCCATCACCTGAGAATTAAACGTCGGGAACACATTTCATCGCCCGAGAACTAAACGTCGGGAACACATTCCACCACCTGAGAATTAAACGTCGGGAACACATTTCATCACCTGAGAACTAAACGTCGGGACACATTCTATCACCTGAGAACTAAACGTCGGGAACACATTCCATCACCTGAGAACTAAACGTCGGGAACACATTTCATCACCTGAGAACTAAACGTCGGGAACACATTCCACCACCTGAGAATTACACTTCGGGAACACATTTCATCACCTGAGAACTAAACGTCGGGAACACATTCCATCACCTGAGAATTAAACATCGGGAACACATTTCGTCACCTGAGAACTAAACGTCGGGAACACATTCCATCACCTGAGAATTAAACATCGGGAACACATTTCATCACCTGAGAACTAAATGTCGGGAACACATTCCATCACCTGAGAATTAAACTTCAGGAACACATTTCATCACCTGAGAACTAAACGTCGGGAACACATTCCATCACCTGAGAAACTTCGGGAACACATTTCATCACCTGAAAACTAAACGTCGTGAACACATTCCATCACCTGAGAATTAAACGTCGGGAACACATTTCATCACCTGAGAACTAAACGTCGGGAACACATTCCATCACGTGAGAATTAAACATCGGGAACTCATTTCATCACCTGAGAATTAAACATCGGGAACACATTTCATCACCTGAGAATTAAACATCGGGAACACATTTCATCACCTGAGAACTAAACGTCGGGACACATTCCATCACCTGAGAACTAAACGTCGGGAACACATTCCATCACGTGAGAATTAAACATCGGGAACACATTTCATCACCTGAGAATTAAACATCGGGAACACATTCCATCACCTGAGAATTAAACATCGGGAACACATTTCATCACCTGAGAACTAAACGTCGGGACACATTCCATCACCTGAGAACTAAACGTCGGGAACACATTCCATCACGTGAGAATTAAACGTCGGGAACACATTTCATCACCTGAGAATTAAACGTCGGGAACACATTCCACCACCTGAGAATTAAACTTCGGGAACACATTTCATCACCTGAGAACTAAACGTCGGGAACACATTCCATCACCTGAGAATTAAACATCGGGAACACATTTCGTCACCTGAGAACTAAACGTCGGGAACACATTCCATCACCTGAGAATTAAACATCGGGAACACATTTCATCACCTGAGAACTAAATGTCGGGAACACATTCCATCACCTGAGAATTAAACTTCAGGAACACATTTCATCACCTGAGAACTAAACGTCGGGAACACATTCCATCACCTGAGAAACTTCGGGAACACATTTCATCACCTGAGAGCTAAACGTCGGGAACACATTCCATCACCTGTGAATTAAACTTCGGGAACATTTCATCACCTGAGAACTAAACGTCGGGAACACATTCCATCACCTGAGAATTAAACATCGGGAACACATTTCATCACCCGAGAACTAAACGTCGGGAACACATTCCATCACCTGAGAATTAAACGTCGGGAACACATTTCATCACCTAAGAACTAAACGTCGGGAACACATTCCATCACCTGAGAATTAAACTTCAGGAACACATTCCATCACCTGAGAACTAAACTTCGGGAACACAGTCAGTTACCTTCATTAGAGACCTAATGGTCCGGTACATAATAAAGTAACAAAACGGGCTCCACTGGATTGAATAAATGAAGGCCAACTCGAGGACCTCCGGAATATATACATGGACACTTGGGCCTTCACCCTACTACCTAAATCATTCTGCTCGCCCTCCAAGAAATATTATCACTCATCAAATTTTCCTATGCCAAGATATATTACTTCCTAAATCACTCAGACCTTTGGCCTTCTACTTCCAAGATAAATTACTAACATCCAAGACAGCTGTAAATTTCTCTGCTGGAAACATTTTGTGGACATCATCGTTCCGACCACGCACCTTCGTAAATTCTCAGTTATAGAAAAAAAACTATCCTAGATCAGCAAACATAGTCAAACAAACAAAACTTATGAACCTTCTGTCAGACAAACATCAGGTCTCTGTCACGTTCTTTCCCTAGGTGTTTTCTCTCAAAGGACTAGATTCAACCTTCAGTGCCTTGCCACTAAACCAAATTCAAGCGTCCATTCACCCCTTTTAAGCAGAGAAAGAGAAACCAACGTCTGATTGCCTAGGAAGTACAACTGGCCCCACGATGGCTTTAGCACACTTCTGTTTCCACGAGTAACACTAACGTGTAAACTACCGAGTGAATATACCGCAGCCCTACGAAAAGATCGATACTAAAATCACTGTACAACTATATATAACATTTTAAAAATCTAGGAAATCTATATCCAGTCAGGAATTACATAATACTTATGACAAGAAGTTGTAGACACTCTCTCTCTCTCTCTCTCTCTCTCTCTCTGTATCAGTATATTCATTATTCTCTCTCTCTCTCTCTCTCTCTCTCTCTCTCTCTCTCTCTCTCTCTCTCTCTCTCTCTCTCTCTCTCCGTATCAGTATATTCTTTATTCATGTTTATTTCTGGTTGTCCTTTCTGCCTTCAATGAGTCAATCTGGGACCACAATTTTTTTATTACAATAAGTTTCTTCAAAAATTATTCTTTAGTTCCAAAACTTACTGTTTCTGCATCGAGAAGTCTTCCATTACCTCTTAAATACCTTACAGTTGAGCTTTCCTTTATTTTAAGTGCTGAGGGCAACTTACCGAATGAGTAAACGTACAACGGTATCAGGTCGCGCATTCAATAGGGGCTTTGATAAGTGGCCAATGAATACCGGCTCTCTGCTTCAAAATATGGCTGGTCCTCCTTCGCTCACACAAGGAACTAATTCACCTAACGAAGGGCATGATATAGAGGCGATGGGTTAACCTAAGGTTGTTTACCAATGCACGTAAACTATTTCGAAAGCTGTCTATAGTATAGAGAGGGAAAGTCAAAAGTACGACGAATGAAAAACTAAAAAAAGTTACTCCTATCTGTATCACCTGTACTGGTTGAATGGTCCTAAATATCCTGCCCTCAGATGTAGGCACTTAAGCAATCAGAATTTTCCTTTCCTTGAGGGCTGTCGGTTTGGCACACACTCCCTCGAAAATTAATAATAATAATAAGCTGGACATTTCAACTACTCATTGGGAGGCGCATGGAAATACTCAAGGTCAAACCATGACAACTTTCCTTCTAATAATTTGACCAGGGGTTGAATTTCGTTACAAATATCTAAACAACATATAAACATCCAAATATGACTTGACCGAAGGACTATTATTTTTTTTATTATTATTATTCTTCATTAGTGTTGGAGGCTACAGGATTGCGGAGTAGGGTAGACGGCTCTTATCTTTCATAAAACTATTTGTATCCTCCCGGAAACTCCAGTATTGAGAGAATCTAAATATCCGGACTAACAGCTGTACAAAACGTCAAAATTTATCATGCAAAAACCACCAAATGGGATATTACGATGTAACTAACAGCTGGAAATGGTACCAGGGGGCAGTGTGTCCCACCTAGACCGAGCAGCCTACCTAGCTGTAAATGGGTACCAGCGGTTACCTGGGTCAATAGCTGGGCCTGTGGCCCGGTCTGCTAGTCGCACAGGCCACATCCTGAACGTGATTCCGTGGTAGTAGACAGACTTTGACGTTCCAAGTACGTTGTTACCCACTAATACTTTACCGCAGTTTTCCAAATTTAACAGAAACTCTCATCTCAAAAGCCATTAGTCTTTAAATCTCTTAGCACACTCAATACCTTACTCAATTTCTCCAAAATAATTTTACTTTTTCGTTTTGTTGTAAACACTGCAATAACCGACCAACTTTTAGACCATGAAATTACTCCCAGTCATCTATTTGTTTGATCCTCTTCAACGTCTAGCCTAGCCAGAGAGAGAGAGAGAGAGAGAGAGAGAGAGAGAGAGAGAGAGAGAGAGAATTATTTGACGTCTAACCGCCTTACAGGAGGAAACGAACTATACTGATGATGAGGAGACTGAGAAGATGAAATATGGTGGGCTTTGACGAGTTCAGTCGTCAGCCATCCATCCGTACTTTTCTCAAACGTTAAAAATAATTCAGAATAGACTTCACACTTATGACTGTTATTCGGTGCGACCTCCCTCTTCTCCCCACGCCCGCAAAACAAAAAAATAATACGCGTAGAAGAACGAATGACCACCTAGTCACAAAACTTAGTAAACGACTACGACCAATAATAATACTATCAAAATCTTTGAAAGTTGAAAAAAATTCGTTCGTAGTACAGCATACATTCACTTGAACCACGAGTAGCGTACAATTTATAATGAACTATATAGTCGACTATAATCAGAAGTATCCATTTATACAATGTTTCCAGCGATAGAGACGATGCTTTCTTTTTTCTGTATTGATCTTTGTATAGCTCCCATCTGCGTACTAATTAAGACGTTTAATATTGGGTATCCTATTGCAAGTCTGTCAATATAAATTATAATTAATCATACTTTATTTTACAATGAAAGCAACATAGGTTAGTATTCAGGTAGGAACCTAAGCGGGTGATTTATCTCAGGAAGAATGACCTTCAGTCGGGAATTTCGATTAAGTTCAGCTGGTGCATGTTTTATACAATATGAGCGAGTGAGTGAGTGGTTGGGTTGATCTGGTTTACGTGAGTCATGATACTTTGAACTTATTACTAGTTAAATCTCGACTATCACACTTTACTGGGTCATATTTTACTCGATAATTATCGGCAGTCCAAGAAAATTATGTTAGATTTTATTTCATTCAAAATTTCCATTGTTCTTAAAATTAATGGATGCTTTCCAAAGTATTATTTGTGATAATTTGCTGCGCTGAACAGAATGCCCATAGTTTCCATTTCTTATGTTAAGTGTACATTTCATACTTCGAGAAATCATTCAAAATAAATAGTAACTGAGCTTATCCCTTAATATTCCAACAGAATCCAAATTTGTATTGATTTACGGGCGTTTTACTCCTCCCTAGAAACAAAAGTAAATGGTAACTGAACTTTTCCTTTAATATTGCAAACAAAATCCCGCATTGGACTGATTTACGATTTTTTACTCGTTCCTCCCAGTTAAAAGGTTAATCAATGCCAGTGGCACCTGGAACTCCTACTGAACGGGTTTACTTCGCTCCTTCTTGATGGACCGTTTGGGATCCCCGTGCAAAAATCCTGGGGGCACTGTCCGAGAATACCCACACTGATGTAAACATATTTACATCACTGACATCAGTGAACCTGAAAACTACAACAAACTGAATATCCTCAAAACGTCAACAATATTCAAGCCCCTTACGATTATTTTGGTCAGTGAAATACACTAGCCTCGCTCTTTTTCTGTCCGCCCTCAGACTCTTAAAAACTACTCAGGCTAGAGGCCTGCAAATTGGTAGGTTGATCTCCACCCTCCAATCATCAAACATACCAAATTACACCCCTCTAGGCTCAGTAGTTTTTTTTAATCTTATTTAAGTTAAAGTTAGAAATAATCGTGCGTCTGGCAACGATATAGAACAGGTCACCAACAGGTCGTGGTTAAGTTTCATTGGCTGCAGCTCATACAACATTATACCAAGACCACCGAAAGACAAGATCGATTTTCGGTGGCCTTGATTATACGCTGTACAGAAAACTCGATTGCGCCGAGGAAACCACGGCCCATTTTTTACTTGTTTCTAGTTGCTCTTGGCTAAGTTACCTTATTCATCTCGGGCTACCACCTTGAGCATGATTAAAAGTGCTCATTAAAGAAGAACATTTCTACCAAATAGCAGCAAACATTTTGCTTCCTGGAATGTCTACATCCACATGATGCCTCTACAGTATGTACTCACACCAACTCTCTGACAGACACCAACAGGTTTCAAAGGATTCGGCATCCTACCCTATCCGTATTTCTACTTTATTAACATAGACCACTTTTCTCATCCACAGGTAAAAAGACACTCGCGGGCTTCTCATATGAGCAAGAACCAGTAACAACAGCAACAAGGTAACTTTAACGAGGCACCCGAACAGCATACACCGAGTATTCTGAGCTTTCGGCAAAAGCCTTAAGCTGCCTGTGTATCAAGAAACAAAACAAAATGACAAAGCTTAAAACATTCCAACTAAGAAAAGTGGTTTTGCAATATGATTCAGTTATTGAATGCCTACTATTCTACGGAGTCTATGCTGTGATCACCCCTTACCTTATAAGGTCTTGGTGGCCGGATATCTCCTTCCAGTTTCTCCCTACCTAAATCAGGCAGCAGAATAAAACGTATTGGAATGCAATAGCTTCAGCGGAACTGTATAAACACACCGTCTCACTGGCTGACAAATCTCCTTAGCACAGAGTCCTCAGAAAAGCAACAACTTGTATAACTACTTGGTGACCACAAAAGCCTGTTTCATAGCACCAGCTGTTTCGATTATTTGCAATCACAACATCATAAGGACAAGGTCAAAAATGCGTGGTCGAACTAAGTCCTTTCGACAGTCTGACTGAAAACCTTCTAAGCAGCTTTCAGCCAATCTGGAGAGTCCACACAACTCCCTTCAAACTGAGAAGGTGGAAACGACTTCTGATTGGCTGAGAGAGAAACAAACAAATCATAATATGCATCAACACTTGAAGGTGTTTACGTTGTTTTGATAGCTACATGAAACTTTTTACGATGGAAGCCATATTTAATATATATATATATATATATATATATATATATATATATATATATATATATATATATATATATATATATATATATATATATATATATATTATATATATATATTATATATATATATTATATATATATATTATATATATATTATATATATATATTATATATATATATTATATATATATATATATATATATATATATATATATATATATATATATATATATATATATATATATATATATATATATATATATATATATATATATATATATATATATATATATATTATATATATATATATATATATATATATATATATATTATATATATTATATATATTATATATATATATATATATATATATATATATATATATATATATGAAATTTTTATCACACCGTGATTTATATACAATCATGAAGCTACAAATGTCGCTTAATATCGAAATTCACGCTACCTCGGTATATCTCCGTTGGAGAATTATCGCCGAAGGGGAATTTATATAAGTGATAAATGAATTGGAATCGTGGGGACACGAACCCGCGACGAAAGCCTATTCAGCGACTCCAATTGACGTATATATATATATATATATATATATATATATATATATATATATATATATATATATATATATATATATATATATATATATATATATATATATATATATATATATATATATATATATATACACTTAGCAGAACCTTAAACAATGCAATAAATAAGAAAGAATAGTTGTACATTTGGCTTTGAAAAATGAACAATGCTACAGAATCGAGAAGCATAAAGGGAAAACCTGGCAGAAAAATTCCCAAAACAAAGCCTCCCTCATGGAACTGTAAGAGTATTCAGAAAGGAAAATCGTTATGTTAGAGTCAACACATGACGACATCCTTTCCACAAAAAAAAAAAAAAAAAAAAAAAAAACTACACAAAAAAGAAAGCGTTCATAGAAAAAGTGTGACAAACTAATACCTTTTACTCTCTTCAGATAACGTAGCACCCAACAGCCCAGTATCAGTCTTCCGAGAGTTTTAAGAACGTGGACGGGAAAAAATAGTTAGTTATGCACTCACTTAGGCTACGCAAACTTTAATTTTAGTGACGAGTTATCAAGTCTCGTAGTTGCAAGGGTTTTGCCTCTGTATAGTTATGTCAGGTGCAAGTTCATAAGGTTTGTGGAATGGCACTGTTGATACGAAGAAGAGGCAAACTCACTTATTTCCCTCTGCATTGAGAGAATTTAGGGATCACCTCTTTAAACTAAGCAATTTCCTAATATTTGGAGAGATTTTACTATACCAACGATTAAGGCTTTGAAGTTGATTGTACTTCTCTCGAGTCTTCCAGTATTTCTTTACCTAACTATAGTTCTTTGTATTTGTTCATATAATCCTGAAAATCTTTCAAATTAAGTGATTCCAGTGGGCAAACACTAAACAAGAAAAAGATATCATATAAACGACTGCAGTAATATCCTTTACATAATTATCTGGTACAGTAATTCAGGAGACCGGGTCCCTGTACAATTTTGTATGAAAGTTTGAGGAAAAAAAACCTTGGTATGGCTATGTACATAAACAGAATGAGGACATTCGGAAAACCATGAGGCATCACAATCCCCCAACGCCCAGCAATAATGGGAGACTCCACTCCAGTGGGAAACCAGGATTTTTGGGTGGGTGGGGGAGGGGCTAAAAAAGCGATACACAAGTAGGAACGTTAAGGCATAAATACAACATAGTTGCTAAAAAATACATGACTCATTCATGCCAACACTAAAAAATATCCAAAAATGCTAATTCCAAAACTCAAACGCATCCAAATTATCTGAAATTCCGTTGCCTTTTTCATGTTCAAAATCACTTACCTCCTGTTAGAAGTGGGTCATTTAACCTCTTA
>JANJGK010000005.1:18968896-19013896 GCA_039081455.1 Macrobrachium rosenbergii | reverse complement strand
AATGAAGACCACTTTTTGGTATAATTATCACAGCAATCCAAACGGACAGATGAACCAAATAAAAAATCAGGATTACTGCAAATCTCACATATGCATTGCCAACAAAGTAGTGAAATGTACCCGCTATCCCATTTCTACTGGTAATAATGGTTTTATTGTTGCACTGTTCTAAAATGTTATTAAAACTAATCCCAATCAAGGGCAGAATATTGTGCAGAAAATTGAGGAGTTCCTTGAGTGATGAACGATCTACTAAGATTCGTACTACTTTTAGCAACACTTAAGTGAACAAGCGAAAATCTTTCCATGATAGAACACTCGTTGATATATGGACAAATAGAGACTCCGGGTGCTACAAACTAAAGAGAGCGGCATACGTGTGGCCAAACTTAAGCCTCAGATAGCTATAATGGTGAGAAAACTTCGATTTCTACAAAGCATAAGGACTGAGACATCACATCCATAATTGCATCCCAAAACAAATTACCCGTTGTATGCACATTCAAATTACTGCAGACTCCTTAATGGGAAACCAAAAGGAAAGCATTAAAATATAATCATAGTAACACTTACATTGTTTTTAGGGAAGCTTCTTGACTGACTACTGAGTGATTCATCAACTCAGGCCTGGAGCGATATGCCAACGCAAGTGACACGACTTTCGTTGGTGTCTTTGAAACCTAAAAAGGAAAATATTAAAATTAAAAATGAGTAAAACGAAATACATAACTAAAACTTTATGGTCGCCACCTTCCCTCCCCCCCCCCCCCCCCCCGCCCCCCCGGCACAACACAAACTATCCAACTAACCAAATCAAGAGCAAAATACACAAAATGAGTTTTGATTATGAGCGTTGGAAAAACATTCAGTAAAACAGCACATATATTATGAAAAGAATAATGGACAAACAAATAAATTATAAAAGGGAACTTACGATATTGCGATAAACTGCTTGACTTCGTGTGGAATTTTCGAGTCCTCTCCACGGGCTTTGACAGATGATCCATGAGTTGTGATGGGCTTCTATTAAGAACTGTATTACCCTAACGATGAAATAATTGTAATTAGAAAATAAAATACTGGCAACTCTCAACACCAAAAAAGCTAAAGAATACAGTTACTATGCGCTTAGGTTATGTGAGTTTACTGTACTATCAAATTATAGACAACAAAAATTTTAATTTATAGAATATATATAAGCAGGAATCTGCATCATATCTTTAGGCAAGCTTCTTGACTCCGAATGAAAGAAATCGAAACGGAGGACTCACCTAAAACCATCACAGGAGACGACGCCTTGCAAGGTGAAATACTGTCAGCAAAACTGCGGTATTTGTGTTGATTTCTGTCTCAGATCCTGGCAACTGTAATAAAAAAAAAAAAAAAATTCTAGCTGAACCAAATGAGGGAAAATTCAAAAATATTTTTCTTAAAGTTATTTCAGTAAATTGAAAAGGGGTTAGAACCTAATAATGTCGACGTCCTCTATATTCTACTCATGTACGCAAATGTTGAAGCTTTTCTAAGATTCGGTAAAGGAAATGCCTACGCCATACAATAGACCACAGAGAGCTTCCCATGTCAGTTAACTCTTATCGCAAAGAGCACATGTGCCTTTGAACTCCAGAAATACTAGCATATAACATGAATAAAATGAACAAAATGGAACTTCATGTATATTTCGGACGACAATCACATCACATAATGGCTTAAAATTAACTTCAACCTACAAGGGACACCAAATAATTTTCAATACTTCGATACACTCTCATCATAAACTTACGATGGCTACAGGCAGCCAATCTAATTAATGGTTTAAAACCAAACACACACACAAACACGAGAGAGAGAGAGAGAGAGAGAGAGAGAGAGAGAGAGAGAGAGAGAGAGAGAGGGGGGCGTTCTTTTTAGCTTAGTCACACACCTAGCTAAATACTTGAGGATTCACGGGGTTTGTTTGCTTTACAACTTCAATAAATCCTACCAATCTGATAGGCCGATAAGAACAATTAGTCGATAAAAACAAAGTTTAATCAAATCCGCCTTTTGGAATTGTCTGGCCAATTAAGAGCTTGCGTTTAATGGGCATAAACTCGTGGAAATATTGGGAACCAACTTTATAACTATGATGATCCTCCAGCAACCTTAAGGAAAATCAGAAATAGACGAAAACTACTGCGGTCGATGTGAACCTCAAATTAGGTTAAAACAGCTTAATGCTAGTTAAGATGACCCAACACTTTTCTTTCAGAATTGTTACTCATACCAACCCCAAACGGGATGCCATATGCGACATTCACCCAAATGAGAAAATTTAGAAAACCTATTAAGGGCACCGAGATTAGTTCAAATTCCAAGCCAAGAAATTTCAGAGCACACCTTCTCTCCCCTCATTCGATCCTGCTTTTTACTGAAAGTGAATGGAAAAGGCATTACATAAAAAGGTGGTGATGTTTATGCAAACTCCATTTTAATATGGTTTATTATATACAACCCCTTTTCTCATTACCTGGTACAGAAAATTCGTTACGTAACGCACGAAAAATTAACCCTCCCCATTTTCACCATAGAACACTAAATGAGACAGCTCTCAAAGAGTTTTTTTTTTTTAATCGCATCGTGTAATTTCACAGAATACAGCTTTGGTTTCAGCTGCAAATTTACGCCGACACTTGTAGAATCGACCGGTTGTCAAAATTCCATGAATAGCAACTACTACTACCTACAGGAAAACGAAAAGCTGTAGACCAGAGGTTAACACTATTCAGAGAGAGAGAGAGAGAGAGAGAGAGAGAGAGAGAGAGAGAGAGAGAGAGAGAGAGAGAGAGAGAGAGAGAGTACAGAATCTCTCACAACAAATATAAAAATTCGTGTACCAACTAACTGACAAGCGTGGCTGCTGCAGCTTCAGGCTGCCAAAAGTTTATAAATGGCAGAGGATGGAAATTTAAACACCATAAATAAATAAAAGGGCTCGTGTGAACTTAAGTGCATGAAAATCGACCTGCCTTTCTTTGTTACCTTACCCAGAGTCTGTGATCAAAGTTGAAAGGCTTCAGTGACAGCATGCTCACGACGCTAATGCACATGCAACATGCAAAGACTCTATCCCTAACAAAGCTTCTACCTAACCACAAATGGAATATCTCAAAAAAAAAAAAAAAAAAAAAAAAGGTACCTTGAAATGCTGACAATTTTCCAGCTAAAACTATTTGGAGCCCTAGAGAGCAGTTCACGAGACAATCACTGGCCCCTTACTAGTACTGGGATTCTTGCCCAATCTATAAAATGCCTATACTAATTAACCTATAGCCGGATAAATACCACCGGATATTAAACAAGTACGCTTTACATCGATAAGACAAAAAAAAAAAATAAGTTACTTACAAAATACTGCATGCTATAACCATGGAAGCAAATACAAATAACGGCCAGCTTCAAAAATCGTTTGTACACCACTATGGCTGACTTAGAACTGCTCAAGAATTCAACAAAAATTTGGCTTTGCCAATCAGAGACCTCCACCACCAAAAAATCTTTTCTATCCCCTTCTCTCATTGGCTGAGGCTTTTTATGCTATGGCTAGTGAAATGAAGGTTTTGAGAGCGATTCTACCATTGGCTGGTGGGATTAGAGCAGTTTTTCAAATTTGTTTGTAAGGATTCAATGCCAACGCAAGTATCAAATGCACATAAGCGTTGTCTTTAAGAAAAGTTAGTACAGAAATACGTACGAAAAATAAATTAATGGATATATCTACATAGCAACAGGAAACGATGAAATGTAAAAAATGAGGACTGGAATTCTGAAGAAGAGTCATCCCAAAAGAGCAAAATAGGTGTTAAAACCACTACCTGGACTGGAAAGCCTTCTTGCAATAATCATGAACAAACCTTTTCGATCTGAAAGGAAACCTATGTATTTCGGTGACCAACGAGACTACTGTATAAGGAGTCCTTTGAAAGTTTTTGTTGATAAATCTAAAAATAATTCGTAGCTTATCATTTTGCATTCCTAATGTGGTATTCAGCATGCCAAATATTAATGATGATAATAATAACACCAACACAAAGACTTGATTTATAAGAATCTTATTAATTTGATCTCAGGAAATAAACTAATTAGAGATTCATTACAACTCAGTGGCCTGTAACTGTTAGTGCGGAATATACTTACATCAGTGCAAAAGAAAATAATAATTAACAAATGTCTCACATCAGACCCGAACTAAAACATCTTGTGTTTTAATTTTTAGATACCGATAAAAATATTTTATATAATTCTCACTTTCATATCAAAATATTACAAGCTAAATTATAATATTCACCATCAGTAAGGATATAATTTGATGCAAAATTCTAAATATCCATGAGATATGGTCCAATGATCTCTATAATATATGGTTGGTGACTCATATTAACTATGGGTAGATATTGATGGGGATGAGGAGTGGTGCAGACCCTTGGACCAAGGGAATTCAGTTCACACCTTCCTCATCGTTTCTAACAGGTCTAGCTAGTTGTGTCCCTGACATTTACGCTACCAAAATTCACTGATTGTAACGGAGGCCAATTTGTATCATGAATATCAGAAGAGGGGGGGTAGCAGTCACGTTCATGCTTCCTTTCCATTGTCACTATGCCAGTAACCGAGCCATTTATTTATTCGCTCATCAACATAATGCAACATGTGGGATGTGGTTTGAAATAGTTACGGCTACTTTGCCCCATGTAGCTGAAATTGTAAGAACTCCAATTGAATTTTGATATTCGCATTATTTAGACCGTTTAGGATATTTTGCTTCTTTAACTTCTCACCAACTGCGGTTGTGAACTATGACCTAAAAGCATCCCACTCGCTTCCATATATTCAACCATACGATAACATTGTAGGTAACCAGACAAGTGGTTGGAAGCAGGTGGATGATCATGACTATGACAACTTCGTCGTATGGTTGTTTATAAACAACCACAGTTTTTGTCACTAAACATTAAATGGAAGTTTCTGATGAAAATCCTATTATGTTCTACGAGAGACGGTCCCTGTATATTAACGTGACTTTACAGCTCCGTGTAGTGATTCGACATCACACTTCAGTACTGTAATCACATCATATTCATCAATAGCAAAACAAACAATACAAGGCTAGTTCTCTGTAGCTCCTTACACAAGTAGTTTCATCAAGTAAATAACTATATTGGTTCACCTAAGATCTTTGGAATACCTTAATCTTTGATATTATTATTAAGCCACTTGCCCTCCTAACACTGCACTTAAACTGAAATTGCCTAAATAGGTGGTACTCTTCGAAGCTGATCATCTCAGTTGAATTTATGTCTGAAGGCCAAGTAGTGCCTTGCAAAAAAAAAAAAAAAAAAAAAAAAAAACTACGAGAAAATCACAAAACCGACTTTCTATTGATGCCTTAAAGCCAGTTTGATGTGACTGCATCTAAAAGAAACATCCCCACTACCATGTGCTTGGCACTTTTCCCAGTGCTGAAGGGATTTAGACTAAAGAAAAAAAAAACTAATATCAATGGAAGTGGTTGGCATAATACGTTAAATCAAGAGGAACACATAATATTTCCAATTATTGTCCTGCCCAAAGTCTACGTGAAGATTAATCGATATGCTTCTGATCCTAATAACTATCTTTCTATCCTTGGTTAAAATGAAATTATTAGTTGTAAAATCTTTATAGTTTCCTTTGAGCTTCAACTTTAAAGATTAAATAAACGGACATTGCCGTATTTCTTACTGTTGCTCACAGGGATTTCTTAAAAACGTAAGTGGACGGATAAAGAGACAAATATCTGTCATATTCAATATTTTCTATGAACACCAGCTTCACGTGCTAAAATTTAGCATGTGGAAGGATGATGTTGGCCTTTCACTTTATTCTTTTACATGTTTGACCGGAAATTTGATGCCATTCGTACTCATTCAAAAACTAAATTGCCTCCTCCTGTTTACAGCAGAAGCGTCCAACGAGGAGTCTGTTTATCGCGCCCTGGCAATCTGCAGTTAAGAAATCGGACGCAATTGATACGCAGTTGCTGCTTTGGAATCATAACAGACCTAATAAATACTGATCTCTATAGTGGGTACTTAGATTAGTATTCCTTTAAATTCTCCTATACATTTTTTGTTTGCTATGTTCTATATACCCAGAGGTCTACCGTTTCTTTTCCTGAAAAGGAAACTGTATTGATTATGCAGCTGAGATGAAGCTTTGATTTTCTTTCGCGCTGAGTGTATGGTAACTGAATGTTTCATAATAATAATAATAATAATAATAATAATAATAATAATAATAATAATAATAATAATAATTTACTGGCTCCAAGACCATGACTAAAGCTGGTAAACAAATAAATATATGAAGTATCTCTGATACCACAGAATACAAGTGTTAAGGACAAAGGCAGATAACATCCAGAAAAGCACCAATATCTAAAGACAGAAATAAGGACCACTCCCACGGGACCTCAAGAGGATTGGATGCTGAAACCTCCAATCGGGCTTGCTCCACTAAAGCACAATATCGGCCATAGTTGGGATAATCAGTAGGCAAGTTGCTTCCCGGATACAGATTCGGATATACGAACTTCGGAAGACTGTGCGAAATAGATAACAAACGTTAGTATAATTATCATTATTATACAATTTTAACTTAAATTGTTATAGGTCATATTCTCATCCGCACTTCATTTAAACGTAAAAAAATACTGGCAATTTGTAAATGATAGTTTCTCAATTTGTCAAGCAATAGGACCATGTTGGGGAACGACAATCTTAAAATCACTGCCCCGTCCCTAATAGACTGCTTCTAATTCAAGTTTTTTAAAATATATACTCCACTGAATCTGGGTCAGGAGAGTTTATATCTGTCAATTAATATAACTACTGTGGTAAAACACATAAACCTTTATGGGTCTTCTTTTAAGACTAGATATTTCTAAAACATGATGACGAGTTGTCAAAACTGCTTCATTAATTCTAATTGGTTCTCCATCTATTGCATCTCATTTTATTTTATTATCAGCATCGGAATGCCGGTAATAGTAATTTTAGTATCATTGTCAATGCATTTGTGAAACAGTGTTTGAGAGAGAGAGAGAGAGAGAGAGAGAGAGAGAGAGAGAGAGAGAGAGAGAGAGAGAGAGAGAGAGCTGTCGATAGCAGCTCAGAAAGTCCGGTCTTCATATTTACGAGACGTAAATTCACGCCTATAATAAAAGTCAGAGAACCCGCATAACAAGAGCGCATATTTGGAGATTACAATACCGGAGGCAGGTGGATAAATACAGCTTGTTTGCCCTAACATGTCATACGGGAGATCTACAAATAAATGTCTTAGTTGTAAATTCGACGACGATATTATGAAAGGAAAATTTTTCTGAATGGTGCTCTTCGAAATTTAATCATTTTCTCGAGTAAGCACGCGAACCATAAATTGTGTTATGAACGACATGACGAGACTTCAAGACGGACGGATAATAGTATTACCTGAATATATGACGAGATGTTGCCCTTGGAAACACTTACGCCTTCTCCATGTCATCAGCATTATTCTTTTACAGGACTCATTCTCTCTCTCTCTCTCTCTCTCTCTCTCTCTCTCTCTCTCTCTCTCTCTCTCTCTCTCTCATGTGCATGTTTATCTTTATTGCATATTGACTTTATCAAAACGTTTTCAGGATATAGATACAACATTTATGTGCACCGTTGTCTTGCTTCTGCAACTAACAAAAGTTAAGATAGCAAACACATCTTGAAATCTTTGGCCATACGGGAAAATCATTTTAAAATAGCTGTTTTCAAAATCAGACTAATAGATAAAAAGCTACGCTAAACCTAAAATGGATCTGTCACTGTTAACATTTATAGCAAAATACTGGCGAAGAACAGAGAACGAAGAATAATTTTCTTAAATACCAGAGAAAACTAGATATAGGAAGAAAAGTGAGAAAATTATTCAAAGAAGCCATGAGCTACAGAGTATTTTCCTTCCTCACTGAGAAGACAAGATTAAATGAAACCTTTGGTAATGTTTTGCTGGGAAAGAGTAACAAGACAGTGTAAAATGTTAATCTGACAAAAAGGGGAAACAGAAAAGCACAAATGCTCGTCAGTCTGAATCCAAGACACCAGTCCTTGAAGGGGAATGCATGATTTTAGGAGGTCTTGAAATATGGATGAAATCTCAGAGTCTACGATCATTCCTTTCACCTTTTCTTGCGAGCGCTTCTTATGTGGTATTGGATGAATGATATTCGGAGGCTACAGTGGCCATGACTCAATGCTGGTCAAGGTTGAAACCTTCCTTGTAAATAAGAACTACAAGATTTCAAATGGTAAAAGTAATCTACAATGTACGAGAACACCAAAGGCCTTTCTGTTTTTTTGTGTTTACAAAATTCAGTGGTTACTCATTTTTCCTGAAAATACACTCCTTGGTGTTCGACTACGTTTCACAAATTTAACATTTCAATATATTTTGGTCCAGTTATATTCATATGAATTACATCCTTATTGCAGTTTTATTAGGGATGTGGTCTTGTTTACTGCATATTTATAAACCAAATCGCTCCAAATTCAAGGTCAAGAGAGATTCACCATTTCCAGCTTTTTTTTTTTTAGCAACAGTAATTATACTTTATACATTATCCTTATCAGTAATTTAGCGAAGTAACTGGGAATAAAGTTCCTCGTTAAGGAATAAGGTTTCGAAAATAAATCTAAAAACACATGATGTATAGCGGTAAGTTAATAGTGCGTGAAATGTTTTCTTTCCACTGTAACCAGTTTATTGTTTTTACTGTTCCTGCTTCTGGTAAAGATGATCTTGGAAGGGGTACTCTCCCTGCTAGTTTTAGGAACTTGATATTGAATGACTGATGATGGTATTAGGAGTACATTAATTTGTTATGAATTCTGTCTCATACTTTGAATTTGGAGAATGAAATCTTGCTCTTTGCCTTAGTTTTTATATGCAGATATTAACATACAGCATAAGGTCAAGATCTGGATATATCCTTGAAATTTTCTTTGAAAACGAAAATGGTCTTAGTTTAAGCACACGACTCAAACTGAAACAATACTCCTTTTGCTGGCATATATATACATAGCATTATCCAACAGAAAAACCTTGGGAGTTTTTTTTTTTTTTTTTTTTTTTTTGTTACAAACTGGAGGAGGTCTTTCGATATTGCGCTTTTCGGGCATCATAAGGAGGGTATCATCAGCAGATAACGCCATGCGAGGTTTCGCACTGCTTCTGATTATTAGTTACAGAAGCAGTGCGAAACCTCGGCATTGGGTTCATTAATATTGCCCGTTCAGCTAGTCTTAAAGCTGAAATTATTCTTTCCTTCATTATTTTTTCTTTGTTTACGTTTCACTGAATTTTTATGGTTAGTGTTAAAAGTGTGATTATTATTTTATGTTTCTGTTGATAGCATTACGTGAAATCTACAGAACGCTTTTTAAGAAAAATTTTAGTGAACCAGGTCCGAAGAGCAATACTGCTTATATTTTGGTGTTCCTCCGAGCCTGGATTTTGATTGGCCATATCTTTACTATTTCGTCATAAATGCAAATATATCGCTAAAGGACACCGACGGGTTCTGGTACCTTTGGGAAAAACAAGTCGTAAATGATTCAAAGGATGTGAGTAACAAAGCTAACTTCATTGAAACATTGTAAGCAAACTTAGTTCTTGTTAGCAATCAATGCATTAACGATATTAAGAAGTGGATTAAGATCCGGGATCATCAAAGGGAAGAAGGGGACGCGCCTCCACCAGTCGAGGTGTATTGCCTGACGTTCGTGAATAATCTTCATCTGAAGGAAGACTTTCGGGCCTTTATCTAAAAGAACGTCTCCCCCAGAAATTTAGCACATAAATTAACCTTACCATCTATGCTCAAAACAGAACAACGTCTCAACTGCTGATGAAAATAACCCAGCCCCTACAAAGGATTTTACTCATGACAATCGTATTCTACGTTTGCAATGAAATTTTGAGAAGGGTGTCATCATTTCCCTACAGTGAGGCACCATTTACGAACACGTCAAGAGAACTCATTGAATATGACCTACCATTGAAAAATACTTCCAGAAATAGAAATAATCGATGTTGTAAAGAGCAGCATCGATTATTTCTATTTATTTCTTAAGCACTTCCCACACAGCACAAGAGGCTTTCTCAAACTCCCATCTTGAATTATTACCCACTACTCGAAATTCAGTAGGACGTGCTGCAGGGCCCTTCAGGATCCACTCCAGTACTCAAGGTAACGTGACTTGAGTATTCTCTGCATTCGAAAGCCATACCTCCGCTTAGCTAATTAGAATGTCCTACCTTATTCTTTCAGTTCAGTACTTGTATATACTTTTATTTATAATTTTTATTTATTTATTTACTTATTATTATTATTATTTTTTTTTTTTGTATTTCACACTTGAAGGTAAGTATCAGATTTTAGGAAAACGTTAAAACCCTTTTTAATTGTCTTATAAAATTTTGCGAGTTGGTTCATAATATACCTAAAGAATGAAGAGTTAAAGTCACTAAGAAACAGAGAAAATGCCATCTAAATTTAAGTGGTTACTAAAGACCTAACGGAATTCATTCAGAATCTCTCATTGATTACAGAAATTTAAAAGTATGTTTCTCTCATGAGTACGAGGTCTAAGGTCGTTTCTTCTGGGAGCGCACGCAAGTGGCTGTGCCTGGGATTCTAAGGGCTGCTAACTTGGCCAAGAGTATTGTACTAGATAGCTTTCTTAAGGTATTTGCTGCGCTTTACATGGAACTGCTGTAAAGGTTTTTTCATGTGAATTTTTGGATTTTCAGTAGTCAGTGATTAAATTGCACATATGACACAGAATAAAACCTATTAATTATGTGAACTATCGTTAAAAAGAAAAAAAGCTTGTTGGTATCCCAGTACAGCAGAAATAGAAAAAATCCTATTTCATCAAAATTTAGGCGAATCGAAAAAAGATCGAATCATAGCGAGAATAAGAAGCAAAAACATTACTGCGTAATTACATTTAACAACAATAAAAATAGTAGGCAATGAAGGACCTCTTCAAGAGCTAGAATTGTTACAATAAAATATCCCTCCAATAAAATAACATTCGAAGGTCGGGTGAAATATCGCAATCGAATGACTGCACGGCTGAATAACAATGCACCAAAAATGGCCAAAAGAGAGGTTGAAAACTACAGTATAAAGAAACAATACGTAGAATTAACGTCAATCCAAGTAATTAAAATTTAAAAAGATGTTCATACTATCAAGCTACTGTATAATAATAAAGTTTCTTGTTAAAAAAAGAACATGTTGAGGTAAGTGTGAATCTTTTCAAGGCTTCAAATAATTACACTTTAAGTCTCTGTCAGAAAATTGCCAAGCCGGGTATAGTGGAAAGGGTCAGCAACTTAAAACCGTCTAATCCTTAATTAGTTCATCCAGTATTTTTTAGCGTGCTTCTATTTGTTTTCTTGAGCAGCGGAAAAAGTAGTTTCTATTATCGCCTTCCTTTCCCAAATGTCAGCGAGCCAAAAGCCTGGTTCAAGTAGCCCCCATTAATTCTCTGCCACAAACCCACGCGTTATACTAACCCAATTTCTCTTTTTCCCTCTCCAAATTTTCTCCGCAATTTTCTACATTTCCTAAAGTTTTGGGTGCGCATGCGTACATGTACGTATTCACATATTCATGTAAAAATCTTTACACATTTTCGTGATTTTTATTTCACTAATTTTATATTTCATTAATGTATTGT
Source organism: Macrobrachium rosenbergii (assembly GCA_039081455.1). Classification (NCBI taxonomy): domain Eukaryota; kingdom Metazoa; phylum Arthropoda; class Malacostraca; order Decapoda; family Palaemonidae; genus Macrobrachium; species Macrobrachium rosenbergii. The sequence continues at coordinate 19,002,095 of JANJGK010000005.1, read as the reverse complement.
GAATGCCAATATGCACCAGTCTCTTTGACAATAAAACTCATCCCAAAAGATCTTTCAAAGTCCGGTAATTACTTGTACTTAAATATACTATTTTATCCGATAAAAGTTTAATTTATCATTCTGCTCTTTATGATTATTTGAAATTTATTTTTAATGGTTATTTTGTCACATATAATAATTTTCGCTTTATTATTTGTTACTGTTAAGGATAGACTTTTTCAACATATCCCTAACTTGATAACCCAAACTGAAATTGTCTCTCATTGTCTTTCTCATGTATGTATGTATGTATGTATGTATGTATGTATGTATGTATGTATATATATATATATATATATATATATATATATATATATATATATATATATATATATATATATATATATATATATATATATATATATATATATATATATATATTGTCACGGTGCGTATCAAGTACCTGGTTACTACACAACTAATCTCAAGATTCAAAAATATACCTCACTTCAGCCAGATACCTGAACTCTCATAACATTAATTATTACGACTGAGTACTCTAAAAGTAACAGTGATCCCTTAAGAAAAACTTATTTATCAATCACTTGAAAAATCAAACTAAGTTCATCAGAATATGTGTGAGGTATAAAAAATTAAACTAGAAATGTTCTAGAGTAGAAGGGCATCACTCCATCAAAACTCTAACTGTTTCCCTGGCCTTAATTCACTTTAGCAAAACTAAAGAACAAAACATATTTATCACTTTGCCCTATGCACACACAAGCAATCCTATTCACTGGTGATCAATAAATGAAACACTATTTTTCTAAAAATGTTAAATACAAAAATTTATTTTCAAATCCAAGGTTTATAACTAGAATTCACAATTAATTAGAATTCACAATCTGAAAAATTTATTATTACTTGAAAATAACACAACACTTAATTAATTCTTGAATTAAATTATGAAACAAAACTAATTCACAAAAACTTTATCAGAATTTTAAATTAATCAAGCAAAATTTAAACTATCAAGAATTACTCATGATTTGAAAAGAAAATCTTAATGAAATATTAATTCAAGTATGCAATGTTAAATTACCAAGAAATATTTAAAATGTTACGTAAATAAGTGTTACATCAAGCATAAAAAATATGAAAATATAAAGAGATTGTAAATAGAAAAAACACACAAAAATACACATAAGATTTATCAATAATGATTTCACTCGTTCAAAATTTCCAACTTATCATACCATGGTATTAATAAGTAAAATTCACGTTACCTTACACAAACTTGTGAAAACCTCTGTAAATCACTTGCTGCAGCTGCATTACCACAATACACACTTTTTTTACCAGGCGCCGTTACGAACTAAATAACTTTGCTAAATTCAGATCTCAAAAGTTAATGCTAATACGTGACCACAAAACACTATGTTAAAAGTAATCTCTTTCTAAGAACGAGAGAGAGAGAGGGAACCAAATCAACTGGTCTCAGAAATCAGAATGAAATAGATTTTAGAATTCCAGTAACACGTGAAACAATTACATGATGTCATTAAAGCATTTTGGGTACGAGATACAAAAGTTCTAGAAGCAGGGAAGTGACATCATTAAAGCATTTTGGGTGCAAGATACAATGGAGAAGCTTCTAGAAGGAAAATTACGTCATACCAGCAAAACGTTTTGAACGCAATCTTACAAGACATGGCATAACTGATCAAGACACGTATTTTTTCTCTCAAAGTGGCGTACGTGACTCGAACAACGCATGTAACAACATGAAATCACTCGTCTTGAGCCCGTATGTGACGAATCGGCATTTGTTTTCAAAACCTGTCATCACTAACCCAAAACAAAGCGCTCTCTCTTACCTCAACTGATGACAACTGAAATGAAACAAGTCTTTGCTGGACACACACACACTACGCTTTTACCAGGAAAGATATTATTCTAAACTACGTTACTATTGAAATTGTATTATCAATTCTAAATTACGCTATCAAGTTACTCAATCATTAGTTCTTTTGAGATCTGATGCCGAACTAAATATGACACTTTAACGATCATTATCATTACACATAACACATGAATATATATATATATATATATATATATATATATATATATATATATATATATATATATATATATATATATATATATATATATATATATATATATATATATATATATATATATATGATCGTAAGCCTACATACGGTTACACTGTGATACATATGTATAGTTGTGAAAAATACAGTGGGTGATATTGACTTAGAAGAGGAACAGAATCTTTGGTCTCCTTTTATTTTTTTTCTTGTCCAAGTGAATACATGACGAATTCTCCATCCTGGTATGCCCTTGTTTATGGAAATTAATCTACCTCCTACCATCCATACTCCCCCCACCCTTTCTTTAAGAGAATATAGAACCCCAGAGAAAATAACCTTCCCTTTTCTGAATCTAATGCATCACGACTGTCTCAATGAAATTCACTGCATGAAAAGAATCATATAAGATGACAGCATGTCTAAGAACGACAATCAGGAAAATGCGAACAGAATATTCTTAGGAATTAGAAAAGCAATGGTAACAAAAAACGAAATTTATCACTCAAAGAAAATCTGAGAGAGAGAGAGAGAGAGAGAGAGAGAGAGAGAGAGAGAGAGAGAGAGAGAGAGAGAGAGAGAGAGAGAGAGAGGATTAAAATGTAACTAACCCTCCCTCTCAACGGGGAAGAATATCGAAAAGCCACGTTTTTTCACATATCCGGATGAACTCCCGAATGCGAAAGCAAAATGAGAAGCAATCCTTTCCTCCCCGACACCCTCAACAAGACTTCCTTTTCAGTTTTCTGTAAAAGAAAACTAATGAGATGGCTATTTGTCTGTCCGTCCGCACTTTTTCTGTCCGCCCTCAGATCTTAAAAACCACTGAGGCTAGAGGGCCGCAAATTGGTATGTTGATCATCCATCATCCAATCATTAAACATTCCAAATTGCACCCCTCTAGACTCAGTAGTTTTTATTTTATTTAAGGTTAAAGTTAGCCATGATCATGCGTCTGGCACCGCTATAGATTCCAGCAGCACAGGCCACCACCGGGCCTTGGCTGAAAGTTTCATGGGCTGCGGCTGAGAGTTTCGTACAGCATTATACGCTGTACAGAAAACTCGACTGCGCAGCAGAAACTTCGGCGCATTTTTTGTTTTATCAATTCTCGAAACACTGCACACAAGGCTGTCTTGGGAAAGAGACAAACTGGTTCTCTCACGATCGTTGTTTTTTTTCTAAGTAAGACATCTATCTGTGTTAAGGTGGCCATACACGTTCAAAAAAAGCGTCAAAATTTTGCATCAAAATTTTGACGTGTAACTTTGATACAAAATTTTGATGCATAATTGCCCACACACGTTTAGGCGTTTTTCCCATCAAAATTCAGTATCGTCAAAATCTTCGACATGGATGCATCAGTGGCCATAGCACCAGTGTTGGCATTGTGAGCATCATGAACAGAGGAAAAGATGAAGTGGAAATATTCATTGTTTCATTGAAACGATAACTATTAGTTGAAGAGGCTATTTTGTAGAAATTCAGCTCACCTTTTGCAAGAGAAATTTTTCACATTCCACGCTCTGACGCAGAGGAAAATGTCGGAAACGTAAAGGTTATAACGAATAATATGGAAGGTTATAACGAATAATAATTATGGTTGATAATAAGTGCTTGGGTAAGGGAAGGTTCATGATTCCAGTTATATCTGGTTGTTGGATATTTCTCATTTTTGTGCTGTCCTGAGGTATTTGTTAGTTATATAGTTTAATTTTTTGTGTAAAACAGGAGACAGAGTAAAAAAAAAAATAATAAAAAAGAAACGCAGGTTTAGCTGTAATGTAAGCCCATCCCGCGTGGATTTTGTCTTGGTTGAAATGGATCCTTGTATGATTTTCCACGTGTCTGTTCCTTTTTTTTTTTTTTGGAAGAGAGAGAGAGAGAGAGAGAGAGAGAGAGAGAGAGAGAGAGAGAGAGAGAGAGAGAGAGAGAGAGAGAGAGAGAATCCTTGGATAATTATCCTTAGCAAGTAAATTCGATTATGATAATGTCAGCGTTTTTAAAATACTGCTGACAGAATTCTCCTAAAACTTCAATCAAAAATCTCTTTTCGACCTCCTTCTTCACAGACATGGCGATCCTATCTCCTCGTCAGTCACCTGCGAACTAAAAAGTTTGATCAAAATCTTGACAGGAGCCCACACACGCATCAAAAATTTGACGACTCGTCAAAAAATATCAAACGGATTTGATCAATCAAAATTTTGCTTCAAATTTTTTTTTGACATCAAAACGTCCTACACACACTCAAATTTTGCATCAAAATTTTGATATCAAAATTTTGATGCAAAATTTTGACGCTTTTTTTGAACGTGTATGGGCCCCTTTAGCCGCAATTTCGTTCTGGGATTTTCTATTTTCTCTCAGGGAGAAGTTCCTGACGTCAGTATCGATTACTGTATTTCATTTAATAACTATTTTTACATGTGGAGTTAGTTTAAGAGTACTGTATTTCATTTTATTGTAAACAAAATCTTGTTCCGGGATACAAATCATGTCATGGTATTCAAGGTATTTAACTTCTTTCTGCCAATTCTAAGATATGAAGGAATGAAATTTGCCTTTGTTTTGCATTATTTTCCGACGAATGAATTAACCATATTACTTTTTTTATAATCAATTATTACATTCAAATTCGTTTTCAATTTCGATATAATACTACCTATAAGTAGTTCTTATGATTGTAACTCAAATTAATATTTCTGAATATATAGTTTGCTGAACAATATGTACGCAAATAGGCCTATATTACAATAAAACTGCTGTGGTCAGTAACAATTTCTTCGTTATTTCAACACCCGGCTTATTATAGGTAAAATTTGTGAACATATTAACATTGATTACAATGAAGAGAGACGTGAGGAATGAAGTTCTGCCTATGTAATAAGTCAAACAGACATCTGAAGTCTCGCCCAGTGTTTGAACGGTACCGTCACAACAGGTTCCATGCACTTGAGATTCCCGCATGCCTTCATTTGTTTGCGGTGAGCGCTCTCTCTCTCTCTCTTTCATGTACATTTGGCCAAGTGTTTTATTCTGTGATATCAAAAGCGCATATCAATATTTACACACCAGCAACTTAGCTATCTTCACAGTCTTGAGTCACTAACTTCACTTGTAATGCGTTTGCTTAACATTCCTCCGAGAAACCCTGCGATTACAACTCTTAATTAAGACAGACTCAAATTGTATAGCGGGCAACGGAATTCCAGCCACTTCCGGTGATTTTAAGTTTGATGAGTGCCCTCAAGACGTCGATGAGGACGGAAGTTAAAACAAGCACTGTTTCCTCATGACTTCAAGGCATGAAGACGTATTTCCTTCGGGTTGCGTGGTGCTTTTAGAGGAACCAAATGGTGGAGTTGAACATTCCTGGTTTACTAAGCCGTCAAGAACCTTTTCCATTCAGGTACCAAAGTTCTCTTTCGTCTCCCTCGTTTTCTTTTTTATTTTTTCCTTATCAGTATATATTAAAAACTGATGGAGAGAGAGAGAGAGAGAGAGAGAGAGAGAGAGAGAGAGAGAGAGAGAGATAACTGTAATCACAGAAGGCATGACTATCAAACTGGACCCAGAGAAGACAGATGAAATCGACTTGGAAGAATGCGTCTCCGATAAGGAATGGCGATAAGACCATAACGAATGAGAGAGGAAGGGTGGTGGATTGGGAAGGGGACCCCTTGACGTTCAGTGGAAGAAGTTGAGTAGCATATGATTCTAACGACTCTTTACACTGATGAAAATGAGTAAAGAAAGTCAAGGGTCAGTCAATAAAAAATATGCTTAATATCGGCGGGGTGTTTTGTAATAGTCAACAATCTGAGACTTTCATGTCAACAGAACTTCGAAATTCAGAGAAACATATCCAGAGAAAATTATGCAAATATTTCTTCGTTGAAATAAAAATAAAGGTAAAATATCTCTATCACTCTCTCTTTGATGAAGTGTGTTACCTGTACCATCATTGCCTACCAAGCGAGGGGGCCAGGGTTCGAAGGGCAAGGATGGATGTATGGCTAGACTATGAAAACACTGAGCCTCTTTTGACCATAGCAAAGAACAGAGTACCGGAAATATGTCAAATAGGGTAGGTCGCAACTAAGGTGGAAAAGAGCATGCGGATGGCAACTTTTTTCCAAAAAATGTGTTGAGAAAAAGTATCCATGAAAGGTGCTTGCTAGCTTCACCTGTTTCAATCAAAATTGGTAATGAGCCACTTAATTTTAGACTAAAATATCAAAGACACTTTTACCCAGTATAATCAGAAACAGGGCAACATCTATTAGGCTCACTGTTGGAAAATATGATTCGGAGTAGATAGCTCAACATCAACCAATCTTTGTGTTGGAAGATAAGACCTGAAGTAGATACAGTAAAACGTCAACCAAATAATAGAAGAAAAGAAGCCCAACAATTGGAATGAAATAGTTATTTATTTTTAAAACGACAAAAAACCGGAAAGCAAAAATAGTGATTACTCCGTGGTTATACAATACTAAGTTTCAAAAAATAACATAATATTCTAAGCGCATTCGAATTTTCTAGACAATAGAGGTAGTTTATTAAAAAGGCTACAAGCACCGAAAACTACTTCGTTCCTCCATAATTGCAGAGAGAGAGAGAGAGAGAGAGAGAGAGAGAGAGAGAGAGAGAGAGAGAGAGAGAGAGAGAGAGAGAGAGAGAGAGAGAGCAGAAAATGCTTGTTTTGAAGAAAGATCAAACTGTTGATCATTTCACCGGTCAATTCCATTCTCAACATTTCCATTATCAGTAGAAGTTTTCAATTAACTGACGTTTAATATAAGGCTAGGTAAACAATGCTCTCTATCAACATTCATCATTTCATGGTAGATGTAAAAGGGAAAATTTGGTGCCATCCGAGCCCGAAGTTCAGTTACCAAGTCAATTAACTTGGGAAGTGCAATGACGCTCTCGGTTTCCGGTCACAGGATGCGCATAGTTTCTGGTCTCACAATGATTCTAAACAAAATCCTTTTCCAAAGCGTTGGAGTTTTAAAGAATATATTTCTTGGTTGAAAAATATGAGATTAGAACTAAAAAACCGATATTTACTCCATTAAATTATGACTATCTTCTTCTCATAACAATGACGTTATGTTAGCCATTCGTGGAGAAAAGAAAATTAAAATCTAGCATTACAAGCAAATACAGCTTATTAACGAAATTCATAAATTACACTCCAAGGGAAAATATGATTTACAAATTAATTTTATTGCTAGTTCTACCCGAGACTATTAAAGTGCGGTAACGGTGCAGGTACACACACACACACACACACATATTCTGTGGCTCCTTTTAAAAGCAACCAGGATTAAAGGAAAGGAAACTGTTGTCTTGTAAACGTCTATCAAATGTCTTGTAAAAAAAAAAAAGAAATAAGGATTAAATTTTACTTGCAATGATTATTGGGGAAGGGTGCGAGAGGACACTGAGTAGACGCCTCTCTGCACTACCATGCGAGTTCAGATCCTGAGACGGTCAAAACAGTTCTGCTACCAGATCGAATACGCCTCAGTGACTAAAGTAATAGGAACATGCCCAACCAGCCACAATCTCCCCACCCCCACCCCCACCCCCCAAAAAAATAGAAATAAAATGGGGCGTCGGTAAGAAAAAATATATATAAATAATATATAAGCATTACGAGACTACAAGCTAATGATATATTTTGTCATGATGCTCCTGTTGAAAATTCACAGAAATTGGTTAAAACCCACATTTTGGAGTATATGTCCTCAGAGTCTGTTTTTCTGACTGTCCGTTTAACGGGGACAATTATTTTCAGACTACGAATACATATATCAACCGAATTAACAATTCTTGTGATGTAACGCAAATGCAAATGAGTTTGGTCTTCCAGAACACATCAGCAAAATTACACTGGTACCTCTCTGCTGGACCCTACGAGTTTATTTAGCTACTGTGTAGTTGGCTGCAGTAAAGTGGCTTAAGGAAGATAAGGAAGAGAAGTAAGGGTGGAAAATGACGAAGGAGGAGGAAGACGGAACTATAGGGAGATGAGATCTGAAGAGTAACGGTAATTTCAAACAGCAAGGCTGACGATGATAGGACGAGTGGAAAGGATGGCATTTGAGTGTGAAAAGAAGGATAAGGAGAGTTTGGGAGAAAAAAAAAACGAAAACAATTAGCGTCACTAAGCAGAGTAATGCGCTAAGAGAGAGAGAGTATGGGAATGATGCTAAATCGACGAGAATGACGAACGAAACATTTTGGGAAGCGTTATTTCTTGTGATAAGGAAGTCTTGGTGGCTGGTTTGGCCTCAAGAGGTAATGATGATGGATGGATCATTACGTGAGCAATTCCATCACAAAAAGGACGCTGATTCACCTCCCATGATGGAAAGAGATAGGAAAGGTTCTCCATTTGCCCTTTGTTTTTAAACTGGAATAACGAAACTCAATGATGTATAATTCAGTAATACTAAAGATATCTTTGCCAATATGAAGTCATTTTTATGTTATCTATTTCATTTATTTATGAAATAAAGGCAAGTGCTTTAGGTACTTTATCTATATCGGTCAGTGAACTAAAATGATTTTTTTTGAGGAATGTAGACTTATTAATTTATTTACTGAGAGTAAATATCCTGCAGGAAGTCATAAATAATCTAACTTAGACCATTTACACTTACATTCTTTCACTTCTTGTTATGTTTTCTAGTGAAAATACAAAACTTGAAAATCGAGATCAATCAAATATTTTTATCAAAGTTATAAACTACATTGTTCGAAATAAAGATTGGCCACCATGCCTCACAATAACCCGTCACGCATCTAACTTAACTACTTGCCATGGTTTTAATCAGCCTGTATATTCTTTCTCGTATTAGTATCACCCATAGAATAGAATATAGAATTTAGGCCAAAGGCCAAGCGCTGGGACCTATGAGGTCATTCAGAGATGAAAGGGAAATAGACAGTAAGAAGGTTTGAAAGGTGTAACAGGACGAAAACCTCGCAGTTGCACTATGAAACATTGTCAGAGAGGGTGGAAAGACAGAAAGAAGAAGGAGAATGTGAACGGAGGTACAGTAAAAGGAATGAAAGAGGTTGCAGCTAAGGGTCGAAGGTACGCTGCAAAGACCCTTATATAATGCTTACAGTGCACCATGTGAGGTGCACTGACGGCACTATCCCCCTACGGGGAATATCAGCCATCTTCCTATTGCTACTGCGTCAAACATGTGCTAAAATCCGCACATTCTTGGTGTGCTGTCTGCAGTTCACTGAGTCTGTAGATCTCCTCTCCAGATTGAAGGATAACATGATCGGTGTGGCTCACTATTACTTTAATTAAAAGGGATTACACAAAGTTGGGATTACAAAATATTCGAGGTTTTGCCAATGTCCGTGGGTATCAAGAGTAATCTAAGTAAAATACCTGCAACACTGGCAGTTCTCACCATAATGATCAGGAAAGGGGTTGCCACTTCTTGGCCTCTGATGTCCTATGCATGTAGCTAATGTGAGTCATCGTTTCAGTACCAATAAGTTACAGTCTGGTTCGATTTTAACAATGTCACGTACTTGATACCACAGATTTTATTTCTATTTTAGAATGAATGGTTGCCAAAAAATCTTCCTACGAACGGTAAACTCGCTTGTTTTTATTTAGATTTTTTGAGTGGTGGATTTGTTAGCCAAATGACTATTTAAAAAATAAGTGGAGAAACAAAAGTAAATTATACATCCTTCTGGTATCACCAGGAACTTTTGTTGTAGCTTAGAAAGTTTAAGTATCTCATAGAACAGGAGGTAAATGATAACCAATTCAAGATTTTGGGCGTTCAGTGCCATAAAAACAACCATGAAAGCAACAGCTACTAATATAGTATCATTATAAGAGAAATTTGCAGCCACGAGATGTTGGTTATGAAACCCCGGCTTTCCCACTGCGCGCAAGTGTTTTTGTTGAGCTGGAAATGTAGTGTTGATGTTTGGTAAACACAGCCTGATATAAGGGATAGATAGTTGCATTTAGCCACAAGAAAAATCTGGTACTGCTTACGACAATACAGTGACTCTGGAAGTTTAGATTTACCATTCAAGACTCGAAAATCTACTTATAAAGCATTTAGTAAGTAACAAACCGTATATCGACTTGAAATCGTTGACGTGGTAATAAACGTTAGACGGGTGGTAACTACAAAAACATTACTTTTCTCATAAATGTCAGTTTGTTGATATTTTTTAGGAATAATCCCAGTCAACTCAAAAATCCATTTCTGTGCGATACGAACATAAAAAGGAGCTTAAAACCCTTATTACCATTAATCATCTTATTCACAGAAATGCGTCAAATAGGGGACAGGAATTATTCGATTGCTGTGACGAGAATTTCCAAATAAACATGGAATAAGCCTTTTGACTTTGGATAAGCACACAGGTGGATAGATAACTGCTAAACTACAATTTTTTTTCCTTTGGTGATGACACAAACTCGACATTTGATGTAAAAATATTTGATGCAGCACATCAAAACAAAAGGTCATCCTATATCGTAGCCCTTTAAATAACTAGCAATCACCCAGAAGGTAAAAGATACTCAAATACATCAATCACGAAACCTTTCTTTTCAAACTGAAAAAAAAATTACGGTTTTATTTTACCCAGACTACGTGACCGTGAAGATTATAATTTTCATTTCCCAAATCAAACAGAGATACCATTATTTCACTTTCATTAATATTTATTGTTTTTCGATGTTGAAACCAAAAATATTCTGGTACAACATCGCCTTTGCAAAAATTACTTCGTCTATACTATATAAAGATAATTTCGCTTGAAGACATAATTGTATTCTTCACACGTCAGTGCTTACATTAAGTTGATTACTGAAATTAGTCATGGTCATCCAACGCAGAAATGAATACAATAGAGTATTCCTAATTCAAAATTGCACAATGAATATTTATAATCTAATTAACGTAGATACAGTCTGTAATTCTAAAATGCATAATGATTTTAATTCATACTGTGGAAAATTAATGGCAAAATCAAAGTAGCTTCTCAATTTACTGGTTAATAATTTTACTATTTTGTCAGGAATTCGTCATTACCACTGATTCCTGATATAGGATCTTAGATACCCTGTATACTAATAATAAAACAGACGAATTATAAAATTATATGATTGTCAATGACAGCTACTGGCCGTCAATTTTCATGAACATTCTGATATGGAATCGAAGAAGTACTTTTATCAGGGTTTACATAACGAATTTGATACCAGTAATCATACTGAAAGCACGTTAGGTTCATTTAATAACTGTTGAAATGAATTAAATCCACGTCATCAAATTATTTCATGTACCGGCTTACACTTTCACGAGAAATTATGATGAGTACACCCGAAGCTTTACGTACCCTTAGTTTGATAATTTTACAATACTAAGAATGGATGGAGTTCTGATCAGGTGGTGGGAATATTGTTGTAATACTCGGTAATTATGTATGTATGTATGTATGTATGTATGTATGTATGTATGTATGTATGTATGTATGTATGTATGTATGTATGTATACATACATACATACATACATACATTGCATACATACACACATATAATTATATATATATATATATATATATATATATATATATATATATATATATATATATATATATATATATATATATATATATATATATATATATATATATATATATATATATATATATATATATATATATATATGTGTGTGTGTGTGTATACTGTATGTGTGTGTATGTGTGTGTATATATATATATATATATATATATATATATATATATATATATATATATATATATATATATATATATATATATATATATATATATATATATATATATATATGCGCGTGTGCGTGTGTGTGTGTGTGTGTGTGTGTGGGTGGGTATATATGTGTGTGTCTGTGTGTCTGTGTTTTGTGCAGACAGAAGTAGCTAGCAGATTGGTTCACATTAGACAAGCAGACTGACAGACAAATGTCTGTCAGTCTGTTTATCATATGCCATGCAACTGGCCATCCTAAATTTTTCTTCCTTTGATTGTTCATCCCTTCACAATCAGAATATAATAAAAAATTAGAATTTACTTTGGGGGATTAAAGAATGATATGTTGTTTTTTTTTAAATCCTTTATAATCGTTATCTGGTTTACCCCAGAGACAGAAATGTTATTCCAAAAATTTGGAGGAGAGAGAGAGAGAGAGAGAGAGAGAGAGAGAGAGAGAGAGAGAGAGAGAGAGAGAGAGAGAGAGAGAGAGAGCATGTAACAGAAACCATGCTTTTACGTCACACTAGAAAGGTTCCGCAATTTTGTTAGCGTTCCTGATGAAACAATGGCTTTTTTATGCAAATATTTGCTGAGCTGAACAAAGCTCAGAGTCCTGTAGCACATGTACAGAGTAGTTACAATAGCACGATTTTTGGATAGTGAATATTGAGGTGGACATGTTTTCTCCCGTTCTTTATTTTACCGAGAAATGCATTTTTGATCCTAGTAAGGAATTCATTATCTGACTCTATTACTAGGTAGTTATAACGGGTTTCCTATTGTCTGAAATGATGCATGTCAAGAAAATTATATACAATATAATAAAAATGTATGCAAGAGAATTAAAGTGAACATTTTTCTCTTCTTGACTACGTTTGCAAACTTAGAGAGAATAAAACTAATATTTCGTAGCAAACTTCGTTGTATTAATTATAAGGAAATCCTCTAAAATACACAAAATGCATTTTTGGCGTTTGATTCCGTGAAAATGTGAAATGATAATGGTAAAGCCGATGATACTAATGAGAATGAAATTCGAATGAAAATGTAGCTCTAATCGTTATTAAAATTTCCACATTTTCTTGCTTAGCGTTTGGAGTGTTAATATAAATGGTAACATAAATAAATACATGAAAAAGCTGGAAGTAGATTAATTCGATTTCATTAGTCTGTTACGACATAATCATGGTGGTGAACGGAGTTTCCTGGATTAAAGATAGTACAGGTTAGATGGAAGAGCAAGATTAGGGATGCAACAGTGAGGAATGGCTGAATGTGCATTTATTCAGGCAGAGTAGACATATGCTTAAGATCGTGAATAAAGGGTAAAAATGAGACTGTAAACATAATCAACACGTTTGATGAGATGGAAGTGGAATGAGCATATAAAAAGACAGTGTATATGGCGCGAAATGAGATATATATTTTTTTTTTTTCAGTAAAATTCCACGAAGGAGGTTGAAAGTAAAACGTGGAGTTTTTGGGTATAGGAGGACTGAATGAGGAAATAGAAATGGTAAGGGAAGGAATAATGATAATTATGAGAGGTTTAGTGAAGTAAGAAACAATTTATTTTAGGCGTGACGTCTTGAGAGATGTCAAGATCATAATACAGGTTTACAGATGGGTGGACAGGGTAGTTAAAAAGAAATCTTGTATGAAAAATAAGAAAGCAATAGAAATACAGGCAGGAATATGGACAAAAACTTTATGGGAAACAAAGTTGTTCTGCCAGAAAATAGAGGACTGTTAATGAATAAATTTATCTCAGAAGAAAAGACACAAGTGGAAAGATGCTATCTGAGTGAAATGAAGTGCTGAGCCTAATGAAGGATTATTTCAAAGATTCGTAGAATACGGGAGACGGAAAAGAGGACAAGCTGAGTGACACAAGGGTGGTTGACCTGGGTCTGTCGGGTATGTAAGGATGAAGGAAAAGTTCTGAAGGAATTGTGGAGACAGACATCTGTGCTACTGCGTAAAGGAAAAAGAGTGGTTCTATAGGAATCTGTAAGAGATAAAATGGTATAAATTATTTTCCGGCACACCAGGGAATGTAGTGTCTTGTATAATTTTGACTGTGAAAGTCAAACAGAAGGCAGAAGGTTCGCTACGGGACAAACAGAAACAGCCGGTGTTTAAACAAGGAAGCTGGTATATGAAACGTTTCTCAGTAATTAAACCTACTGATAACTGCATATTATTACCCTGATTCCCTGATATGGCTTTAGCTACTCTGAATCTTTATTTAATTTCATACACATCTAAATTGCCTTGACTTTAACAGAGTATTTGCAAGCACGTTTTATCGACGATTATTCCCCTTGATGCAGAAGATTTTTTTTCCTTTTTTTTCGGAACCCGAAACCTGATTTGCACGAAGGGATGTAGAACTGGGGATGACTAGATACTTCATGAATCGTTTTTTTCAACATTTAGTGACATTAAAGGAGCTTTATATTTAAGGAAACAACTGACTACACTAGTAGTTTCTGACGCAAAAAAATAGTCTCTCTAACAGGCGGTAAAAAGGTCTCAACTGAATTCGAGAGAGAGAGAGAGAGAGAGAGAGAGAGAGAGAGAGAGAGAGAGAGAGAGAGAGAGAGAGAGAGAGAGAGAGTTTTATTCTTGAAAGATATCATCCATCATAGTCGTAAAACTTACAACAGAAAGTTTATCAACCGCTGGAGGGATGAGATTATAACGCCTTCATGTATGTAATGCAACTTCAGAGATGAAAAATAAGATGAAACCGTGAATGGCGCGGGATCCCTCGGAGAACTCGGTCTCCTTAACTGTTTTGTCGTACAGTACTCCGTTCCTTTCTTGCCCCCCCCCCCCCTTTTTTTGTAGCATGTAGTTTCAGGATTCACACACACACACACACACACACACACACACACACACACACACACACACATATATATATGTATGTATGTATGTATTGTATGTATATCAGCAGTAAGTCACCAAACTGCACGTGACAAATGTGTACGTAGACAACCACATGAAAGGTGAAAAGTAAAGACCAAGTACCAAACGCTTTCGTCTATTGCGTACACTTCTTCGGGGTACAAAGTAAAATAAGTAAATAAATAGAGACATAAACAAGAAAACTTAACAAAACAAATATCAAAGCCATTAACAAGCAAAACATCATTACTGTGTGTAATCACTAGTTTGAAGAAAACAAATTGTCACTACAAACAATAAGTAAAAATACTTTAAAATGATTAAGAACTGGAACTGCATTTAGAACGGGCCGTTGCTAAAAGGTGACATTGTACCTCCTTACAATTTATGAACAAGATAACAATCTAATTTAAAAAGACCTGAACTAATATTCATACGTTGATTGCTAATTGAAGCTGCCTTTATAAAGCATTTTAACGATCAACTTATGAATATTAGTACAGTCTTGTTCATAAAATTGTAGGGAGGTACAATGTCACCTTTTAGCAACAGCCTGTTCTAATTGCAGTTTCAGTTCTTAAGCATTTTTAAAGTATTTTTACTTATTGTTTGGTGGTGACAATTCGTTTACTTCAAACTAGTGATTACATACAGTAGTGATGTTCCGCTTGTTAATGGCTTTGATCTTTGTTTTGTGAAGTTTTCTTGTTTGTCTATATTTATTTTTTTTACTTTCTACCCCGAAGGAGTGTACGCAATACACGAAAGAGCTTGGTGCCTGGTCTTTGATTTTCACCTTTCATGTGGTTGTCTACGTATGTGTATATATATGTATATATATATATATATATATATATATATATATATATATATATATATATATATATTTATAATGTATATATATATATATATATATATTTATATATATATATATATACATTATATATATATATATATATATATATATATATATATATATATATATATATATATATATATATATATATAATATATATATATATATATATAATATATAATATATATATATATATATATATATATATATATATATATATATATATATATATATATATATTCCATAGAAGGTATGGCCAGGAATACGATGAGATGATTATTTTCACAGCTTATTCCAACGTTTCGTAATTCATATTTTACATCTGGGATTTCTACAAAAAAAAAAAATGAAAAACGTATATTGTAAAAACTGACACAACAGATAAAACAACGATGAATTAAAATCCATAACACATAAAGCCAAGTAAAAACCTAATTGCCACAATTTACATATTAAAGTAAAACACCAAAATGCACATAAAACTTATTAAAAGATCCACAAAAATGCATATAAAACTTACAAAAGGTTGACTAAAATAACATAAAAACACAAGTGAAAGTGAAACTAACGGGCTGGTACAAAGAACGGAACAGAGCTGGAAAAAGAAACAAAGTAAGGGGAAGGAAAAGAATGAAAAACATAAAAAAAAAAAATAAAATTGGAACCAGCAGTTAAATTTTCAGTGTTTCCAGTATAAATAAATCAGTTCGGTTGTTAATTTCCGTTTACATATTTGGGAATGGTTGGATGACTCATAGTTGGAAATCCTGGTCCTCGTGCGGTAGCTGATCCCCTTGTAGGAGTCGACTCGCACTTTGAGCAGACGTCTATGAATTGAATACAGAATTTAGGCCACAGGCCAAGAGCTGGGACCTATGAGGTCATTCAGCGCTGAAACGGAACTGACAGTAAAAGGTTTTAAAGGTGTAACAAGAGGGAAAACCTCAAAGTTGCACTATGAATCACCTGTTAGGAGAGGGTGAAATTAAGATGAAAGAAAGAGAATATGAAAGGAGGTACAGTAAAAGGAACGAAAGGGGTTACATCTAAGGGCCGGAGGCACGCTGCAATGACCTTAAGTAATGCCTACAAGTGCACCACATGAAATGCACTGACGGCACTAACCCCCGACGAGGAGCAGACATCGAGTAGCTCCGACATAAGTCCCCGAATTACATCCGGGCCACGCGTATTTATAAATTACTTTTGATGCCATGTATGGACTTAGGCCGGTCCTTAAACCGGAATAAAGAGCCAATATTCAGTGGGTTTTTGGGAATGACCATTATATCAAGAGCTCCTATGTGTTTGCTAAAGACCTTGGTGAGCTCTCTTCTGAAGGTGTTGTCTTGAATGTAAGGCAGACTAGCATAAAATTTCATTGTAGCAGAGTAAGGGCCGTAGCGAGCTACGGGATAAACTCATTCAAGATGCGTTTAAGAATAACCTTTCATTATTGCATGGCTTAAACCATGTAAGCAGCTTTTTTCAGTCATTGACTGACAAAACCTTTGAATGAATACACTAATTACTCTACTTCGGAAATGATTATGGACAAAACGGTTTTTTGCTCTGAGGAAATATAAAATAACTGGGAAAAAATTAATATTCCTACTTTAGTTACACATTCGCCCCTTCAAGTTTCGATATTTATGTTGCGAATAAACTCACCGAGAGCAGTTGGAGACAGACAACTTGTCATTAAAACTTTGCATTTGCATTTTCTGTACCCCCAGCAACACGAGTCTCTTATCTTCAGAACTCCAACAGATACCCCTCATTTTGGTGATACATTAAACTTTAAAGCGGTTAAGATGGCAGACTATTTCCCCCGTCGACCTCCAGTTTAAGTCCTTGCATGGCCACTTTCTTCGGCAATTGTTCTTCCTTTTATTACACTTAAATAATCAGTGCATATTAATCCAAAGGGCGTTAGAACTTCATTTTTGTCTTTTCAGTATTTCAGCACCTTTAAATCACCATGCGTTTTCTGATTGCTCCAATTATTTTTTAGCAGATTTAGATATGCCATGTAATTCAGCTGTATATAATTTAGCGAAGATTTAACACGTGACGGTAATTCCGTTGTTATAAAAAAATAAGTATTGAAAGGAGATCCATAGAAAGCCTACTTGCAAAATATATATAAATAAAAATCATTTGTACTTAATTTAAACTTTTGAAATTCCCAGGATTCAGCTAATTGATTATCTCATGAATTAAGATAATTTCTTAGAAAAGTATGTGGTGTGGAACACCAAAACAGAATTAACTGCTTAATGGGACTACGTGCTGGATGGTTCAGTCCGGGCTTACCATAATATATATATATATATATATATATATATATATATATATATATATATATATATATATATATATATATATATATATATATATATATATATATGGCATTTGTTTATCACACCGTGATTTATATACAATCATGAAACTACAAATGTCGCTTAATATCAAATCCACGCTACCTCGGGAATATCCCCGATGGGGAATTATCACCGAAGGGGAATTTATAAGTGATAAATGGACGGGCACTGGTAGCGTGGATTTGATATTAAGCGACATTTGCAGCTTCATGATTTTATATATATAATATATATATATATATATATATATATATATATATATATATATATATATATATATATATATATATATATATATATATATATATATATATATATATATATATATATATTATATATATATATATATATATATATATATATATATATACATATACCGCATATATATATATGTGTGTGGTGCGTGCGTGTGTGCCGTGTATTTCGTATATATATTAATATACAGTACTGAGGGAGAGCAATAGATTTGATCATAAGCGGCGATAAAATGGAAAGTTAAGCATCGTACTGAACTTTAAGAAGAGCTCTAGATATAATGAACTATCCTAATTTAAAGTGTTTTGGCTTCTTTATACATAAACTACCAAAACTTATTATATTATCTTTGGATCTGACATTCAAAAACTAGATTTGTTATTCAAGATGGCTTACATTGATCTAGCTTCAATCTCATACATTAATAAGATCAAGTGGGGCTACAAAGGCTAATAAAACGTTCCTCCACTTAAATAAGAGATATATTTTGCATTGTATGCAAATATGTAAGAGATCCACCTAAGATAATAATATATCACTCGCTTGATACTCTAATTCCCCATCTTATCAAAAATTAATTATTTCAGAATTTCTAAGAAATCCGATAAGTTGAATAATGAATAAAAAAACGAAAATTTAAGCATTTTTTTGCATATTTATTCTCTCTCTCTCTCTCTCTCTCTCTCTCTCTCTCTCTCTCTCTCTCTCTCTCCTCTCTCTCTCTCTCTCTCTCAGGACAGTACTCAGAATGAAACCATGTTTCTTTTACAATACCATGGTGCTCTAAGTTATAATATGCTTACTGTTACGATTTAAGCAAGCAAGCAAGGATGTTTCGTAGCAAAATATTTAGCGAAAGAGAAAACGTAAGCAGTGTTCGGCATAATTAGGAAAACAGAGATGTGGGAGTGACCCATCGTTTTAATTTCAAATAATTCTTTGAAAAGAACAAACAAACAAACAGACAAATCAAAAGATAAACCATTCCTACGGTAGTGAATATGGGTCGGTTTCAGCTCTGCACAATACTGCTGGGCGAAAATGGGTTGGGGAAAACAATATACTGTATAATTCAGAGGTGTTGGGAGCTACGGGATAGGACGATCTAAAAGGGGTTAGTTTAGATATCAGGTAACTGGTACCGTTGGAATAATAATGGCAGTTGCTTTTTACCTTCCAGCAGAAGTGCTACAGGCTTCCATTTGGCCAAAGAATGTCTTAAATAGATTCTAAAACACATTACAATGAAAAATATGCCAACATATTCCTTCAGACCCCACATAATTTGACATAAAATCTTTCACAGACATGTGAAGGCGAGCCTGTACCGACTTTCATTTGGGTTAAGTGAAATGTGAATCGAATCCACCAAGGTGATGAAGATTACTGCAGTCAAGTAGGCAAAACAGAATTTTTTGATAAACCCATCACAAAATCTTTTTCACTTCCTGAAGGTGCAGCATATGACTTGCCATCGCTGTTTATGAATATGTAAGCAGCATTTTGACACCTTGGGAACAATGCATTCTTTAGACTGGTGCACACTGTCAAATTATTAACATTATTTGATATACATTTTTAAGTATTTAAACGAGATACGAACTGCATTCAGCTGAATAAATTCAAATTATTTCTCTTCACTATTTGACTTAAGAACAATTGTGAATGAGATTCTATAAACTCTCAGAATATGCTTAAACTCAAGTTCATATTTATTGCTCATAACCTGAATGCACAAAATCTTACTCTGTTAAATGAAGTAATGCATACATATTTTCTTCTAAGTTTATACCATATTAAAAAAAAAAAAAAAAAAAAAAACCTACAAAATTTTATAAGACGCTCAGGGTAAAGTTGAATGATGAACAAACAGCATGCATAAGATGTATCTACGGGCTACTGAACCTAAGTAGTTTAAAATGTATCGCCTGTCTTGCCTATCTATGAATCTTTGAGAAGCAAATAAAAAAGAGAGAAAGATAGAGAGGTAGATTATATGGTATATAAGCAAACAATCCAAGGTCAATATCCCGTTACGATACTTAGAGGAGGCTCTATTGCGACAGAAGGGGATGAAGCAAAAGTTGAGGGATATAAACATTAGTATTGTTTTCACCAGTTAAATAATCTCTATTTTCATATAATTTTCAAGCTCGAAGAGGCCATCAGGACATAAACAAAGCAGTGTATTGTTTGCATTGAAATTATTTTAAAAGATAAATATTTTACAAACAATGTGGAGAAATTTATATAATTAAGTCATTAATAATACTGAATATATATATATATATATATATATATATATATATATATATATATAGATAGATAGATAGATAGATAGATAGATAGATAGATAGATAGATAGATAGATATATGCATATATATATATATATATATATATATATATATATATATATATATATATATATATATATATATATATATATATATAAAATGTGTGCACGTTATGTACTTACGTATACAAATTTCTGATTCACATCATATTGTAAATACGACTATAAATATTATGAGTGCTCACTGTGCGTCTGCTTACTTGAGTAGTGAGAAGTGAGTATATTTACTAATTAGTGTATTTATTGAAATAAATCATCAGATTAATACAGTAAAGAAAACTGAATGATGCAGTTATGCTACAATATCCAGAAATAAAAGGAAAATATGATTGCATACTGAAAGGCAAGACAATCCCAGAACTTGAGCCAAAGGAGCCCCAGACGCCCAAGAATGAATCTGCATCCAATTAACTCCGGATGATATTGCCATCAGTATGACCAAGTGATAACCAGCGAGTCAAAGATATGGCAGTATTCCCTGGGAGGGGGCTGGCCTCTGCGTTCCTCCTCCCACTCAGGCCCCTCTTACAACCTTGTCCCAGTGACACTTGTGGAGAAAGATATGTGTATTAACTATGATGATGTTGTTATTATTATTATTATTATAATTATTATTATTAGAACTGTGATCTTTATTGCATGATGCTGTTAATGTCATCGATAAAACATGAAAAATGAGTCGCTATTAGAAATAAACGAATATTAACATTATAATGTTTCATAAAATGTAAAAAGTAAATTACTGGGACATGTCTTTTCACGTTGTTTTTAAGAAAAACTCGAGCGGTCTCTACGCTGGGCAGAAATCATAATAAACCTCTCAGGCAACACTGGGAGTTCAGCAGCCTCTGCGAAGAAAAGGAAAAGACAGACAACAGACAGGACAAGACAGATCAAGTGACATACTGACAGGAAGATCAATAAGCAGACAGACAGAATTTAGCATCTGACACTAAGACCACGCTTCATTTGCGGAATTCAGGCAAATTTGGCGAACATTATTATTACCATTCTTCGACAAAACCATTCACTCATATTGAGTAACTAAAAATGCCATTTAATTGCTAAAAAGGCTTCCAAAGATGACAATTACGACGTGTGAGAACAAGATAAGGAAAACAAAATCAAGTATGGTGATTAAAATTTATATTAAAAATATAAATAAATCATGAAAGTATACATACATATAAGAATAAATTGCTGTTGAGAGGATCCAAATTGTGCACGGTTCTCTGAAGCCTCCTTGTGGCCTCCCTTTAACCTACGAGCATCAGAATCCGCAAAAGTTTGTGGAGAAGGCGTTCCACAGCTTTGCAGCAAAAGGAAATAAATGACGTGAAGGACTGAGTCCCGCTGTGATGGTAAAGGGTGAGCAAACTACTTTTAGAAAAGCATAAATTAAGTATATTATAAGGACATCTCTATGAGGCAGCATAATCCAGTGAAAAATGAAATGTGGTTTCAGTGGAAATGGAAATGTGAGAATCGTGAGCTCCAAAAACGGTTTTCGGTGTGGATAACCTCATCTCGTGAACCTATTATTATTATTATTATTATTATTATTATTATTATTATTATTATTATTATTATTATTATTATTATTATATACATAGACTTTTGTATGGAACAATTCAAAAGCAAAATAAGATCATCGGTATTCATCCTCATCACTTGCTTTGTTTTACGAAGTTCCTGCAATGATGTCAAACCAACATACGACGCTCGCGCGCATTTTTAAGGAGACGAGGGATGATTACATAGAAAAAACGCGAATTGATTCAGAGGTAACTTTAATAAAAATGTCTTCGGACGATGGGTATTTTTCCATAAGATAAACCAATATCAAAATAAAAAAGTACTCCAGGTAAATAGCTCTTACCTTTAAATAACAGCTCGTTACGAACTGCATGAATTCTACTAGAAATATGACAATAATTTAAGGACGTTATTTTGCATATTTTATTCAGCCTCAAAAATCATCGAAATTTCACTTCAAAATTATAAAATAAATAAATATAATAAAATAAATTACTGAACAGGTTAATAAATTGTCAGCTCATTAATTAATACCCAGTGCTTTCAAAAATTATGAAATATATCAACAACTTTCTGTTATAATTTTGAAATAAGAGAAACATATATTTACCGGTGAAAGCTTTGCAAGTGATGAACTAAACTAACATTTTCACCGAGCAAACATAAAGAAAATATATCACCCCCAACTAATGAACAAATAAATTCCCACCAACCAAAACTGAGATTGATACTCACCTGAGCACTGAAAGCGCTTCACCTGGGAATATATTAAGGTCAATATCGCTCCTGAAATTCTCAACATCATCTTCCGTTAAAAAAGCTCGCGTCAGTATCATCACGTATTCAAGTATTCAGGCTCCGGAGACTGAGAACGTTTTAATGTTAGAGAAACGTGAGGAGGGTATATATATATATATATATATATATATATATATATATATATATATATATATATATATATATATATATATATATATATATATATATATATATATATATATATAATCATACACAACACCTTGATAAACTGCTTCTCAAAGGTGTTTTTCACACTTCTCTAATGATGCTTCTCTATTTTTCTTAATGTATATACATAAGAAACAAACACAAAAATAATATATATATATATATATATATATATATATATATATATATATATATATATATATATATATATATATATATATATGTGTGTGTGTGTGTGTGTGTGTGTGTGTGTGTGTGTGTGTGTGTGTATACATTACGAAAAATAGAGAAGCATCATTAGAGAAGTGTGAAAAACACTTTTGGGAAGCAGCTTATCAAGGTGATGTATATGATGATTATGCACTGCCCTTTTTTTGTGTTAACAATGTTTAAATACGAATTTGCCTATTTATTTTTTTTTAACATAAGACGTAGAATAATCTTTATTCTTTTTCTCCCCATTCCAAAAACGAGTGTCAACGTTTTTCATCGCTTGACGACTGGCGTCCATTCTCACCCAGCAATCCAAAATGTCTTATTTAACGAAAACTGAAATTTCAACTCAGAAATCTGTGTGATTTTTGTGTTACACTGAAAGGAATGTTTCAGATGCTGCCATGATGTATTTGTTCAATAATTATTCACAATTGGTACAATAACTCCAAAGACAAGTTCTCAAATTGTTTTTTTTTTAATTGTCTTCAATATTTTACTTTAATTTCTTTTCTCTCAAGTACGTCGCTTTAATACATATCACGCTGCTGTCTTTTTTATTCGGTTATTTTCTTATCAGTTCGTTTGGTAAAACACACACACACAGAGGAGCCTGAGTCTTCCTGAACGTAATAACTTTCTTTGTTACGTATATCATTACCCAGTAGTATCATTATTTAGTACACTAATGCGTTCGTACATGTGGATGCCTTAGTATGAGTGTCCAAGAGGTATTGAATTACACCTCGAATGACCTACCAATTTTGTGTACATCTGGCAACGTCTTTATCGAATCACGCAAAACACCTAACTTTCCACATTCTTTAATTTAAATCATTTTGGCGACCCTACTAATCAGAGAGAGGAGAATAATGGGTAATTCTAAATAGAAAATTCAAAATAAAAATGATTTTGAACATCAAGTAAAGAATACATGCCGAATGCCCTAAAATTAAAGTCTATCAAGAAAACAACAACAACAACAACAATATCCACTTACAACAAAAGAGGAATAAAATATTTTGACTCAAGGGTAAAAAAAAGTTTAATGTGATTCGCCTGTAGACGGCCGCGAGATTTGTCGAGAATAGAAAAATGTGTTCGACGGAAAAGTACTTCTTCGCCCTGACAACTCTGTACATTTCTCAGGAGAGTTTGAAAAGGAGGGTCGGATACACAAATCTCTTCAAGGATTTCTTCTGAAATTCTTTTTTTCGCAAAAGTGATAGAAAAGATGACTGGGTGACTGACTAAAAAAGAAAAAAGAAAAAGCCTCAAGCGGAGCTGAAAGGCAAAGAAATAGAATAAAAGGGATAAATAATGAAAAGAAAAAGCGTTAAGTCTAAGGATGTCACTAAATTCATTACTACATTCACATACATTATTCTCATTTGTATGAGTTGTGAACTAAAATAATGCAATTACTTGAGATTCTACCTAAATAACGGAAATAACCACTGAGAAGCCTCGTCTTTCGTTGGCAATTAACCATGATGTTGAAATACTGTCATTCTACTTGTTTTGAAAAAAAATACCAATACGGTTCTTGGAAATACGGGATATCAAAATGATGATAATGACATCGTTCTTTATAATAACGCGAGTTTTAAAAAGAACAAACAAGAGTTGACAATGCTGTCACCGAAGAGAAAGAGAGAGAGAGAGAGAGAGAGAGAGAATAGGCTTCCATCCTTTATGATTAACATTACTGGCTTGCTTCGGTTTATTTTTATTTTTTTGGGATTTAATATGTTCATTATTATATTTAAAAAGGTCATTGTCTTTCTTTCTCTTAACCTCCTGCTCCCTGATCTCTGTCCCTTTCCCTTAAGGCAGTCTAGAACATAAAGCACTGTCGACGAGATATCCCTAAATGGATTATTGGATTTTCAATTGTTGTCAAGCGCACAGTTTACAGACAGTGCTTCCCTTTGTAGTTACTTTTTTTACTTTTTAAATATCATTTATAACATTTTTAAGCCTTCACTGATCATTAATTTTTTTAATAGTCTTTCATTTTTACTGCTTTCTTAACGTCAAACATAATATTAGATTTATCCACTGTCATCAAGGCATTTTAAAAGTAGACCCTCATGGTATATCTCTGCATATTTACGCTGTCATCCTGTTCAAGTCTTCGAAGGGGTTGAATTTGACGGACAATACTGGTGGACCTTTTCCGTACACTTGCGAACTCTTCAACCCAGCTTCAAAGAATTACCATGCTCATTTAATGCCTTGTCCTAATGCAAGAATTATGAGGTATCCCTATAGGTGCCTTTTGCAGCAGATTCTTTACTTTTTTTATAGTAGTAAGTCAAATTACTACACAGCAGTGAAACAGAAATACGAGAAATGAAGCAGAATGGACACAAACGTCCCTATCAGATGGCTTCAGCATCAGATTTTTTTTCTTTTGAGAGTTGCGCTTGACCCAGCACTAATACCAATGAAGAGGTGCTCGTTCATAGAATGCCGGTGGAGCAATTTCAGTTGCACCGAACATCGTTTCCTGGGGGATAACGGTTGCCTAAGATGACTGCTGCTGCAATTTAGAGCGACGTTCCGAATCCAGTACTTAGTTTTGTCATCATCAAGGAAGGACTAAGAATGGTTAAGCCATACGTATGGTGAAACGTGTAATTCTAAATGTATATGTTACCAGCAATTCTAATCTAGATTTACACACACACATATATACAGCACTTCATTGTTGATGAATATAAGCAAAATTAATATTAATTTTTATACGTTACTTCAATTTGAATGGGTAAGATTCCGTTTTCCTTATGGTTAAGTATATATTTGGATTAGTTTGCGACCGCGTGATCCCGGATTTGCCGTGGATTAACCTTTTCTTTTTAACCCCTGGCAATTAACCATCTGGTATTCAAGGTTATACATGTTTTTGGATTTTGTAAGCCTAAACTTTAGTATGTCATTTTGTTTGGTCTTAGGTTCAGTTTGTGACAGCTCGATCCCGGATTATCCTGGATTAAACTTTCTGTTTATTATCCTTTGACAATTGACCATCTGGTATTTCTTGTTCTTTTTGTTTACTTTGTAACCTTCTTTATATTTGTGTCTCATTTTTGCCCCGACGATGCGTCAATAAACGTGAAAGCGCTTGGTACTGAACTTCTGCCTGTCTTTTTCCTGTAGGATTCGCTTATATATAAATATATATATATATATATATATATATATATATATATATATATATATATATATATATATATATATATATATAGATAGATATATTTATATATATATATATATACTGTATATATATATATATATATATATATATATATATATATATATATATATATATATATATATATATATATATATATATATATATATATATAATATATATATATATATATATATATATATATATATATATATATATATATATATATATATATATATATGAATTAATTTTATCACATCACAAGCATTAGGCTACAATTGTCGTTTAATATCCAATTCGCTCTACCTCGGAAATAATATATTTTCATATATGTTATCGGCAGCGGAATTTTTCAGTTGATAATTAGTTCGTTGTCTTGCGGGCTCGAACCACGAAAGAACAAGAACTCAGGACTACAGTGATACCTTAAATCCCAAGGCCAACAAGGGGTTTAAGGAGTCACTGTAGTCCTGACTTCTTGTTCTTCCGTGGTTCGAGCCCACAAGGCGACGAACTTATTATTAACTAAAAAATTCCCCTTCGGGTAACATATATGAAAATATATTATTTCCGAGGTAGAGCGAATTGGATATTAAAGGACATTTGTAGCTTAATGCTTATATATATATATATATATATATATATATATATATATATATATATATATATATATATATATATATATATATATATATATGTATATATATATATATATATATATATATATATATATATATATATATATATATATATATATATGTATGTATGTATCTTCATTAGTTTGCGGTGACTATGTGAGAAAAAGGTCTTGCGACCATGTTTATGAACATTCTATTTTTGTCACAGTCAATATAATTCTGGAAATGGGTAATAGAATCCGCATGTACTTTTAAACTTCCTGAAATTATTTAATAAATTATTTTACCTTATAATTCTCAAGCATATTATTGCCAAGTTAACGGTGCAGAAATTTAGATCTCGCCTAAATTCAGTTTTCTAAGTAGTATTTGGCCGTAATCAAGAAAATGCTGTTAACTAGGCAGCCCAAGCCTACCAGGTAAAGCTGGCAAATTAAAGGTGAGAGTGAATAAACTTCTTGCCCGTCTACATTCGCTCTGATAATGAATTATCTATCTGAGATTAAGGCTGTTATTAATTCTTTGAAGCAGGTTTCCTTATTTCTCTAAAGTAATTTACTTTTAACTAAGGGAGGATTCTACCTCACCAACGGTACTCACTCTTCATTTGAGGATGAGTTGACTTCGTCCTAAGTAAGCGTTTACCATCTATTAAAATGGAGTTTTCATCCTTCATAAATTTCTTCGGTTTTGTAAGAATTTAGCCTTCCTTCTGAAAAGGAATCTGCTCCTTGCCATCGGTGGACTTTAAAATAACAATATTTCCCTTTTTCTAGTATATTTTCTTTCTTACGCATATTTACCAATAGTATGAAAATAATTTCATTCAATGAAAGAGTTCACTTTCCTATATATTTTCTTTTTTACAAGAAATACCCCACTTTCTAAGAAAGAACCAAGCTTCCCATTGAAATCCTTGTCATTCCCTTCCCTGATAATGAAGAGTTTTCGTTGTAATTTTTAGAAAACGAAGTTATTACTTAGATCGGAAACCGACAAAAGAAAATGCCTTCATCAAATTTGATTAACGGCGTTCCATCCCATTTCGTGTTGATCACCAAATCGTGATTAATGGAAGACAGTTATCTAATGATGCTTATTTTGCACCAGTTCCATTCGTCTTCTTTTACATCTGCCGAATCAAGTTTAATATTTCTGACAAGAAACGTTCTTTTTCAGTGAATCACTTCTTACAAAAGATTCTCAAGATAAATCGTCTCAGCAAAACCACTCCAATTAATTACATTTACTTTGGGAAGAAGGGGCTCTTCGGCTCTCGGATTCCAACATTTTCTCAGGTATTTTCTTGAGGCTTGGCTTACTGAATATAAACATCTTCATGTATCATTAAATTATCGTTATTCTCTTACAGTTTCACTAGTACGGATGTATGACGGCTTCTAAAATGTTTTTTTCCGTATTTCTTTTATAATTATTGAAGAGCGTACAAATGCAATTTTCTTAGTAGCTTCATTGCATAAGCTCTTTCTCTGGTCACAGCTGTAACGTATTTCCTGCTCCCTCTCCCTCTCTGAATTCCTGCTTTTAAGTGACCAGCTTGAGTGCTGCTGTATCGTGAGACCTTTTATAGTGGAATAGTACTGGAAACGTGCGATAGTTGCTACTGGCTAGACATTTGAAATTCCTCCGAGTACGAGGGAATGTGTTTACTGGTGCTCGTAGAAATCGACACGCTAGAACAGGCAAATGCAAAACTGAAAGAGAAGGGGCGTTCGAGAGAAGTAAAAGGAAGAGAACTAATTATAAATAATGATTCAACACCATTGATAACTAGAGTTGCTACATGAGGTCAGACCGCTACAAGAGCCAGACAAAGTTTCTTTTACGCTCCTTAACGTTACTTTCTAGAATCATCAAAGGAATTCATTGAACAACTTAAAATTGAGGTGTGACAAATAGACATAGCACCTATGGATATAAATGTTTGTTTATTATGTGCTACAGAAGGGCTATGAAAATATCTCTACGGTTCCATGGGCAGATGGCTTAGCTTAGTTCCTTCCTTGGAAGAGCGATTTGCTAATATGTACTCGGGAGTTTCGAGGAGTTAATATTTTCCGAACACATCAACTCATCACTTATGCCAGCACATAGGTGAAGCCTCTATTAACAATATGAATCAGCAGGAACCACAGCCTTGTATCTAAATTTCAACGAAAATAAGCAGTCCTTATTTCCGTATTTCTATTTACACCAAGCACACGAATGTGGAAATATGTTTTGATGCCAAAGTCCTTTCTTGCTATGGCCTTCGAACCTTGACGTACTGCAACACTTTGAATACAGTCAAAGGGGTTTAGATAACAGTCGTCAGCTCCTTACCAAAGATGGATACCGTGTGAGAGACGTATGGACTCCAAAGAAGGAATTCAGTAATAAGAATACGGAAAAGAAGTAACGACAGCAAAAACGTTCTCGCAATACACCACCGGATTGGATGCATCAAGGCTTCCAAGTCAGGGGAAAATGCCTTAGAAGAAGAAGAAGAAGAAGAAGAAGAAGAAGAAGAAGAAGAAGAAGAAGAAACCTGCGGAAGGAGTTACCCCGTGTGATCCCAACGAAAGGCAATCCGAATGTTCTATTGCAAGTCAAAAGCCATGTCCTCCCTGGTAATAAAATCAATACGATTTCACCCGGAAAAAAAAATGAAGAGACCTTGAATATTTGATCAAATTTGCCTGTTCAGAAAGAAACCGTAAGAACATCAATCACATATACAGTGGTCACACTTCCTCATGGTAGCGTTTACCTCGTCGCCGTACCAGGGAGCTCTTCCGTCATAAGACTGACAACAGATAAGAAATGAACAGAAAAGCGAAAGGAAGGTGGGCTTCAAAAACCAAATTTAATAGACGCATCGGTAATATTCAGCAAGAGAGAGAGAGCCAGAGAATTGCAGGCTGCCTTGCGTCATGATTTAGAGAGAGAGAGAGAGAGAGAGAGAGAGAGAGAGAGAGAGAGAGAGAGAGAGAGAGAGAGAGATAGAATTGCAGGCTGATTGGTGTCGTGATTTATAGAGAGAGAGAGAGAGAGAGAGAGAGAGAGAGAGAGAGAGAGAGAGAGAGAGAGAGAGAGAGAGAATTGCAGGCTGACTGGCGTCGTGATTAAGAGAGAGAGAGAGAGAGAGAGAGAGAGAGAGAGAGAGAGAGAGAGAGAGAGAGAGAGAGAGAGAGAGCATTGCAGGCCGATTGGCGTCGTGATTAAGAGAGAGAGAGAGAGAGAGAGAGAGAGAGAGAGAGAGAGAGAGAGAGAGAGAGAGTGTTGCAGGCTGATTGGCGTCGTGATTTAAGAGAGAGAGAGAGAGAGAGAGAGAGAGAGAGAGAGTGTTGCAGGCTGATTGGCGTTGTGATTAAGAGAGAGAGAAAGAGAGAGATTCGTGACTACAACAACACAGTGGAGTTTGCAATAGCAAGAACAAAACCGAACTGCAACTAACACATCTTCTTCAGGTCTCATTCTCGAAAGTAAGAAAAAAGAAAAGATACAAAAACAGCACTGGGCGACTTCTTCTTGATATGGCGATAATAACATTCATAAAGGGGCTCATGTTGTCTAGACTGACAAATTACTTTCAGAGACGTAAAACTGTAAGGACTAAAAGGCCTTTAAATGCCACTTGTAACAAAGAATATTGCGACGCTTGTGATAAGTGATGTGTGTGATTATGGCTCTAGGTGACCATGTACGTCAATGTGACCTAAGCTTATGAAAGCTGCAGTGGGGAATTTGTTGAACCTTTACAGTATTTCCCTTTTTTTTTGTAAGTTATGTGCCAAAGGTGTTCCTTTAATATTAAAGAGCATTGTCTGAATGACCGACGCAAGGTCTCGTCTTTTCCATAGGAAATAAAAGTGCTCAGCAAGGTCTCGTCTTTTCCATAGGAAATAAAAGTGCTCACTTCCTTTCCCTTAACATTGTTGAAATACAAAATAGTTATAATAATCAAATCTTCTTATGATTACAAAAGTAGATATGAATAAGAAAAATAAGTATTCTGATAAATATATTTGCAATAACCACAATGATTTCTTAAACCCTCGATTTCTTCACACTTTTTAGGATACGCTTGTCACTACAAAGCCTAAGACCCAAATGAAGAACCAAATGAATAAATTCTGACACACGTGGCAGGATTTGAACTCGCACCCGTTTATCAGAGAGAGGGTAAAATGAACTATTTGACCGCGAAGAAGGAAATAAGCCTATTCCCGTTCACATATCAGTACATATATCTGCTAGAATTCAGATACAGTTACTAGACTTGGAATAGACCCATCCTTAACATCGTAACCAAGTGATTAATCGTTGACATATATTGCTTTTAGGAAAAAATATGTATAAAGACTCTACTGGTCACTTTTTTTACCAAATTGCTAAAAACCACAGGGACCTCTGGACTTTTCGATTTCTTCAGACTTTCTGTGATGCGCCTGTCACTGCAAATTCTAAGTTACAAATGAAGGACCAAACGAAGAAAATTCTGGCACCTGTGCTAGGATTCGAAACCGCACTAAGTATATCAGAATGAGATAACGTTAACCACTTGACTATGAAAAAGAATACAAATGTAAAGGTATCAGATTTCGACAGATATGTGTATGGATGAACGGGAATAGCCTTATCTACTTCTTATAAACACACACTATGTATATATATATATATATATATATATATATATATATAGTATATATAACTATTATATATATATATATATATATATATATATACTATATATATATATATATATATATATATATATTATATATATAATATATATAATATATATATATATATATATAATACTATACTATATATAGTATATAATATAATATAATATATATATATATATATATATAAATATATATATCTATACATAATATATATATATATATATATAATATATATATATATATATATATATATATATATATATATATATATATATATATACATATATAACGATTTTACCTGGGGAAATGCTTATCATTAGCCAGTTATAGGCCCTAAATGAATGATTTTGTGTTACTTACGTCTATTTTTGTATAAAATCTGACTACTGTTGATTCCGGAAATCGTCGTAAAAAACAAGAAAAAAGGGGAACTTATCTGAGCTGGGGGCACTACTCACAAGGTATTTGTTAGTAAACACACATTGGAGTAAGTTTAAAATTACGTTGTATTTACATGAAATGAAATATCAGAAGATGAAATGGACTAATCAGGCATGCAAGGCCTGACAGGCTAATTATAACTGGGAAAACTGAAAGTACATCCCTCGGTGTGACGATACTGACACACGGCACCAGTCAAGAGAGATTTCCACTGCTAACAAAACCTCTGTAAGCGGAGAGATTCACGAATTAAAAGCCAGTAAGGATGCAGTAAAATATACATAGGACAAGGTGAGCACAGAGGGTGCCAAGAAGCCTTGAACACACGGTTTGATGTTATTATTTAAACACAGGTATTTACGTAACACTGCCCTAACAAGGCAAGATTGAATATGAGAAATACTGGCACTTAGAAATGGAAATAGGAAGTTTAGTACGAAAATTAAAACAGTGTGACTGACTGGAAGAGCCTTTGCAAACAGATAACTTTACCTTGTAGAAGAGGTGGCTCCAGCGAGGGTAATGGGCAACGGAGGAAGGGCTAAGGGAGTTCACTGGATAGGACCACGTGGTAGGGCATGGCTCTCTGAAGGAGGCGTGAATGTAAGGGGGAGATGTGTCTCGCTCGCATCCCAGTTATGTGTTTCTCTCTTGTTCCTTTGGTGAGACCCTTATATGAATTTGATCAGTGGTCAGGAGGTTATCCACAGGTAGCTGGGTCATATATGACCTCAAGTTTCAGTTGTGCATGCCAGCTGTCCTTTTCTCTTAATCTGCCTCCCGGTGCTTAGGATCCTGAAAGCAAAGTCTCCCACAGTCATATGTTCGAGAGGAGAAAGTTGAAAGGGATATTAAGC
>JANJGK010000005.1:18925598-18968796 GCA_039081455.1 Macrobrachium rosenbergii | reverse complement strand
ATATATATTATAGCTGTTCTGTTGTTGGGGATTTTCGTTGGGTTTTTCCCTCATACACAACAAAATCTGCTTATTCGTAGCTCCCACACTCCCTCAGTTCATTTTTATTGAAAAGCGTTTAACTTTGAGACGTGTACATTTGTTAAGGTCCTCAATTAAATTAAATTGCTATATGTCGTAAACATTGGATGCTCGATGTACACAGAGATATGTTCTCAGCAATATTGTTTATCATTTAGATGTCTACATATTTAGTGGCGATCTGACTAGGAAACTCTAATTCCGTAACAAAGAATAAACTTTTGTCTTGATTTTCTTGATCTTCGATCATGCTTTTATGTAATAATGGCACTTTTCCCCTGGTGTTTTGTGCAGAGGTTTTCATTTATCTTTAATAATAAAATCCTAGCGGATCTTGTTTGTCCTCCCCGGGTGACAGTAGGGGAGACATGACACACCCCATGCAAACCGGTTTGTCCTCCCGGCTGGGGCCGAGTAGGTACATGAATGGGAGGGTAGGGGAGACATCCACCCTCCTCCTGAAACTTGTTTGTCCGCCACGGAAGGGGGCGGAGTAGGTAAGGGATCAGGAGAGTAGGGGAGGCAGCCGAGCCGGGATCCAGCGCGCTACGAGCTCGTTTAAAATAAATGACATCAAGCACTGCCACTGATGTCAAGGGTTTTCTTTATTTAATCATCGGATTTTGTCTTACTGTTTTATCTTGTTAACTCCGTAAAGTTTTTCCTGAAGATCTATTTCCCTGACTATGCGGCTTTCTACCCGTCAATAAATGACGGGTACCGTCAATGACGTTACCGTCAACCGTTTCACCCGTTTCTTTCACCTTCATTCCTGAGGATGTGAGCAGCGAGTCCCGCTAATTTCAGACGTGAATTGAGATTTCATGACGCTAAAATGGCGTTTTCGTTGCAAGGTCAGCAATAACGTCGTCTAGGACGCCAAAGAAATGAACACTAGAGTTGTCCTGAACGCTTTATCCTTTTCATTAGAGAGAAATATTGGTTGTGTAGAGATGACGGGAGACGATAAGGAATAGGAAAGATCGTAGCTGATGTTACCAAAGGTAGGAAAAAATTAATTCAAGTCACGTTTGAATGGAGCTGCTGATTTACGTTGAAGTCACAGTAAGCTTTTAATCTGTGGATGGTAAAACTTTAGCAGTTAAATATTAAGCGATTGATACATGAACTCCAACTCAAGTTAAATGACTATCAAAGCGGAAAAGTTTTAAACTGTTCATATGAAGTGGTGAATATTGAAATCTACAGATATATCTTTTTAACAATGTTAATTTTAAGAACAGGAAACTGGTAATTATGTTAATTTGGTTAACTTTTTCTCAGTAGTGAATAAAAAATCTACGAAGCCTTGGTAAACGTAGTCATTTATTAGTATAAACACGCACACAGACACACACATACAGTATATATATATATATATATATATATATATATATATATATATATATATATATATATATATATATATATATATATATATATATATAACACATACAGTATATATATATATATAAATATATATATATATATATATATATATATATATATATATATATATATATATATATATATATATATATATATATATATATATATATATAATCAGAAAGCTACAAACGTCCTTTAATATCCAATTCGCTCTACCTCGGAAATAATATATTTTCATATATGTTACCGAAGGGGAATTTTTTTTTTTTTTAGTTGATAATAAGTCCACCGTCCCGTGGGGTCGAACCAGCGACGGACGAGGACTCAGGACTACAGGGATGCACTGATCCAGTTGGCCACAAGAGAGGTATAAGTGAATATCACCTCCCATCAACTCACCCGTCGAACTCAGGTGTTTTGCATTTGGAGACGATATCCACCCACCTCTGCCATGTTGACCGTGTAGTGCGTTTGTCACACGTAGCCATATTATGACTATTTATCACATCACCGTGATTCATATACAATCAGAAAGCTTTCTGATTGTATATGAATCACGGTGATGTGATAAATAGTCATATATATATATATATCATATATATATATATATATATATATATATATATATATATATATATATATATTGTGTGTGTGTGTTCTGAACTCTCTCTCTCTCTCTCTCTCTCTCTCTCTCTCTCTCTCTCTCTCTCTCTCTCTCTGTTGAACGTTTATCTAATGCAAAAATTTAATCAGTAACAGTCTTGAGCTTAGAGATATAGGCCTAAGTTAATTAATCCATATAATCTTGTTCGGCATAAGCATAATCGAATGTAATTTATCCTCATATTTTGAGACAGGAATTTTATGCATTTAGAAACAAATGCCCTTAACAAACTCCCTGTGCATTATAGTCGACGGTTATTTCCAATTTGGATAAGTTTCAGATATATCTTCTCGTCATGTAGTTTTATGTGTTGAAATGATTTCACTTTCGCTAGGGTTTCAATAACACAAGATTCAGTGATGAAAGAATATATTGGGAAAAGAATACATTGAAATAATTGAAAAGTTATGCAAGGTCAGAGTTCATAGTAGTTCAGGAATAAGAGGAATATGATTAATATTAGCGTAGCTCCACTTGGAACGGCCACTATAGTATTAACGCGTTCATATCCAATAAAATATGTTTCACCTACCGCTTGCTGTTATTCCCATAAAGTTTGGTACGGGACGATAATGATGATATTTGATATGCATGAGATAGAAAATGGCATAGGTTTTCTAAATTTCCTATTCCTTGCTCTCTACTTTTTTATCATTTAGCTTGAAAGTCATATGTGGTGTTTAATAAGGTAATAATTTCCTATGCATTATGATAATTGTTAAGATTAAGCTAACGGGATAATGAAAGATGTTTCTTTATAAAGACGGGTTCATAAAATCATCTGTTATTGTTAGTGGCCATGCATAACTTATCATAGTTGTACTGATGAGGAAATTGTAGGCTTATAAAACTTAAAGAAGGTATTAGGTCTACAGTGAGCAAAATGAAGCTTTCGAAGCCATCTTGCCATGCACAGTGTCCTGTTGCTGGGAAAACAGACACATAGACTAACCAAATTGTAATCTGACAAAGAATACAAAAATAAGCCAGAGATAAAACGAATGAATAAAAGAATCAGCCAAGGCATACTTGTCTATTAGTGCTGTCAGGTCAGCCTTCAGAACTGAATCAGTTTCTGAAATTTGAAAACAAGGGAGAGGCGAGAGAACTCTACACTCGGGTATTTTCATTTTCAATTGAAGAACTAAATTTTAGTTTGATTCTTGAGATAATAATTCTAAAATTAAGCTGCTGTGTGTGTGTGTCTTCTTGACTTTAAGAACAGTCTAATTGTGTTTGTGTGTGTTGCGAAAGAAAAGAAAGAGAGAGAGAGAGAGAGAGAGAGAGAGAGAGAGAGAGAGAGAGAGAGAGAGAGAGAGAGAGAGAGAGAGAGAGAGAGAGAGAGAGGGTTGGGATGGGGGGGGGGGTGGAAGTGGAAGAGTCTCTAATTTAAAAAGTTTCAAGGTTATTCAGATGGCCTGGTCTAGGATAAAGATTTCTCAACTTGAGACGTCGATATGCTCTCGGAGTGTTTGTGTATTCTCCTCTTCTCTTTTCTATTTGGATTTATTACATTTTTCCTCTGTCTTTTCAGCAACTATCATTTTAGATATTCTCTTCCTTGATTTCTTTACCATTTGTCCTCATAGTCACTTTTTTTCTCTGTTGGGGAAATACTGGAATCTTTTTGGTTTCACATTGTTTGTTGACACTTTGTGCGTCCACCTTATTGTGACATTGCCCTCTTTTATAGAGAGGACAATTAATACAATAAATCTTTTGCTTTACTGGCAATAAAGTTTGCGCCAAAATTATAAGATTATTGAAATTAAAATTTACATTTGGCAAGGTAGGTGGTTACTAAGTTGACATGTTTACATTAATTACCAACATTCGGTTTATAGAATTTCATATTGTGGAATTAAAACTTAAGTGAACTTGGAAATTTCTGAAAAACTTCTGTTTTGATTACAGTATAAAAAGTCATTCGTCGACACAGTATTTGGCTCCATTACAGTTTTTGAGATAGTCAATAGGTTAGTAGATTATTTTTCATTACTTGAAAATAGTAGTCAATAGGTTAGTAGAGTGTTTTTCATTACTTGAAAATAAAATTATAGAATGATGTGAAGAACAGCGTAAACAGTGTTCAGTACAATAACACTATGTTAGAACGCTACAGAGATACAGTAATATTTACACTGAGAACTTGTCATAGTTAAAATATTAAATAAAAACCGAACTGAACAAGAATTTCCATGCAAACCTAATTTCTGTAACCACATGTGTGATTAAAGCCAAACAGGCCGCTTCTTTCACAGAACCAACATCTGCATGGAACGAAAACAAGAACTTTCAGTTCTTGACTCACGGCGAAATCTCGTTTTCCAGAGTTAGTTTCTGACTCGGAAAACTCGTACAAGGGATATTCTTCCTGCATCAAGAATCAAAGAATTGGGAAATAACAATTGCATTTAGAAACTTTTTATTTTTATTTTTTTTTATGGATGGGAAGTACTTTTCTAATTTTTTTTTTATAGTAGCACTTAGGCATGCTTATTTTGCAATAATCAACGTGCATTATACATACAGTATATCATGCTAAGGCAAAGTGAATGGCATCACTTTATCATTTCCCATAATTATTTGTATGATGATTCTTCATTTACTGGCAATGTATGTTTTTTTAACTTTGAGCTTCCTAATATTTATTCAGGCAATTCGATTGTTTTTTATCGGATGAACTTACAGCAAAAGTTTGTGACTGTTATTTCTTCTAGATCTTTTAGTAATCCTTCTGACGATAAAGAGAGAGAGAGAGAGAGAGAGAGAGAGAGAGAGAGAGAGAGAGAGAGAGAGAGAGAGAGAGAGAGAGAGGTGGGGGTGAGGGAGGGTGTTGGAAGGGATGTGTAACAGATAAATTCCAAAACGCATATGATGCATGTTATTATGAATAGAAAACTGAGCAAAAACTGGTGGAAAAATACAGAATTGAATTTACGATAATGGCTATAAGGAAAAAGCGGCAGTGCTTCAATTTGGGTTATTAAAATCTTTGACTAACCCTTATAATTTCAAAGAATAAAATCAATTTTATTTTGCTGAGATGTAGATTCCCTGTATTAATGTTTTTTTTCTTATATATACGGATCAAGACGAGTTGCAAACTTAGTATTCGTTTTCATACTGGGTAATTTCATACCTGATGATTTCATTCATATTTAACCTGTATATCTCTTAATGTGGAGGCACCATTCATTTGAGGCCTTACTAAGCCTATCTGCCATTCCAGCAAAATTGCAGAATACTCTCTGTAAAACAAGTTAATTTTTTTCAACGGTCGTTTATCAAGATCCTTCAGCTCTGCTGTAAATAGGTGTATCATTTTCTGATATTTTGAAGGTTAAAACTGGCATTATTTAATGTTTCCCGGGATTTGGAAATTATTTTAAATATTTGATTTGAAGATTCACTTTGGCCTTTCACAGTACTTTTAAGTTATTTAACTTATCGTGGTTTTTCCTGTGTTTGGCACAAAAATTAGTAAAAATTACATAATATATTGAGTAGAAAATTGATCGACCTCTTTCATATATTTTGATGGCGATGTTGACAAAATGTGGACTAAGTCATAGGCATGAATTATATTTCTACTAAAGTAGAAATGTAACCAGAGGTGGAAAAATCACTGTGCGCGCTGAAGGTGTATAAACATTTCCGCTTTGAATTAACTGGCCCAATCCAGTATGAGAACAGATTTTAAATTACTTTTTTTTTTATAATTTGCACACAAACCTTTTCATTTGATATATTAAGTACCTGTTCGAAAGCAGTTTTTTTTTTTTTTTTTTTTTTGCAGTAACGCCATCCTATCCGAACAAGAAAGGGTGAAATGACATTCACCGTAATCTAATCATTGGCAAATGATGCTGATAGGAAGTGGAAGGTGCACGCTATGCTATAATAACAACTATGAAACTACATGTAAGAAAAATAGTAACAGTGAAATTTCATCACTGAGGTGGACCCGAGCTCTTCTACTATAAAGAGCAGACGAATTTAAAACGAGTGTTGAGACCGGCTTATTTTTCAAGGATTTAAAGTATGTAAGCACGACCCCATTGCAAACGAAATCCGCTCTAAGCGGGTGTTTTAAAATTTGGGGTATCTAGAAAGTTTTCCCTAAAGTAATTGCTGTTTTTATAGCGACAAAAACACCCCTACTAGGTTAGAAAGTCCTTGCAAAAATTTAACTAATATTGGTTAAGTTTGTTTGCCATTTTAATCACACCTAAATTAAAGCATCAAACCCTTACAAAAGGAAAAGCTCGTTTCTGGAGGATAAAGAATGCCTTTTACAGAAAGCTTTAAGTTTTGTGTCGGTGAAATACAAAGGGGATTGGAAACCAGGATAGTAAAAACACAAGTCTGTTAATAAAAATAAGGATAGGAGTGTAGCTATAGTACATACTAAGCAAGAAAACCATCGACATAACTTTTAAAATATATAATGAAGTGTAACTGCAACGGCTTGGAAATTAGCAGGTTACCTGAAATTACTTTGTAAAATAAATTCTTGAGCATCTTTGGATGTAGTGTCATTAAAGAAACAGAACGACGTAACGTTGTTCAGTATAATAAAGACAAATCCTTTAATGAAACAACTCCCAAAGGGTTACCCGTGTAGGCAGTTTATCGAATTATATACCCGTTGGACCCAGGTTCATTAAGCAGTATGTTTTTGGGAAAGGGAAGGAAAAAATTGGTATGTATATAAGAGGAAGCAGACCAACATCCAGTTAAAGGGCAGGAGGGTGCTGGGGGTATATGTACGGAAAAGCTTGTTATAAAATTTGCTAACATCCTCAGGCAGACGAGTGTTAGATATAGGCCTATGCCATGCGTCACATTGCATTAGTACTATAATTGTGAATGGCTACGATGAATACGGTTCTATTAAAATATTTATGACCTTGTGCTTTGTATATCATCACACGGATAAACGAACGTTTTAACGTTCCAGGATTTAACGAAAATACTGACTACTTGATGATGAGTAATGCTAGGTAAGGTCATTCCGGCCACTTTTTTGCCTAATGTTCTAAATGATTTCACCGTATGTCAGGTCTAGCTTATAGATTCTACGTTTCGATAACCCTCTTAGTTTGAATTTAAAAGTTGTTTAAGAATGTTAATTGTTAACTTCACAAATAAGTTTCTGTGCTAGGTTCTCGGCCTGAAAAATGAACCCAGGCGAAATATGTAAAACATTTTCTTTTATGGGCTAACTGTACAAGAATGTAAAGAAATGTATTTCTCTGAACTTCCAGTTGTAGACTTGTATTAGTGTCTGTTAACAAGTGGAAAAAATAATGGAGATTTTCTCTCTCTCTCTCTCTCTCTCTCTCTCTCTCTCTCTCTCTCTCTCTCTCTCTCTCTCTCTCTCTCTCTCTCTCTGTCTCTCTCTCTCTCTCTCATCATCATTATTATATCATCCCATAACTGTTTAGTTTTTATTACAAGCTTTTATTTAATTTAACTTTAATTTGGCCAAAACTTGTAACTAAATTTTCGACCTGTTTCCTTCGTCCGGTGGAATTGAATTTTGCATGGTTACTCAGTCCCGGTGACAATACAACCTTACATGATCAGTAGGTCAGCAGTGACCTCTAGTGACCCTACGATGACCTCTCCAAGGATCTCACGATTTTTACGAAAATCTACGGATTTTTCAACAATTCTTTGCCTCCACAAGATATTGCGTTCAATTTCGTTAGCTACAATCATAAATTGGTTACAATTTCTGTCAAAACTAAAAAAATATAAAATAAAAAAGTTAAATTTTTTTCAAACACACTGTCATTCAAATGCACTAAAAAGTAAAAATTATTTTTTTTTGAGACACACCAGGATTTTCTTACAATTAGTCGTGTCAACAAAAATAAAAGTGAGGGCGCCAGGCATGGAAGGATATGTTACAAGAAATAAAAAAATAATATATATGTATTTCTTTTCTTGTAGCATTTCCTTCCATGTTTGGCGGCCCACACTTGTATTTATGGAGACCAGATTTATTGTAAGAAGATCCTGGTGTGTCTCAAAAAAATTTTTTTTTTACTTGTTAGTGCATTTTAATAAAAGCGTGTTTTAAATTTTTTTATATTTTATTTTATAATTTTTTTTTTCTTTTTTTTCTTTAATGTGGATTCAGTTTGTTGGAATTAAGTTTCGGTGTGTAGACCAAGTCCGGGATCTACATGAGCTCTCCATTCCCCTTAACACCTTACCATAGTGGCTATTGAGCAAGGGCACTGTGTTTGCGCCAGCAGATCTCATCAGAACCAGCAACCAACCGACCAACCAACGGAATAAAGGTCAGTTTTCCTCGAGAACTGGCAGTTAGTCTCTACAATTTTTCAATATTTTCTCTTTCGTGTCTGCCATATTTTTCTCGCTTACCATTTTGGCCATGTTTTTCTCCGGAACTTGTTTGTCTGAAGGGAATAAGGAATCAAGATTATATCATTCATGATTTCATGAGCGTAATTTCTTATTGTGCACGATTCCGATAAGGATGATCTTTATATATTTTTTTGTGTTTTTTACTGTCCTGATTCTAGAATTCGTCTGATTGGCTTATGCCTATTTACTTTTTGTACGGTTCATTTCAAAGTAGGCTAAAGTAATTGCCAAACGATATACTTTTAACTTCCAACGCAAGTTTTGATTAAAATTTGAGAGAGAGAGAGAGAGAGAGAGAGAGAGAGGAGAGAGAGAGAGAGAGAGAGAGAGAGAGAGAAAGCAGGGATGCAAAATGCGCGCTCACACACACAGGCAGACAGACTGAAGTCGTCATTTTAGTCCGTTGATTTTAACACGTAGTTGTCAGAGGATTATGTGGGCTTAGCTATTATACTGCCGAGTTAAAATTGGAAATATCTGTTGAAAATGTAACAATTCTCAATATGATCTTGACATATGCAGAGTAGTGGGATGCATAATTCATTATTTGGAATTATTTTCATAGCGACACTGCCATCCTCTGTGGTGTCACATCATATTGGCATATTCAGCGAAGGAAGGTTGGTCTTTCGAAATAGACTTCTTTGCCAGAAGTTAAATGGGAAAAGTTTCATGGTAAAAGCAGCATTTTTGGTTTAGAAGTTAAACTTTAATCTCCTGCCAGTTTTTTAATGAGGCACTGAGGAGAAAGATGATTTTCCTTCATGTTCTTTTTTTCCTTCTTTCCTACTTATTCCAGATAACCTTTAAAACAGAAACTGGAAAACTTTTATTTGTGTCCGTTCCTTTAGGATATTGACATAATCAATCTCGCGATGTAAATCAAATTGCTTAGGGATTTTATGCGCTTGTATAACTTCTTGCTTATCTTTGATGGATATGGGATTAATTCAGTCATAGACAGATTTGACAAGGGGAATCATTTGATCATTTTGAATAACAGGCATTACTGAATCTTTGAAAACTATATGTATTGATGTATACTCTGTCATAAATCATTCTTGACTCTTTTTACATAAAATATTTACAAAAACATTTTCAACTCGAACTCAGTTAGAGATCCGTACAGGTACAAACTGACAAGAACAACGTATTTTACCAACATTTTACTAGAACAGTTAACAGAGAGTTTTGGCAGGTTAGCTGACAATTCCCAAGAACGCATCGAACTTTTAAAGGGTAAATTAATTCTATGTTGCAAAGGTAAAAGGTCTCCTTCAGCTGAATGAACCCTTTCATTTTGTAAAAAAAAAAAAAAACATTTGTAATATATATATATATATATATATATATATATATATATATATATATATATATATATATATATATATATATATATATATATATATATATATATATATATTCACGACAAATCATAAACTCGGAACTATGTATCACTGGATCTAATAATAAATTCACCTAAGTTTTGATCAACTTCAGTTTCATATCCCTCTGGTGACAGCATCCAGTTAGGGCGAGCAGAACACTACCCTAGAAAATACTCAGTAATACAAATCTAGTTTCAATAAGCAAACCCATCAATCACAACTTTCCGCTACCGGTCATTGGACAAGTGAAGTAGATCCCGTATATAGCCTCCAATTAAATTGCGAGACCTTATATGTGATAGGGTTATCGTTTAATAGATCAATAGAAATGAGTGAGTTTGAATAGGTCTATTTAATTCTGTTGTCAAGGTTACCTCGACCGAGAATAGATGCATCAAAATGTCCTTCCAAGTAGCAAACTGCTTCATATAAGCATTCCGGCGGTCAGGACCGAAAAATTTAGATTCAAGTTGCGCAATTATA
Source organism: Macrobrachium rosenbergii (assembly GCA_039081455.1). Classification (NCBI taxonomy): domain Eukaryota; kingdom Metazoa; phylum Arthropoda; class Malacostraca; order Decapoda; family Palaemonidae; genus Macrobrachium; species Macrobrachium rosenbergii. The sequence goes on along the minus strand of JANJGK010000005.1, from coordinate 18,958,389 downwards.
TAGGTTTTCCGGTATCCTTGGGGAGCAGTGGCCGAAGGTTTTTTTCTTTGCAATGATTGCATTCAGCATTTTTATCATTCGTTGGAGTAAGAACATTCTACATAAATTAGCCTATGTAAGAAAATGCTGGATTTGTTAGTAAGTATTTAGACGTCATTTTCATAGGCAGGAAGAATGCACCTGAAGTGTCACCCAACCTAAGTTGGCTCGACCAAGATCTTTTTAAGGTCCATTTAAATAAAAACAACAATGCTCAGGATTACGACAAGCACTAGGAAGAAGGGTGTCAAAAGAATAGTACGTAGCCTCATAGGTTTTATGCTTTGTTGTAACGGTTGGTGAATAGTCTTCAATCATAAAGAAATAAGGAAGATATAGTAGATAGTACATAAACATCGATTATTTTAAATTTGCCCTCTAAGAATAACGCTGGAAGAGTTTTATCATGTCTTCCAGCAATTCTATGAATTATGTTGGCTCAAGACAAATTCTTACAATATATATGGCACGAGAATTTTATGAAGGTTGATGTCTAATTCAAATTCTAATTGAAATTCTTATGGCGAAATTATTTAAATCTTGTGACTCCATCTTATTCAATTTCTTGAGGGAATGAATGTTAGTACTAATTTTACATTTGTATACAGTACATTGATCAATTTTTACGCCTTCCACTAGCGAAAATTTAGCAGGACAATTTTAACTGACTTTGGTATTGCGAACATTTTGATTAATTGTGACACTCGTCGCTTAAGCACAACATTCAAAGGCACCAGGGAAATCACAAACATAAGCACCAGTTATGACAGAAATGCTTGCTAATGCTGGGTCTTCTGCGTCGCAGAATTTGTAACGAGTCTGTCTCTTTGTCGGCTTGAGGCACCTCTGGGCATCCATAGAATTTCTGAACACGTTGGACAGATTTCCCATTTTGTTCAGTGACATTTGAAAAAAGTCAGACAATTAACGATGGTTTAGGTAAATGCAGTGTGCCTAACCGTTACCCCAGAATTCAGTAGCCATTGTAAATTTTCGTTTATTACATAATATTGAGTTCCTTTCAATTGACAACAACTTACTGAAAGGAGTTACTGCGCACGACTTGGAACTTATAACCAAAAAAGACCAAAGAGGCTTGTAACAAATCAAGGGATTGTGAATAGTAGAAACAGCTTCTTGGGATTCGCAGCTTCATTTAAGCCATTCTTCCGTACAAATCAAGTGGAGAATTTGTTTCGTTAATAGCGGACTTATAACACTAGTCAGGGCGCCTCTTTTCTCATTTATTCTGTGTAAACCACAAATTTACGGACTGCTTAAATTAGTGGCTTTTTTTTCGTGTGCTGCCAAGCTTGGGAATAATCTACCCTTTTTTTCAAATGAAATGAATCTTCAAACTTTAAAAAGGAAGGTTTGTCACTTATTCATTCCAATGTTCTTTTTCTCTTCGGCTACTAATTTGGCTGGTTAAGGACTTTTATTTCCACTCTGTTGTCTGTTCGCTAAACAAACTGTTTTCAAGAAAGAAATTAAAGCGAAGTCTAAGATTAACTGATGTAAAAAGAGTACGGAAGGAAGACTCTATATAGCCTCTATATTCAGTACAATATGCCACTGATGTTCTCGCTATAGAGAGAGAGAGAGAGAGAGAGAGAGAGAGAGAGAGAGAGAGAGAGAGAGAGAGAGAGAGAGACTCAAAAAAGGAAAAAGAAAAAGGTTGATAACACCAGCCATAATGAAAAAGGTTACCATTCGTTATGGCCAAGTGGACTGTTGGGTTTTTGCCATTACTCTCGTAGGAGTTTAATCCTGCAGTGACAAATTAAGAAATTCTCTCTCTCTCTCTCTCTCTCTCTCTCTCTCTCTCTCTCTCTCTCTCTCTCTCTCTCTGGTAGCCTAGTAGCAAGAATGTGCACAAGAGTAGGATTATCCTTGACTGGATTGGATTTTCCATTTTTCTAAGCGCATACTCTTTTGTGCCAATCTCTCATGTGGCATTTAAATTAGTCACTTTCGTTTACTTTCATATTTTCTTGAGAATATATTAAAGGGATTTAATTTTTTAAATTAATTTGCGTATCATTATAGTTAAAGGACGTCATTTTACAAGGTTAATTAAGAAGTAAATAATTCCATTTTTCTTAAGTACTCCATCTTGAAGCTTAAATTGTTTCATTTTTCTTAAGTACTCCTTCTTGAAGCTGTAAGTATTCATCTTAACCACTTACACAATTCATTCCTCTTAATCTATATTTGTGGATTGTATCCTTTTACCTACTGTAAATCTTTCTGTCCTTTCCAGTTGAATTTGCTTTCGCTATAGAACCCACAGACATGAGATTGCTTTTCGCCATTGAAAAGAAAAGTACTCATGAGTTAAAATTAATGTTAAGACGCCAATAAAAGGAAGGAAGAAAGGAAAAAAGTAAGAGAAATAGAAGGCTACAGAAGCATTTTCCCCGGCACTGTGACGTCACCCCAGAGTTATGGAGTTGGAAGCGTTCCCTCTGGCATAAACTTCCATCCGACACCAATGCCATTGTGGGAGCTCGTTCATAGGCGACCCAGCGAGCTCTTTTAACGACCTGAACAGCATTTTCTGCCGGACAACGGTCCTTTCAGATTGCTGCCGCTATAATTTAATGCGAAGTTCAGAGTTCAATAATATGGTAATGCAATCGTAAAGTATGGGGGAAAGAATGGTTATTGCCTTAGGATCGTCAAAGACCCTCCCATTATTCACCTAATAGTGTGATGTTAATCGCATGTGTTACGAGCAATGAAGCCTCCTCTCGAGCCCGGGTTTACACGCAAACTATTATATATATATATATATATATATATATATATATATATATATATATATATATATATATATATATATATATATATATATATATATATATATATATGTATATATATATATATATATATATATATATATATATATATATATATATATATATATATATATATATATATATATATATATATATATATATATATACGTATGTGTGTGAGTGGTTGTATATACACATAAATATAAATATATATATATATATATATATATATATATATATATATATATATATATATATATATATATACATATACTTGTGTGTATATTTACACACACACACACACACACACTTGCCCAACCTCGTGTCTGTTGACCCGTGGAGCACAGTAAACTTTTTTAGCTCCGGGATATTTCTGTTAGACATTTTCCTTAGCGTCCTTCCATGGACCTCATTCTCCATGGGTATTTCTTTTTTACTTTTCTTGCCATGGCTTTCAGGCTACTTGAGTCTACTGGATATTATGTTTCTTTTCTGATAGGTCTTAAAAAGTTTCTTAACTCCTTTTATTAGGCCTTTTATTACGGGCATGAGCCATACATAAATATTTTTTATCAGTAATAATTCTTATATTTCCATCTGTCTACATGCCTTATATTGTCATCACCATCAACGTGTGGATTAATGTTAGATTTTTGAGAAAGTAAATAAGATGACCCCAGGAAAGGAAGCTAGCATGATTTCACATTGAATGTGTGACGCAGTTGCGCTGCTTAGACACTCAATAATTTTCCTGCTTACAGAAAACTTCAAGTGTCCATCTGTGATTGCACCAGTTTTCAGCTTGACATCCACTTACGCAAGTATGGTCATCACTATACAGGCTACTCTAGTAGCAGAACCCGTGCCGGCATTAGTTGGAGCAATCTACTCTGTAAAGTGAAAAGCCAATAATGAGAAATCAAGAGAAGACGAATCTAAAGTTGAATGCAGGAGAGATATCAATCATTATAATGATTTTTCAAAATGGTGTAACTATCATTTATAGTTTTCCTTTTTGATTATCTGGTAAATTTTTTTTAAGGGAAATTTAAGAATCCTAGACACCTCAGTATTTTAAGGCGTTGTCACTTGACTAACGTTGTTTTACAGGTAGTATGTTCAAATATCGTTTTAGCAGCCCGTCATTATTCAGAATTGAAATCTACTCAACATTGCATGAGGTAAATTCAAAGTGCTAAATCCTTATTTAAGACACTACAGTGAACTTCTGTAATCGACGAAAACATATAGACCTTATAATTTCATTCTCACTAATAAAGTATCTTTGTTACTCGGGTTATATGCCTTAATTATGGTTACTCAAAAATGATTAAGAATTAACATATGCTAAAATTATACAAAAATATTTGGCATATTTTTAACATATTTTTTTCGTTTCCTCTTTATCTCTATCACTTTCAAGGAAAATCTTTCAGCGAGCCAATTTGCCTGTGACCCATATCTCAGCCCAAATCAGGTAGGAACTGAATCATTTTGTCATGGTCGGTCGGGACACTAAGTGGATTCGTAAAAAGTTTTTTAATCATGAAGAGTAAAAGTATCATCCCACTCTACCTCTCGCTCTCTCCCTCTCTCCCTTACCTCGTCTGCCTGTTTATTTTACACGTACATACAACCCCGATAATTTTATAAGCATAATGAAAAATCTGGCGCAAGATGCTAAAAGCGTAAACCAAAAATAAATTAATAGAAAAATTTCAAGGAAAATACAAAATTATAAAGCAAAATCTACTAAAATGATAGAATTTTACCTCTCTCTCTCTCTCTCTCTCTCTCTCTCTCTCTCTCTCTCTCTCTCTCTCTCTCTCTCTCTCTCTCATATGCAAACTCATAGACAAAAAAAAACCTAGCTCTTAGTACTAAAATGAAAAAATGTATATTTCTAAATTACTAAATTCTTACTTTCTTTCACTGTTTTTCCTTCGGTATTAGAATAAGAAGGATGAAAATCGGTATCGGTAGGAGTTAAGAAACAAAAACAATACAAGAAAAATAAAATAGTGTGATGTCTTCCTCCTATTTAAATCAGTTAAGAAGGAAATATACCGAATAGTAAAGAAACACACAAATTAAGCCCGGATACAAATGACGTATAACATCGAAGACAAAACAAAATGTTGATTCTTTTATGTTGAATTGCTCGCAGGCACTTGACGAATGTTGTTGATCACCACGAATCGTTAGAGTTCGGGTCGTTTCGGCCATAAGTCATTTAGGCAGTAAGGAAGTTTACGTGCAAAATGGGCACCGTGTTTAGTACTAGCCCCTTGGGGATGTACGTAGAACATAAAATAATGACGGTAAATACCGTAAACATAACGGTAAATACCATAAACGCAACGTCTTACGTTGTTTTGGATGTTACGGCCTAAATGACTTACGGCCGGATCGACCAGGATCGAATCATTACAGGTCATGATAGCTTACAGGATATATTGCTTCTTCCTACATGAACTGGATTTCAATCTGTTGCCTTGTTGTTTATATACATATTATTAATGTCCCTCTTGCGTTATCTTCTGACCTGATTTATTCAGTTGTTAAACTGCCACGTTGCCTACTGCCGTCACAGCTTGTCTTCAAGTAACTCTCTTAAACTTACGCAAGTTTGTCCCACGAAGCAGAATTTTACCGAAATAAGATGTAAATGTTGCCTAAATAATTAAAAATTCTGTTCGAAAACTTACTCCTTTTTGTGAAAACCGAATGACCTAGTTTACATGAAAGACCAAAACTCATCTATCAATCCCAAGCAATGGCTAATCCGTCAAGACGTCTGGCGTTCGTGTTCTTGGCTAGGAGAGGCGAGATGGCTATATAAATGATAATACCTCGCAACTCTCGGCTCTGTCCTCCTTTGTTTCAAGGGACACGACGCTGATGCCATAACAAATGGATTTTGAAATATGCATGGCGAAGCCTCAGTTTCCTTTTGATTATGGACGTGTGGCTGTTTGCTTTCATGTTATCCATTACCCCTCCCCTGTCTCTGCTTCCATGGCCTTCACTGACATCTCGCTTCATCGAACGTGGCTGATGACTGTTTTTATCATAGAGTACATTCATAACACACAATGTTAGGGTTCTCTGCATTACATTTCCTTCCCTAAATGCTTGTGTACAAGTTGTGGATATAGTTTAATTGTCAATAGTGGAAATATATGAATAGCTGGTTACAACACTTTTTATTGTCTCTTTTTTCATCCACTATTGTTCAGATGTACTTAAGCCAACATAATTCATAGAATTGCTGGAAGACATGATAAAACTCTTCCAGCGTTATTCTTAGTGGGCAAATTTAAAATAATCGCTGTTTATGTACTATCTACTGTATCTTCCTTATTTCTTTATGATGGAAGACTATTCAGCAACCGTTACAACAAAACATAAAGCCTATGAGGCTAAGCACTATTCTTTTGACACCGTTCTTCCTAGTGCTTGTCGTCATCCTGAGCATTGTTGTTTTTATTTAAATGGACCTTAAAAAGTTCTTGGTCGAGCCAATTTAGGTTGGGGTTGGGTGAAGCTCCAGGTGAGTTTTTCCAGTTTATGAAAATGACGTCTAAATACTAACAAATCCAGCATTTTCTTAGATAGGCTAAAATTATATAGAATGTTCTTACTCCGAGTGATAGAAATACTGAATGCAATCATTGCAAACCAAAAAACCTTCGGCAACTGCTCTCCGCAGTAGCACAAGTATTAAACTGGGACCATCATTAACCCCGTTGAAAAGCAAAGCAGTAGCATACTGTCAACAGCAAGAAGAAAGCAGTGTCGGGCAGGCCTTCCTCGAAGATTCAAGGACTTCCGAATGGTATTTAGAAACCACCAATTTACAGCCGCATAACATATATGAGAAGCATCACGCAAATTAGCAGTTATTATTCACAGATTAAGATTTGGATATCTGTGCAACTGGCAAAGGATAGAGAATAATCCAAGAGCATACACTACTGCGAAATTGTCGCTAAAGAACCATTAGAGCACCACTTACTAGAAACGGCGCAGTTAAGAGAAAGCTACGGCGATAACGAAAGAACAGCCACGCGACTATCGAAGCACAATCTCGAAAACATTCAGGATTTCATTGGTTTTCTGAGTTCCTACCCGCCTAGGTATTATGAAAGATACCCTCAACACTCTGGATCATCTGTCGAGTTTCTAACTCGAACAATCCTTTTTCTTTCAGGAATCTCGCCCTTCACACCCGAAGTAAAACGCCCCCACTCCCGCAATCCCACCCTTTACTTTTCCACGCAAATTTTTCTCCCACCCCCTTCTAGCTCCACCCCCCCCCCCCGGCTATTTCTCCGACAAACATTTCTTCCTTTTCCCTATCGATCTCTTTACTTCATGATCGATGCTAATCTGCCGTCGAGTAAAGGAAATGAGGCATGATAGCTCCGCGGATTTACGCTATATTTCGTCTTTTTCTCGTACGATAAATATTTTTTCCTTACTGCCTATTTCTGACTCGCCAGTACTCGCTTCTATCGTCCTTTCTCTCCTACTGACGGGTGCCTTAGGGCTCAAAGAGGTTTGTAGCCTCGCCTGTTAACCATTCATTTCACCCATACCATTTCACTGGTACGACCATACATCATGTAATAAGAGATAATCGCGTTCACATCCTTAACTTCACCTACTCATCATAAATAAATTAGTAAGTTCGTAGACGCTGCTTCTCACTCACGCCTTCGATACAGCTTGTAATTATTTCATTTCTAAGCAGTAATACACCATTACACTAAGCAGTAATACACCATTACACTCACTGCCACCTTCATCAGCAACCAGATGATGAAGGTGGCAGTGATTTTAATGCTTATGCTACTGCATTGCAGACCGCTTTTTGCAAGGGCGTCTGCTTCTTCATTTCCATGAATCCCAACGTGACTCACGATCCAGTTTAATGTTTATTTGTCTGCCTCTGTTTTGGTGAAGAGAGGTGGATTGCCCAGATACTTGTATGGAGTTTAATATTCTCCTTTCCTTTCCCTTTGGTTATAGCTTGAATGGCGCCTTTGGAGCCGGTGTGAATTGTTGTGTTTCCTAGTTTATGCTGGGAATCTTCCAAGGCTTTTGCAGTGGCTGCCAATTCAGTCTGAAGGGTGGAGAAATTGTTGGAAAGCCTCCAACTTTCTATGAATGAGGCCGAAAAGACTGCTGCTGCTGTTTCTGCTGGAATGTTGAGATCAGCTGATCCATCAGTGAAGTATATGTTGGGTGCTGCCGTTAACTTATTCAAAACAACAGACAGGCAAAGGGCTCTTGCGAGCGGAAATGTTGTGCCTGACACGAGGCGAACAAAAGAGAGATTAATATACAGTCAACTGTGTTATATACAAGTTAAGAACAGAGTTCCGATAAATAAAGCTGGAATGCTGAGATTGTATTGCCTGTATTAGGGATGATACATTTGACGTGACATTATTATGAACGACACTATACATAAAAAGGATGTATGCTGTCGGCTGTTTCTTATATGCGTGTGCTTGGCGCGTATATCAGATGCTTGTTGTGAGGCGCGGATCTCCGTAGGGTACGAGTTCGGACGGCCAATTAAGACTGACAATTGCGTAGGTCCGTGTGGGACCCTACAGTATAAGTCAGCGAATTAATTTGATCGTTATGTAGACAAGACGCATATCCCCATATTAAGAGAGTGAATTTGACAGCAGTGTTAATTTCCTTTGACATTCCCTGCAGCGTGCGCATATGGAAAGGTTTGATGGATTATACATCCCGTTTCTAACTTAAAAAAAAAAAAAAAAAACTCAAGGTTTTATGGGAAACTTCTAATGTCACCTCATCATTGAGGGAAATGGAATTTTGACCTTTCCATTCGCAGGTCTTAATGTTGATATGAAAAGTTGGTTACGAAAACTGTTATGGATAATGCGTAATCTCTCTCTCTCTCTCTCTCTCTCTCTCGCTCTCTCTCGCTCTCTCTCTCTCTCTCTCTCTCTCTCTCTGGGTTTCTGCACGTTATTACCTGCACGGTGTATTTATTCCAATATCGTGACTAAAACATGAGCGGCGTATGGACGCGTTTTATCATGACATTAAACAATGTCACTGCGCCCTTTAATAACTTATCTCTTGAACACATTAAATGCTTTGATTTCCCCACCATTGTGAAATATAATGGCTATAGTTAAGCTATTTCAGATGGGTTGATATGATTATAACAACAGTTACAATTATTATTACAATGATTATTAAAAATTAATGGAATTTGTATATTTGGAAGCACGTAAAATAAAAGTGAGGGCAAATGTATTGTGCAGCCATGTTTGGCTCTTTCTATTTCTGGTTTTTACTTCATAAAAAAGAAAGTCGGTTATATCACTGGTAGTTTTTTTTAGCTTGTTTTTTCGTAAACCACTCGTTGTTTAACTCTCTAACGATAAAAGAAAGGTAACTGAACTTCGCCATTGTCGGCGATATGCGTGAGGGCAGGAATCAGGCAGTCATTTATTATACAACAGAACCACATGTTCGAGAAATAGAGTATAAATCACAAACAGTCTCGAGACATCTCGTCTCCTCTTCAGATTGAGTTATCATCTGGCCACTTCTCATCAGAGCAGTAGAATATCAGTTGTTAGCACATTTTCATACGAAAAGACGATTGCTTAATCTCCCATCATTAATAAAAAAAGAAGTAAAATATGCGCCGAAGTTTCTTCGGCGCAATCGAGTTTTCTGTACAGCTTATAAAGCTATATGAAACCATCATCCATGGTCCATGAAACTCTCAGCCTTGGCCCATGAAACTTTCAGCCACGGCCCGGTGGTGGCCTGTGTTGTTGGCACCTGTAGCGGTACCAGACGCACTATCATGGCTAACTTTAACCTTAAATAAAATTTTAAATAACTATTGAGGCTAGAGGGCTGCAATTTGGTGCGTTTGATGATCGGAGGGTGAATGATCAACATACCAATTTGCAGCCCTCTAGCCTCAGCAGTTTTTAAGATCTGAAGGCGACAGAAAAAGTGCGGACGGAGAGACAAATAGCCAGCCATCTCAATAGTTTTCTTTTACAGAAAACTAAAAACATGAAACAGCTATATACTGGTCATCAAAGCAAAATAGTTTTCGTTAACACTTTTTCATATGAAAATAAGATTCCTGACTCTAAGGGAACAAACATGGCCCAGCTTTTTGAACACTGGAAGCCTGATATTTTTTTATGATAACTATCAATTCTGCTGTCCAGACAACCCTATCACATCCTCCCTGGCTCCCTCTAATACGGTAAATATGTCATCTTCAAAGCAGAACCTGGGTATCTAAGAGATTATTTACTTTATCATGTATTTTTAGTACAAACCGACAATACCTTTATTTTCATTACCAAGCATAATTTTCTTTTCTTTTACATTTCATTTGATTAATTAGTTATCATCCAAATGTTACTAAGATTAAGAATAAGGTTGCACAATACTCGGGATATGTAAAAGTTCTAGTTATCACAAACAACAATACAATAAAATTATATTTAAAAACTAATAATGGTTACTAAAAACCTTTCGTAACTGTTTGAAAATTTTCAAACCCAGTAAGCAAAGTTTCAATGTTAACGCAAATTGGATGGTTTATCCAAATGCTAACTGAGCAATGCAGTAATTTACGAATCAGAGAGCATAAGGAGTTTTGTACGAGAGGTTCATGTCAGCATGTATTTAATTGAGGTACTTTTAGCATCGGATTTACAAAAATGTTCCTTATGTGCTCAAGCCTCACCATATAGCAATGTTTCATTTCTCTCTAACTTGCCAGTCAGTCATTATTTGCAGTTTTTCCTGGTTTATTTCTTAAAAATAAATTTACCCCATATTATGGGTGAAAACCAAAATTGCTAAATTATTTATTCCTGTGAATTAAATTTTTTAACCTGTCAGCGAAATTGTAACGATTTAAGGAAGCCCCTTAGTAAAAGAGATTGACCACGGCTTCGGCGGCAGAATCTGTCAAAAATGCAATTACCGTCAGCTGAATACAATGTTCCCAGGCGAACTAGTGTCTTCGCACACTTAACATTGATCAAGATCCATGTATATATTACGAATTCAACACTTTGCTAAGATTTGAAAATTGCTGTTCATTTGTCGCTAAACAAAGGATCCAAATCCCCTCTCCGTGGGTACGGCTTATCGGAGGACGACGTCATTTTTGAATCGTGACTCTCCTCCCTCCCCGTATCGCTCTGCTCTCCTTGTTATTGCGGATTGAGGTACGTTTTTGAAGATTCTTATATTTTGTTTGTTTAGTCGGGGAAGGGATTTGGGGATTATTGTGGAGGAGCGTCTCATGGCTGTAATAGTTTTCCTTTACAACGTGGATCAAGACAGAGTGATTGATTTTACTTCTACCTAATTATTTACCTATATTTATCAACACTCAGGAACACTTGCACTTGACCATTAATGTACATAATACATATAACGGTTGATTTATTATAAATAAAATGCAATCACAAATTCATCTCAATTTTGCATTATTTGTGAAGGCACGGATACAGTGCAATAGTATCATTATAACGCCTAACTAAATATCTTCCAGTGTTCCATAATAGTAATGTTCTTTAATCGGGACAACAATCTGTGGATTATATTATTCTTCCACATCTCTGTTTATCTTTTCTCCTTGCAATAAGGATTATTTCTCGAATCAGGTAAAGGGCTGAAGGGATTATCGTGGCTGAGGCAATGGGAAGAGATAGTGGGCGTTATAGTTTGCCTTGGACAAATGTAAATCCGAGGAATTGTGTATTTCACTAGTGTCACTTTAGTACTCATGTAAAACCCATATTTATCTTAGGAAAAGGGCATGTCTTTAAACCTCTGTTTATCTCAAAACTTTAGAAGGATTCAAGTAGGACATCTGTCGTTTAAGCTTTGTTTAAGTATCATAATTTGCTCTACTAAGATATGTTGAGATCTCTCATGGCTGTTTTGCGGAAAAAAGTACAGAAAATAATCTTTTTTGACATATGTCTTATTGATATTCTGTCTTGTGTGCTCGATTCAGGTGGTGAGGTAGCCACAAGTTAAGTTCATTGGTTTGTCAGATTGAAGCATACTAGTGTATCAGACTTCACCTAGAATGCTTTTAAAGGTCGTCTTTGAAAGTTTCAAGTTTTTAAAGGGCGTAAAGCTACCATGCTAAAATTTCTGCCAGAAATACTTGTATCCGCTATTAAAAAGAACAGATCCTGTACGATACAAATGGTGAGTCTTTAACACTTTTGTGGCCTTTATTTATTGTAGTGTGTCACCTCTTAATAATTTATAACAGTGATTACGAATCTTAACTCCTCTCTCTCTCTCTCTCTCTCTCTCTCTCTCTCTCTCTCTCTCTCTCTCTCTTTCCCCAGTTGAAATTCAATGCTATTAGCTTTCATTTATGTCTTTCTGCCTTCGTGCTTTTTTTTAATATAATAGTTAAATTGTTAAGATTAATTACACTTTGTGATTATTATTATTATTATTATTATTATTATTATTATTATTATTATTATTTAACCTTTTCATCGTATATTTATGAAGTTTTAAAGAAAGGTACCCTATTACCCCACGATGATTTGACACAGATTGTTATGGCATAGGCATATTTCCATAATGAGAAGGTCAAAAAACTGATGCGGACATCTATGTATGTTAATTTCGAAATTAAGGTTAATTTGATTTCACGTGACGTCATTTTTTTCAGTTATTTGTCTCTTCGAAGCCTTCAAAAGGGTTGATTACGTAATATTTGTAGATCGCGATGTAAATTTCCGCCGCAGTAGTAAAGCCGGAAGTGACGCTGTTTCTGTCATTCGGCATTGTTCGTCGCCACGGGAATGAGCTGAAAAGAAAGTTAAAAACTGACGGGAATCAGTTCATAAAATAATCAACGAAATATTAAAGAGTGACAAATGCTTCAGATTCCATGCCGCTTTTTGCCGGAGTTTGAGTGAATATTTCAAACATTTGAATTTAAGATAAGTGACCTTTGTGACAATAGTTTCATTCTCTGGCATTGTGAAATTTACTCTTATCATCGACAGTTAAATACTTAATGCTACTTTTGAAACACTTTTAACTGCCACCAAATATACATATAAAACTCCACCCAAATGACATTGTTTCCTGATTTCACAGAGTGAATACTTCACGAATATGTGAAATTAAATGCTTAATGTTTCTGGTAGCAAAGAATAACTTATTTCAAAGGAAGATCTGATTGGCCTGGAGATTAATTCATGGATAATGCATCCAAGTGGGGCTGATTTCCATTTTTAGTCCTCATCAGAACGAGCTCCAAGATAAATTAGCAGAAGAGAGAGCGACGAGATAACATGTGTTCAAGGATTCTCCTCAAGTGGAGGACGATGTCAGAATCTACTATGGGGAAAGATCTCTTGCTCCCCTTCCAGTTACTCTCTAGGTTATGACAGAGTATGCAGCGAATGTACCAGAGAAAGTAAGAGATGCTTCATTGGGTGTTTGTGTAGCTACATTCCCGCTTGGATGCTGTGGATTGCTTGATGCTTGAAGTATCTGGAAATCAGAAATTCCATTTTACTAGTTTTCTGTAAAAGAAAACTGTTGAGATGGCTATTTGTCTGTCCGTCAGCACTTTTTCTGTCCTCGCTCAGATCTTAAAAACTACTGAGGCTAGGTATGTTGATCATCGCCCTTGTTGATCATCGCCCTCCAGTGATCAAACCTACCAAGTTGCAGCACTCTAGCCTCAGTAGTTTTTATTTTATTGAAGGTTAAAGTTAGCCATGATCGTGCGTCTGGCACCGCTATATGTGACAACAACACAGGCCACCACCGGGCCGTGGATGAAAATTTCATGGGCAGCGCCTGTGAGTTTCATGGGCCGTGGTTGAGAGTTTCATACAGCATTTTACGCAGTACAGAACTCGATTATGTCGAAGAAACTTCGGCGCATTTTTTACTTGTTTCTTCTTGTTTCCAGTTGCAAACATGAACCTCTTGCTCTTCTGCATATGGCTGCTTTTCTTTGCCAGTCATCTTGCCGGAACGGTTCTCTCTTTCTGCCAGTATTGTAATGTATATTTCCCTCTGGCCTGGTAAAATATGCATCAACGTATTCAGAAAACCGATGTTTTTCTGAAGACTGCGCCAAGTTAGTTAAGTTTCACAATTATAAGACCCGTTTTTATGGAGGACTTTTGAGTTTATTAAGACAATTTCTGCAGTTTATTTTCTTTAGCACTATTCCCTCGTCAGTGCGGTGTAATTTCCCTGGGTTGTTTATCATGGTGTAAATACCTACTACCATAATTTTTTCCCCCCTCTGGTTACTTTAACTCATAAGGACGACAAATGCAAGGCTCTTAAGCGACAAACTAAGTTTATTTTAAATATTTCCTTATTCTCTCTCTCTCTCTCTCTCTCTCTCTCTCTCTCTCTCTCACACACACACACACACACACACACACACACACACACACACACACACACACACACACACACACACACACACACACACACACGCACACCCATGTACAGATTGTCATCAACTGGATCTGTATGTCTGCATATGTGGCTGTTGTTCCTCACTATTTTGATATAACCATCATGTGAAAACGGCCCATCCTCTCAATTATGTTTTAATAAACCGTTGTTGTTGATGACCAGCCATCTGACGTGCTATATTTAGCTGCTTCATTGCGGGATGTGACCATACAACCAGTGTATTCGAATACGCCATATCTGTTCCATGACCTTGCACATGTTTAGTTGAGTGAAGTTTTATGAAAATGTTCATTTACCTATTCATTTACCATTATTCAAATCCAGTTTTACTTACTATTATTTGTTTGTGAAACTTATATATCCAATCAGTTTGCTATTTCAAATATACATTCATCTTCTCGTTTTTTATAATGGCTTTTTCTACACGTAGTATTCTTGTTAAGCCCAACCCATTCTGTATCGCCTTAAATATGTTTCCACATTATAGATTATCGTAATGCTTCATTTTCTTTTTGTTCTATTATTCGTCTAACTTTTTTTACGTATGATGACGTAGGTACACTGAAGGTTTCCACGGCAGAATTGTTTTACGAAAGCATTCATTAATATTATGCAAGTTTTGTTCATACCCTCTTGCCAGTGTTGCCCATTATTGATTTTTTCGGCATTGCTCTCATTATGCAATACCCTTCATAAACCTCAGAATATTTGGTCCTAATGTAGTTTCAAAATGTATGAACTGAGAAAATGTTGTATTGTTCACAATTTCATTCGGCATCCATGGTTCCCTTTGTCTAACTTTACTTTCTGGCTCTCGAAAACTTTGGAAACTTCAAAGAGCATTCATAATGTTCCTCAAAAACTAATTTTCATATCTTACAAGCGTATTCGGGTCTTTTAGTATAGGACAGTGTTTTTATTTTTTTTGGAAAAGATGCATATAGCTCTGAGGAAAAATAACCAATTCAAGTACATAGGTAGAACGTAGGAAAAATGGCTATTTTACGTACATAGTACACAAGAGAAATAGTTAATCCATGCTGATAAGCAAAGTTTCGTTTGATATAAGTATAGTTCCTATTGCTGCAAAGTGCATATTGTAGCCGTTAACGTTAACGAGAAAGACAGTCTTGAAAAATATTAAAGGCAGAAATGCTTAAAGCCCAATGGAAAACTAAAGGCAAGTACGTCGATATGTTGACCGGCGAGTTCTTGCATTCCGTAATTAACGATTATAAAGAGGTCGAGAGACGAAGAGGTATATCATGAAGAAACTCGTGAACGACAGGTCATCTAGACTTACTCTAGGATAGGACCAACTTAGAGCTGCTCTGGAGGGCTCATAATTAATACATCCGAAGATTTTACATTAACTGCGCATGCGACAGTATAATTCAGAGGTTCTTACCCTTATTACCACGCCCTCTCTAAGGGTTGGTCGTTTCCCCCACGCTCCCCTCCCAGATTCAAAGGAAAATAAAAAAAAACAAGGGAAAGAGAAGGGGTGTTTTTATTCTTTTGGGAATAAATTAGTGAGATACTTGACACTGCTAATGAGCGACTCTTGTTAAGAGAATAACGCATATTATTAGAGAATTTTTTTATTTTTCCCTAGGGGTCGCGCACCCCCTGGAAATTGCTGACGCCCCCTTAGCGGGGGCGCGCCACCCAGGTTAAGAACCACTGGTGTAATGGATATATATCTTGTCTTAATTACTGCAGATACGTTTGAACATATGATTTGATTTTCTCAATTTTCCAGTCAGTCAGTTTGCCTGACCATATATAAGTATACAGTACGTCCATACACTGAATTTATTTTTCTTCCTTTCGAGTGATAACTAGTTTACTTTTCAGGTGCAGAAAGAACATAAAGATCTGGAAATCAGTCATTCGGCGATTTCCTGATTCTTACCAACGTATGTAAAAGCATGTAAAAGATGTTGATCAAGATAATCTCGTAATGAAAAATATTTAAAATGATTTTAAGTATCAGCTCGTTGTTTGGTAGAAATACGTGGAAAAGAAAAACTTTATTTTTCTTTAACACTGGACACAATCCAACGAACGAATTAGTCAGAGAAAGTTTCCTCTGATAGAATGAGGCCAAAACTTTTCTGATTTAACTTTTCCTCAAGATTAAAAGAAAAAAAAAACTTTCATAAAGCACAGCGGCTCTTGTTCAGTAAATTCCGACCACGAGCGTAAAAACGCCATGTCTTATTTACACGAGAAAGCAACCAAGTGCCGACGGTTCTCATATTATTCTGGCTAATATTTTTTTCATACTTCTTGATGTTTAAATAAGGTAATAGGTGTTTTTAGTATCTGTCGGGTTTTAAAGGGAGCGTATGTAAATCGAATACCAAGTTTAATGTTGCCAAAGGAAAAAATTACGGGTAAATATGCTACAGTATTCAGCAATTTGCAGAAACTAGAAGTAGTAAAACTAGAAGTAGTTTGTCATTTTTGTTTATCTCGTCCATGTTGACGTCTTTGTGGCTTTCTAACTATTGCAATGGTCTCCTTTTTAAGGATTTTGACCTGAAAATTTAAGTCAATCATAAAATGTATAAATCACTGAAGAAGTTTTATGATTAAAGCATGTAATACTAATACACTTAACTGTCTGCCTAATAAAGATATTCGATAGCCCAAAATTCGACAAAATTCTTATTGTTCATTATTCCTGTAAACCTCTTGATTAGTAATTAAGAAGTAACATATAAAAATTATGCGGATTTAGCAAATAAAACCAAGTAAAAGCAGACCGTCTCTGCTAAGGTGCTGAAAATTTACATTTGTTTCGGTATCTAGATAAAAAAGTATGTACTGACAATCTAGATATGTTTATATGTGTGTATGAGAGCTTATATATATATATATATATATATATATATATATATATATATATATATATATATATATATATATACACATATATAAACATTGTCTTAACTTCACTTCTGTACCGAACCTAGTCACTCTCCCACCCACACATTCAGTTATATAATTCAGTTATCTTCTTCACCAAAAAGTCCACAACACTTGCTATATTTTATCCTTACAACGTGTACTGCAAGCTTTTTCTAAGTCCCTATACGCCTTATAGAACCTTTCCACTTTACTTTTTCACTCAGTTGTTCATAATAGGTGTTTGATATATACACCCTCGGTGGCAGTGAAAAACAAAAGCTGAACAAGAAATAGCCTGTTCCTCCGACATTCAGCTCTACTAATTTAACTTAAGTAATTAGAAGCATTTCTTAAGAACTTTTTTTCTTAAACATTAAAAAAACAGAGAAACCAATTTAGTTAGACCATACGTTGAAAAGTAAATACATAAACTTACTGAAGTGAAATAAACCATACCGTGGAAAGTGTAACGAAATAGGTTTGTTCGAATTTTTCCCAAGAACTCTCTTTCGTTCGTTTTTGGGGGCGGGTTGGAGAGTAGGGGGAGCGACTCTGAGACTAAAAGGAGAGTCTGAAGTAAAGATTAAGGGACCAGAAAAAAAAGAAGTTGGGAAGGGTTAGGTCCTAAAGAGTCGTTCATGTTTGTGAGCATAAGAATGTAATCCATACTGGGGAACCCATATTTCAAAGGAGAGGATGAAAGAGGAAAAGAAATTGAGGAATTGACAGATACAAACAACTAGAACAGATTTTAACCTCGATATTATTCAGATATTTCTATAAATATCACTGCTCTGGAAGTTTCTATTTGTTAAACTGAAATGAATAATAAAAAAAAATATTTAAATAAATAATTATTATTATCAGGAGAGATGCGTATATAAATAAATGCGTATATTCTCTTACTACGCACAAAGTAGCATAAAAAATACGTAAACATGTAAACAGTATGTATATATATATATATATATATATATATATATATATATATATATATATATATATATATATATATATATATATATATATATATATATATGTTACGCTCAATGTGGATAATTGCCAAATGTGAACATTAGTAAAAAAAAATACCTAGTGTTCACACTAGGCAATCATTTTGCACAATGTTTACAATAGGCAGATTACTTGAATAATGTTCACTTTAAGCAAGACTTTCAGATTAGGCAATGGTATTTTGTCTGATGTAAATAGACTGAAGAAACATGGTCGCTGAAGTGGAGATTCAAAGAATGCCTAGGCATCTCTGAAGTCAAAAGAAGCTGCAGGGGCAGAGGCAGAAGCAGAGACAGAGGCAGAAGCAGAGACAGAGGCAGAAGCAGAGACAGGGGCAGAAGCAGAGACAGAGGCGGAAGCAGAGACAGGGGCAGAAGCAGAGACAGGCGGAAGCAGAGACAGGGGCAGAAGCAGAGACAGAGGCGGAAGCAGAGACAGGGGCAGAAGCAGAGACAGGCGGAAGCAGAGACAGGGGCAGAAGCAGAGGCACAGGCAGAAGCAGTTGTTCCAACTTTCCAAAAGATCCGTGCTTTGGCTGATCAAGGACAATCAATGCAGCAGCTCGATTGACAAGACGAGGCAAACACCTGCCTAGGCCACTGTCCATTGGCCAGTGTGCTACGCTGAGGGTCCCGGATGTGGATCGCGGTCCAACAGATCCCAGAAATATGTTAGTGGTCGTCCTAAAGGAAGAAGATGGGCTATATACTGTATGTTGCCGGGAGGGAATTTTAGGACCAAAATTTACAGCTGCTGACCTAAGTGCAATCGAACAGCTCCTGATAAAAACGGAAGAGGTTCCTGATGTCTGCCTATCAATTACAACAGCAACAGCAAGGGCCACTGGCGGACAAGGACACACTAAGTGTCAACTTGCAACTCAATTTACATCAGGACGATGCAGCTGCGTAAGAAAGAGACTTAAATGCAACTCGAGTTGTCACCCTGGCAGAGCATGCACAAATTTATAACTGGACTCGACTCGAACTTTTATTGATCTTTTATTGAATTTGATTATTTGTTCTAATAAATTGCAATTTCTAAAATTGTCTCTAAATCGACCTTAATATGTAATATATGTTAACATAATCTTTAACAATGTGCACAATGTAAACATTAGGCAAATGTTTTGGCTGTTGTATTCACATCAGGCAAAATTGAGCTGCATAATGTGAACATCAGGCATTTTTTTGCCTAATGTTGACAATTTGTAAACATTGTGCAAATCGCTTACCTAATTTGAACTTAGGCAGTTTTCTGCCTAATGTATTAGGCAAATGTCCACAGTGAGAGTAACATATATATATGTATATATATATATATATATATATATATATATATATATATATATATATATATATATATATATATATATATATATACATATACATATACATATACATATACATATACATATACATATACACACACACACACACATATATATATATATATATATATATATATATATATATATATATATATATATATATATATATATATATATATATATATATATATACACACATATATACACACACATATATATGTATGTATGTACACACACACACACACACACATATATATATATATATATATATATATATATATATATATATATATATATATATATATATATATATATATATATATATATATATATATATATATATATATATAAGGAAGAATTGATTAATACAGAAAAAAACAATAAAATGTGATTGAATATCACTTTTTCCCCTTTCTGTGTTTATTAGATATGCATTAAATATGCAATCCAAAGCATTTTTTACTTGAAAAATTTAATATAAACATGACCTTACAATTTTGAGAGAGACTGTGTCACGGAGAGTGAGAGAGATATCACTGCCTCAATGTATTTTATAGGGAATGACGCTGAAGATGAATGCCGTCGAGTCCCAGAATCTTTTCTCATTCTCTTAGAGAAACCCGGAAATCCCTTTGCTTCAAGTGTTAATATGAAATGTTTTAGATTTACAATACTTTAAAACACTTTTTATTATATTGTAATTGTATAATTGTATATATATATATATATATATATATATATATATATATATATATATATACACACACACACACACACACACACACACACACACACACACACACACACACACACACACACATATATATATATATATATATATATATATATATATATATATATATATATATATATATATATATATATATTTTCCTGAAATTTGATGACTACGTGAATAATACTGAGACAAATGAGACAGGGAGAGAGACAAAGAAGGAGAAAGAGAGAGAGACACACAGAGAGAGAGAAAATGAGAGATGGAGTGGGGTGGGGATTTGCAGTAAATTAAAAAGTAGCCTACTGAATAACAGTAGGCCAATAAAAAAAATAATGTCCCAATCTAGTCAGATATCAGACATATTGAACTAATACCAGGAATACCGAAGACATTTAATTTGAATGGCAGACTGCCGTGATCATAAACTGACAAACTTCCTAGATAAAACGGCATTCTAGAAATTCTTTTGAATGGCGAGGATAAGGACTCTACTTAATGCAAAGGCTTCCTCAAAGGTTGCATAAATGGCTTGACATTGCAAATATTTAAGTAATGATAAGATGTAATGAAATAATGATAATTGCAGATATTTAATAGAAAAATGCATTTGTTAAATTATATAAATCGAAGTGTCTATAGGAAAAATTCAAAGAGAAAATTCATTTCTCTTGCCTTTACATATATATAATATATATATACTTTATATATATATATATATATATATATATATATATATATATATATATATATATATATATATATATATATATATATATATATATATATATATATATATATATATTGTCACGATGCGTATCAAGTACCTGGTTATTACACAACTAATCTCAAGATTCAGAAATATACCTCACTTCAGCCAGATACCTGAACTCTCATAACATTAATTATTACGACTGAGTACTCTAAAGGTAACAGTGATCCCTTAAGAAAAACTTATTTATTACTTGAAAAATCAAACTGAGTCTATCAGAATATGTGTGAGGTATCAAAAATTAAACTAGAAATCTTCTAGAGTAAAAAGGCATCACTCCATCAAAAAAACTCTAACTGTTTCCCTGGTCTTAATTCACTTTAGCAAAACTAAAAGAACAAAACATGTTTATCACTTTGCCTTATGCACACACAATCAGTCCTATTCACTGGTGATCAACAAATGAAACACTGTTTGTCTAAAAATGTTAAATACAAATTTTTTTTTTTAAATTCAAAGTTTATAATTAGAATTCACAATTAATTAGAATTCACAATCTGAAAAATTTACCATTACTTGCAAATAACACAACACTTAATTCTTGAATTAAATTATGAAACAAAACTAATTCACAAAAACTTTATCAGGAATTTAAATTAATCAAGCAAAATTTAAACTATCAAGAATTACTCAAGACTTAAAAAGAAAAACTCTTAATAAATGAAATCAAGTGTGCAATGTTAAATTATACCAAGAAATATTTTAAATGCTACGTAAATAAATGTTACATCACAACATAAAAAATGTGAAAATATAAAGAGATTGTAAATAGAAAAACACAAAATTACACATAAGATTTATCAATAATGATTTCACTTGTTCAAAATTTCCTAACTTATCATACCATGGTATTAATAAGTAAAATTCACGTTACCTTACACAAATTTGTGAAAACCTCTGTAAATCACTTGCTGCAGCTGCGTTTCCACAATACCCACTTTTTTACCAGGCGCCGTTACGAACTAAATAACTTTGCTAAATTCAGATCTCAAAAGTTAAGGCTAATATGTGACCACAAAACACTACGTTAAAATAATCTCTTTCTAAGAATGAGAGAGAGAGAGAGGGAACCAATTCGACTGGTCTCAGGAATCAGAATGAAATAGATTTTAGGATTCCAGTAACACGTGAAACAATTACATAATATCATTAAAGCATTTTGGGTACGAGATACAAAAGTTCTAGAAGCAGGGAGGTGACGTCATTAAAGCGTTTTTGGTGCGAGATACAATGGAGAAGCTTCTAGAAGGAAAATGACGTCATCCCAGCAAAACGTTTTGAACGCAATCTTACAAAACATGGCGTAATTGATCAAGACACGTATTCTGTCTCTCAGAGTGGCGTACGTGACTCGAACATGAAACAACGTGAAATCACTCGTCTCAAGCCCGTATGGGACGAATCGGCGTTTGTTTTCGCAACCTGTCATCACTAACCCAAAACAAAGCGCTCGCTCTTATCTCAACTGATGACAACTGAAATGATACAAGTGCTTGCTGGACACGCACACGTGTTCATAAGCTACGCTTTTACCAAGAAAGATATTATTCTAAATTACGTTACTATTAAAATTGTATTATCAATTCTAAATTACGCTATCAAGTTATCATTAGCTCTTTTGAGATCTGATGGCAAACTAAATATGACACTTTAGCGATCATTATCATTAAACATAACACTTGAAAAAAGTAAATATGTCAAAATTATAGGAGGATATACGCATTACAAGGCAACATCATGAAAATATATATATATATATATATATATATATATATATATATATATATATATATATATATATATATATATATATATATATATATATACACATATATATAATGTAAATTCCTGGAATTTGATAACTGTTTGAATATACTGAGACAGATGAGAGAGAGGGGGAGAGACAAAGAAAGAGAGAGGGAGAGGCACACACTGAGAAAATAAGCGAAGAAAAGCCGTGTTTTCAAAATATGAAGACACGCACAAAATGTGTTACACCCCTCTCCCACTGAAGGGAGATTGCGGATTAAAAAGGCCCGGATAAAGTTTATCTCGTAAGACGAAAATGAAAACGTCCAGAATGAAATAGCGAAAATAAACCAGAAAAGAAGAAAGCAAGTAAAATTGGAATTTTGAGATTTTCAAATTCGAAATTTATCTCTTTTTTTTTTTTTTTTTTTTTTTTTTTTTTTTTTTTTTTTTTTGCTTCGGCTCATCCGTTGTCTGATGTACAGACTTTTTTTTCCCTATTCACTCGCTATTAGGGAGGAGGTTTGCATGCCTTTTACATTTATCACCATCACTTTTGATGCGTGATGAAATACTTCAGTGCAGTTTAGGTCTGGAGAGAGAGAGAGAGAGAGAGAGAGAGAGAGAGAGAAAACACGGTTCCTTCATGAGAAATAATCGGGCGGCACCAGAATATTAATATTTATTTGGATTTGGACATTTTCTCTCTCTCTCTCTCTCTCTCTCTCCTCTCTCTCTCTCTCTCTCTCTCTCTCTCTCTCTCTCTCTCTCTCTCTCTCTTACTCAGTCAGACCATTTGGAGAATAATGCCTTCATTCTAAGAATCTTCCAAAGTATCTGGATTAGGAGAGAGAGAGAGAGAGAGAGAGAGAGAGAGAGAGAGAGAGAGAGAGAGAGAGAGAGAGAATCTAAAGTTGTGACTGATATCATCCATCATAATCAAGAAAACTGCATCAGAAAATCTGAGCAGAGAGAGAGAGAGAGAGAGAGAGAGAGAGAGAGAGAGAGAGAGAGAGAGATGAGTTATGATTTTTATAAGTAGTGGAGCATCAGAGAGGAAATAAGAATATAACCCTGCCTCCTGAGGCATCTTTTGGTGAGAAAACTTTCTTCTCTAGTCTGGCCGCTCTTTTTATCCCTAACCTGTTCTCGAAAGGTTGTACCGAGGAGAAGCCCCAAGGATGTTGACTTTTCGTACTTTCAAGTCACCCGACTTCCTCTCGCTAACTAGCAGCTAGAAACATGATCTGGAATTAATATTCATCCTGTTTCCTTTAATTACAACACGCTACTCTTGTTTTGAATTAGATTTTGTAATATGCTTTCACTTAAAAATTTTCGTCTTTGTGAATGGGAAATTTTGCATTCTTTCTGGGTTCTTACGTTATCGCTACGAGTTATCATAGGATTTTGCAGATGAATTTCATTTTTCTCATTAAACTAGATTTGGTTCGTGATGCACACGTTTATTCGAAATTCATTCATCTAATTGACAGAACGGCCATTGCCGCACACCAGGCTTTTCCTTCATTTGTAAATAATTTAACTGTTGATCTTAAATATAATGCAGCTGTTGATTTAAAATAATGCTTATAATGTATATCTTCAATACTTGCATATTCTAGCCAGGTGGAATGGACATGTGCACAAGCATATTAACACAAAGAAGACTCAAAATACATCTCTTATAAGCAAATATTAATAAAGTTAAGTACTTATTTATTCAGATAATGCAACAAATTTTCTGAAAATCCTACATATATCCACTTCTTTTCTTTTATTTATTTAACTGAATATTCATTCAGCCGTAAATGAAAATGAAAATTAATATATTCAATGTAATATTTTTTAGGGGTTCTTCTGAAAGTAAATTATCCTAAATAGGTAAGCAGATGAACTAAACACGCTAGAAGCAATGTAAGCAACGCAGCCTTCCAAACGAATTGTGCTTCTGCTTTTAAACTCAACGCCAAATTCTAAATAGAGATTTGGTAGTGATTTGAAAGATAAGATAGCGCTAAGAAAAAGTAAGGGAACACACTGGACCCTTTTATAAGAAGAAAGGCTTCTATCTGCTTGCTTCTTATGCGAAATAAACCCCAAACAAATGGCCGGAAAAGTCTAAGTTAAATGTAATTTACGGTGTATTGTAATAATCACTCAAAAAATAGTTGGCTTTATAAAAGATAAAAAAAAAACACTATGCACTTAGTGAAATGAGGTCACAGAAATGAAATGCATGGACGAAACCACAAATGAGCATGAAAGGAAATAAGAAGCCGCCTTCATGTGCCAGCGGAACAAAGAGCCGGTATGAAAATATACGCATTCATAACACGCGCCTCAGCCCCGAAACTCCATAATAAGACGTTTGTTTGCTGGAAGACGTTGCGATGTTGCGGGATCTTTACATTCAGACCCTATATTGACTTGGCTGGTTTAATCTCATATGCTCTTTAACAGCTGGGTAAGTTGTGCAGCAGCTCTCTCTCTCTCTCTCTCTCTCTCTCTCTCTCTCTCTCTCTCTCTCTCTCTCTCTCTCTCTCTCTATTTCGGTTGTTCATATGGCCTGCGTTCGTCAAACGTTAATGACAGGCAATCCAGTTTGTTTTATAATTTACTAGCGACGATAGCAACTGGAGTTATTTGAGTATATTTAGCAACCATTTGAATGAATTATGTTCATAGCTCAAGTCTGCAATATCGATCGG
This sequence comes from Macrobrachium rosenbergii, assembly GCA_039081455.1. NCBI lineage: Eukaryota > Metazoa > Arthropoda > Malacostraca > Decapoda > Palaemonidae > Macrobrachium > Macrobrachium rosenbergii. Next base: position 18,932,798 of record JANJGK010000005.1, on the reverse strand, counting down.
AATTTTAGGTAAAATTTTACATTTTTAATCTATATCTCTTGTTATATTCTAAATTAATTAGGAAATCCGTGTAACGAAAGTTTCGAAGGATTTTAGCTATTTTGAATAAGGTTTTTTATTTTTGAGAGCTAGCTATTATATTCTCAAAATACAGGATATTTAAGCAATTGACAGAGGGAGGACAAAAACTCTCATTAAAATTTTCATAAAACATTTTCTTTTATTTAGATTAAAAATTATTTTATCTGCAATTTCGCTGGATAATTTAGGACCAATGGAAATATTTCGTTTAACGTTTAAGATGGGAAGTTGTTTCCTTAGTTGTCTAGTGATTTCATTAAGTCTGGAGACAGATTTCTCGTAAAAAATATTTCTTTCGTCCCTTGCTTTTTTTAAAAAGATTCTTGTAAAAAATTAGGTTGCATTGTATAATTATCAGTCATTTAACATTTCTCAATGGTTTGTATTTTTTCTAACTAAAATATATTTTTTTATTGGTTAAGATGTAATGACCAATAGATAATAGCTGGTCAGTAAAATTAAGAACCCACTTTTTTCATTGTCACTGATATAATAAATATGATAGCGAAAATGGAAATCTTATTTCCTTTACAAGAATAGATAAAGCCGAATAATTTAGTATTGTCTGACTATTTTTCGTTCTCATTTCACTTACGTATCTTTTCGCCATATGTATCATATGTCGTATGTACTGTATGATATGGCATAAAACATGTTTGTAGCATTTTAAATACTGTAAAACAAGTGGAATGTTTTTTAGTACTTAGGGGCATAACGCAACCTTTCCTGTCCAACCGGAAAATAATCTAATCTAAAAAGATTTACCAGGAGATGTAATTTAAAACCATAATTGTACTTACCGAAACGCTATCACTTTCAGAGTTTTTATTTCCCATAAATATTAGTCTCGTAATTAATGTTTTTTTTTTTTTATTGAGATTTGAAAGCAAGAGGGAGAGTTCTTGTGTCTACCGGTGCCACAGATTAACTAGCAGGCAAGGGAATGAAACTGCAACAGTGGAGTTAACAAAAAATAATAATAAATAAATAAAAATTAATAAACGGACACACAAAAGCTGCTCTACAGAATTCGGAAAAAGGGGACGCTTTCAAGTCAATCCTGTAGAGTCAGGCAGTCGAACTGACAGTCAGTAATGCTCACTAATCCTCCACTAAAGTCATTTTTATGTAAGCATGTTGGCTGTGGGTAATTTTTAAATAACTTTCAGTTAGTGTAAACGTTTAAGGGCTTTTTAAAACTACAATAACAAGGACCCTCATTTGCTGTAAAGGGCTGACGTTGCTGAGCTGAGTAGACAAAGACCAGTTAAGAATAGCAAACTGGTGGAGTGGCAGGAAAATGGGACTGCCAAGTAAAAAAAGCATTATATAACGAAAACAGCTCTAACGTGACTATTGTAATCAGGAACCTTTAGAGAAACATTTTATTCTCTGATGCTTTAGTAGACTTAATATGAAGCTATTACGTAATGAATTAAATATATATATATATATATATATATATATATATATATATATATATATATATATATATATATATATATATATATATATATATATATATATATATATATATATATATATATATATATATATATATATATATATATCAACCACAGTTGGCAATCACGACATTTTTCAAACCAAGATTAGAAACGTGATCTCTGGATGGCACAGCTTGGCCTAGTAAGTTTCTTTAATGAATCAGGACATGTTACTCTCACCATCAGAGCAAAGGGACAGCAGGAACTAGGCAGAGATTACAAAATAGCAAAACTGATGAATTTAAATACAGATGGAATGAACGCACAGATAAGCCTCCTGCAATACCTAGTCAGACAACATGGATGCAGTGATAACAAAGCCACATTAATTTCACCATTCCCAAAAAATAATGCAGAAATACTTGTTTCATCGAAGCCAAATTCAGACCGTGTGTAAAAAGGTTGAATGAAAGGAACGAATGGCACAGCAAAGCTACAAAACAATTAGTACATGTTGCATCATTTGACTATCTTAGCAAAGTTGATGTTACGGCACCGTACATATCAGGTCCTAGTTTTAACTGGCTTTTTGCAACCTGACCCAACGCCTATTTCAGGGATGCATATCTTGCATTTCCTTTGTCAAAAATATGAGGCTTCGTTCGACATGCTATTTACCAGTACAGTCTTTTTAATGAAGATGTCAACCTTACTAAAGAATATTTCTGTTGAGTGATAAAGAAGGAGCTCAGAATAACTACTCAGGACATTGTTTCCTAAAATCTATGGATTGCTTATCATACAAGTCAGCTAACTTTCTCACGGGTCGGTACCGTTCTCGGCTAGCACTTTGCTGGCTCACGTTCGATTCTCCGACCGGCCAATGAAGAATTAGAGGAATTTATTTCTGGTGATAGAATGTCTTTTCTCGGTATTAATGTGGTTCGGATTCCACAATAAGCTGGTAGGTCCCGTTGCTAGGTAACCAATTGGTTCTTAGCCACGTAAAATAAAATCTAATCCTTCAGGCCAGCCCTAGGAGAGCTGTTAATCAGCTCAGTGGTCTGGTTAAACTAAGGTATACTTAACTCAAATAGAAAGTCTAGTTCGCATCCACTATATTAACGTTTCAAAATGAAGGCACAAAAGCATTGGATCACCGCCTTTGGATTGTATGACAATATTCGTTGCTTCAAAAGCATAAAAACACTCGTTTTGAAAGACGATCACATACAGTACCTTATTGAAGGCGCTTCACTGAAAGATCCATTCACTTGCCTTATCTCTTGTTATATATCCACCGATTAAGGCTTTCTTGTCATCTGCCTTATTTGCCTTTAATGATTTATGGTTAAGACTTGGATTTTTTCGTTGTTTGTTTTTTGCTACCAAATGCTTTCCTAGCTATATAATAGCTAGATTTTTTTTTTTTATAAATTGCGGCCGTTTTTATGTTTAGACTGTTAATAGAGGATTTTCATAAAATTTTCAGTATTATAGATATCCATTAACGTTTTTGGTTGGTGAAATGAATTTAATTTTTTTATATCTGTGTAATTCAGATCTTTTGCTAGAAAAAATTAAAATATTTTTCCCCTTGTTTTCAGTCACCGAGTTAGCTTGTCGTAAAATGAAACTAGTTTATCAGTAATGTAATTTAGTAATACAAATTTACTTTCGTATTGATTTGTCCTGTTGTATGTGTGTTTGTTTCTCCATTGAAAAGGTATTGCGCAGATTTCTGGACGAGTTGTCATGCACAGTCTCTAGAGTTGGCCTTGGATTCCGATGGTGTTCCTGATTTTAATTCTGCTCGGGTAAAAAAGCAGTGTTAGGGATGAGAAAGTTTAATGACTACTGAGCGGCCCATTTCATTTTCACTACTCGTGCAACCTTGATTAAGGTTTCCTTGCATTCACTGTTCAAGAATTCCTCTGCTTCATTTAAAGTTAATTCTGTCCTTTCGCTTCCTCTTTGAGAGCGACCCAACACCAATCGTATATATATTTAATGGACTACGTTTGAAAGAGGAGTCCTTTGGCTTTATATCAAGATTCGTCATCCGAGAGAGCTGTCTATCCACCGAATATAATTGTCTGCTTTGAAAGAGAGAGAGAGAGAGAGAGAGAGAGAGTACTTTAATACAGGGGATTCAGTTCTTGATGTCGGATAAACCCTGGTTGTGGTGTAACGATAAAAAGATTTTATACAGACCTTCTTTCCAATATTCGGGAGGACGGACTAAAGAAAGCATTATGCGTCACAACTTTTTAAAGTCGGTTAAATTCAAAAGCACGTACACATATCGCAGTAAAACTATTCATAAGTACTTTAGAATAAATTATATGCATGTGGTGTTTTGTTCATTTTTAAAACACATGTTGAATATGAATTATTCCCCGATGCTTGGAAAAGCAATATGAATTGGAAATCGACCCAGCACGTCAAACTAGCCGTTAATATCTAAAATGAATTCTTGTCAATCATCCGTCATATTGAATAATAGTGACTGTAAAAAATCTAAAAGGTATGAAATTGGACGGGACGATGACGAATAAAAAGAAAAGTAAAAGACGGACAACTCTTACATAGGAAAAGTGATAAGTACTACAACATTAAATCTTAAAAATAAAAAGTCATTCAAAGATACAAGTAAATATCACAAGCATATCGAGTTAAAAGGGAAACACGAGAAAGCAGAAATAATGAACAAATAAAAATCTAAGCATCAGAAGAAAGAATGGCTGGGAGAACGAGGAAATCACGGCTAAAACAGGATACTGAATTACCTCATTTTAATTTCATGCCAAAGACATGACGCTAGCAAAATAGTTAAAGCAGGAAGCAGCATACGAAAAGACATAACATAAGGAAAAAAACTCAGTCTCTCTTCCGAATTTTCCTGGATATCTATGAAACTTTATCTGTTGAGGCTTGTTTATGAACTGTGACGTAAGATCTGAAAAAGAACCAAGCAATAAAAATGCCTTCTGTAGTTTTCTCCAAGAAATAAATTCTCTGTCAAGACCAAGTTTCCCGATAAGTGAGACAAACAGACAAGAAACACATACGCCTTTCATCTGACATGGCCTTTAACTGTATTCTAACATTGCTGAAAGCAATTCCCAAGCGCTTGTATGTCTCGTTGATTTTCCTTTTCCTGCACCAGGATAGGAGATTGCTCCAAAACTGAATGCTAAGAGATTGTTTGTTTATGTATCCTTAGCGTGAAGATAATGCCCAGAGCGGGACATTTTTATGCGTTCACAGTACGGCGATAAATTTTGTTTTCGATTCGCCATAAGAAAGGCGGTCTTTATAGTACCATTTGGATGCAAGTGTTTTTACTTCTTTCACTGAATCAGCTGATATAGCATGAAAGATGAAATTAAGCCCCAGTATCACAGTATCAAATAGAATCTAGGTACAAGGTTAAGAGGTCGCTGTGGTTATTGCAAATACATTAATCAAAATTCTTATTTTGCTAATTTTTTTCTGATTTTGTCATCCTAAGAACTTTCGAGTATTATGATTATTTCCTGTTTCAACAATATATCACCACGATAGTGTTAGGAAAGGACGTGAACATTTCACCAAGAGAATACGAAACCTATCGTTGATCACTCAGACAGAGTTCATTAAGTTTAAAGATAGAGCTTTCACGTATAACTTAAAAGAAATAGGAAATATTGTAAAGGGTCAACAAATTCGCCATTGTAGCTTTCGTAAGCTGAGGTTTCGTAGGCGAACGCGGTTAGCTAAAGCCATTACCACACACACCATTTATCATAACAGGTGTAATATACGGTTATAAATACAATTTAAAGGCTTTTTAATCCATGTAGTTTTACGTGTCCGAAAGTAATTTTTCAGCCTGGACAACACGAACCCTCTTATGCCTATCCATTATTATTGCTTCATAAAGTATTCGCCCAGCGGTCTCTTTTTTTGTATCTTCTTTGTATTTCTTGTTCTTATTGTTGCGAAAGATACCTGAAAGCGTTTTTGTGATTGTCACTACAAATTCCAGTGTACTGTCACAGTCACGAACTTCTCTCTCTAAATTACGACGCCAAACAGCCTCCAGTTCTCTCTCTCTCTCTCTCTCTCTCTCTCTCTCTCTCTCTCTCTCTCTCTCTCTCTCTCTCTCAACCACTTCCCCATGAAAATTTACCTATACTTCTATTTCATTTTAGTTTAGTTTTTCAAACCCACCTTCCTTTCGACCTTTGCTATTCATTTCTTACCTTGTATCAGTATAATGAAGGAAGAGCTCCCTGGTACGACGATGCAGTACGCGTTGCCAAGAAGCTGTGTGACCATTGTACATACTGTATAATTGAAGTCCTTGCGGTTTTTTCTAAACAGTAAATTTGTTAACTAGTAATGGTCAGTTTTAAAGTTTATCGAGTGAAAGCGTAATTATTCTTTTTATTTTCAAGGGCGATATACCTTTTGGCTTGCAACAGAACTTACGGATCACCTTTTGTAGTGGTCACACGTAACTTCTTCCACATTTTTTTTTTTCCAAGGCCTTTACTCCGGGCCCGTAAGCCAAGATGCATCCATTCCGTTGGAATATTGCGTGAATGTTACTATCGTTATTGTATTTTCCCGTATTGTTATTACTGAGCTCTTTATTCTTGGATTTTCATACCTATGTCACACAGCTTTGGCCTCCATCTTTGGTAAGGAATTCACCGATGTTATCTAATTCCAATTGACTGTACTCAAAATGCTCCAGAACGTAGAGGTTCGGAGGCCAAAGCGAGAAAGGACTTTGGCGTTGAAGCTTATTTCCACATCGGTGTACTTGGTATAAATATAAATACGGAACCAAGTAGGCTACTGCTTATTTGCGTTGCAGTGTAGAAGCTAGACTGTGGCTCCTGCTGATTCATGATGTTGACAGAGACTTAACCTATGTGTTGGCATATGTGATGGGTTGGTGCCTTAGCGAGATATTCATTCCTGGAAATCCCAAGTATATACTGTATTAGCAAATAACTCGGCAAGGAAGAAGCCGAAGCTACGTCATCTACCTGTGGGACCGAAAGAGTGTCGCATTTTCCCCAAATGTAACCGAGCACGGGACCCTTCCCTGAAAAAAACGGGACACCATATCATAAAATCTAACCATAGAATTATCTTGAAAATAATCTCATCATGTTTCCCTCACCCAAAATAGAGGCGTCGTACAATGTTAATTTAACCTAACCCAACCTAACCTAACCTAACATAGCCTAAACTAGGGGCATGGCAAAAAACCTTGAATGGTGCAATACTAGCATACATCTCAGGAATTTACAAGAGCGCCTCAGAAATGCAGTCGTCGAGGTATTTTCGTAGCCCATCTGTAGGAAAAGTCGAAAGAAAAGCATCGCCATCATAGAACTCGCGACAAATCGTAAACAAACATTTACATTCATATGTGCTATGTTCATTTGGAATATCTTAATTTTAAGCTGTTCGATCAATTTCTTTTGATTTTAGAAAGCAACGTTGAGGAACGTATAAGAAACTTTGTCTGTCTGGCTGTCTGTCTATATATCTGGCTCTTGTAGCCGTCTGACCTCATGTAGCAACTCATATTACCAATAGTGTTGAATTTTACTTCTGTCCAATTCCACTTTTTCTCTGTTTTGCATTTGCCTGTTCTAGCGTGTCGGTTTCT
>JANJGK010000005.1:18895495-18920498 GCA_039081455.1 Macrobrachium rosenbergii | reverse complement strand
GAGAGAGAGAGAGAGAGAGAGAGAGAGAGAGAGAGAGGAGAGAGAGAGAGAGAGGCAACATTAACTACTGCATCAGCACGAGTTTAGGAGAGAGAGAGAGAGAGAGAGAGAGAGAGAGAGAGAGAGAGAGAGAGAGAGAGAGAGAGGCAGCATTAACTACTGCATCACGAGTTATTTAGGAAAGAGAGAGAGAGAGAGGAGAGAGAGAGAGGAGAGAGAGAGAGAGAGAGAGAGAGAGAGAGAGACTGTATCAGTTCGGTGGTGTAGGTGAACATATTGCTCACATCATGTTTGAAGTATCCATAACTTTTTCTTTTCCTTTTTTAGTTTGCTGCTATTATCGTTCATTTATTCCATTTTCTTTGTTATTATACCCACTTTGGATAAGCACGTAGTTACTCTGTGTAAATACGAAAGAGAGAATTTTAAATGGTGCTATTTTGTCGTCAAATCTTTGATAATCACGCTAGAAAAAAATATGATCTTAATGTAAGATGTTATATTTCTAGAAATTTTCTGACTGATAACATCAAGAATTTCGATATATAACAATACTCTTTTATAACAATTTTCCTTCTTTACCACTATGATATATTCCATAGTATGTGGGTTCATCATATTAAGTGCTACAGTTTCTAAAAATTCTGATATTTTCATTTCCTGAAGGGCAACTGCACTAATAAACATCATCCATATCTGGTGCCATTACTGCTATCTAGCTACGTCAATTAAAATTCATTTTAAAAAAACTCACTGCACTTTCACTAATAACTATCTCCTATCCCATTTTGAATATTATCAAATCTATCTTGTTCGCACTGTGAATATTTCATAAAAAAAACTTTTCAGTTATCTACATTTGTAAATGAAAGCGGAACAATTAACAGGAAAAACCAATATGCGTGCTGCAGTTATTCACGAAGTCTTTTTATTGTTTCTATGCGTATTAAATATATATCCATCAACGCAAGTAGCTTAAAAATAAGAAGAAATTGATATATAGTATATTTTAGTCTGAAAAGTTTTAGTCTAATTAGATTAAATCATTAAGAGTAAGAGGGAGGTAAAATAACTATTGTGCACTTGTCAAATATAACATCTACGCTTACATGCTTGAAATAATGCAGCTTTGATGTATGTCATATAAATATTAATCATTTTCATACAAAGTACTCTTGAAATATAGAGCTTTAACGGTAATAATATTCGTTGCTTCAAAATGGTGTTAATGAAACCTGTCTTGCTAATACCTAACGGAATATTTAAACAGCGAATAAAAAAAATAAAAACACTGAAACTAGTGATTCTGTGTAATGAAAGAAATATTTTGACAGAATCATTCGGACAAAACGATATCAGAGAAAACATGAGAAGTTATAAACATTAACAAAATAACCCATGCTGACCTCCCTTTACTGTATTTGTTCACTCCCTATCTGCTGTATTGAAGGTTATAAACGACACTTTTACTATCTACAAATTACATACGCACCCCAGGTCGCATCTGCATTGCCGAGAGTCTCAGATATTTAAAATAATACGTTCCATCGATTCTAATACTTTCCCCATCACAACTCTCCATTGATGGCCTAGTCTCCATCTGCATCGTTTTGCTAAGACGTGTTACACGAGTCGTCCCTTTTCTGTCGTTTCCTGTTTTGACCAGTGCTTTAAAAAATGCATTCAGCCATGCAGTCTGTGTCGTTCTGAACCTTATTACTCTGTAGATTTTGTGTTAAGAGGACGCACCAGCCAGAAGGAATCTTTTACCTGTCACATTTTATTTCCGTAAAAGGGACTTGGTTCATGAATCCATTCTTATGCATTTAGTCGTCAAATAACAGTCATTGTAAAGACAGGAAAAAATTAAATACGGGCCAAGTCCGCGAACTGCAATGGAAGATCTGAAGCTTGATAATGAATTATGAAATAAAGTCTTCGAGCACCTTTATGTTATATATCTTTTTTTTAATATCAATGGAAGTTATAAGCCTCCTTCAATTAGTTTAAAAATCTCTTTTACTGAAAGGGAGACATTCAAGACTGGTAGATAGGCCCACAAAGAGCAAATCCCTCGTCCCTTGGCGGAATACTGATAAATTCATACTCACGGAACAAGAATGGGGAAAACCGTTTCCTGTTTGCATGATTAAATTCAGGGTGATATATGGAAATAATTATACTCAATAATGCTGGAGGGTTTTCCCTTTCTATCATTCAAAGATGATTTTCAGCTCATTTTCATGCAGTATATTGAAAACAGTTTCAAACACCGACTTAATACGCCAGTTTCACAAAGAGCGAAGGCGCGATATTATTCATTCTATTCCTTATTAATGAAAAGTACATCAAGTTTCTCCCGTTTCTTGAATAAACTCTACAGCAGTGAGCATACTAATGGAATATTAGGGCATCTGAGCGTGAAACTGTTTAATTTGTACAAAACCTTAATTGATTCTGATAAACAGTATTTGATGAGACGCAAGTGAGGCTTTCATTGTTAAATTCTGAAATTATACCTTGAAGACTCGCAAATACTCTGGCATGCTGAGCGTTGAGATGATATTTAGTCAGCTGAAACAGCACCATGTTTGGGAATTTTAGAGCTCTACCACTTCAGGTAAATGTTCTTTGAGAGAGAGAGAGAGAGAGAGAGAGAGAGAGAGAGAGAGAGAGAGAGAGAGAGAGAGAGAGGTTTATATAACTTTGTGTAAGGGTCCTCAGTGTCCTGGTGCGAAGAGCTAAATAAAGACAAGTTTCACAAATATATTTATTCACTCTAAAGATTTGAAGGCATAGTCTGATAGAATGAGTGACAAAGGTAATTAATAATAATAATAATAATAATAATAATAATAATAATAATAATTCATGAAGCAATATTGATCACCTTATGCGTATTTTTTGAGAGAAGAAAAAGCGCTACCCGTATTTTGACAACGTAGATATTTTCAACAATAAAAGATTCATAATAATTAAACCTCTGCAGAGACTGAAAGTTCTCACTAATTGACCAAACCTTATCAAGACAAATACGGTCAGCCAACTAGAAGCCTAAGGAAAAATCAACCCTATTACTTATTTTTCTTACATAAAAACAGCGAGCCTCCTAATGTTGAACAACCTCAGCTCCACGAAGAACACCTTTCTTAAAAGACTAATATGATCTACCACTTCGTACATCTCTACACCGTCACGAATGTGGGAATGACTGTGATGCGTCTATGAAGAGGATATGACGGCCTTTTCAGGAGGGCGCCATTAGGGAACATGTGGAGAAACAACGCAGCAAATCACACGAGAGAGCCTCGTCTCGGTTATCAACATCCCGGCCATTGCCTCAGAGACCTGCCGACCCAGAACCCTAAAGAGGAGCTGCTTGTAGGAAATATAAATATATTTCTGGAATGACACATATCGCAGTCCAACAAATCTACAAATATCTCTCGGACAAAATCTCCGACACATGACAGTCACCAACAGCTGAATAGATAGGCACTGAAGTTTGTCAACAACCCTTGAGAAGATCATTAAGTTGCATTTATGAGTCTTCGTGGAGAAAAATTAGGCTGAGGGTAATGGGTAATGGATCATTCAGTATCAAAGACCTAATTTAAGGAGTGTATATTACTGTGCCCATCACCCGCTCAGCCAGGGTAGTGATCGCGGAAATTTCGTAACAATGATGAGGATTATCAATATTTCTTTGCTGTGGACAATAGTGTAAATAAGTAAAAGAAAACGCTAAAAATCCGTTATTACCACAAGAATATGTAATTGAATCGTATTTGAGTAGTACTGTAGAAAGCTATGTTCCTCCGAGAGAGAAATCAACAACAGAATTCAAAATATTAACCGAGGCAGCAAACATATACAGTATGTAGTTCATGTAACAATATTTCTCTAATCGTTGGTAGCTTTATATCTACTTCCACTTTCAGGTTCGAAACGATAGTTGTTTGGTGACATAAAAAAAATATGGATGATATACAGATACTGTCGACGTAATCGAATCAGTCATATAATCTACAGGTCAAACCGGGATTTGAGAGTAATTTGGAGCAAAATCTCCATATGTAAACCAATTACATGAGCAATTACTTTTCTCTGGGCGTTTCATGAAAGAATTTATACATTATGCAACGGCATGTTAGCACAAACACTGGAGTATATATAGTAAATGATTTTGCCTGGTTTTGTGCAGTAAACGTCGGATGAAATTATATCAAATACGTTATATAGAATATAGATGTGTGTATCATAAGCAAGCATACATGTTATTGAAGAGGTACAAGGATATGCCAAAAGGAATGGAAGATCTGACAAACCTATATTTCGATAAATCAGAAAAGAATTGTTTAAAAAATCTTACCCCAAAATTCAGTATTTATGACAAAATAAAGATGGGGCGGTGCGCGAGCACACACACACATGTATGTATGTATATATGTATGTATATGTATGTATGTATATATATATATATATATATATATATATATATATATATATATATATATATATATATATATATATATATATATATATATATATATATATATATATATATACACATACATACATACATACACACACACAACCACTTGTAATAACCATAAAGACCCTCTGAACTTCTATATATATATATATATATATATATATATATATATATATATATATATATATATATATATATATATATATATATATATATATATATATATATATATATATACACACAACCACTTGTAATAACCATAAAGACCTCTGAACTTCTACGAGTCTTCACACTATCCGCAAACGCTCAACATTCGCTAATTAACCTTAGACATTCCTACATGTCGGGTGAGGGTTCGAATCCTGCCACGGGCGTCAGAGTATCTTCATTTACCTCTTCATTTGATGAGCCCCGTGTGTAGTAAAATTCGAAGGCCTCAAGCTAATTAGATAAGCACGCGAGTTTGCTCCCTTAATTTTAAGGCTCTAAGATGTCTGTGCCTCTTCCAATCCATCTTGCAAGCACTTTCTCACTACTTCCCTTCTTACTCTCACCTGTTTGAATTATAACCTTTTCCAGCAGCCTTTCATCCACTATTCTCTCTCTCTCTCTCTCTCTCTCTCTCTCTCTCTCTCTCTCTCTCTCTCTCTCTCTCTCTCTCTCTCTCTCTCTCCTCCTAATTTAAAGGTCGGAAAACGTGCAATCATTTTTAAAAAGTTCGGGAAAGTTTATTATTATTATCATTATTTTTATTATTATTATTATTATTATTATTATTATTATTATTATTATTATTATTTTAGTTGTTAAATCTTTAACAAGTTTCTGAAAATATTTGATGGCATACAACAGATAACATTAATTCAGTGTACTCTCTCTCTCTCTCTCTCTTTATTATGTACAATCATTTAAAAATATGCACAGCCAGTTTAATTGGTATTGTTATTATCATTATTGCTTAAATCATTTTTGTAGTTGCTGTTAAATTTTTAAAAAGTTCTCGAAACCATTTGAATTAATACGACAGAAACACAACAGATAACAAAAAGATTCAGTCCAATACCATGTACAAAAAAGTATCAGTGCCCACTATATTCATTACGAACACTTCCATGCTTTATACAAAAGAATCAAAACATATTCACAATCAAAGGTTGCATTTCAAACTCAGCACAAAAAGCGCAACAATTACATATAGTCAATATGAAAGCACCGGTAACATTACTTACCTCTAAATTGAAGTAGAATTCATATGTTCAAGTAGATATGAATATATGCGGATCTAGATGAGCTTAATTAAGACGGCAAATTGGTTTTATAGTTTATTTAAGAAGGTACTGAGGAAATCGAGATTTTGAGAGTTCATTTTAGTTTTCTGTAAAAGAAAACTATTCCTCTGTCCGCCGCACTTTTTCTGCCCGCCCTCAGATCTTAAAAACTACCGAGGCTAGAGGGCTTCCAAATTGGTATGTTGATCATCCACCGTCCAATCATCACACATAAATCGCGGCCCTCTAGCCTCAGCAGTTTTTATTTTATTTAAGGTTAAAGTTAGCCACGATCGTGCGTCTGGCAACACTATAGGACAGGCCACCACCGGACCGTGGCTGAAAATCTAATGGACCGCGGCTCATAAAGCATTATACGATGTACAGAAAACTTGATTGCGCCGAGGAAACTTCGACGCATTATTGCTATTACAAATATATGTGTATATATATATATATATATATATATATATATATATATATATATATATATATATATATATATATATATATATATATATATATATATATATAATCCAAGGCGGTTCAGGGAAAGGCACTGTCCTTATGCATTTTATTAAAATGCTTGTGATTTTAATTTTAATTTACTGATTGCCATGTTCGCTGTTTGCAGCCTGGAAAATGCAACTATGAGGAGTTGTGAAACGTCGGCATATTTTAATAAAATGCATAAGGACAGTGCCTTTCCCTGAACCGCCTTGGATTGTTCTTCGAGCTGTTGCTCCGGAATTTAGAGGTATATATATATATATATATATATATATATATATATATATATATATATATATATATATATATATATATATATATATATATATATATACCACAGGTGAAAATACTCGTATAAGAGACGGGGTGTAGGTCCTAACCGGTTTCAACTGATACATAGTGTTAGATATCACAATATATAACTACAGAGGCAGTGCTGGCGAATGTACACAACAGTTTGAGATTACACATCCACCACTGGCAAAGTGCAAAAGGAGGAGTGGCTTCAAAACTCATGAGGATTAGTGCAGAATTCACAATATACTCTCAAGGGACAATACCGACAAACATACAGAACTTGGGAGACAATAAATTATAACAATCTCTATAGCACTATGGCTCGTAGGAGATGATGTGTCTATTTCAGCTCTGGCAATATGTGCTGTATATATGTATCTTAATTCCATAGATATATGTATGTATGAGCTGAAATAGCCTCAAATCCTCCTTTGTTAACAAGTGGTTGAGTTTAACAAGCAACCCATGTTTTTGTTTTCGAATCTCACCACTGAAGACAGAATTTTTTTGTCTTCGTTTTTATTAAAGGGTTTGCAGCGACTACTGTAGTATGTCCTCAAACTCTGAGGAGGGAGAGAGAGAGAGAGAGAGAGAGAGAGAGAGAGAGAGAGAGAGAGAGAGAGAGAGAGAGAGAGAGAGAGAGAGAGAGAGTGTGTGTGTGTGTATGACAAAGTTCACATATTTAGGTTCTTCGATTTCCACGTGGGTTTACATTTTTCTATTCTAGTCACACCGTCACTGACAATATATTAGCATAGATCTCTTGTAAGAATATGCTGTATCGATTTTATTCTTAAATAACTGAATTAAATTCAATGAAGACTTTTGCTAGGTGATCTTAGAACTGATCTCATTGACGCCATAGCGTTTGTAAAATTTTCGCTTTCTACAAATACTTTCATGCTTTAGGACCCTGACAATTATGCAATGACTGCCGAGTTAAACAATATTATGATGAAAAAAATATCAACCGAATTGTAGAAAATATCTCAATACCCCTATACTAACCAATCTAATCACCTGAACAGAAAACAGTTTATTCTACGAAAGATTTGAGTTCTTCAATCCGTGTGTATAATCAAATGGCCCCACCATTCATCTAGAAATGGCTGGTGTTATCGAACCATTAGAGGAGCTACCATACGAGTGTGGTTAATTCTCTGGTTCTCTCAAGATTTTCGGGGAACTAAGAAATCGGGAATAGTGACATCTTTGCACTGCGCGTAATAATGTCCATTGGCACTCTTGGAAATCAACAATGCAAACTGCTAACATGCTGAATGCAGAGAGAGAGAGAGAGAGAGAGAGAGAGAGAGAGAGAGAGAGAGAGAGAGAGAGAGAGAGAGAGAGAGAGCGGCAGAAAAAAATTCTTTTAAAATAGGAATATATCCATTGTAATTAACTGAGCAAAATCAGTTTCCGTTTTATATTTCAACGGAGCACAAGGTAAAAATATAAAAATTTATTTTTAGCTCTCTAAAGATATCTACTAATTATTTTCTCCACCTTTACTGTTCAGAAATACACCTTCCTTTTACATGCAAGTACTTTGACTAAGATCCGTTTATACTTAGAGAAATGTTGTGTTAACATTGCTGATTCAACGAAGACCAAAACACCTATTTATATACTTCCAGAGAATAAACCTTACCGCTTGTTATACGTTAACTCAAGAACCATAAAGAATGGGAAATTAAACCATAATCAAGGTTATCTGCATCTCATTTTAAACGAAGGATGATTACAAACAGAAATAAATTGGAGTTCTAGAAACTAACCCCTAGAAATATTGAGAAAATGTTCTTTGATCATTTTTTTTATTTGAGGAGGGGAAAATTAAATCAGTAAAGACGAAAGAACACATAAGACTTCAAATACACTTGACAAATAAGGACAAATTTTGTATATAAAATTAACAGAAATTTATTCTTGAATCGTTACCTTTTAATCTAATGTGAGTCAGAAAACAGGCCTGCATAAATACGTTCGCATTCCGGATTTGAAAAACATCGGCTCAACTAAATAAGCACACATTCAACAATTGTAGTTATCAGTTACATACCCTGTTTAAAGACCCAACTGAGAGAGAGAGAGAGAGAGAGAGAGAGAGAGAGAGAGAGAGAGAGAGAGAGAGAGAGAGAGAGAGATAACAAACAGCGAAGCGTCCATATCAAAGGAAGCTAGTTTCAGGGGGGATATTTCAAAGTCCATTTGTTATGATATTCGAGAGTTCGGTCCTTTGAGATAGGATACACAGCCGAGAGGTGAGATGCATTATCATATATATAACCCTCTGCTTGTAAGTCGCCTTTAACCGGATGTGACAAGGTGGCTGACAGGGTTGGGAAGCGGGGAGGAGGGGTTGCTTGTGAGGGGTCTTGACGTACTGGACCATAATTCCGGGTAGAAGATCTTAAAATGCAAAAGCAGATATGACTCTTGAATGATTTTCAGTGGAAAAAATCTCGCAAAGTTATGGATCAATCTTGGTGAAACATCCAGAAGTGCATAAGAATTAACCTCACCTATGCAACCAGATGCCACACCCACGAAATTCCCTCTAGCCTGCGTTCTAAATATTGCTGCCTCAACAACTATTTGATGGCAAGACTAGAATATAAAGACATCTTAAATTTTTGAAGGAGGCCCATTTAATAAACCGTGTAATTTATTTTGAGGCGGACTGTTAACTGTAACACTATATACCATAAATACATATGGAAAACTTGGTGGTGACTTTGTAATTTTAACTACGGATGCAAGAGTGGAAGGACCTAATGAAAATTTGAGAATGAATGTGGAATTGACTGTTAAGCTGTAAATACAGTAATGAAGAGGATGGAGAATAGAAAAGAGAAAATTTGATGGAACTGCATAAGAGAAGCCCGGTTATGTTGGTAATAGTATAAGTTGGTAATACTTAACTGAGTGACTCAGGTTGAGTGATATACGTTTCTACAACAGTAAACATGACAGAAATAACATGGTTGTTATGAGAAGACCTTGTGTGGGTTTAAACGAAGAAGAGCATTCCTGAAGTGATTGCATTCCTGAAGTGATTCTTTCTAATTCAGTGGTTACTATAAAGCATCATGTTTGAGACTTTTTTGAGTCGAGGAAAATAACTATACTTAGCTGTATTGAACCAAGAAAAACTTTTTGAAATAAATAATAGAGATGAGGTACAGAAAGTGTGCTGTAGAGTTATTGTGTAGTCAGTCAGTCTTGAATGCAGTTTTTCTTTTTGATATCTGATGGGAGCACAGCGTGTGGTCGAACATACAGATGAGAGAGAGAGAGAGGGTTAAAGAGGCTTCCTTACAAAAGTACCTCAAGTCTCCAGTCATTCCCACAGTTTCATTAATGACTTCCTACGGGAGAATATCAAACGACACATTTGTTTTTGGGCACTTTTACACTGGACCACCAATACTCTTATCTACTAATTCTGACTTAGGCTTATCTTGTATCTTAAAACCTAAGTTACTGTACTCGTACAAACAAGTAAAAAATGCGCCGAAAGCTGAGTTTTCTTTACAGCGTATAATGCAATACAAAACTCTCAGCCACGGCCCATGATCGGGGCTAACTTTAACCTTATTTAAGATGATTGGAGGTTGGATGATCAACATATCAATTTGCAGCCCTCTAGCCTGAGTAGTTTTTAAAATCTGAGGGCTGACAGAAAAAGTGCGGACGAACAGACAAATAGCCATCTAGATGGTTTTCTTTTACAGACAGCTAAAATGACCGTCTACATCAGACATAATTACTTCCCCAGCAACTCATGTCTGTTCAACCTAGTATAAGCTTTACCAATAACCACGAATCCAGTCCAATCAGCTCCTGTGTTATTTGAACTTCTTAACCCACTGGTTGGTATCACTGCATCACCACCAACTCCATCTTTTGCTCCATAATCCTTTCATTAATTACTCTTGTCCTTTGCATTTACCGATCTTCAGTGTAATATTTACTTTAACGAAAAGTACTTCCTCCAGTACACCATTAAAGCTTCATAACTTCATTTTTTTTTCTTTTGCCTTTACCTTGTCCCTAGACTAATTTTACTTATTCACTTTTGTCTACATATACGCGCTCCCCTTCTCTCACCAACTGATTCAAGAAATCTATGGAACACTGCTGATGGACGGAATAGCAAAATGAAAATGTAAATACATTTAACGAAAAGCTCAGAAAGAAATGAAATGCGGTGCCTGATCGAAAAGGGGTAGTCAACAAGAATTTTGTTATCTTTTGCACAACATTTTTTAAAGAAAGCGAATTTTTTACCATTTTTATGATGCCTACCAAGACTGGACACGAGGAAATCTAGGACTCAGTTATTAGAAAAGCTCATGATAAACTGACTGTAATAGGGGGTCAGTGAGCTAAGTTGAAGAAAGTTGAACAATATCTATGATTGGTAAAAATTTTGCGGCAAATAAGATATTTGCGAGAGAGAGAGAGAGAGAGAGAGAGAGAGAGAGAGAGAGAGAGAGAGAGAGAGAGAGAGAGAGAGAGAGAGAGAGAGGGGGGGGGGGGAATTCTTCACAAAGAATTTAATATGAACTGTATAAATTAAGAACATCAGTGACAAAATTGATGTTATTTCGGAAACCAGATAAATAAAACTTAACTCGAGAAAAATAATAATTTAATAAATGATTTTTACAACAAGAAACTCCAAAGTCATGTATATTACCCATAAATTACTCCTGAAAACCGAGTTTGTGAAAATTTTGAAAAACTGTGAGGTAAACATTAGAATGGAAAATGCAAATTTAATTGTTTCTTCGATCAATGCTTGTGTTGGAATCGAACGACTTCCGTTCAGATAGTAACATTTATTTACGAAACATCCCTGAGACAAGCCATAATATTAGGACATTTTCATTAGCACACCACTCATAAATTAGGCACGGAATGACGAATAACATCCCATATCACAAACGAACAGTACAGTTCAGGTTATGGATGGGAAAATTATTTGAATTGAATTAAATATAGAATTTAGGCCATGGGCAAACACTGGGACCTATGAGGTCATTCAGCGCTGAAACGAAAATTTACAGTAAAAGGTTTGAAAGGTGTAACAGGAAGAAAACCTCGCAGTTGCATTATGAATCAGTTGTTAGGAGAGGGTGGAAAGTGAATGGAAGAAAGAGAATACGAAAGGAGGTACAGTAAAAGAAACGAAAGGGTTCGCAGCTAGGGGCCGAAGGCAAGCTGCGAAGAACCTTATGTAATGCCTACAGTGCACCGCACGAGGTGCACTGACGGCACTACCCACCTACGCGGGATGAGAAAATGAGGGAAATACTGTAATGTGTATGGTCTTATACCGAATGCGTCATTTATTATTTATGATAAGGGTATAAAAATATTAGGAAAGCATAAACATACGTTAATCACTAATTGTAACGACCCGAGTGGGCCGTTATGCAGGTTCTTTAATATACTCAGGACGGGGCTGTCATGACTGACGGCAGATGCAACAAACAAAGGAGGGGAAAACAACAAAAACAATATAATGAGCTCAAAATTAATTTATTTACAATATTTACAAGTGAGTCAGGTCTGGTAAAAAGATAAAAACCATAAATACAAGAAAAAACCAAAAGGCAGCACTAAACAAAATCAAGTTAAAATAAATAAAAAAAGTAGCTTTAAAAAAAAATAGGCAAAAATAAACAACAGCAGGCAGAAAAAAAAACCAAACATACGTCCTCCATCGGGTCACCAAGACAGCCCTCAGCTGCACAACAGGGACAAGACCCCACAAACCAGAATACCCCGATGGAGACGTCAGGACAGCCTCACGCTGTCATCAAAGATGAGCAGCTCGTGGTCACACGACTACTCATGGTCACACTCCACCTCTACGACGTGCTCCACTTCGTAGGCGTGCTCCAATTTGCTGCTCAAAAACTCGACCAACGTCGACTCCAAAAAACTGCCTGCTGCTGCTGCCACTGCCGCTTCTTTTGCTGCCCTACCAGACCCGACTGCAGACAGAAAAACGGCAGCTCACCACGAAAACATCAAAACAAAAAAAAACTTGAAGGTAAGGAGGCAGCAATCCACAAAAGGGAACGAGCGGGGAACCAGCAGTTCCCGCAAAACCATCACTTAACGTGACACCTCCCCACCTAAAAGAAAAAAAAAAAAGATTATTTTTTTTTTTTTTACACTCATGATCCCCTCCAATGCCGTAACAACCCCGCCAGCCAAAACAGAGCCATCCTGTCACGGTCGCCATTGTAACGACCCGAGTGGGCCGTTATGCAGGTTCTTTAATATACTCAGGACGGGGCTGTCATGACTGACGGCAGATGCAACAAACAAAGGAGGGGAAAACAACAAAAACAATATAATGAGCTCAAAATTAATTTATTTACAATATTTACAAGTGAGTCAGGTCTGGTAAAAAGATAAAAACCATAAATACAAGAAAAAACCAAAAGGCAGCACTAAACAAAATCAAGTTAAAATAAATAAAAAAAGTAGCTTTAAAAAAAAATAGGCAAAAATAAACAACAGCAGGCAGAAAAAAAAACCAAACATACGTCCTCCATCGGGTCACCAAGACAGCCCTCAGCTGCACAACAGGGACAAGACCCCACAAACCAGAATACCCCGATGGAGACGTCAGGACAGCCTCACGCTGTCATCAAAGATGAGCAGCTCGTGGTCACACGACTACTCATGGTCACACTCCACCTCTACGACGTGCTCCACTTCGTAGGCGTGCTCCAATTTGCTGCTCAAAAACTCGACCAACGTCGACTCCAAAAAACTGCCTGCTGCTGCTGCCACTGCCGCTTCTTTTGCTGCCCTACCAGACCCGACTGCAGACAGAAAAACGGCAGCTCACCACGAAAACATCAAAACAAAAAAAAACTTGAAGGTAAGGAGGCAGCAATCCACAAAAGGGAACGAGCGGGGAACCAGCAGTTCCCGCAAAACCATCACTTAACGTGACACTAATGAAAAGTACACGATTAATTGTGGAGCCCTGTACCCTGGTAATCCGGGGATTCCGGAGGGAATCTGGTTTCTGGTGTTGCTGGGAATCTTCTGGTGCGCATCAGAAAGCAAGTAAAGAATGCGTCGAAGTGTCTTCGGCGCAATCGAGTTTCCTGCACAGCGTATAATGCTGTATGAAATTCTCAGTCACGGTCCATGAAACTCTCAGCTGAGGCCCATGAAACTTTCAGCCACGGCTCGTGGTGGCCTTTGTTGATGGTACTTATAGCGGTGCCAGATGCATAATCATGGCTAACTTTAACCTTAAATAAAATAAAAACTACTGAGTCTAGAGGGTTGTAATTTGGTATGTTTGATGATTGGAGGGTGGATGATCAACATACCATTTTGCAGCCCTCTAGCCTCAGTAGTTTTTGAGATCCGAGGGCAGACAGAAAAAGTGCGGACAAAAAGTGCGGAAGGACAGACAAATATCCATCTCAATATACAAAAAACTAAAACTGAATATCTTTGTTTTATAATAAGGATCTCTTTGCAGGTTTAATTGTGGAAGAATCTTTCTTGAATTATTTCCTACTTTATAATTCATAGCTTTCAGTAAAAACTATATAAAAAATAAAGTTAATAGTAACTGCGAAATAAAAAAAAAGGATAAAAAAAAGGTCTTCTGAATCTCTCATTTTCACATATTAATTCCTGGCATCGCTGCCATGCACAAAAATTCAGATTCAAATTCATAAACATCTCAATCAACTACAGTTGCTGAAGTTCGTCTAGGAAAGGAGAAAAAGGAAATGTAAAAATTCTGCATTAGATTTTACAGACAAATTGTCAGATCTCGCAAGAAATTCAATCGGATTTGAGAAGGATTCGAAAATCCGACTTGCAGGTAACTTTACGGTCTGAAATCCCCTTAAACCAGAAATGTCTCAATAATTAACTTTCCTTTCAAACTACCATAGATATAGTGTGCTCGACATTTTCGCTCTCTCTCTCTCTCTCTCTCTCTCTCTCTCTCTCTCTCTCTCTCTCTCTCTCTCTCTCTCTCTCTCTCTCTCTCTCTCTCTCTTCCTGGCTTAAGTTATTCTTTCAGTCAATTTTTACTGGGGGAAATGCTTACATCTGGCTATCTCACTCCATATTTTGATATTTTCTCTTACCGAATCTAACAGGTTTCAAAGTAATAGGGAATTCAAGCTGCATCAGTCATTACCTTCTTAATGGATGAAACTTTTATCGTTCGTTTTTCCTAAAAAAACAAAAACAACGTCGGAACCATCATAAGCTCCGGTCAACCAGTTTTCATCTCACTGGAATATTTCAAATAGGAATAATGAAGAGTTTCAATGATCAGTTCTTGATCGCTAAATCAGAATCCTCATAATTTAAGAATATTTTTTCTTTATATAATATAACAATACAATTATTTGTCGTAGACGAATGCCGAAGGAATAGGGAAAGAAAAGAAAAGACGGAGGCACCTAGTAACAGGAGGAAAGTTATGAAATTAAAAATGAAACCAGGAGGGAGAAACGAATTCGAGAGCATTCAACTCGAACATATGATTATCATACGCATCATAAAAATAGCCTTCAGGTGCCCAAACAATCAATATCGATATATCAGAGCCAATACTACAAAAATTCTCATACTGAAGAACTACTTCACGACTGCTTTTAGGCTTTGCAGTTTCTTCAGTTTCAATGAAAAAAAAATCATTACAAAAAATAAGACAAAATAAAAATAAACTGTGTTGCTTTCCTCAGCATCAGTTTTCCCCACTGTCACTTCAGCTTTATCGTCCAGACTAATTTTGTCTAGTCCGCCACTGGCTGTTTCAGCCTTCACATCGCAGAGCAACTCAACTGGAATTCACAGTGAACTCGTTCGCGAAAATGGTAAACCATTTGACAGCAGCCTTAGGAAGGTAAAAACTAACCCCCGGAAGGCAAGCTCTGGGAAAAGCTGCCAAGGTGTTCTTGTCTGTGCGGGAGAATCGACAGGAGAAATGGAGAGAAAGTGCGCAAAATGACTGAGTGAATCTGACTCCCAGGAACGTTAATTAATACTTCACACAATTCCCAAGTCTCTTTGAAAGATCACTAGATGACAATGAAAGTAAATTATTTTTCGAAGCAAAGATCGACATTAATTTTCTTATTCTGTCCTTGATGTGGCCCTTTGGATGTGATTTGGGCCGCATTAAATGAAAAATTTTACAGAAAATCTTTCATATAAAATAACTGATCCGTGTACCTTCTTGGTCGTCTAAACGAGACTGCTTTTTTTTTTTTATCCCTCACTCACCTTACCATCTGTCTTCATTCTTAATCAGAATCCTTCTGTACACCTTTCTTGGTATACTAAGTAAAGCCGTCACTGTTATCCTTAGTATCCTCCATCATCTTTTCCCATAAGCGAAGGAACAGGTAATCCTCTCATACATTCTTTAATGACTTTTCGTCACCCATACATACCAGACACACGACGATCAGCCACTCAAACCCACATTCCCACATTCGCCACCATGCCACTGGTAATCATCCCACCTATACTTGATGTTTTTACATCCGCAGACTATGAAATTCCCTTATATTGCAAAATTAACGCTCTAGACCAGGGGTTTTCAACCTGGGGTGCGCGTACCCCAGGGGGTACGCCAAGGGTCAGTTAGGGGGTACGCTTTCCCCATGGTTCGTTAGGGTTAGGGGCCTGGCCGCACATTGACTGCATAGCCACAGGTAAATAATTATAAAAAAAAATTTTTTTCTTTATTTTTTATGGAATTCTTTGTGTTTACAATATTATTGGGTATGTCAGGAGAGTTGTGTACTTACTTCCCTTCAGTACAGTACTTGCAAATATACACAATGGAATATTTTTTTCTGCGTTTGTTTTGTTTTTCTACTTTATACAAAGTGAAGGGGGTACATTATTGACATTAAAAATACCCAAAAGGGTACGTAGGGAGAAAAAGGTTGAAAACCCCTGCTCTAGACTGACACACCACAATAAACAAGCGAAGCTTACTAGTAAGATACTACAATAACTACCATACTTGTGCTATGTAAACTGAAGGTATTACGATTACCCAGAACCAATTCGAGAACCTATCTTGGTCATACAGCACACCCACTAAACTCCCAGCAGTTATCTTGCACGCAATGTGCTACGGAAAGTAATCTTAGTACATAATACAGGAGTTTGCAATCAAAATTATGAAAACGGTGACGTATTCATAATCTTAAGTCCATCCATTTCCATGTCACCTGGAATCGTAGCATTGTGAAAACGAATGGTGCTCGTCACGTCAAAACTGAAGGCCGAATTAAACAAAAGCTTAGTTTGTCAAATTCACACAACACACTTTCGAGTTAGGAATGGAATGGAATGGAATATAGAGTTTAGGCCAAAGGCCAAGCACTGGGACCTATGAGGTCGTTCTGCGCTGGAAAGGGAATTGAGAGTAGGTAGGTTTGAAAGGTGTAAAAGTTAAGTATACCTTAGTTTTACCAGACCACTGAGCTGATTAACAGCACTCCTAGGGCTGGCCCGAAGGATTAGACTTATTTTACGTGGCTAAGAACCAACTGGTTACTTAGCAACGGGACCTACAGCTTATTGTGGAATCCGAACCACATTATAGCGAGAAATGAATTTCTATCACACGAGGAAAACCTCGCAGTTGTATCATGAAATTATTGTTAGGAGAGGGTGAATAGCAAGATGGAAGAAAGATAATATGAATGGAGGTATAGTAAAAGGAATGAAAGGGGTTGCAGCTAGGGGCCGAAGGGACGCTGCAAAGAACCTTTAGTAACGCCTACAGTGCACCCCGTGAGGTGCACTGACGGCACTAGCCCCCTACTGGGATTTAGATTTAGATGCCTTACCCGCCCCTAGATATCACGGTCATGAACACTTTCGAAAATATTTTAAACTGAATGCAAATAAATCATAGAGACCAACTTATGGAATGTTAAAAATCTATCGAGCCTTTATATTGTACAGGAAAATATTTAAGGTGTGTGTTTATCAATATGTTTTATATTTTAATGCTAAGGTCGTCTTTTTGTTGAAAGAAAGTGAGTGACAAAAACTCATTTGGAAGACGAATAGAACAGCTCATATGATTAATGGAAAATTGAGTGTTAAAGTATAACGTACAATTTTAAATAGCTCTGCTTTTTTGTAACGGTCTATGGATGCTGTTTCAGAATAAAGTAAAAATACATTGTATAAATGAAATTCCATACATTATTAACTATTTTTCTATATATGCATCACTCAGTATTGCTTCCTCAATACCTGAAAATCACTTCTCATTTTCATTTTTTTACTGTAGTCATTTAATCACTTCGTTTTGTTCATGAAAATATTAACTCAGCAACTCATTTATTCTTTTACTGGTGCTTTCATAATTCAATTTCCTCTTTATCAGTGTAGTATCATGCCACGATCGTTTTCTCTACTCCAATATTACACCGTGGTCTAATAAAATCCTTATACAAAGATGAAAGTTTCCAATGGATTAAATGTAAGTTTATTCGCAGAAGTAAAAACAATTTTATGGCTCGGTGACGTGATTCCTAGATATCTTGGGGATTCTGTGTGTGTGTGTGTGTGTGTGTGTGTGTGTGTGTGTGTGTGTGTGTGTATGTGTGTGTGTGTATGAGTGTCTGTGTCTGTGTCTGTGTCTATGTGCGTGTGTGTGTGTGTGTATGTGTGATTATTAACTTACTAACTTTCTCTCTTTAGTCTCGTTTTTCTCTTACCAGAAAATTTGGCCCATCTCTCATTCGTTAGCATGAAACTGTTCTCACGATTTTAATATGGTCTGTCAGTTATACTTATATGATATGATATAAAACAATATACAGTATACTCTTCACCTTTCCTTATAAAAATAAAGAAAAATGCTAAACCATAGCATGCAATAAGAATTCCTTCTAAGATTCCCGAAATCTTTATATTCAAGAGATGAAGTTTGCCATAAAATTCCCGAAAAGTTAAATGAGCTAAGTAAACCCGAGGGTGTTAAAGAAAAAAAAATGAGGTCCCGGATGTTTAAGGATCTTTACGGAACCTGACGAATGCACAAGGAGGGCAATTTGGCATCTTGCAAAAAATTACATTAGTCATGTTACTGCACTGATGGGAGACATCAATGAGGTACTAAGGCGATGGTGGGTAAGGAGAGAGAGAGAGAGAGAGAGAGAGAGAGAGAGAGAGAGAGAGAGAGAGAGAGAGAGAGAGAGAGAGAGAGACTGTACACATATACATGCATCTATATAATTGCTTATATTTATATCTAAGCTTACATGGTTGTCTTAGTATATTTACCGTCAAAAGTTAGAAATTTTTTAATGTAAACACAGTAAAAACTTTACAGTATCTAATAGGCAAGTAAATAATGTCATATTACAAAATAAGCATTTAGCGTTGTGACTAGCTCTCTCTGTGAGTGGTGTTAGTCAAGCGTCTTATATTTAAAGGCCATTTATCTAAAGGTACAGTACGCTGGCAAGTAATGAATAAAAGAGAGTGGGAATGAAAGTAGAAGAGAGAGAGAGAGAGAGAGAGAGAGAGAGAGAGAGAGAGAGAGAGAGAGAGAGAGAGAGAGAGAGAGAGAGTAGCAGAACCAACATATATGAATTTACTCTATTTATACATGAGTTGAATGTTACAATCACCAAATAGATCCCTACAAGGTAGAAGCCATAGGAAAAATCCCAAATAAAAATTATGCTCTAGTCCCTTAGTAAGCGACCCCGGGGACCCACCCACCATGCAACCAAGACTAATGGGCAAAGCCGCTGTCTCGTCTACTCGGAACAGAATATGGAATTAAGGGTGACATGGATGAAGCTTTAGGCCCTTTAATCCTCCAGTCCATCAGCCCCTATCCCCTGGAGAGGGGAGGCTTGTACACAGGGGAGAGGGGACGCTTGTATAAGCCATATTTCCAAAAATGAAGGTAGGAAGAAAGGAAAACTGAACGGCACAAAGAATGGACTTTGAAGTCGTAAACTAGACAGTCAAGTGGAAAGGGACGCTACCATATTTTACTAAATAAAGCATTTTCAAGCAATGTATCGAAGCATTTCCTGTATAGAAAATACGTGACAAATCGGAACTTCTCGCCGTGAGTGTTTATGGGTATAGCAGGTAGGAAGCGGGAATAAGCGCTGAGTTATGTAATAAAAAAAAATGAAACAGATTATGTAAGGTATAGTTGCCGGATAGGGGAGATTGGACACAGGAGGGTGAACAGGGCAGTCAAGATAGAAGTGAGACAGATACATTAGGAAATAATAAAATAACGTGAAGAAGGTGAACCAAGACTTTAGGGAGAATAAAAAAAGTTATGGTAAGACTATGACCGAGAAATTAAAACAGACAGCAGTAAGAATGATAGAGGAAGGACAGTGCATATATAGACGATGAAGATGGTGTGTAGATCAAGTGTTGTTAAGGAAAAGACAAGTAAGAAGTTTTGAAGGGAAAGAGTTGCACATAGCATAAATGGAGTGGCAATGTGTAGATTGCTGAGAATAATGGTACAGAAGATAAGAATAATGCGGGCAATTTAAAGCCTTCACAATGAAAGTCAGTCGTTTGGCAGGATACGTGGGTAGGGAAGTGACTGGTGTGGAATGGAATATAGAGTTTAGGCCAAAGGCCAAGCACTGGGACCTATGAGGTCATTCAGCAATGGAAAGGAAACTGTGAGTAGGTAGGTCTGAAAGGTGTAACAGGAGGAGAACGTCGCAGTTGCACTATGAAATAATTGTTATGTGAGGGTGGACAGCAAGATGGAAGAAAAGTAATATGAATGGAGGTACAGTAAAAGATATGAAAAGGGTTGCAGCTATGGGCCGAATGGAAGCTGCAAAGAACCTTTAGTAATGCCTATAGTGCACCCTGTGGGGTGCACTGACGGCACTATCCACCTACGGGGGTGGCTAGTGTGGAGTAAAAGCGGGTGTGAGATGAGGGTGTGTTATGTCTCCTTGGCTATGCAATATCTTCATAGGTAGACAGATGCAAAAAGTCAGAGAAGGGGCAGCAGATGTAGATGCAAAGGTGTCAGATAAAAATGTAAGCCATGAACTGAGCATGGAAATACTTAAAGTTAGTAGATGATACAGTACTCAGCAACAGTGAAGTTATAAGGTTATATGGAGAGCAAGACGACAGGTCAATGTGCACTGATGCATAGCAGAGTAATGGAAGCGGCTGATTCATATAAGTATTTGAGGGGAGTCGTACAGTCTATAAACAAGAGAGGTAACATCCCCTGTGCAAGTGACTGAGAGAAGTTTGGAACTGTCTGAGAAGCAAAGGCGAAAATGAATTTAAGCAAATGAACAAAAAATGACTGAAGCTGTAAAGGTAAAATGTTAGTGTAGAATGTGCGGTGTAAGGTGATACAGTGTGAAGTATGGAGATTGGCAAAAGGGGTAAAAAGGTTAGCTTAGGATGAATTAGAGTATTCAGAGTTGCTTCGGTCATATATTGAAAGAATTGTGGAGAACAGGTTAATGAAGGGTGAATAATTCAGATGTTTTGTGGGAAAGGAGGAAAGGAAGACCTGGAGAGGGTTGAGTAAGTGGCAGGAAAGAAGTATTTGAAAGGAAAGGGCTTTAATATCTTGGAGGTGTAGGAATGCATGCAAGACAACGGTGGAAGGCGCAATGTGAGCACTGAAACTCGACGCGCCACCATATTACCCTTGTACGTAGATTTAAGTAGTTGATGCAGTGGAAGTTTTACTGCACAACAAGTGGTTCATCTGTGATTACCAGGTATCCAGATCTGCAATATCTGTCGAATTTCGCAAAACTGAAAGACATTGCATGTCTTTGTTACTGATATTTTTTTTTTTTTTAGTATTCTAGGATGCTCTTCAGACGAGATAATTTATAGTTTCAAAGATAAAGAGAAAATTCTGTTCGCAACCAAGTCAATGTACGGCAAGAAACCCAACAACAATAACAATTCAGACATCTTTAATAAAAGTTACGAAGCGTACAGGGAAAACCTATGAAGCTGCACATCGGCGTGTCTCCAGTTTAATTAGTAATGTCTTCATAGCGTGAAAAGGAAGATATTGATTCTCAGCGTCAAGGCGCAGCTGTAACCAAGTAATGTTCTGAGTAAGAACCACTCTCACATGCTTCATTTCCTTTGATACGTAAATGAATCAATTTTATTTGCGGCTGGTTTTAGTATCAACTCTCACCTTTAACTGGTTACACTAGGAGAGGGAATCTCTTCAAGTAGGATGGGAATGTGAAGGGCTGGTATGAATGTATGTGTGTGTGCACCAGAGAGAGAGAGAGAGAGAGAGAGAGAGAGAGAGAGAGAGAGAGAGAGAGAGAGAGGTCAGACCATCAGAACATACGATTCGCATATTGTAATATCTTTCTCGAGGTAAAACAGTACTCCACACTTCAATAACTTTTTTATTATGTGCGCCCATATAGAACAAGAGAGAGTAATTCGTTAGTGCGAGTTCAGAAATCGAAATGTTAAATCAAAGACCTCGCGGTCATATTACAGACAAAGTCCCTCAGGAAAAGTTAGTTCGTCGCTATTTGACTTTATCTTCAGTGATTCCGTAAAAGAATAAACATCTCCAGGTCCTATTTTATTTCCTCTCCTCCAGTTTTACCTTCCGTTTTCTTTTACTTCGTTTACATACAATTCTTTGTTGATTTATTATTATTGTCTGTGTCATTTTGGAGTAATTGATTTCTGTACACGAGATAAAATGTCTCACCTATTGTTTTTCTTTCCTTCACACATAGTTAACACATGGTCCAAAATGTTTTTTCATATATGTTAGTTTTTTATATAATATGCACTGGCCCCATTTATGAAAAAGAGAGCGAAAGACAGAAGGCAAGAAAGAATCCTACGCTATATGAATTAAATTATGTCAGCATTTCAAAATCAAGTAATAGTTAAAATAAAAATCAACAAACAGAAACTATAGTTTATTTTCGGAACGACTCCACGACTGTGACTGCTAAGATATATTATGAATTCTGATTTAGGTTCTAAAAACAAAAATTTTTTCACCACATAATCCAAATGAAATATTACTATTAAGTTCTGTTATTGTTGATAATATTTTGTTGGTGGCGTTTTATAACATAAAGACCTCGTCGAGTAATTACGGTTGTTGAAATACAACACAAAGGTAAGTAACAGAAAACAGAAAATTAATGGGAAAAAGAGAATTAAGTTGACTCTCAGGAAGCGGGAGAGAGAGAAAAAAAAAGCTGAGAAAAATGCCAGAAGAGTCTATCAAGAAACGCCAGGAATAGAATTCAGAGCGAAGGTAAATTCCGTCGGACACCGAAGAAGAATTCGAAGAAAATATCCTGAGGGTGAAAAGGTTTAATGTGATTCGTGTGTTAGCAGTCGGGAGATGGGCCAAGACCAGAGAAGAAATGTGGTACAAAATGGGTCGCTTGTGAAAACAGCCTGATATTTTTTTAACATGTATCTAGATGACGATGCGGATGAAAATCTTCCCGAGTTGGGGAAACACAAACACACATGTTATGTATGTATGTATGCATGCATGTGTGTGTGTGTGTGTGTGTGTATATATATGTATATATATATATATATATATATATATATATATATATATATATATATATATATATATATATATATATATATATATATATATATATATATATATATATATATATATATATATATATATATATATATATATATATATATATATGCAGGGTATTTCGAAATTAGAGGCCCCCCCTCTACAGCATAAACTACAATTGATATGGACAAAACAAAAGTAATTCAGAACAGGTATTTAAGTTTCTCTCCAAGTATTTAATATTTTGTGTGGCCTACATCTGCCTGTACCACAGCCGGCATTCTTGAGGGGTATGATTTCAGCAAATCGCAAAAAAGCTGAGACTCAAACTCCATTTCCCTGAGCACTTTGGTCACCTCTCCTCGCAGGTCATCGAGGCTTGGTATACCATCATAGTTCACTGTGCGTGCTTCAACACGATCCTTTAAGACACTACCAATGTTTTCACACACATTAAGGTCAGGGGAGCTACCTGGAAATTCACTTGACGAGAAGAAATCGATACCACTGTTTTGAAGCAGTTCCTGTGTCTGAATAGCCTTGAAACATGGTGCCTTATCATGCAAAAATGTGACTTCTTCAACAGATAACACATTTTCAGGATCTTTGAGGAAAGGAAATACTCCACCAGTAAGCACAGTTTCTCTGAAGTATTCGCCATTCCATGACTGTCCTTTTTCTTTGGTGATCCACATTAACCGTTTGGCTGTGAAAAAGAGAAAAATTCCCAAACATTCAGGAAATTTCACAACTTGGCAATAGCGCACATCATCGCTGATATCATCCAACTTTGCAGCCCAAATGATGTCATTTTTATGATTTGGCTTCCTGGCTGTGTAAATGAAGAATTCATCTGATGTGGCAACATGGAGAAGTCAGATTCATCCCAATCTTTAAGAAATGAACCACAAAACCGTGCACAGTCTTCTCTCTGTTGCTGAGTGATGTTGGGCTTGCTGATAACATGAAATGGCTTGATACCAGATTTTTTCAACTCACAATATACAGCACTATAACTTCTCTTCTTTCCCCTTTTTGTTTCTAGTTCAAGTGCCAATTTACGAAAAGACTTTCTTGGTCTACCCACTGCCTCAGCTATGATGTCTTTTGACTCCTGAGAAAGGACTTCAGGCCTTCCAAGATTCTCACTCTTTTCGCAATGACAGTCATGTGGATTTTTGTTCCAGTTTCTTTTAACAAAGGATTCATCTCTTTTAATGTATTAAGCTATCCAGGAACCTGAAATGAAGGATGCGCCAGCATCCCTGGCCTCTCTGAAGGTTATAGCCCGGATTTGGTCAATACAACTGATTTCCTCCGAGTCGTTAGCCATGGCTGTATCTAACTCCGTCACTCAGTCTGAAAATACGAGAAATGTAAAATGAAAAGTAGCTTAATAGAAACTTAAAATAATGTACTTGTAGGTAGGCTATAGCAGAAAACTTCATAACTTTCCATTTGTTCTGTGGAGGGGGGCCTCTAATTTCGAAACACCCTGTATATATATATATATATATATATATATATATATATATATATATATATATATATATATATATATATATATATATATATATATATATATATATATATATATATGTGTGTGTGTGTGTGTGTGTGTGTGTGTGTGTGTGTGTGTGTGTGTGTGTGTGTGTGTGTGTGTGTGCGTAAGTAGAGAGAGAAACGTCAATAGATTAAGAAAATCTATTTTTTACATTTTTTTACATTTTTATTGACCTGAGGAAAATACGAAATAATCTAGATTACAAAAAGTTATTGTCCGTACAATTTACAAGAAAAACA
>JANJGK010000005.1:18870495-18890495 GCA_039081455.1 Macrobrachium rosenbergii | reverse complement strand
TAAAGTTAGCTATGATCGTACGTCTGGCACCGCTATATGTACCAACAACACAAGCCACCATCGTGCCGTGGCTGAAAGTTTCATGGGCCGAGGCTAAGAGTTTCATGGGCCGAGGCTAAGAGTTTCATGGCCCGTGGCTGGGAGTTTCATTCAGCATTATACGCTGTGCACAAAAGTCGATTGCACCGAAGAAACTTCAGTGCATTTTTAACTTATTTTCTATTTCAGCTACGGTATCATAACCGGTGGAAGCAGCAGACAGGCACTACGTTCATCACCATTAGACACGGTCGTCCTTGTAGCGACCCACAGGTTCTAAGGTTCTACTCTTATTAGTGTCCATACCTCGGTTTTCTTCAGTGAGGTTGCCTCCCTTGCACTCTAGCTAGGAAGTAATACTGGGAGCCGCTGCAGACTAGGAGTTGTTGGTGGGGGGGGGTGCGAATAACTTGGCTTCCCAGCTTAAATTTCATAAATCAATCAATTAGTCAATACAGGCTGAATTCCATCAAGACCAGTTCACTCGATCCTGACACATCCAGCTAAAGTGCATGCGCGCAAACACCCACGCAGACGCGAATTAAAAAAAAAAAAAAAACAGTCTTCGTTGGCGGAGGCAAAAATGTCGAATGAATGCAACTCATAAGATTCATCCCATGAAATAGAAAGAAAAGCATCTCCATTCAAATTCGAAGCTCCGGAGAATCGTAGAAAGAAATCGCAAAAAATAAATCCGGCGAAAAGGAAAGGTAAAGGATGGCCTCTGTGTTTTGCACTGTCCGAATTGATCTCATATTTTCCTGATTTTTCTTTCCCAAAACTTTAAATTCATCCTGTATCTAATGCACAAAGTTTTTTTAATTCTCACTCTTCCAATGTTAGGTGTAAAGTTTGTAGGTCTTCACATTTGTCATCAACGCTCTTGATGTGGGATTCTGAATGTAAAATATGACACATCTCGCTGCAGTTTTGTTCTTATAAGTGAAAGAGAGAGAGAGAGAGAGAGAGAGAGAGAGAGAGAGAGAGAGAGAGAGAGAGAGAGAGAGAGAGGTACAAATGGACAATTTACGAACACGTTTTTCTGAGACCGAATATTACCTTAAAAAATATGACCAGGAATTAAACGAATGCGTTAATGAACATTCCTTCCCTCTCTTCCTTTCCCGGATCCAGGGTGCTTGATATATTTCTTGTTCCCAATTTTATCGTTTCTATGTTACTTAGAGCAATTCTCAAAGGAAAAGTATTAAGTAAGGATTAGTAGTTTTGCCAGTATTTAGAGTAGTATTTCTTGGTTGTTAAAACTGAATGCATTGTACTGGGAAATTCTCAACTGGGAGAATAATATGCCCAGAAACAATATCGTTACGGCCTCGAATATTCATATGAAAAACGAATTTCTCGCTCCTCCGAAGATTACTGCCATTTTCACAGATCATACATTTTCACATATAAAACAAAATAATATATAAAAAAAAAAACGATGATCATGAAACTACTGAGTACCTGTAAATACTTTCTTACCAAAGTTGTACGGGTTAAGATACATCTAACTCCGCTGTTAATAAATACTAAGATGTTGATGGATATACAATTATATTTAGGATTATACAAAGTCCTTTACTTCCCTAATAACTATACCCCCTTTTATCACTTCTCTTGTATTCCTATATCGGATTTAATCCTGTATGCATCGAGGAATCTTTTTTTTTTTTTTTTTTCAAAATTCAGACATGATAGATTTGACCTTTTCCTAGAATGCAGACTTCCTATTTGTTTCCGGGATATGCTTCTATGGTACTGCCTGATTGAAATCTCGTTGTTCTTAACTATCTATACTAATGATATTAGTGTCGATAATTATGTTAACAGATCGAGGAACAGTACTGGCAATGTAATTTTAAAGGGACTAATAAAGAAGTGTTCTGGAGAAGAATGCCAGGAGCCATATTGAACATCTATATCTGCTGCTGTACATGTACTAAGTCTCTTATATAGCAAACTGTGAATGTGAAGGACACCTATCATCATTCAGTGTACTTATTCCCTTCGTTAAGAAGGAAATACTTCGTAGCAATTCTAATAATACTCGGCTTTACGAATGTATTTAGGACACACGCACATTGTATATATATATATATATATATATATATATATATATATATATATATATATATATATATATATATATATATATATATATATATATATATATATATATATATATATATATATATATATATATATATATCTTGTCATAATATCTCTCTTTTTCTAAATTCATATCCACCATCCCTGGTATATTAAGCATTGTTACGCTTCTGAAATTATTAGTTTTTCTATCAAATTCACACTTACACAAAGGTACAATAGTACCTCTTACTTATTTCTTTGAAACCTTTCTCTCATCTAGATATATCTTACATTCTCTAGTTAGCAAATCAATGACACTATAGCTACTATACCACAGCATCTCATTTATACTCCCGTCGAATTTTAGTGGATTTCCGTTCCTCAACTTCTCAGTCATAAACATTCTCAAAGTGACACTAACTTCTTCCACATTCCTGCCATTGACATCTTCCTCTCTTCTTTTCTAAGCATAACACAAAATACCCTTTTCATGGTCGCTTCTTTCATGTAGGTGCATCTCAAATAATCCCTTATTCTACACTAAACTATCTCTTCATCATTCTACAACTTTCTATTTTTATTTCCTCTTTCTACACTCCATTACCGGCAAGCACTCTTTTCTGACCTTTGACCCCATCCTCAAATTTTGCATGGTCCTCATCTCTTGCTCACTTTTCATATAAAAGATAATTAAGACGAATATTTGTATTGTATACAACATTGGGGAATACTGATTTGTTTTAAGACCAAGAAAAAATCACTAACTTTACAAACATTGCTTCACAAATTATCAGTGGCATGCAAGATCCTTGGCCCTACCTTTAATTCTAAAAAAAAAAAAAAAAAATGGAGTTATACAACGCACGCTGGATCAGAGATTGGATTTTGCTGACTTAAAATACTGTCATTTTTGTGTTATACTAGTTCAGTTCATTCCTCAAACCAATGGTATAATTTTTGTTGCGAGTTATCCTGCCGATTTTCTATGGCGTACGGGGATCATCCATCTATGTCTACCAAGTC
The DNA here is from genome assembly GCA_039081455.1 of Macrobrachium rosenbergii. Lineage (NCBI taxonomy): Eukaryota > Metazoa > Arthropoda > Malacostraca > Decapoda > Palaemonidae > Macrobrachium > Macrobrachium rosenbergii. The sequence goes on along the minus strand of JANJGK010000005.1, from coordinate 18,887,339 downwards.
AGGGGGCAAGATACATTTAATTTTCATTGCTTAAGCAAGAACTTCCAAACATTAGCCTCTTCATACACCTATACAAAACATCAAAAGCAATAAGTCGAGCCCAATTTCATGTTCTTCCTGGATATGAACATTATCAGCGGGCCTAAATCTTATAAATATTTTGTTGATATAGGATACGAGTATACTTAAAATATTAAAGCAATAAAAAGAAAACAGGATATGCTTCAGCAAATACTGCAAGTTCAAACGGGGAATAAACAGTAACAATTATAATTCACCTCATTATAACTGGCTTCACACTTAAACATATTACATAAAATCAGTCTCCACATATACAAAATCTACAATGAAATATATTACTGAATTACGGCCAGAGGAAATTGCATTAGATTAAGGTCTCACAAAGGCAGTTACGAATGTCTCTGCAGAAGGAATATCAAACAGCAGATACACGCGAGCGCTTAGGGCAAAGGAAAAGAGAGAGAGAAGAAAAATGATTTTGGTGCACAAGCGCCAACCAGCTATGTGTTTATGAGATTAAACCTTCCATGTTGATGTTGCATTTGAATGCAACGGAATGGCGATATTGCAACAACCTGCAGCAAATGTAATTTGGGTCTTATTATGGAGTACTGAGGTGAAGGTGCGGGATTTGAATTAAATATTTTTTGACTGGCTTTTCTTGTTTTATTTGAATGGGGGTTCTTCGTCGGCTTCGCGCAGCTAAAGGGAATTGTTTGCAAAGAAATAAAGTGTGAGTTTTCTTTTTTAAAAACATTGCTTACACATTTCAAATGTTTTCATTCATTTCTCCCCGATGTAATATTTGCATCTACTTTTATTCCAGATTTTGCTAAAATTGTTCCATATTTGAACTATAAATAATCCTTTACACAGTTAGGTGGAATCTAAAACAAAATACAAAAAGCAACTTGAAAAATTGGATTCATTAAGAAAAGATTAGAGATGAGTCAAAAAAACCAAAGAAGCAAATCCTTTGCGTAATTCTAAAACAAGTTAACAGGAAGTAAGCGAGAGACAAATGAAATAATACCGAGTCACTTACTTGTTATTGTTGGTCATAAACGTCTAGAAACCTAATGACTGAAGTGACAAAGTTTGTTCCATGGGGACTTCGCCTCCTGAAGATCAACAACGTCAGGAAGCGAAATAGAAAATGCAACAACTAAGAGAAAGCCGACTGATCTGAAAAAGATAAATCAACATCCAGCGTCCATCCTCTCTAGTATATAATCCCATATCTGAAAGCTACAATCATAATCATCACCTCTTCTTGAGATAATACCCCGTAGGGAAATAGTGCCGTCAGTGCACCTCACGCGGTGCACTGTAGGCATTACTTAAGGTTCTTTACAGCGTCCCTTCGGCCCCTAGCTGCAACCCCTTTCATTGCCTTTATGTACCTCCATTCATATTCTCTCTCTTCCGTCTTGCTATCCACTCTCTCCTAACATTTGTCTCAGTGCAACTGCGAGCTTTTCCTCCTGTTACACCTTTCAAGCCTTTCTACTCTCAATTTCCATTTCAGCGCTGAATGACGTCATAGGTCCCAGTGTTTGGCCTTTGGCCTAAATTCTATATTCCATTCCATTCTTGAGATAATATACTTTGTGCTGCAATATATTCAACCATGTTGAGTAAACATATCTCGGATGCAAACCCCACATTACTCTTTTTCTCTCACTATCAATATCAATGCACTCATTAAGCAAATGGAAGGCCGTTTCCAAATTCCTACTGGGGTGGAGCAATTCGGACACGTTCTGTTAGAGTCAAGGTATCTTGGGTTGCCTTGGCAGAAAGTTAGGGACTGAATCTAGCGGTTGAAAGGAGATAGTTCAAGAGATAGTTACGGCCGAATAGCTCTTTTTGTGGCAAATTCTATGTCATCTTTCAAAAGCAAGGTACTTCTTGATTGCAAGCACCGTGATAATCTTGTAGAATAGCAGCTTAAGGGTTAAAATTAAATTTTTTAGTACATGCTGTTTTTAATTTTCTCAACTTTACGAAATCGTTTACCTGTGCAGTTTTGTTTTCCCCCGGAATCATGATTGTACCATGCGGCAACTTTTGAATTGACGTCTCCTGGTACAATTGTCATAAACAGCAATAAAAAAAAAAAAATTACTGTTTGCATCTCTACGCACGGCTGTGTTCAATGGGAAATATGCAATCTGTGCAAATGGCTATCTTCTTGCAATTTCTGGACAATGCACATACCATCAGTGATGCCAGGTGGATGTTGGACATAACTTTAATTAATCATACAATTTTCAGATTCTCTGGAAAGAGCTGGTTTATTTATTATTCTTAGTAAACCATCTAGTTTTGATAATGCCTTTAGAGTGGACCGAAAGAATACAATGATCATACAGCAGAAGAGGCTTTTATCAGCTGTAAGGGCACTATCTCTTTCCAAGTATAATATTCCCTTCTTTTTTATGATAGGGAATGGCTACATTCTCTCTGTGCTAATTGTCACAAAATTCATCTTGAATAATTCATTCTCCGAATGCTCCGCTCTGAACTTCAAAAATGACTCATAGACAATTTCATGATTCTGAAGTGTGCTAGATGTTATCTCTGATGGCGCAACAATCCCTATTCATAGGCTGACCAAGGCCAAGAGAGACAAAGTCTACCCAATTGGGGTAACTACGCAATAAGGAGGTAAACAAAGCTCCGCCTACTTGGGAGATTTTAGGCGAAGTGGGCAGACCTTGTCTCTCTTGGCCTTGAGGCTAACTATATCTGTCTGATCTGAACTTATACGATTTACCCAGCTTCTGTCTATTGGCTCCACAAAAGCTAAAACATCTGATTCCACTTTCCCCATGTCGGGCTTTAGAGGACCTACAGATGGTATCGGTGGTTCTCGGAGGTTTCATTGCCTGCCAATATTTGGCTTTACTATTTAATTCTTACGTTCATGTCTTTGAAATTCTGTTGTGCTTTATTTCTAATTCTATGTTAAAAATAACCGTTTGTGCATTACTGAAAAAATACATGATCAGTTAATGTGAATAAGACGGTAAATGATATTTATCGACACTGATATTTGCAGAGGAAAACTTGACTAAAAGTTACCGTCATTTGACACAAATGTGGACCAAAGCAATATCCAAAGAATTCTTTGGATATTGGACCAAAGGTAGTGACCACGGACAGTCTCCGTTGCTGTTATGCTCAACTTGCGTAATAAGCTCTTGTGGGATCATAAAACTTAACTGTAATAATCATAATATTATTTTTATTAAAAGCTAAATAATTCTTACATTCCGGCACTAATTCTGCCTGGCTTACTTTTTTAACAATACAAATCGTAAAAGAGGTAAATTTTTACATTTTTTTTATATCGTAGCATATATGTATTTTTTCTGATTGTTGTTTATAAATTTATATGAAGAAAAACTAATGGCATAATTTGCTTTGAAAAACTAATATTAAAACCGAGGAAGTAACTATCAGGCAATCTTTCAAGAAGAATTTTTCTTTGAATTTTATAAATAAATGTGGAATTCACGTGTAACGGTTTCTTCAAGACGACTGACTGAATTTCAAATACCTTTCTTTCATTTTAGTTCAGATTTCTCAATACATCTTTTACTTTTTCTTGGAAGTTTCCGATACCTTGTAGAAGTTAAGTATATCTTAGTTTAACCAGACCACTGAGCGGATTAACAGCTCTCCTAGGGCTGGCCTTGTAGGGTTGAATATGTAGCGCACTCTTAAAAATATATAATATTCAGCCCTTTAGGCCGAATGTCATCGTGGTTTCTCTACTTTGACTAATACGCCTTTCACGCCAAAGGAATTTAAATAAACTTTTTATTTCATCCCCGGCAGGTTTTTAAGCTTTCAGAAATAGGGCAATGCACTATAATCATCCGCTTTTTTTGTTTGTTTGTTTTCTGTAATAGAAAACTATATTGTGACGGCTTTGTCTGTCCATCCTCACTATTTCTGTCCGCCCGCAGAGTCTAGAGATACACTGACGGAGTGAGTGCTGGCCGGTCGTGCCTGATAGTTTTATACAGCATTTTGTATATAGCATTATATGTTGTACAGAGAACTCGATTGCGCCGAAGAAACTTCGGCGCATTTTTTACTTGTTTATAACCAATAAAATCATTATTATCAAGTAGTTTAATCAGACCAACTGAGTTAAAACAATAGCCTCGCATGGGACTGGCCAGAACAAGCAATCGCACTCCAATTGCCGATTACTAGGCACAAGAACGCAAGACTTGATCCAACGTTATGATATGTTACAAATTTGAGGAATTCCCTATTCTGGTGTTCCAATACCTCCCTCCTGGTTGTTCAGAATTCAATTCATCTGTCGTCCGGTACTGGACCACCGGTATCTAATTCCTGAACAGAATTGAACTTAGGGAGACACATGAGTGTCTTGCATTCCAAAGGTATTATGGCTCAATGTAAAAGAAATGGAATAGTCGCCATGTTGGTTTTCCTTTTATTTTACTGTTTCCATATTCTTTAATAACTGACGTTTTGCATTAGAGATATTTATAGCTCCTGTTTCTTCATACACCTAGGAATTCCCAGTAAAAATCTAGCAGCAATGACTTTTATAAATGAAACCGTCATGTAAGCTCGAAAGAAAGGTATGTGTTCGTTTAGAAAGAGAACTGCATGCTTCTGTTGAGAGAGAGAGAGAGAGAGAGAGAGAGAGAGAGAGAGAGAGAGAGAGAGAGAGAGAGAGAGAGAGAGAGAGAGAGAGATTTTACTAATGGAGAGCCTCGTGACAGCTTAAGGGAGAAATGAGTGTAGGGAAAATAATTATCCCAGGAAAATCAATCTGAATAACGAATGATGAAACTTAGGCTATAAAGCCAACCATTAGGGAAGTTTCAGCCACCCAACGCTTTACACAGTGAAAAGAGAGGGTCAAGAAGTTTCCACAGCAAGATAAAGAAACCAGAAAATGGATGAGATTAAATAAAAGGATCTAGGGGTGAAAACGGGGAGAAAACGCCCCAGGTGCACTAAGAAAAAATCGCCAAGAGGTTGGCTAGCTGGATGGGAGAAAGGAATCGGGCATGGAAATAAAATAAAAGGCTAAAAAGTGGGTCTAGCTAGGAACGCTGCAAACACCCTTTAGTAATGTCTGCAGTGCACCGCGTGAGGTGCATTGACGGCCCTAAGTCTCCTACGGGGACAAGTTTCGAGATGGAAAATTTCCAGTTTATCTAATCTAGACTTCCTGTAGTCGGATTTCTAACTTCATGAATATCCACAACAATAGCACCACCATTACAGCAAGATAGATGAACCTTCACCAAGACCACTGGGCATAAGCACTGCAACACTTCCAACAATTTGCGGGGAATGGCGGACTCGTTATAAAGATAACACCATTTGGCTGCTGCAGTTACGATGACTGTGCCACGCAAGGCACTTTGTTCCCATGAATTTCTTAAGCAGCGTGAGGAGGGACAGACTGTTTAGCCATATGTGTATGAACTTGACAAAAAACCGATTATCATCCCTGATTCTTCATGAATAAACTCATCATACTGAAATTTATGCTTCGCCAGACGGTAATTTATGCAAGAAAATACCACAACAAGAGTGTTTATCAAAATCAAGAAAAGGCTTGATAAGATGATGAATAATGCTTAATGCAAGCTATGACTCTGATGGTCTTTAACACATTTTCACGACTGCATTCGAGTTCTATAAAAAAGCTATAACATCTAAGACCATTACTTGACAATAGCAAAATCATCTGTTTCTTGGTTCCTAAGTTTAAAAATACTAAACCCTTAGAGGCATTCCCTGAAATCTTCAGGTTTAAGACGCTGCAAGGGAGATGAACCTTATACGATCTTAAGGAAAGCCAGCCATAAAAAAAAAAAAAAAAATCCAACCCCATCTTTAGAGACATCTCAGGTTTCTTGCGGGAAGAATCTGGCAGAATGTACCAAAATGAAAATAACTCCTAAGAGTCAAACCAAGATTTGAATGCAATCATCAATTATAATTTCCCTCCACAAACATCCGTTACATGGAAACACATTTTGCTGATAAGACAGCATTAAAATATCTCATTGATCTGCACAAATCTCTCTCTCTCTCTCTCTCTCTCTCTCTCTCTCTCTCTCTCTCTCTCTCTCTCTCTCTCTCTCTCTCTCTCTACACTTTGGAACGACAACAATCTAGCAGTACGCAAAAAAAAAAGGACTCACAAAACTTTTTTAAGGAATTCCCATTAATTTGTTTGTCTGTCTATTTGTCTGTCTCACCATCAATTTTCTTATATCTTTAGCTCTCCACCAGACCTTATCTACTAAATTCCTACTTCAAAATGACGATAATTGAAATCCAATACCAGAGCTGGTTTTCACGGCGAGGCAGCAGACGTCAGTCGGAATAACTTCTAACCTTCCTTGATCATAATCTCAAAGTTAAAACATAATTTTACAAAAGCGACATAGCTGGGTAGCCAACACCATCAGTGGGTATTCATCAAGTGTATAATTATCAGATTTTTTTTTTACAGTTGACAGATGAAATTGGATGGGAATTAAATCTAACAGGGATTTTTATAGAGACAATGTGATAACAGTGAAGATCCTTCTACTCATACACCTTTCTCTCTCCTAAGGTAATCGTTCGCTCTCCCAGGATGACTAAAAAAATTTGGTGTATCTCTGTTTCTATCTTCTACAAATACTTAACAAGTAAAAAATGCACAGAAGTATTTTTGGCGCAATCGAGTTTTCTGTACAGCCGCTACAGCGCATAATTAAGGCCACCGAAAATACTGTACTGTACATCTATATTTCGGTGGTCTCTGTATAATGCTGTATTAGACGCGGCCCTTGAAACTTTAACCACTGCCCGGTGGTGGCCTATCCTATATCGTTGCCAGAACCACGATTATGACTAACTTTAACCTTAAATAAAATTAAAACTACTGAAGTTAGAGGGCTGCAATTTGGTATGTTTGATGATGATTGTAGGGTGAATGATCAAACACTAATTTTCAGCCTTCTAGCCTCTGCAGTTTTCAAGATCTGAGGGCGGACGCAAAAAGTGCGGAAGAAAAAGTGCCAACAGAAAAAGTGCGGATGGACAGATAAAGCCAGCACAATAGTTTTAGTTTACAGAAAACTAAAATTAACTCCAATATTTGTTTGTGACAGCCCTGTCCATTACACTCTTCACAGCAAACGCGCACCCACTTTCAGCTGAAACTGTCTTACCATAAATACAAGGAAGCAATCTTTTCCTTAGAAAATGTTTTGGATATCTTTCACGTTTCATTAGCAAGAAGCGAATTTGCCTGTATGTAGTCCAGAATGACAGCTATGAATTGAAACGTCAACAGAAAATTGCCAAGCGTCAAGACTATTATATAATATACATATATACATTTTATATATATATATATATATATATATATATATATATATATATATATATATAATATATATATATATATATATATATATATATGCGTGTGTATGTGTGCGCACACGCGTATCAATGAGTATATATATTCCGGGAATCTTCTTGATCTAGTAATATGAAAGAAAGCTTGAGAAAAGCTATTTGTTCTTTACTATCTCACGGGATACTTCCCTTTTGGAAGAAACATTAGCGAAGAAAAATCATAAGAAAATAGACAAATCAACGTAAAAACGAGCGATCAACCTGTTATGTGCGATCAGAGTGCAGTACAATAGAAGTCTAATGCACAAAGAAAGGAAATTGCACTTCACACTCGTTAAACTTCATAGATACACAGGAACCTCATCAGAAAAAACGACAAAAGAAATTGGAAATCTTGAAATAAACTAAGGAAATGACTTTAAAAATGGAATGTCTGATATCCTAAGAGAAGCCCAGGAGAAAGCGAACTTCATTTTCATAGAAAAGAAAAAATCCTTAATGAATGCCTTCTCTTCCACGGCAGCTTCACAATTATTCTGATGGAAGAGAGAGAGAGAGAGAGAGAGAGAGAGAGAGAGAGAGAGAGAGAGAGAGAGAGAGAGAGAGAGAGAGAGAGAGAGAGAGCATGCTTGGGGAGTTAGGGAATTAAATTTAAATCTGTGACAGACATCTGCATCAGTCAGAAAACTTGCAGCAGAAGAGAGAGAGAGAGAGAGAGAGAGAGAGAGAGAGAGAGAATGAAATATATGTTCAAATGATATGCCTTACCTAAAAAAAAAAATCAATCAAGTAAAAGATGCGCCGAAGCGTCCACGGCTCAATCGAGTTTTCTGTACACAGTATACAGTAATCACGGCCACCGAAAACAGATCTCCTCTCCTCTACAAGGCACTCGCTCTTTAAATATTTCTCTTCAAACAAACGTTCGTCTCCGCATTTATGAAATGTTAACCAGAAAAAATTCCTTTTGTTTGTAATTCTATGTCACAGACAGCAATGGGATTTAGTTTAGAAGCCAAATTTAGCTCTTCATTTTCAACGCATATGCTTAAGGTCAGAATCATTCATAATTACTTGAATTATAATCACCGTTATTAAAAATCTCGGAGTAGGAAACAGAGGTTTATGCATTTGGAGAAGCAGAGCCCATTAAAAATAATGACAGCAATTTACGTTCCTCAGAACAAGGAGACATATGTGGAGTTATTAGAGCGGTTAGTTGCCTAATTTTATATAAATTTTAACTCCATAGTAGCTCATGAAATGTTTCTCAAAAAGACACACATTCGAAGATAATCATTACTTTCATCGTACTGCATTCCACGTCAAGACCTCTTTTACGTCATCAAAAACCTATCATAGATTGAGTTACTCTTACGACTCAGCAGTGTGTTGATTATTTCTATATTATTCACTCAGAAGGGATAATTCAAATGAAATGCTGTCAATTGGGTCAATGCTGAGTCGGGAAGTTGGGGAAAACAGGCTGGTATGCAAGCAGTTAGCTTGCCAGGTAATTCCTTGGGTGCAGTTTTCCTCAGGTTCCAACTTCTTTTGTGGCTTGTATGGCCTAGTGGGCAGCGCCCTTGCCTTTCAATTGAAAGACGTGGGTTCGATCCTGATGTGAGTAAGAAATTTATTTCTGTTCCACACGTGATTGTGTGTTGATTATCTCTATCTTATTCACTCAGAAGGGGTATTCGAATGAAATGCTGTCAATTGGGTCATTGCCGAGTCGGGAAGTTGAGGAAAACACGCTGATATGCAAGCAGTTAGCATGCCCAGGTAATTCCTTGGGTACAGTTTTCCTCAGGTTCCAACCTCTTTTATGGCTTGTATGGCCCAGTGGGCAGCGCCCTTGACTTTCAACTGAAAGACCTGGGTTCGATCCTGATGTTCCACACGTGATTGTGTGTTGGTTGATTATATATATATATATATATATATATATATATATATATATATATATATATATATATATATATATATATATATATATATATATATATATATGCATATATGCACAAGTGTGTATCCATGAGTTTGCGAGCATTCAAATATATGACCAAATTTTCTCGAGCTCAAGCGTAATACCCACTTTTTCAATTGTATATAGCGTTGAAAAATATTTTTGAAAAATGCATGCTAACCCAAAAAATAAATCTGGAACAATAATCGCAGACACCAGAGGAAGACTCGATCCCTTCGAATAAAAATGCAACCCGGGCTGTGGCGTAATCTTCTCAAGCCAGACGTTAAATGCAGGGCTCTCTCAGAACCACCGTCACATCCACCCCCTCTCTCTCTCTCTCTCTCTCTCTCTCTCTCTCTCTCTCTCTCTCTCTCTCTCTCTCTCTCTCTCTCTCTCTCTCAAGCATTCTACGTGTATAATGAAAATGTCAGATATCTTAAGCACCCCAATTTTAATTTACGATAATTAACACACTTTGGCAATGGTTTTGGTGAGATTATATAATTCTTAACAGACTTAAAAAATAATAACACACACACACATGACTGCACTCCTTATATGTGGCAGTTATTATTAACCAGACCATTATGATACCTCAACACCGGATGTCCTAAACTCACATAGAAATGCTAGGCCAGGATCGAGCAGTTAATTACTTGATCGACGCATATATAAACACCCTAAAGCAACGTAAGAAGAAAACAGAGCTGGATATGTGCTTACAGTTTACGAAATTTGCATGGTTCATATTAGATTACCAATGAGACAGTTCTTTGAGTAAATCCTGATTTATATTATTACTCACAATGGTCCCAGTTGATATCTTCATAGTTGTAATATTTGCTTTTTAAAATTTAGAGGATAAGAAGATTCAGGTTTATACCCCAAAAGACTATAAAGAAATATGTCAGTAAAGTAAGTTTTAAATGGAAGACCAAAATGGTAAATTAACCTTTAATGTCCTCGTGCGAAAATTATTTTTTCTTAGACTAAACAAGAGAACAATAGCTATAATTATGCGGTTCGTTAAATCAAAGAAAACCTCATGCGGTGCACTGTAGACATTACTTAAGGTTCTTTGCAGCGTGCCTCCTGCCCCCTAGCTGCAACCCCTTTCGTTCCTTGTACTGTACCTCCTTTCATATTCTCTTTCTTCCATCTTACTTCCACCCTCTCCTAACAATTGATTCATAGAGCAATTGCGAGGTTTTCCTCCTATTTTACACCTTTCAGTCCTTTTTACTGTCAACTTCGTTTTAGCTCTGAATGACCTCATAGGTTCCAGTGCTTGGCCTTTGGCCAAAATTCTATATTCAGTTCGTTAAATGAAAGAAAGGACCAACTAAAAGAGGAGTGCCATTCAGAAGAGGAAAGCAAATAGACCGAGGCCATTCTCGGCACGAGTCGACAGGGAGGAAAAAATATCACCCATCCTCTACCCACGGTCCCTAAATCACTGTTGTATCCGATTAATCAATCCTTCGGACCCATTCCATACAGCGTAGGGATCTGCTTTCATTCCAGCCAGCAAATATTTGGAAAAAATCCAATATGCCGTCGGGGAACCTGACAAAACTGCTGGTCCCTTTTAGTGTGAAGTAAAATTATATTTCCGGCCCTATATACTGTTATGGACAGTTTTGATTTTATAGCAGGAAGCTATTGGTGCCGAGGAATTTTAATCTCTCTCTCTCTCTCTCTCTCTCTCTCTCTCTCTCTCTCTCTCTCTCTCTCTCTCTCTCTCTCTCTCTCGTATTAATTACAATGTAAAGAATATTACCCCTTCCTATTTTCACCATAATTACTGAAAAGATAATATCACACCACTAATTCAGGCTTGTTAATTTCCTGATGCATAACTGCAATAGACTAAATATATGCTTATATGATACGACAGAAACGCATACAATATGACGTAAAAGGCAAAGTTAGGCTGTCTTGAGTAAACTGAATTGAACAATTACAAATAAACACGAAGTGAATAAACAATATATAATAAACTGCAGAGCAACTGTAACAAATATAAATTCGGTGCTTATGACTTTACTATAAAATACCACTAAGGGATTTCATGTATTTAGGTATAAACAGAATATTAATCTTTCAACACGAGAGGAAAATTATTATTGACAAGGTGAGTGATAGAGAGTATTATTATTATTATTATTATTATTATTATTATTATTATTATTATTATTATTATTATTATTATTATTATTATTAGCAGTAGTAGTAGTAGTAGTAGTATCTACCACGAACATATACTCTAAGAAAAACCCCTGTAAGTGAAAAAGAAAACAGAAAGATTGCAATAAATATAGTAAATAAATACGCAAACATATAATTTTCATCAAAAAAGGCAACATTATCCATAAACGCTTAGGCATAGCGCATGTGTTATAAGGTAGGCAAGGTTTTCAATTGCTGTAGAGGAATAAAATGTATAGCATTTCTCCTGTTACTTCGTCAAACTACAACAATTATTGTTATGCCGTTCTCCAAAAAGGATAAATGTAAACATATCAGGTTTTCAGGGTTTACCCATATAAACTAAAATGAGTGACGTATAAGTTCTCGGTTACGACTTAGTTGTAGAGACTTGGAAAGTGGTAGAGATCCAAGATACCAAGTAAAACAGTTATGAATCATGTCGAAATTGATCTTAATCTGTGAAGTAGCTAAATTGATGTCTGGCCTCACGCGCCGCGTATGACCAGTGAAACTTGAAACTAGGGATGATTGAAGTAATCGCTCCCCTGCTATTGTCAAATCTTTTATTTTTTTATGCACGTTTATTCGGCATCATTACATTTTAGCATAATTACAATGCCCTTCATATAAAACATATGACGCACGGCACCTCAAAGTAATGTAGCAGGTGCTCTTAAACTAACGAGCAAAGGGATCAATAATACTGACCAGAAGATGAGTCTACTACTAGAAATGGGTAAAGTGGAAGGATCAAATAAAGCAAAATTAGCAGCAAACACCAACCAACTGTTGCATAGGAGGTACCAAAGACACTAATGGAAGTTCACTGTTAAAACAATTCTTATGAAAGATGGCCAAACACGATTGTCTTGCCATAAGCTAAATCATAATCATCCTTGTTGAGACAAAGTCAGTCATCTCTTCGAATAACCTTGTTTAAAGGAAAACGATTCCGAGATTCTGCCGACACCCGTGCTAAAGAACAGTGTTCCAAAAGCTGTAAAACAATAGATTTAAAGTCCAGTTTCAATTCTGCAATCTCATTTGCAGGAGCACCCACCTTTAACAGCTACTTTTTTGTTAACAAAAGGTGATGCCATTTGCAGTGCTGCGAAATTGAAAAGTTGGACTTGAGGATACACCAAGCGCACTCAATAATTTAGAATTTTGGAATACAATGTAAGCTATGCAAAGCGAACCACACGACGAAAGGAGAGCAGCCTCTAAATACTCAAGTGCAAATACCAAGTGTGAAGAGCAAGTGTTTGATCTCCTACTCGAAGGTGGAAAATCATGTGAACATGTTAAATTAAGCGTGACGGACGTTTTTTTTTTTTCAACTTTGATGGGCAACCATACAACAAATACTTAGTGTCGCTATGGGCTCCTTTCTAACTCTTACCCTCGCCAGTCTCTTCACGGAATATATTGAAAATCCTCTGCTGTTCCCAATCCTCATCGAAGGGCTTCGTTCTATCACGTGGAAGAGGTACCTGGGCGACGTGTTTGCGCTGTTGCATATACTCGTACATTCTGATGAGACTCGAGTTATTTTTAGATGCACTCCATCCCCGAGAAACCTTCCATAATATTTACAATATAAAAATCTGTAGACCAAACCCTACAGTTCGCAGATATTTATGTAGGATAAAGCATGAAGGTATCGAAATCAAGATTTACCCCAAAGCGACACATGTGAATTCAAATATTCGGCAACTTCAGTTTCAAACCTACTTAATTTAGGGTATACAACCGTATTTATTTGGGTTTAAAAAGGAGTTATAAAAAATTTAGCCACAGACACAGTACTGTACATCTACCGTGAGTAATGAACGATGTATTAAATGAAAATCTTTTAAAAGAGAAAAGCGTGAGGATTACGGGCAAGAAAATTATCATAAAATTTGCATTTAAATAAAAGTTACAAATAAAAAAAAATGCTAAAAAAGATTTATGAACTCGTGTTCCATTCCGACATCACAGCAGCAACGCAATAAGAATAAGGCCTCCGATAAAGATAAAAAAAAAAAAAAAGACTCAAGGGTATATATTACAAAATTCAAGGTATCCACCATTTTTTGTCGGAGAATCGGTCAGAATTTGAAGAAACGTGCTGGAAGAACAAAGAGCAAGGTAGAGCTTTATTGTTGGGTATGGGACTAAAACCTCAAAAATGAACTTTGGTGACTGTAAAATGATATTCAAGTGCAATAATAATAACAAGTAAAAAATGCGCCGAAGTTTCTTCGGCGCAATCGCGCTTTCTGTACAGCGTATAATGCTGCATGAAACTCTCAATCACGACCCATGAAACTCTCAGCCGCGGCCCATGAAACTTTCAGTCACTGCCCGGTGATGGCCTGTGTTGTTGGCCCTTACAACTGTGCCAACCGCACGACCATGGCTGGCTTTTACATTAAATAAAATAAAAACTACTACGGCTAGAGGGCTGCAATTTGGTATGTTTGATGATTAGAGGGTGGATGATCAACATACCAATTTGCAGCCCTATAGCCTCAGTAGTTTTTGAGGCTGAGGGCGGACAGAAAAAAATGAGGACGGACAGACAAATGGCCATCTCAATAGTTTTCTTTTATAGAAAACTTAAAAAAGAGAACGCAGACTTGTGGAAAAGAAAATGATTGAACACTGTCCCCACTGTGGCTAGAAGCAGATCCTCTAATATCTTGGACTTCATCAACATTAATTCTTGAGCAAACTTTAACAAAAGAAAAATCCCCCTATTTTGGAAAAGCAGAATCTAAATATACCTCTTATTTGAATGTAAGGGTACTGTTACCAGTTATCTTATCCGGAAGACTACTGAGTCATGCTTTCGGGCAAATAGAACGATTCTGCTAATCGGATGTGTGGCAACTTGTCATGAACAAAATGTGGATGTTGTTTTTATTTTTGAATAACTGCATATTAAGAAGGTAAAAAATTTCTTTGCGCAAGAATTGTCTTTCCCTTTTTCATAATAATGACAACTGGGTTCCAAAAACGACAGGTAAAACAAAAATTTAGTGAAGTACGACTGGATCTTCAAGTTTATTAAAGTATCATTCAGCCTGAAAACCCATTCTATCTTTACCCAACAGAATTAGTGCATTGATTCTGAAAAGATAAGCCACTGATCTGAATCCTGATGCCGGGAATTTCACTTGAAGATTCATCTATCATCATTAACCTCCTGCTTCCTGTTTTTCTCCTTATTTTTCTTCTTCTGTTTTTGGTTCGCCAGCGAGTTTTCTCGAATTATTAATTTTACCCGTCTTATTTCATTTACACATTCGGTTCTATTCTTCCAAGCTCAAACTTTCTTCGTTCTTGGGTTTTGCAGCGAAAGTCATTACTCAATAAATTCGGTTTTCTTCTATATTCTTATTTCTCAATTTTCCCAAGGTATGAATGACGACCTTCATATTTACAAAAATAAATTTTGATTAAAAAAAATGCCAAGAGAAATCCTATCAATGTTCAAACAACTACGCAAATCAGAATAAAAAGAGACGTGAGAAAAAAGCTTCTACCTCACCGAAATACGACAGAGAAAAAATAACAAAGCCAAAACGGAACAAATGATTTCGCTCGCGTTTATCCCACGTCAGTTTCCAACGTATTGCAGTGTAATATTATCCTAAAACAATACACGAGCGCTAGTGTATTCCGTTTCTTCCGATTCAGGTACAAAAATAAGAGCCAACTTTACAACCGACTATTCATGGATTGCGTATATGCTTCCTCAGCCTGAAGATGATGGCGCGGGGCTCGCTTTTTTATGTTTATAACATCACCTGAACTTCTCTCAGACGAAAAGAATGCAGTATTTACTGCTGGAAGGGCGGGTGTAAAACTTTTTTTACTTCCTTTTTTGTGATATGCTCACTGGTGCAGAATATATTGTAATTTAGAATATCAGAAAATACAAATAGCCTGAACATTTCACAGAGATACTATCTGGTTCACACAATGATTCCTATTAAAATATTGGACAACAAACCTGCAAGAGTTAAAATGAATAAAAGAAAAAAAATATGAGAAAAACTGTTAAAATAATCATATTGTAAACAATGGTTTTTGTGCTTCACCCAATTTTACTTAAAACACTCATACCCTATAAATTTCACAGCTAAGTCCCTTTCCGTGTACGCGCGCGAGCATTTTTGTTTACAAAAGAGAACAAATCTGACCAAGGCTAAAGAATGGAGAATGTTGAAAACTGAAAGAAATTTCATAACATCTTATAATTATGAATTAGTAGTTCTATGTTCTGTTTTTTATTTCCTGTTTTATGGCCTGCTGTTTCAAAAGCAGATATTTACTTTTTAAAGAACCGCCATTCTGATACAGATGATCCGTGGGATGTTGAGCTTCAAAATACACACAAAATATTGTCGTTCTGACACATGTGCTATTTATTGTACTTAATTTCCCTTCTGGTTTGTTCGCAAAGTGAAAGTGCTACTCGGAAAGTACTACGAAAAGTGCTATTGAAGACAACGTTTTTGCTCACCTCGGTGGTTGCCTTCAAGTTCAGTCTTTCAAAATTGACACAAAACAAGGATCTTTCCTAGATATTGAGCCCCAAGGGTTTAAACCCAGTAAAGATCCACCTTTGCAGCGTGTTTAGTACAAACCCGTTGGGGGTTACCGCAACAACATAAACAAAAGACTGTAAATATCACAACGATAGTGACCCCAAGGATCCCAAAACAAACCGACCAGCATAAAGCTAAACAGAGATACATCCATTTTCTGAAGTGTCTTTCTCTCACTGTCTGAATGAGGAACCGAGACCAAAAATATCTGCTATTTTCCCGCTAGAAATAAACACTGGACAAAGGGCCACCACTTTTTCCAATTCTGATAACGAGGTCCGTCTGCAACTATTGTTGTTTTGATTAAGACAAAAGTTTGTGTTAGTTGAAATCGTGGAAAGAATGTAAGTAGTCTAAGGACACTGTTTTTGGTGTATATATATATATATATATATATATATATATATATATATATATATATATATATATATATATATATATATATATATATATATATTATGATTAGCAAGAACTCGCTAGCAAATTGCCTCCCCCTTTTTTTTTTGTTGTTGTTTGTTTTGTTGTTTTCATTTACTGCAAGCTGCTCGATCGATAGACACATCTGTCTATCGACTTCGCACGGTCAGAATACAAGGGTTTAAAACGGATTAAGGCCA
>JANJGK010000005.1:18830922-18870395 GCA_039081455.1 Macrobrachium rosenbergii | reverse complement strand
CTCTTCTTCACTGGACAATATTGTAGGAAAAAACAAACAAAACGTTTTATATTCATTGTATCTAGGCATTCACATCCATCAAAAACAAGAACATCTCTTTATTTTTATTAAAAAGCAAAAAACCTATAAAGAATATAAAAGAATAATCCATAAAGAAACATTTTCAGAAAATCGTGAACTTTACGGTGAAATAACTATTTGCTATTTACCTTTCTGGCGGAAAAGTCTATTTCAAAGGAAAGAGATGTATTTTCTCTTGAGAAAACTTCGCGTTTCTAGAAATAAAGGTGAAAAAAAGTGAAAAAAACAAGAAAAAAAGCGTGAGGGCGAGCAATGATTCCTTTGAAACCATAGAAATATTTCGTGCCAGTGCCGAAATATTCAAAGAGGGGATTTTTTTTCTGTATGGCGCAAAAGGAGCAACATTTTATTCTTGGGTCAAAAGCATATTTTCTGAGTGAAGTTACTTTTTTGGGTTTAAATACGTCTCGCATGAGGGATAGGAATGGGAATAAAATAGACTTTTCTCAATATAGAAAAAGACGAACGGAATACGTGAACACATACATAATTGCATAAAACTTACCTACATTATATATATATATATATATATATACACGAGTATATATATATGTGTGTGTGTGTGTTTGTATACATACATACATACACTATATATATATATATATATATATATACATATACATACACACCATAAATTACTTCACGACCCATCCAGACACCAATTAACAGAACGTTTGCATACGATTTTGCTGATAAAAGGAAATACGTCGATTTTAGTTCGATTGACTGCAATTAACTTACGTTTCTTTGATTGTTTAAACAGATAGAATTCCATTTTTTTTCTTTCCTTAAGCTATCTCAGCACAGAGAGACAAACAAAAAAACACACATCCATATGAAAGTGACGCCAGTTTATATTAACAGCTGGGTGACTGATGTTCAATGAGCCAGGACAGGCCAAAGGGCCTATCAGACGTTGAGCCGAGTGCTGCACAACTCAGTATATATACAGTGTATATATATATATATATATATATATATATACATACACATATATACATATATACATATATACATATATATATATATATATATATATGTGCGTGTGTGTGCGTATCACACTTTAGGTGAAAAATCTAGACCATGAGAAATGATATACATTGTGAATAGTTGAATTAACTTCTGGTACAGAAAAACTTCCTCGACAATGTCATCTTCATGGTATGTTATGCCTGAACAAAAATCTCGTTTAGCAGAGCGTCTAACACCCGACACATATTGTATCCCTTAACATTTTTTAACTGTAGTCATTGGCTTTACACCCGCACGTTCAGATTCTTTAGGTCAATATCTCTTGTACTGTAAATACTCATCATTTAATGGTGTGCATCCCTTTGTTTTCAAAATAATTTTCTAGCTTTACCTTTGGTATATCGCCTACGTGCGGAGTTTTCCTTTTAATATTAACATAAAAAAACACGCCGAAGTTTCTTCGGCGCAGTCGAGTTTTCTGTACAGCGTATAATGCTGTATGAAACTCTCAGCCACGGCCCATGAAACCCTTAGCCTCGGTCCAAGAAACTTTCAGCCACGGCCCGATGTTGGTCTGTGTTGTTGACACCTATAGCGGTGCCGGACGCACGATCATGGCCCACTTTAACCTTAAATAAAATAAAAACTACTGAGGCTAGAGGGCTGCAATTTGGTATGTTTGATGATTGGAGAGTGGATCATCAACAAACCAATTTGCAGCCCTCTAACCTCAGTAGTTTTAAAGTTCTGGGGCAGACAGAAAAAGTGCGAATGGACAAACAAATAGCCATCTAAACAGTTTTATGTTCGTTGGTTATATTCCTAAATTCACTATGCTATGTAAATGAGACATACAGAAACTAACGAACATACATTGAACGAATTATGACACGAATAAGAAAATATAACGAGATGCGCCAGCACAGAGACTAGCATCAATAAATAAAAGGGTAAAACCAAAGAAATGAAAGCAAAGGAAAAGGATCCGAGGAAGGAAAAAGGAAAGGCCACAGAAACGCGGGGAGGAACGACAAAGAGAAAAAGGCGAGGAGAAGAAATGTATGACGGATGTTGGCAACAAAAACGAAGCTCACGGGATTCCTAAAATTGAGACTATATATAAAAGACGTTAGGGATGAATTAAGTACTACAGTAATAACGAAATGAAGGGTAGAACTAACAACAAAAAGCAAAAAATTTTCGGGTTTTCATTTGATAATGGACTGGACGAAAGAGGGAAACCCTTTCATCACAGAATCCCGCAGTGTTGCTGAGATGAATCCACTATTTTAAATAATCTTATTTTGCCTTTCTTCCTTGTTATCATTTTGGTTTTACGCATTTGGTAAAATGAAGAGTGAGAAGAGATGCAAAACGGGATTTTTTTGTAATTTCCACAATAATAATCTCACAAACGTTGCAGAGCTTCAAATCTCTCTCTCTCCGCAAATTCAATTTCTAAACTAGGGCCAAAAATACCAGATACAAAAAAAACGTGAAGAAGAGAAATGAAATCACTTAAAGATCAGCGAGAGTAATAGTAACTTGAATAAGTGAATTGTACTTCTCAGAAAAGCCCCGAGCCTTGCTAAATCTCGTTTCAGTTTTCTGTAAAAGAAAACTATTGAGATGGTTTGCAGGGGGTGGGTGGCTGTCATTCTCCCCTACTGTCACCCAGAGAAGGACAAACAAGATCCACTTGGATTTTATTATTAGAGATATAAGAATTTATTGCCTATCCCCATATATGTCTCTGCCACGTCATTTCTCGCCTTCTCCATATCAACAACCCCTCTCCACTAGATTCTCTTCTCTTAAAACCGAGCCCGTGATAACACTTAGTTTAAAAAATCCGAGATGAGTGCTCCTGGACTTTTAGAGTTATGGCAATGCACTATGTAAAACGCATCAGTGAAAATGTGATGTTCATTTAGTAAGTGAAATTACGTAACCCTGGAAGCAAAATAACCACAAAAAAGAAAAATATAACCTGATAAAGCATGATGTTTATCCACAATTATCCTGATTTACGACAGTGGCAAAGTTACCGACAGGGATTCAATCATGAAGAATATAGCTAAGACCTACAAAAATTGCTGAGTATACCATGACAATGAAAAACTTCGTATAAATTGTGAAGAGCAGTTGATATGTTAAGAGAAAAAGAAAATCCCGTAAAATGAGCATGAAATGTTACTTACTGAAATTATGATTAGCTTTTCCTCATCTGGGGGCCAAGAAATATATAAGGTTTCATGCACATCAAGTGACACATTTTGAGTATCACATAAGTAGCCTCGTTACACCGACTACTGACCTGCAGAAGAAACGAAAATAGAACACTACTTACTATTTATGTGTAGAAAATTTACATCCGAACAAATCAATTAATTTTCATACATAGAGCCTAGGCATAAGAAATCTGTTGTGGAGTAATAATCGATAGCATTATGAAAAAACAGACAACAAGAACAAAATCAAAACAGATTTAACTGTTTATGTAGTCATAACAATTAATATAATCTTTGGATTCACCATTCGAAAGCTTTGGCATAAAACAAAAGGTCAATATCGCAGTGTTAATAGCATCGATTGCCACTTTTTCAAGAGCAATAATATTTCCCCTTATTAAATATAATTACTTCGATACTTAGTTTACTAGTACAAGTGATAAAGAACAAAGCAATTTACCTCTCAAAATATGAACAAAATCTTCAACCCTGCATCATCTCTGCGTACCATGATTAGCATGTGCATTGCAAATTGTTGGTCATTTATATAAAACAAGTAAAAAATGCGCCGAAGTTTCTTCGGCGCAATCGAGTGTTCTTTACAGCGTATAATGCTGTATGAGCCGCGGCCCTTTAACCTTAAATAAAATAAAAACTACTGAGGCCAGAGGGCTTCAATTTGGTACTTTTCATAATTGAAAGGTGGATGATCAACATACCAATTTGCAGCCCTCTAGCCTCTATAGTTTTTAAGATCGGAGGGCGGACAGAAAAAGTGCGGACGGACAGACAAAGCCATCTCAACAGTTTTCTTTTAAAGAAAATTAAAAAGGAAAATAAACAAACAACGGGAAGAAAGTCTTTAAACGCATCCAAATTACGTACATCGTCATACCGCACTTGAAAATACTAGACTTAAAATGGAAAATACTTTAGAAGCTCCTCCGGGACAACAGCTTGAACCAGTTCAATACGGTGTTTTTGCACAGACTCATCAACGTTCGGAAAATTTCAAGTTCTTCAGTCAAAAACGTAGAAAAGCTTACTGACCTTGATGCAAAGTAACATAAAAGACGAAGAAATAGAATAACGATCAGCATTCATGACGGTGTATATAATTGATGCGTAATTGTGTAGTAAAATTTTCGCTGTAAAATACCAGAAATCAGTGCAACATAGAATTAGGTTAGAGGATTGCTAAATATTTAGAGCAAATAACATTAGCATGATAAAACCATTTACGAGAATAGTACATTCCTAAGGTTATGGCAGTAAATCACTCGAATGTGAATTGACAATATTTTCATTTTTTGAAACGTAATAGACACTTGTGATAAAACTAAAAACAAATGCAACATAAATTACCTTTGGGTACTATCTTCTTTTTCTTTATCTTAGAAATACTTGACAGTGACGAAATCAAAAATAGAAGTGAAGGGAGAGAAGCTTTGGGTATCAGTTAGCAGAGAAGAGTTGTTGTGAAGGAGGGCAAGAGATAAAATGTGCGATAAAAGGTTACAAAAAAGTTTTCAAAAACACGAAACTAAAATGAAAAAGTTAAGGGCACACACTGAAAGCAGGAGGAATTTCTAAATTGAAACCTAAAAGGGAGCTACTGGGAGTAGCTCTGAGCTAAAAAAAAAAAAGAAAAAAAATAGTTAACTGACAACATTTAAACAATAAAAAAGAGGTTAACTATGACAGCAAAAAATATTTTTTTAGAAAATGAAAAATATATTAGTAAAAATATTTTCAAAATTCCGCGAAAGGTGGCGACAGGAAATTTAAAGCAATCCATAATTACAGTTCTAAGTTTAAGCAAATTGATTTTAAAAATTTAACTGTCATATTAATATGTAAAATTATAGTAATCGTCACGTTTAGTGTTTTGTCCTTGGATCGGATCCTTAACAAGTGTCAACTCCATCGCCCACCTCGTCTTTAGACAAGGCCCCATTTTTTTTTTTTTTTTTTAGTTTCTCATTAAGCTACGAACTTTTCTCCTTACTTTTGTGAGTTTTTCAATTCTGTCAGTGCCTCCTCCATAAATGTAATGTAGTTTAAACCACTCCTAATGTATGTATGCGCATACACACGCACACAAAAACCACATACACTCTATCGTGACCTCATTCTGCTACTGACTTCTGGATTTCTTCATATTCTTCCCTTTGGATCTCGAGGTTTGAAATGACCAGATTACCCAAAAAGTTTGAAGAAATCGAGGAGTTAAGAGGCACTGGGGTTAATGCCACTTTTGAAATAGAAATTGGCACCATAAATGAATATTTGAAAATCTAGTCTCCTCCGATATTAAGTCATAAGAGAGGGAGTTCAAACAATAATTATAGGAAATTAATATGAAATTAAACAACAGCTTTGTAAACCTGAAAAATGAAATTAAAAAGAATGATTGGTTACAGAAATACTTTTAGAATAGAACTATGCAGAAACGAACAAATTTCGTTTTTATAATGGTACATCTGTAAATTTCCAAAGCCAACTCTATTAAAAATGAAAGTAAAAACAAATTATTCTCTAATAATTTGATTAACAGAACAAAATCATATTAATTATGCATAAACGAAAACGGAAGACTGTAGTCAATAAAAACAAAAATATCTATAAATGGAGCTAAGTCCTCCCTTATAAATCTAATAAATTTATGGAAAACAAACAAATACATGACTGCATAAATATAAACGGAAATGTTAACCCCAAACAAAAGAGGGAATATCGCTTAATGGAGTTATGTAAATTAGCATCACTAAAACGTTTTAGACTCTCAACAGTGAGCTAATTAAATTAACATTGATAATGAGAAACCAGCCACCGGGCTTTGTACACCGAGTTCGCCAGTTGAATTTTCTTCTCGTGCGGTCTTGCCTGCAAACAAAATGATTGGGACTCTGCCCAAAATATAGTGACGGGAATGAGAGAAACAATGAATCTGCTCAATTTAAGTAATGCAACGCAGGATAATACTACCACGTCTGCTTCACAAGATAAGTTTAAAAATAAAATAAAAAAATAAAGATATAATGAAGGATAGATAAAACCTAGGATACTAACTTGCTTAGATTCTTTCTAAGGAAGATAAAACAAAAATAAAGATAGATAACTTTGAATACTAATTGACCTAAGTTCTTTCGAAAGAAGATATTCAAGTCGACTACAATCGGATCAAGATATTATTTCCTTTGTAGGTAGTTATGTAATCCACATAAAACATTGTATAATTAAATGACAAATGTAATAGCTTTGAAACAATCGAACTGATTTCTGCACTTTACGATAAACCGAAGAAATGGTTAGAGAGCGTGCAAAAACATGATGAAATACAGAACGAAACTGAAATATGAATTTATTTTATGCTGGATGTTACAAAGTATTCATCATCCTAACTCAGTATCATGAAAATTACACAGCACACCATCACAATTATGAGCACCAAAAATACCTGGGTAAAAATCAAAATACAAAAGTAAGGGCTTAAAAAGTTGTGTGTGACTAATTACAGATGTCAGATAGATTACATTCCTGTTATTGAGTATACTAGCGTACCCATGACAGTAATACTGAGGGGATTGTGATAACTATATATATATACAGTATATATATATATATATATATATATACACATATACATATATATATATATATATATATACATACATTATATATATATATATATATATATAAATACATATACATATATACATATACATATATATATATATATATATATATAGATATATGTATGTATGTATGTGTGCGCATAATATATAAACAGTATATACATACATACACACACATATATACAGTAAAATATATATATATATATATATATATATATATATTAGCGTGTGTGTGTGAGGGTTTAGTCAGTAGCATTAAAACGCCCTTCTGTATATGGGTCAACCTGTGAGTGTGTGCGTATATTTCCGGTAATTTATTTAACAAAACAGACTGCTGTATACGTCTTATTAATGCAAACGTGTATTTATAATTACGCAAAACATATTTACGGCACAGAATACGTAAATATGAACATAAAGACACACACTGGAGATATCAGCATTCGACAGCCGTCGACCTGAGATGTCAACACAGCATCTGCGCAAGATATAGTTCAGAGAACTCCAAAACGTCCGCGGGGAAATTGCAAGTGGTTTTGGCTTTGGTGAGCGCTTGCTTGAGGGGAAAGGATCAGGCAAAGGTACACACGCCACATATTGCTTGATAAACCCTCTGAAAACACGGGTCGAAGCAGAGGCTTCTTTCCTGGAAATCACCTCTGGGAGTTGGGAGTCAAAGAGAAATAGTGCAGGAGGACAGTCAAAACACTTTCTCGTGTGCTGCGTATCGAATCTCGTCTCTTTCTCGTGCGTTTTCAGACGCTGCTCACGCTTGGAGCCTTGTGTGTGTGTGTGTGTGTGTGTGTGTCTGTGTGTGTGTGTCTGTGTGTGTGTTATTATTCCTTGATTTTTTTTAAATCTTGGTGAATTTTTTTTCGAGAGATTTTACATCTATTTTTGTAAGAAATAGACGAAGAATAACCTATCATAATTATTATATAAGAGTTTTTGATAACAATCTGAATTCCCAAACAGTTGGCCAAAGGAATTAGTTTTTTAGCATGACTAAATGAAAATGTTGAAGGGTGCTGCATATTTATTAAGAGACGAAACTTCATTGCAAACTGCCATTCGCTGTTTGTTGACTAAGGGATATTAAATACAGCTGCTCTTAATCTCTTCGGCCATGAACCTTACATGAATTTTTTTAATATACAGATACATGATTCGTAGAGGTGATAAACTAACATGTGAACTAACTGAACTCAGAGCAGGACATTACTTTTAAACGAAAAAAGGAATTCCAGTTTTGTAGAATGGCTATTTTAGGCCGGATTGCAATGCTTACAGTTAAGTCTTCATCCTTTGGTGGATGCAATACATGGATAATTTTAGGATTATGTGTTTTAATACTTAATCAGATGAGTGACTGAAACGTGATGTGCTTTTAGTAAAATATCGTTAGATATCTAAAGACATTAACACAAGCAGCTTTGCCAGTGATGAATATATATTATAATTAATAAGTCGGAATTACTGTTTATTGATAACATACCATATGAATAAATTCCTTACATTTAGTTTACCATATAATTAATCGCATTTCTACTAATACAATTACCTACTGATTTTTTACTTTTAAAATTATGCTGCAATAATATTTTTCAAGTTCCTCAAAATTCTTAATACAATAAAATCACTGGTTGAATTTGAACTTATTAGAGGTACCTAAAGAGCATAGTTGTTCCATAAAACTGAAGACAACGGTATTTAATTATGCAGCACAAATAATTTGTCACATTAATGGTAATCCGGTACACACAAGTGCATAATCAAAAAATGACATCCTAATTTCGCAGGCATCACGAGAATTGCCTGTATAATGATTCCAACTCACAAGAGATGGAGGTTATCTCCATAAGAGAGAGAGAGAGAGAGAGAGAGAGAGAGAGAGAGAGATTCATTATTAGTGTTACTTATTAGCGAAATTTGTGTGATACTGTATATGAAGCATTTCAAGATGAGGTCTGTCTCTGACCGCCAGCTAATGAGTTTGCTTTGCCTTCGTAATTTTTAACAACATTTTTATCAGCATGTCTAATCTCTCGTGGATTACACCCTGCGTTTTATGTTTATTTTTGAGGGTCTTTTCTGTATAACGATTTAAATCCTGTTACAAAAAAGTTAATTTTTATGGCGACTAGTCGTCATTTCCTGAGAGTATATGAATAAAGAAAGAGGTGGTTACATTCTGTCTTTCTCTTTCTTTCTTTAAGTCTTAAGCTGAAAATTCATATGGAAAGGGTCAGTAGACTATAAACCCAAGAGGGCTAAAAGGGAAATCAGCCAGCAGAGAGAGACAAGTTATGGGAAAGGTGATAAATAAATATATATGAGGGGAAAGAAAAAAGATCGATACCGCTGAATTCAGGAGACGTCAGTAGAAACCACGAATAAGTTTGCCCCTCGCTTAAACATAAGGATTCCACAACGGAACTAGGAAAACTAGTCCACATTTTAGTTGTAGACAAAATAAAACTTCTGGTAAAGTGAGACGTATTAAACCAGATACTAGAAAACGGTACACTTTTTGAAGCAGCAGCCTGCCTAGTGTTGCAAACAGTGTTTCCTGTTCTAGCTTTCACACCTGCATTGTAACAGATGTTTCACCAAATTCGAATGATTGTTGAAATTACGAAATCTCGAATCTCTTCGTCAGAGCAAGTAAAGTCAGAGTTACATGAATAATATTAAAGGTTACTTTAAGACTTGCATGAAGGGCTTCTAGGAAAGGAGAGAGTAAGTTGTTCTCGGCCAGAGCAATAATCTCTATGCCCTTCAGAATGAGGCCAGTCCATCGGGCACACAATTACAAATTTCATCTTCTCCAAGGCTGCGGTAACACAACGACCATCAAAATACACCCCCCCCCCAAAAAAAAAAAAAACCCTGTAGGCAACACTCTGTTACCAGAATCCAGTTTTCCCAACAAACCATAGGCAGTTATGCATTCATATATTAGGACCAGCTTCTTTATCTATGAAAATAAGTTACCAAGACTGTCTACGTCTAGTCTCTGTATTAATTTAAGATTTCTGTAAGTCCATGCATGTCTCATACAATTCTTCTTATACTGTCAACCTGACAATTGCTTCGTCAAAAAAGTAAAACGCCTAATTTATATTATTCGTCTTGTTTAAACTGGCAATACTCTTCCCAAATATTCTTCCTATTCTTTCTTCTGTAGCAAAAAATATAACCTTTCCGTGAACACTGAATCATGTTATAATCTATAATTCTTCCAATAACCTTTATTTCCTCCCAGTTTCCACAAACGATTAATGATTTCATTCACTCATTTAGCTTCACCAATATCATGGAACACCGACTTCTCAAATGTAGGCCAGTCAACTCCAGGTGAATTTCCATTTTTCAACTTTTCATTAGTCTACAGAGATCCTTTACAGTTACTTCAAGAAACAAGCTCAAACTTCTATCAATTCCTTTCGCTCTGTCACAACTCAGGTCTATCTCTTATCGTATTCGCCACATGCACACTCAACAAGTCTTCAAAACATTCTTTCCTAAAATAATAAAACGTATTCGGTTTGGACAGCATTTCGCAATGGCTACAATCATCTCTGCATTTTCTTCCCTCCATTACAGTTTTTGACTCCTTGCTAAACTGCATTCTCAAAGCAAATTGCAAATTTTCCTTAATTTCCTTGGCGAAATGGAGACTCGTCGCTGAAATATTTATACTAGAATATTTTTCAAATTAGGTTTTTCCCCATTCATGGCGAGTGCAATCGTTGATTTTGTTGTCTCGTTAGCTATCTAAATTGGGGAAAGTAGTAATGCTAAGATGGCATGTTTGGAAACACAGTATTTATGTATAACAGGATGCATTTGCAGCTACCGTACATTGACCAACCAGAATCATGACGACGGCATCCGATGCAAATATTTACGACAGCAAAAAAATGAAATAATATACATGGGTATCATTCCCGTTTGTAACTGGATATAGATACCAGACACTTGAATAACTTGCAAAAAAATTCAAACCTATAAAAATCAATATGGGTTCACCAGGGGAAGGGGAACCCAGATGGCCACATCAGTGATATATGAAATCATAGCTATGTCACAAACCAAGGGACATGGATGCAATGTGGTCTCTAGAGACATTGCGAAAGCCTTTGACAAAGTGTGGCACAATGGCCTTAAATTCAAACTGGCGGAAACCACCATTCCCAATCTTATGCTGAGAATCCTGTGCAGCTTCCTGGATAACAGGAAAGCACAAATTAGAATGGGGGAAAATTACTGGGCCAGAATTTCCACTCCTCAGTGGAGTACCACAAGGAAGTGTACTGGCCCCCATTCTATTCAAATTTTATACAAGAGATGTCCCTGTACCCTCAGCTGGCTGCCACCAGATTATCTTCGCGGACGACCACACTCAAATAATTACATATCCCAACAAAAGAAGTAAACAGATGTTAGCCTTGAAAACAGCAGGAGAAATAAAAATGGTCAACGTGTATGAGGAGAAATGGAAGATATCTACCAGCCAGAAGTTCCAACTCCTGTCTATAGCGTCCACCAAACCAGCAGATGTAACTGTGGACGATAAACAGATCCCATTCAAAAACAGTGTCAAGGTACTAGGAGTCACGTTCTCCAAGACGGGCCTAAAACAGCATATGCTGAACTGTCTAAAAAAGCAGAGGCCACTTCCAAAAGGATCAGGAGATTCAGGGCTGTTTCCACAAAAACTTATCTGATGCTATACAAAACACTGGTGAGACCACAGCTTGAGTACCCCACAGCAAACCTAGCCCCAGCATGTAGGACCACAGTAATGAAGAAGCAAGCCCTGCAGAACAAAAAATAAGAAGAGCATACAAGGAAGCTCCTCCTTACTACAACACAACGAAGGAACTGCATGAAAGGGCAAACAGAAAGCATCACTTGTAGAATCCACAGGCTGGCAAATAAGACATGGTACAGGCTGTCAGCATTAGATGTAAGCACTTTAGACAGGAGCAGAGAAACTACCAATGAGGGAAGGAGAGACTTAAGGAATTGGCCAAGAATGGCTCCTAAGATAGAAGGGCCTCAACCAGAACCAATCTACAAGAGTTAGAATACAATAAACTGTGAGCTCAAACAGTTATCTAGATTGAGATAAAAGCAATAATCAATGTACGGCATCAAACAACTGACAGGCATTCTTAACCACCAGTACCATCCCACATCACCTCCCACTATCATTAAAAAAAAAAAAAAAAAAAAAAAAATCATCACTCATAACCATATCGTGACCCTACCTCCTCTTGTCCCTCATTCCTCTTCACCACCAACTTCACCTGACGAAGCAAGGGGGTCTGCCCCCCCTCTATTTCCCTCCTAACTTCCTTTACTTTCCTCCCTTATCACCTCTAACCTGTCCCCTCAACCCCGTCTTCTCTCCCAAATACATCCTCAATCTTTCCCATCCTCGATCTTTCCTGTCCCCAATTCGTTCGTTCGTTCGTTCCACCTGCCAGTCCTCTACTAGCTCCCGCTGGAGAATGACAGAAGAGTCTGTCGAAACGTCGCGGCAACAACTGTATAAGCAACCACAACTGTATAAGTTGTAATATTCTAACTTTGTATAGAATATATAAAAACAGAATCCTCATATTTTGACTTTCCCCCATGAAATGAAAAACATAGGCGAGCTGTTAGCACGCACCTCCAATGAAGAGAAGTCCGCAATAAGGAAAATAGAAAGTCTTCTATAAAATAAATGCAGCTGAAGCAGCAATAATATTCGGTATAATAATAATAATAATAATAATAATAATAATAATAATAATAATAATAATAATAATAATAATAATAATAATAATAATAATAATATCGCGTATGTTTATGAATTAATCAGGTCTTGTGCATGCTCCTCGCCTGCGAGGAACGATATCCACCAACTCACGATATTGGTCTGATAATGGATCTCAGGCTTGGATGAAAAATCACCGGATCTACCTGGATCACTGCTCGAAGTATATGAAGGAGGACGGTGAAGCATATTATGAGGAATGGGTGATTGGTGGATGTCAGAGATGAAGCACTCCATTAGGTTCGTATTATCATCATAACAGTTTTTTGCGGCGAGAAGCTCAGGCTATTGCTCAGGGTATGTCGTAGATTTTACTGGGTTTCGGTAAAACCAAACGAAGGACAGAGTACAATTTGGTCATCATAATGGGAAAAATAAAATATTAGGAATCAAAATAGAGCATAAATCATTAGATCTTCAAGTGTACAAAACTAGAAGCCAAAAGATCTAGCTATTTCCATATTAGCAGCTTTAGATGAAGTTGGTGCTTGAGTCAGAGAAGGAAAAGGGGATATAAAGTCCAAAAGGGACTAAAATGGGCTACACGTACTTTTTATTTTTCTAACTTAGGGTTTTGCTTTTCAAATATGCAAAGCACGTAAGTGAAATGTATGTTAACAGCGTTGGGATTGATGCGGTATGTTTTATTTTTTTATTTTTTCATAAATGAAATGCTGCTAATTGGTTTAGGTTTCAAAGGAAGGTAAAAGGATGAGGCTAAATGTGTTCGTATAAAAAAACTGAATAAAAACAGACTTTCAAACTAAATATGCTAATATAAAACATCGAATAAAAGAATACTCTCAAATCTTACAATTGTCAATTAGAATGAGCGACTTAATTTTCAGAGAAAAAAACAAACTGTACCTTTACTAAAATTTCATACACGTTATATCCTTAATAACTGCAACCACAAGCTCCAACACTTAAATTTTATAACGTTCACAAATTTCTTAATCTATGGCCTCACATTAACCCTAGTTTGGCTCATCTTTTGCCGTTCACTAGAAACAAACTTCATTGACCATAACCTTGGCCACGCTCACCCTGCATTCCGCCATTCATCTTAGTTTTTGCTCCAAGCAAAACCATCTTTAATTTTCAAACCTCATCCAGTTTATTCAAAAACTTTCCCACTTTGATTAGAAATATAAACCTTCATTAATATCAGATTTTCTTTACCTACGAAACCAATTTCTCCTCATCAAGTATCTCAAGAAAAATCTCGGCTGAACTGGGTTTCAGAGGTCAATAAATCTAACTTAAATCTTGGCAAGTGGGTCCCAGAATTTCGTTGATAGGTTCAACGATTACGATTATGTCCTCCCTCCTACCTCGAATATTGGGGAATATTGCTTTACTAAGTTAGTGCGTGAAAATTGCAGGCCTCTGTCTCCTGTAAATTTGTTGTTGTTCTGTTTTTAAATTTTTACTGCAACGCTTTTTGGTTTTATTTCCAGTTTATTTTTTTTATCCTCTTCCATAATTTTATATACAATATTTTTTATCATGCGTAGACGAAATGCAAAACCGACACGAAATACAGCATCCTCATTTTTTCTCAATATTTTTCTATACATTTAATGTCTTGTATCTTTATTGCCCGCCTCGGTCAAAATGCTTTTGGCTTCAGATTTTTAAAAACTATATAATTCTCTTCCTGGTTAACCCAACTGATTGAATAATTCAGTCGATTAAGTGGAAATTTTCATTACAGAGAATCGAGAGGAACGAGAATAAATGAGACCGAGAGCAACATGCAATGAGCTGATCCACTCAATAGAGTCTAGATCCTGCAAATTACAGTGGCCCACAGAGTGATCTTGATCTTTGCGTAGATTCAAGAAAATTTTAAAATCTTAAAATCTTAACGGTATTTATGATAACTTATAATAAATAAGAACAATCAGCACAAAACATTTCTCTGTAAAGACTCCCATCAGCCATTGAAAACTGAGTTTCACTACTGAATACTTTAATACCTTAGACACATGAATAAACACCTCAAACGGACATCTTTGTTTGAAGCATTCACACACTGGAAGATCCCTAACTTTTATAATATGTGAGACTGTTTCCTTGGCAACCGGACTGTGACCTCTGTGTCAATTTCTACCAAAATGTATCTCTTCGTGAGAGTCAAAACATCAATATCTATGGCAATCTTCATCCAATCCTGCTTCACACTTCTTGAGTTGTTGGAAAACGAAATGTGTCGTGAACAGTGTGTGGAATGTTCGATGCGTGCAGATGATACAAACGTGATTGTGACTGTGAGGAGAAATTACAGAAAATAATAAGAGAGCGGGAAAGTTCTTGCAAGTGGAGACTGACTCCTAACTAACATAGAAACTCATACACACAAAAATACGCAGGTGAGATGTGTGGTTAGCCCCATAACTGTTGCTCAAATATTCTACAATATGATAATTTAAAAAAATAATTCTGAATGATGACCACAAACGAAAAATCAAACGATAACCTGATGAAACATTTTAATCTCAGGCAATCATGTTGATTAACCAGCGATTCTCACTAATTCTCATCACAGTTAAGTGCCATTAGCAAATGGCATGATTAAAGGGACTCGTGATGTTTATCCACTAATTAGGATGCACATCGCGAAAATACTTGAAGAGTAATGCAAATTACCCAATGTTCTCCAGATGAGATGATTAACATGGCATTAATGCAATTATAGCCGATGCAATGGTCAGCGTCATACAAATACAGAAGGGAAAAATTGTTTTAAAGTATTTTCTGACAATATATTTATGTATACGTATGGATTTCTGTGTATATATATATATATATATATATATATATATAACGCCAAAAGGTAGAAAGTTATTGTTATATTTCGGAGATCAAACTGTCTCCCTCTACTGGCAAGTATATGAACGAAGTAAGGAATACAAACAGGCGGCATTTACACCAAGAAATCCAAAGGTCACCCGTTACGTCACCCCAGTTGTTAGCTTCTTAGTCTTCTTAATCGCTGGTTGGAGGAATATTTTATCTATAAAATCTCATTCCACCATCTGGCTTTTGAACCGACAATTGCTGCTATAAATTATACGAGACGCATTCCAGTTTATCTTGTGGTTGTGGTTATTTATATGGTTAAAAATAGCTGAGCTCTGTCGGCCATACCGTACTGACCTTTCATGTTGTATTTTAATCTCTGGGGAGTGATTTACCAGTAAAACCGATATACAATTTGTCACAGTCGAGGCAAGGTATTTCATATACCCCTGTGTCTTTGGGGACTGGCTTTTGTTGGACGTTAATCAGGGGTTTGGCTAGGGTAGCCTATTTAGGTAGGTAATAGCAAAAGGGTTAGAATTTCCAAGAATCTGTGTCAACATCTTAATCCTGTCCAGGCGTGGGATTTTAATTTTATTGTTGGGTGTTATGGCATAATAAAAAAACTTTATCAGCAGAGAACCTATGTAATTGACTTAAAATTTTGCATAAGGAAAAAGATGATATTTGATATCTGTAATGGGAGAAATAAATTTATCTCTCTGTTGGTGTTATAGATTTGGCAGATATGCGGAGATTAAACAAACGTGGAGAAGACCCAAACAGACCCACTTGAGAGATAATTTCATTTTGGTTTTAGCATAGTCTTTGTTAGCGGGGGGACTATAGAATTTTGTGTTAGCTTTATGGATCGCTTTCTAAATTATATGGTCAGGGTATTTCAGAGATGCCCAGCATCAAATTCAAAGTTGAGAGGGAAAAAGACAACAAAATTCCTTTCCCTGGTGTATTAATAATTAGAAACAAGACAGAATACAAATTTACCGTATACAGAAAACCAATTTTTCCCTTACATACATTATTTTAGTTATCATGACATCTGTCAAGATCAGCGTAGCCAGCAATTTATTCTTAAGAGCCTTTCGGATTTTCTCCCCGGATTTCCTAGAAAAGGAATTTGAACTTATCCGTAGGTAGCTGTCATCTCTGAAATTACCTTGACCATATAATTCAGAAAGCGATCCATAAAGCTAACACAATATTCTGTCGTCCCCCGGAAAACAAGACTATATTATAGAGAGACACCCAACAATAAAATTAAAATCCCACACCTGGAAAGGATTAAGAAGTTGACGCAGACTCTTGGAAATTCTAACTGTTGAATGTACGCCAGTTAAGTAGGTTAGAACTGACCGCTCTTGTGGGAGTATTAAGTGGTACAAGGTGGAAAATGCTCTCTTTGAAGTGCCATTGGGTTAGGATTCTTATGCATTTTGTTCATAGGGAGAGGAGTGCACAACTGACGATATGAACCCTTTTAGAGTAGAGAAGTGTCCCTTAAATAGCAGAAGAAACTCTTATTCGCGATGACAATGGAAACCAAATAAGTCAGGCCAGTCCATTAATTGGACTGCCGCCGTGAAGCCAGAAAGATATGCCCACTAAATGACAAATTATTTGTAACTGTGTCACCAACATACGTTCTTCCACCTCTGTGGTATATTGGCAGAAAAAAATAAGCAAATTAACTGTTCCCTGTGATGTGAAGATCTAATTTACAGGCGTATGAGAATCGCAGCTCCGCACTATCCACTGATATTGCAAAAGAGGGAGAAGTAGGGTATACGATTCTGAATGTCATGGATGTGGTGTCAAATAAAATGTATGGCAGTAGATCTGAAGCAAAATGAATTGTGGAAGGGCAGTGTCTGTAGGAAAAAAAAAAAGTGATACTGTCAGGAGAAGTTAACAGGTGGATAGCTATGAAAGGGGTAGCACTTGTGACACCAAGAGCACTGAAGACGGTTAAACGATTACAAATTCAAAGGATGCTTTAAGAGGTGATTTATATACAAGAGAGAGAGAGAGAGAGAGAGAGAGAGAGAGAGAGAGAATAATTCATTAAAAGTCTGAAAATAATAGTTACCATAGTGAATGCATTAGTTTAATCAACACAAGTCACAAAAATATTCTTAACAAAATTGAGATTACAACACGAAACAAGTAAAAAAATGTCAATCGAGTTTCCTATACTGCCTATAATGCTGTATGAAACTCTCAGCCACGGCCCATGAAACTCTCAGCCACGGCCCATGAAACTTTCAGTAATAACCCGGTGATGGCCTGGCCTATGTTGTTGACACCTATTGCTCCGCCAGAAGAACGATCATGAGTAACTTTAACCTTAAATAAAATAAAAACTCCTGAGGCTATAGGGCTGTAATTTGTTAAGTTTGAAGATTGGAAGGTGGATGATCAACATACCAATTTGCAGCTATCTAGTCTCAGTAGTTTTTAAGATTTGAGGCCAAAAAGAAGAAGTGCGGACGTACAAACAAATAGTCATCTCGATAGTTTTCTTTTACGGAAAAAACTAAAAGGGGATAGATGGAGAAAATTTCCAAACACAGGGTTCACGTATCATCAACACTTTAAGTTCTACGAGAATTACTTTAATTTCTTTCTCACGTAATGCACGAGCAAAAAGTTAAAACAGCTGACCGTAAACTCTTATTGAAATTGTGTAAATCAATAAGGCACCTTAACAATTTGTACAAAAACACTCACGACTCATCACATTATCTTCCCCTTTTTGTTCTTTTTTGCTCTCTGTTCTGCCTATGATATAAATAAGGTGAGAAATAAATTTTGCTTATACTTTTCATATTATATACATGAGTATTTATTGTTTTTAACCGTTTTTTCAGCCTTGAAAATGCATCAAGCGACGTGAAACGTCGGCTTTTGAATAAATGTATGCAATTAGAAAGCCTTTCCATGAACTCTTGATCATATATATATATATATATATATATATAGCCTATATATATACATATACATATATACATGCACACACACACGCATATATATATATATATATATATGTTACAGGGAACAGATCAACACTTTTTTTGGAAGTGTACGTAGCGTGATCTTAGCGATCTAACTTCAGGAAAAGGACGTAAAAAGGTTCGACCCTGATCTCACTAGCACTTTTTCCCCCTCTCTCTCTCTCTCTCAGCCTCTCTCTCTCTCACCATTTACCGATTCTCTCTCTCTCTCCCTGACCTCACTCATTCTCACAAGTAACTAAATGGACTATTTAAAGAAACACAATCTTTCCTACAAAAATAGGTTTATTATTCAAATAACCCAACAAGAAATTAATAAAACAAAGCAAAGATTAAAATGCATAATAAATGAATTATCGAGTCAGATAACTAAACTCTAAACTGCAAACCATTTCTGACTAAAGAAGTCTCATTATGGCTAATAGCCTGGAAATACACAAAATCTCACATCCTCCCAAATCAACAACTATACGTCATGTCAAAAAACAAAAAAAAGTCTACCACATAAAGAGACTGACATAGCAAATGACTTGCATGTGTCCTATTTATCAAACCCCCAGCTATTTCCACAAGTCCACCATGTTATTCCCACAAGTCCACAGACATCTGTCGAAAGAATTAAACATGATAGAAATCTCCCAAAAATATATAGAATGCAAAACACAATAATGGAAAGTGTAAAATGCACAGCCAAGATATGGCAAACGTAACATAACAAAATAATAATATAAAAGAGGTATGAATATTCATATTAAATTTCCCACACCAGTTCATAAGTTCATAATGATTAGAAAGTCATGGTAAAAATCACAAGTTCAATTTTCTCCCATAAAAACAGAGATTTGAGACTCTACCTTATCTGCCAATTTTCAAAGCCTGGAACCACTTCAAAGTTATGACTGGACAACTGCAGTTCTATCACGTTAATGAACGATCAAACTCACTTTTAGGGCAGATTTTGGCATAATCTAGATCAAAGTAACGCACGTACTCACGAACATGCATAGCGCTTCGGAGATCACCTGATCTCCAATATTGCTGAGCTTCTCGCACAAAGAGCTGAGGAATCAAACTATTTGCTGAATACAAAGATTTTGCAACTGACGGCTTCCATAAGCACCATCTCGCACCGAAAATTCTTTCATCACACTATGTACCTTATAACATTGTAGCGGCCATATTTTCTGAAATATATACATGCACACACACACACACACACACACACACATATATATATATATATATATATATATATATATATATATATATATATATATATATATATATATATATATATATATATATATATATATATATATATATATATATATATATATATATATATATATATATATATATATATATATATATATATATATATATATATATATATATATATATATATATATATATATATATATATATATATGCAAAGAAATAGAGCCTCGATGGCTCAGTCGGTTACAGCAGCAGCTTCAGACTTCGTAGAGGTCTGTGGCGCGGGTTCAAATCCGCAGCCGACTGATCAGAGAGGCAGACACTTTGCTATCTGTGTAGACATCCCGGGAAGACATCCCGGGATTATATATGTAATCAACGGATAGGTTTGCTTAAAAAGCAAATGGGTGTTACAGGCTAAATACACACACAAAACAAAGCCACTACAACACCTTCTAAAAACATAACAAACATCTCACGCGTCTCGAACTCTCGCCCTACCCGCGCAACAACTTCTCGTTGCTGGGAAGAAAGGGCGTTGGGTCGGGTATGATACATGAAACATACGCTACCGGGGTCTAAGCGATGTCAGGCAGGGCAGCCGATCGAGACTACAGGTCTACCCCAAAGCCAAATCAAAAGTCCTTCAAAAGAAGGCATCGTACTTACCCCATGCAAAAATGGGAAAAAAGCACGTTAAAAGAAGAAGAAGAAGAAGAAGATATGCAAAGAAATAGAATTTGTGCTATGGCATTTCGGTCTGTGCATATTTCTTTTCCGAAGTAAGGTTACAAACCTAACATTTTTTGTTCCCTTCTTGTCATTGCGCAGGACTGTCAGGTTCTGCTTCGTAGAAAAATGTCTTTATATATGGAAAATTTTCATCAGCCAGCAAACAATCAACACATTTTATAACTAAAAACTCAATAATTATCTCTAAATAGTTTGCGTTTTAGAAGACAAGGTAAGTTTTACACAAACTTAAGCGAATATTGAGAGAGAGAGAGAGAGAGAGAGAGAGAGAGAGAGAGAGAGAGAGAGAGAGAGAGAGAGAGAGTTACAACTCTACATTGCTTAAATAGCTATTGTAAACATTCTTGTGAATATGTTAAATATGAAATGTTTGATTCGCCTCCCCATAAAAACAAACCCTAAAACCAGCATATTTCAAGAATATTTTAGGATTTCATGAGTATTTTAGGATTATTTTTATATAATTCATTTTATGCAGAGATGACATTTTTTTTGCATTTAAAAAAATACATAATTACATGATTTAGACTCTATGTGCATTTTACATTTCAAGCGCATCCGAACACACGAGCATGGCACCTAAGACACTTCTCGGCCTCTTAAGACACTTGCGTCAGGCGTCGCGGCTCACTGCCACTTCCGAAATCCTGCCGTTCTTCATCAGCTTTATCTTTACTATGTCCTTACAATTTTTAATTCCCTGGTATTGTTTTTATTTCAAGTGCCATCCCTTAATTCCTTATATTTTCAGTTTTCCTTCTTTTTCAAGTGTTCGTTCTCTTTACGGACTTGACGTTTATTCTTTCAATACTGATGTACTGGTAATTCTTGTGGTTTTGTTTACTGGTTTAATCCATATAGCTCCTTAGGAATATTTTCGTTTTAATTTTGTTTAGGTTCCAGAATTCTGAAGTTTCAATCTGAGGAAAAACATCCTATTGTGGTGTATATACAAACATATACACACACATACACAGACACACACACACACATATATATATATATATATATATATATATATATATATATATATATATATATATATATATATATATATATGTATATATATATATATATATATATATATATATATATATATATATATATATATATATATATATATATATATATAAATAAGGTTTAAACACAGGGGGACAGCTGTCCAGCAGCTCTCTCTCGAATTTGTGCATAAAAATATCAGCAAAAATGCAGCTTAATGGTGTAGGAATGGGTAATCCATTAAGCTGCATTTTTGCTTACATTTATATATATTTAATGTATGCATATATATACATATATGTAAGCATATACATATATATATATATATGTATATATAAATGTATACACACATATATATGTGTGTGTGTGTGTGTGTGTATGACCGAATGAAATTAGTAGCTCTTCAGTCATCTGTAAGTTGCAGAACCACATAGAACAGTAATCCATAAATTTGTGCAGAATATACCGAACGAAATTCCAACGAAGAGAAAGTTGCACAAACAACAGAACAAAGGACAGTGGCCAGAAAACAGAACTTGTCGCAGTTTCCTCAACAAGCGAGCTTCTACGCTCATTATAGGTAACAATGAAACTTCCTGTATGTCGTTTTAATTCCATTTGTTAGCGAATTCATCTTCAATTGAGGCTGATTGTGCTATAAATTTTATATAATTATTATTTGGGCTGTCATTTTGTTCAAATGATTAGTGCCTTCCCTTTCAGTGTTAATAATTAATTTTATGTCGCTCATTCATCTTTTACACTGAATTTCTCAAATATATAAAAACGAATTCTTGTTCTGATTTGTAAGCTGAGAAAAACGTACTTAAACCTTCTGTAAATTATTATGAATTTACATGCTCATTCTGCGCAATTAAATATATTATTACCATGGGATCTCTGAAATCAAACGATATGGAAAATACCAAACTGTACTGAGTAAAAAATCGATAGTCTCGAAACTAAACTTCACTGAAGTTAGATGCAATAAAACAAGTAAAAAATGCGCCGAAGTTTTTCAGCGCAACCGAGTTTTCTGTACAGCGTATAATCAAGGCCACCGGAAATAGATCTATATTTCGGTGGTCTTTGTATAATGCTGTATGTGCTGCGGCCTTTAAAACTTTAACGACGGCACGGTGGTGGCCTGGCCTATATCGTTGCCAGACTCACGATTATGGCTAACTTTAACCTTAAATAAAATAAAAAAACTATTGATGCCATAGGGCTGCAATTTGATATGTTTGATGACTGGAGGATGGATAATCAACATACCAATTTGCAGCCTTCTAACCTTCGTAGGTTTTAAGATCTGAGGGCGGACAGAAAAAAGTACGGACAGAAATAAGAGCGGACGGACAGACAAAGCCGACACAATAGTTTTCTTTTCAGAAAACTGAAAAAATGGATGAAATAAAAAAAAATTAATCTCTATTATTTTTTCTTTATTTCTAATACAACTACTTTTTTTATTATCAACTCAATATGCCCATGCAGAAGGCGCATTAGCTGTGTGTTAAACAATCACCTCCACATCCTAGAAATATCTTTTTCGAAAACTCTGGTAGTTCCTGGACACTAAGGCCATCCTTTTTCAATAACTCTTCGTAACCGCGTATTAGTTTATTTCTCGGTCTTCATCTTGTTCCTCCTCCATATGCAAATATCAGCATTTTCCCTGTAGTACATCTGCATATATGCATCCTCCATACCCTTACCATTGGCTTCCTATCATTTCTATCAAACTCTGTCTAGGTTAATATATGCACCTTACAGATTTTTCCCTAAGTTTTAACCTCTCACATAGCTGTTCCATACCAAACACTTGATCCGCATACCTCCTTCCTTCTCTCTAGTCATAATGTTCTCCCATTATCAATCGTCTATCATCTGTCCTACCTTCTTAGTTAAAGTTTTACCACAAACTTTCTCTGGTTAACAAACAAAAGTAATGCCCGGATAGGGCCTAGTATCCTGCATCACCTTGTTCTGTACAAAGGAATAATTGTCCGTCTTACTCATTCGCAAATACCTTTCATACACTGGTCACCCACTCTGTCTTCCAATATTAACAAATCCTAAAATACTTACTCTACCCAGCAATGTATTTCCTTAATCTTCAGTTGCATTTTGCACTAATAAATCCACTTGTTCATTGAAATTTTTCTGTGGATTTTCTTTCTTGCAAAAAAAACTCTTTTTCTCCCTAACTTACTTGCCCCTATTCTCCCAATTCCCTTCTTTTAGAAGATGCCTTCTTTTCTCTCAATTTGTTATTTTTTACCTTATTCATCCATCTCAACTCCTGCACGCACATTTAATTTAGTCTTGCAGTCGTTCATCAGATAATCTTTTTTATTCACCCACCAAGCTTCCTATTTCCTCACCCCACAATTGACTTCCTTCCAAAAAGGCACAGACAATCCTTATGACCCAGACCAGGAATTTTACTTATACTACTTCATACTCTGTGACTAGCAGTAGACTGTAGTCCATTTTTTCATCAATATTCTTGTATCAGGTAAATTTTTACAGATAAATTTTTATCACTTCCTTTCCAACCAGAACTTCCACCAATCCTAACTCGAACTGCCAATTAGATACAATTCAAGCAACTTCTCTTATCATCACATCCGTCAACTTGCTCTTACATCTACTCTCTCTCTCTCTCTCTCTCTCTCTCTCTCTCTCTCTCTCTCTCTCTCTCTCTCTCTCTCTCTCTCTCTCTCTCTCTATATATATATATATATATATATATATATATATATATATATATATATATATATATATATATATATATATATATATATATATATATATATATATATATATATATATATATATATATATATATATATACATGTGTGTATATGTATACTATATACACAGTATATATATGTATGTATATATATATATATATGAAATTTTTTATCACACCGTGATTTATATACTATCATGAAGCTACAAATGTCGTTTAATATCAAATTCACGCTACCTCGACAGTATCCCTGATGGAG
Source organism: Macrobrachium rosenbergii (assembly GCA_039081455.1). Classification (NCBI taxonomy): domain Eukaryota; kingdom Metazoa; phylum Arthropoda; class Malacostraca; order Decapoda; family Palaemonidae; genus Macrobrachium; species Macrobrachium rosenbergii. Next base: position 18,845,819 of record JANJGK010000005.1, on the reverse strand, counting down.
AATTATCACCGAAGGGGAATTTATATAAGTGATAAATGAACAGGTACCACTGGGACGCGAACCCTTGACATGGACCCATTCAACGACTCCAGTGGACGTTACCACCGCGCCATCAAGAGAGGTATAAATCATTACCGAGTCTGCTGTACTGTTTTTTCCCGTCGTGAGTGGGGAAATTGTACTTAGCCTCGGCAATGACCCATCTCCGCCATGATAGTTCGTTGGTACGTTTGGAACACGCAGCTCTTATTATGAAATTTTTTATCACACCGTGATTTATATACAATCATGAAGCTACAAATGTCGTTTAATATCAAATTCACGCTACCTCGAGAGTATCTCTGATGGAGAATTATCACCGACTCGGTAATGATTTATACCTCTCTTGATGGCGCGGTGGTAACGTCCACTGGAGTCGTTGAATGGGTCCATGTCAAGGGTTCGCGTCCCAGTGGTACCTGTTCATTTATCACTTATATAAATTCCCCTTCGGTGATAATTCTCCATCAGAGATACTATCGAGGTAGCGTGAATTTGATATTAAACGACATTTGTAGCTTCATGATTATATATATATATATATATATATATATATATATATATATATATATATATATATATATATATATATATATATATATATATATATATATATATAGTGATACTGGGAACAGGGAAATACTCCAGGAAGCATATCCAGAGGAAGACGGGCGAAAACCACACATCACTAGGCTGTCTTATTTATTTTAAAACCAACGTTTCGTAATTTTGTACTGAATTACATCTTCAGGGCTGTGCACAAGAAAAGATAAAAACATAAAAAATAAAAACATAAAAACAGTTATAAGTACAGTCCTAGAATACATTTAAAATGTTACAGTAAAAATGAAATAAATAAGAATAAAAACACAACCAACCTAGAGGTGAAACAGTACGGAACTAAATGGAAAGAAGCCACCACAGTAAGGAGTTAAGCTAAATACAGTTGACCAGCGGATGTATGAGTATTTAATGATGGTACAAGTTGTTTTATAAATAACGACTCTAAGATTGTTAAGTCTTGAGGGTTGGCAGTATGACCGATGACGCTAAAATCTTTGTTCTCAATGTAGGTTTTACATTGTCTTGAATGGTTCCTGATGTTGGAGTGCTCTGGGTTCGAGATTCTGCTACCTGTGCGGAAACTAATTCCCCGATGTATATATATACACACACACACACACACACACACACATTATATATATATATATATATATATATATATATATATATATATATATATATATATATATATATATATATATATATATATATACATACATACATACATATATTGTCCTGTTTCTAAAACTACGATCGAAATAGCCCCTCATATTGCCTATCCAGACACAAAACGTAAGTGTTTGTACAACATATGACTACGCAACCATCGTACATCAATTATATTTGTTTTCCTTGAACTACTTTTCCTGTCATAATGAAACTGGAGCACTACCACGGAGTTAGCAGCGTCCATCGCCATTATTATGCATTCTTCATTTGCAATATGATTCGAGATGAGGGGATTATCCTGAAATCAATTAGTTTATTTAATTATGTAATTAAATTACTCGATTGTGCTAGAAATAAATTAGGGTCATCGAATAACTTCAATTAGGGATATACATAAATAAATAAATAAAAGGAGCAAAAATATTATAAACTGATTTTCATCCAACGTTATGATGTTAAACGTATAATTCATTCAGTAAATAATGGATACAGAGAATAACGCATATAGTTTACTGATGCATATACATATTGAAGTAAAATACATTATACGGAGCGGTAAAAAATTCATAACGTCGTGTACGTACGTATATATATATATATATATATATATATATATATATATATATATATATATATATATATATATATATATATATATATATATATATATATATATATATATATATATATATATGAAATTTTTTTTATCACACCGTGATTTATATACAATCATGAAGCTACAAATGTCGTTTAATATCAAATTCACGCTACCTCGAGAGTATCTCCGATGGAGAATTATCACCGAAGGGGAATTTATATAAGTGATAAATGAACAGGTACCACTGGAACGTGAACCCTTGACATGGACCCATTCAACGACTCCAGTAGACGTTACCACCGCGCCATCAAGATGGCGCGGTGGTAACGTCTACTGGAGTCGTTGAATGGGTCCATGTCAAGGGTTCGCGTCCCAGTGGTACCTGTTCATTTATCACTTATATAAATTCCCCTTCGGTGATAATTCTCCATCGGAGATACTCTCGAGGTAGCGTGAATTTGATATTAAACGACATTTGCAGCTTCATGATTATATATATATATATATATATATATATATATATATATATATATATATATATATATATATATATATATATATATATATATATATATATATATATATATATATATATATATATATATATATATATATATATATATATATATATATATATATATATATATATATGCGTAATCAGTCAATACGCGTAATGACTGAAATTTCAGTCATCACGCGTAATGCACTTAGGGGACATTTGATCCCCCTAGGAGCTAGTACTGAACACGGCGAAGCGAAACAGTGAGTCACCTACACTGTTTCACCGGGTTTAGTACTAGTCCCTGGGGGTCAAATGTATTTCGCCGTGTTTAGTACTAGCTCCTGGGGGGATCAAATGTCCCTAGGTGCATTACGCGTGATGACTGAAATTTCAGTCATTACGCGTAATGACTGATTACGCATATATATATATATATATATATATATATATATATATATATATATATATATATATATATATATATATATATATATATATATATACATAATATTTAACGCTCAGTATAAAGTATTTTACTTCAATCTATACATACGTATATATATAATATATATGTATGTTTATATACTGCGTATATATATATATATATATATATATATATATATATATATATATATATATATATATATATATATATATATATATATATATATATATATATATGAACTGATTTATATAGAAATTCATGCTTGGGGCATAATGGAAAATCAACCAGTTGTTTTGTACGTATTTGTGATCAGAGAGTAACGAACAGATACTGCTGATTCGTCGAACGTCATACGGTCGTTGGGGTTTGGCGTGGGCAATTCAAATGAGTACCATACATCAAAGACCCTTAGTGGTTCCTTTTAATTATGAGTGACCAATCAGCTGAGGTCTATGACCTAAGCAAGTTCAGTTTGAAAAGTTAATGGTCAGTAGGGAATTAGCGGTCGACGGGTTGGGGCGCGTTTCACATCAGAGTACCTTCCGACTATAATTGCTGCGTAATATTAGCAATAGGGCCCTTGTGTAACTATTAAGAAAAATACACGTGGTAATTTTATCTTACACGTTTCATTTGTATATATATATATATATATATATATATATATATATATATATATATATATATATATATATATATATATATATATATATATATATATATATATAATATATATATTTATTATATATATATATATATTTATTATATATATATATATATATATATATATATATATATATATATATATATATATATATATATATATATATATATATATGCACCATGACGTGACAAAAATTCATAATTAGAAAAGTGTTGCAAACATACCAATCGTCTATCTTGGTGGAATCGGTTGATACCGAATCTTATTACAGAAACCTGAATTCGGTTGGTGCATATACAACAGAGGTGATATCAATCATATTACATAACCATCTGTGCATAGGCATTTACATATAGAAAATTAACAAGATAACAAGGATACAATAATAACAAAAACACACACTTGAATTGGAGCAAAGAAAGATGAATACTTTCTTTCTCCCATCAGCCAATGTCAGCTTTCGTGTCAGCTTTAATCTTTTATTGTAAAGGTTAATATTTAAATGATAATGACATATTTTCACTGACGTTTGGTATTTCATTTCCAACAGAGGCCATGGGCGTTAAGAATAAATTGAGTAGGGCTGCGATAAAAGTGCTCCAGAAAGGTGTACAATTCGCATAAAAATTTACAATATCAAACTCAGCCTCGGAAATAGTGACTGAAAAGCTAGATCACACTAGTTCCCCATAAAGTAAATCATTTCATGATAAAATACTGATATGTGGAAATTATTTGACTATTCATTAAGTTACTGTAGTGTTATAGATTCTGAGTCACACAAATGCCTTATGAAATAAGTTACGAAACTATGGAAGAAAAAGGGATGTATGCCATAAAACTACGAACTGTTAATATATGCTATACGTTGTGTGTAAGACCACAATATTATAAAAAAAAACGATCTTTCCTAGATAGTGACCCCTAAGGGTTTACGGGGGTCGTTATCTAGGACTAATATTTCTTGGGGGTTATTATATTTATGATAATTAAAGTCTATTGTTTATGTGCTTACGGTAATCCCCTGTGGGCTTGTACTAAACACGCCGCAGAGGTGGATACATATCGGGGTAAAACCCTTGGGTGTCACTATCTAGGAAAGATAAAAAAAAAAAACTCACACTACATTCAGGAAACCAATATCTTTAATAAAAGAATGAAACCAGAAAAAAATGTAAGACGACGACATCAACTGTCAGACGCAAAATCCACAGGTTATGTAACAACACGTGATAACCTTCGTGGCTCACAAATGGCCGCCCCAAAAAATTATGGTTTTACCATAGTACATGAATTCATGTCTCAAAAGGGCACCCTGTTTCGTTAAAGATGTAAAAACGACGGATTTATATAGTGAAAGCCGTAATCAGGAAGAGGAGGGTCCAGTGCAAGAACATAAAGTTGAGGAAATGTCATAATAATGAGAAAAATTTTAGTTACTCATGATGGTAAATACTGAAATAGAAATCTTAAACATTATTCAATCGATTGACCAAAATTAACCATCTTTCTAACAACAGGCGGAACCTAAAATTTGCACATGTACCTTGAAATCCTCAAACAAAAAGATTTTCCTCTGTTTGACAAATGATTTATCTAAACAAATACATCTGTGTTTCGCCAACGATCAGCAAATACAGACAACAATCAGAAACAAAATTTGCTTAACAACTAGTTAATAGATTTTAGTTTTTACATCTTTTGACAACATGCTCTCGTACATAACATTATCATTTCAGCCACAGCTTCATTAGTTATATTACCTAATTAGGAGTTCACACAAAGTTGTCCCGCAATCATTCGGCAAAATGAATATTTGAGTCTTTTTCTTCCTAATTAGGAGTCGAGTTACTACATACAAACTTTTTAGCAACTTGTAAAGAGAAGTTCAAGAAAGCTCATTTGCACACACACACACAAACACAGAGTTAATATAAAACCACCATAACCGTAACAGAGAGAAAGAGATTTTGAGTGAATATAAAATCACCATAGCCTTAACAGAGAGAGAGAGAGAGTTAGTATAAAATCAACATAACCTTGAGAGAGAGAGATTTTGAGTTAACATAAAATCACCATAACTTTGACAGGGAGAGAGATTTTGAGTTAATATAAAATCACCATAACCTTGAGAGAGAGAGAGAGAGAGAGAGAGAGAGAGAGAGAATGATTTTGAGTTAGTATAAAATCACCATAACCTTGATTGATAAAAAGAGAGAGAGAGGGAGGGAGGAGAGGATGGTTTTGAGTTAGTATAAAATCACCATAACCTTGACAGAGAGAGAGAGAATATGAGGCTGGGTCCTTAAGCAGGTATATATAAAATCTATTGTTAAAACTCCTCCGTAACTGACAAAAACCGTCAAATAGCAAGCTGTTGTGGCCGAGGTGAAGGCGCCGTGATTTACCTGAAACATTTGTTACATGAATGAGGGTGTACGTTATGCTTTCACCTTTCCATTCTCGTTCCGCTCCATCAAAAGCTATTTTCCCGTCCTTTCAAACGCCTAGTTTCTCTTTTACCTACTCTGATTCTCTCTACCCCCCTTTGTTTCGGGATAGAAAGGAGACAGAGCGAAAAGATAAGGGAAGAGGAAGCGGTAGATGAAAAAAAAAAAAAGCAGGAGAAATGAGGACGACAGAATCTGAAAGTAAAGGAAGAAAGAGGAGAGACGAGAGGGAGAGAGAAAAGCTTATGAGGGAAGACTCAAAGTGGAAGGGCAATCATTAAAAAGTTATAAGGGGAAAGGAAGAGGGGGGAAGGAGAGGAGAGTGAGAATGGAGTAAAAAGAAAATGGATGGTATAATGGACGCAAAACTAAGGTAAAAAATGAATAATCAACTCAGTAAAAACATAAGAGCTACAGTACAATAACTCACAAGCTGCAAAAAACAGAGACGGAATGGTTATTAGATAGTCGTTAAAGAGATAAAAACAGGACTATGGTGTTTATAAAAAAAGGTACAGTACGTGTAGAACGCTCAAATGGACAACTTGTCCCAAGCTCGAATTAAATTAGTTCAGTGATCATAATTAGATCATTCCCACCATAGAGTTACCTGTGCTAATTAAATCTAATTGTTCAATCCTTTCATTGTGCATAAGTAATTTCATGTGAGAGAGAAAACCATTGGACTTGAATGCTAACCTGGAATTCTCTTCCAGAACCCTGTTATCTGGCCCTTCGAGCAGTCTACCCGTCTTGTGAACAAAAAATAGCGTAGACGTTTAACTGCCATCCTGTCATGTGCAAGAGTCTTCTGATCAGCAGTCCGGAGGCAATAACATTCCCCCTTAGTGAATCCAATTGCGTTAACAATCAAAAATCGTTTAACCAGTCAGCAGTAAAGTCAATAAGTGTCGAACTATTTCAGGGCGGTAGCCTTTTCAGATTCAGCTATTTGCTACGCAGTGTCAAGCTTTTATCGCATATTGTATGTGCTAGTTTGCTACTAAGTCAGCCCTTAATCATTGATTTCTTGACTGCTTCATATGTAACTAAATTCAGTTTAAAGCATTTAGTGGTTATAATTTACCAAGGCGACCTTCAATTCTCTGTATACTTAGATGTGATATCAAGGTAAGTCAGTTTATTCATTACATTCATCGCTTACATTCTGAGCGCCTTGTGTTTGCCTTCAAGGCAGTTAATTAAAAAATACATTTTCTTCCAATGGGCCTCAGAAAGTAACAATATATATATATATATATATATATATATATATATATATATATATATATATATATATATATATATATACACACACACACAGACAAAGAGAATATCTGCAGTTATAGAAATTTTCAGTAAAATGAATATATAAAATAATAAAAACCATAAGATATAGAAATTACCACATTATCTTACCTTTTGGAACTGCAAGCCAAGTTTTTCTTGAAGTTCGTGAGCCCGAAGTTACTGGTGCCCTGAGGTGGGTAGTGTGTCTCAGTCCTGAGGTGGGTAAGGTGTTTGAGTCCTATGGTGAGTAAGGTGTCTCAATCCTGAGGTGGGTGGGGCGTCTCAGTCCTGAGGAGGGTAAGGGGTCTCAGTCCTCAAGAGCTTTTGCAGGTTTATTACTAAAACACAATCTCGCATAGCAGTGACTTCTAACTAATTTACATTTTCCTTTTGACTGTTTACCTAAATTGGAAAAGAGATTTGCTTAAGGAACTTTAGAAGGAATATAAATCTGAATAAAGATTGATTTTAAATGATGAGAAGTAAATCTGGAAACAGGTTAATTGATACATAAATGTAACTGATTAATTGAAACGCATTGAAAATAACATGGCATACTAAGACTGTTTAGCTTGTTTAAGTATATTTGAATTAATCCACAATTCATGTTGCATTCTATCATACACGATTTTTTAGCATGTAAAAGTGAATAAAAGCGAACTAGGTTTCTTTTATTTAATATAATTTTATATAAAAAAATCTTGTGATTACAATCAAAACTATATGCCTCATCCACGATATTAGTACTGCAAGGAAAATTATTGTGCATTATAACGTAATGGAAGAAAATTTGTTGAGTGAATTTACTTAGAAACAAAACCTGAAGGAATAGTAATCGTATATAGTGTCCTACATCATTTACCCTTCACACTAAACTGCAATAAATCCAAGAATCAAGTGTCATTTCATTTCGTAATAAGTCCTGCACCCGTAGGTGCTCGTTCAAGAACCTATTCACTAGGCTCTTCATGTGATCAGGCAGAAAGACATCTGCCAAGACTACCACCAAGATCTCTTGCAATTCAGATAGCGTCAATATAAAATCAAATCCTGGAAACCTTGACAGATTTCAAAATTAAAAATTTTCCAATAAAATAACGTGGATGACTTAATACAATGACTTGATATAGTGGTTATAAATCGCAATACTGATGAAATATTAATCTTAATTAGATTAGGGTTATCTTGCATTACAATATCAGCAGTCACATTTCTCGAAAATATTAAAGGTACCTCATGGAAAGTTGAAAGATTTAATAATAATAAATACCTAAGAATGGTAAAAATATACAAATGTTCTACAAAACGCTTACCTCTGAAACTAATTTCAAAATGGCACTCGTAATCCATGCCACCCTAACCTCGATGAGTCTTAGCAAGAATTAATCAACAGATTAAAATTGTTTTTACTTAGTCTAACATCGCAAAAGGGTGAAAGTCCAATGAGGTATTTGCATGATTTTTATAGCATTTCATGAAATCCTAGCTTCCTTTCTGTAAACATAAACCAATTTTAGTAGTATTAAACAACCGTTCAAAATTTTTCATGAAGGGCTTAAACTATGTTCCTGAACATTTAAGATTATTTTCAATTAATATACACTTTTGATCATTTTTTGGAGTCTTTTCTCATTTTTTTTACAAATTCGTGGTCGTCGGTTATTTCTCTCTAATTCATCTCGTTGAAGTTAATCATTTATTGTATACGAAAACTTCCTTAAGTCTTTATATCAAGCTGATTTTATTAAATAATATTAATAATGAACTTATTTATAAATAATCTAATCTCCTCATTTTCGCACTGTTCTAAAGCCTGTCTACCTTCAAAACCATTCACTGTCCGGTATTTTTTTTTTTTACTTCCTTATCCAATGATGTCCCTCTAATGACATTATATCTCTTAATTATCAAACTCATTTTTCGCTAACAAGCACAGTTTCACTTAACACTGGCTCCCTCTCCTCTCAAAGGCCATCCCATTCCCCACCTACAACACGATGCTTGGAGCCCGGCAATAGCTCTCGACGAAAATTGTATCCCCTATTGGCACAGCGAATGGCGTTGCCATTTGCATTTGTATAGCCTAGGGGTGGATTGCCAGGTTGGAGATATTACGGAAACTACTTTTCTTAAGGTAAGTTGTGGAAAACTGATTGTACAGAACATTCTACCCGAAGCATTTTATGGAAACGAAAGAATCTGTCACTGATTCGTTGATTCTCTCTCTCTCTCTCTCTCTCTCTCTCTCTCTCTCTCTCTCTCTCTCTCTCTCTCTCTCTCTCTCTCATAATCGAATAGCAATGTGAATTCACAACTCATCGCCTTTGCTATAACTTGTCTAGAATTTGATCCAGTCCGAATAGGTAATGTCTGTTTTTCCATAGACTTTCTACATGTTCGTATTAGCGTGCAAAGTATACTCTGGCGTAGATTATCGCAGCTTTTGATCGCTTATTACAGGGTAAAACACACACGCACGCACGCACACACACATATGTATATATATATATATATATATATATATATATATATATATATATATATATATATATATATATATATATATATATATATATATATATATATATATATATATATATATATATATATATATATATATATATATATATATATATATATATATATATATATATATACATATACATATACATATATACATACATACATACATAATGTAAATCATTTATCCATTTATGCTTCTGAATTCCAGGAAGAAGTATTTGTAAAGACGAGTTAAGGGGAGAAAAACCCTTAGAGAGAACATACTCGTACATCTGCCAACGCCAAACCCTAAGAGCACATTACTTTTCAACCATAAACGTGTAGTTGTGGCGATCAAAATAAAATCTTGCAGGTGTAGAGGAGACATAATTTCCAATCAGACTTGATCTGAAGAAGTAATTAATTTTGGTTACCGAACTCACGGTGTTCGTACGTGGCGCTTCGATTCCTAAACCAAATGGCCTTGGAACAAGGTTGAGCAATCTACTGGAAAAATGTCCTTTTAACTTTAAAAGTTATATTTGTATCTGTACCAAAATCCAATCACTTCTTGCCAGACGCCAGACCCACATTTGGTAGATTTTCGTAAAAATCCACGCATTGCATTTTGCGTAACCACGCTGATAAGCAGAAAACTAGAAACAAACAGATAGACGAATCAAAAGAAAACCGTAATCTACTTGGAACAGGTAACAATACAGGATTTGGGCTCCACCTCAAATAAGGAGAAATATAAGCAAAAAATTCTTCCAATATTTCAACCAAAATATTTAGTTACCAGCCGAAGAGATATTTACAAGATTAAAACTTTCAGCGAATGAAACATGGGATTAAAGACCTTGAAATATGGGGTACAATAGTTACAATCTCCATTTCAACACAATATTTCTATTAAAAGTGCGGTATATTCATAAGAGATACAGGACTATTTGCATAAAAACAAATGTGACATTTGCCTTTCTTTCAAGAAAAATCCTATTACCATTACGGCTCGACCGATATCTGAAAAATGAAAATATAATGAGAGCGGTAACATATATATATATATATATATATATATATATATATATATATATATATAATATATATATATATATATTTGTTAATGCTTTGGACTTATATTACAACAGCCAAAACTTAGATTATTTCAGTACAGGGTATTACGTTTATGTGCAGAATTCTTGAAACTTCACAATAAATTATTACAATAAGGGTTGTTATCAACAATTTTAATCACGGGTAAAGACAGTATTAATAGTAAAGATTTGGTGACTGGGGGAAAGACAGTAATGGTGGGTTTAATATGCGGGGAAGGAAAGTAATGGTTGGTTTAATATGGGGGAAAGGACAGTAATGGTTGGTTTAATATGGGGGAAGGACAGGAATGGCGGGTCTAATACTATATAATATTAAAAATATACAAAAAAAGTACTCATTATCTTGATAATCAACTAATTTAAAATATGATTTACGACTATATCACACGGAAACTGACTGACTGTTTCATTACCAATACAACCATGATTGTATTTTAATGATTAATTGATCAACTCATTATAATTTTCATTGCGTCAAGCAGATGCAATTTGATAATCTACGGAATAATTACAGAATAATTGGATTATCAGGTTTCCAATTAAAATCCCACAGAGAGGCAGTCTAATTTCCTCTTTTCTGAATTAATAAGAAAAAGTTTATCAGCAGGCTCTAGGGTGGCTGAGTGGGATAATTTCGTAGTGTATTTTTCTTTTAAGGTTTGAGTAAATATATTTATTTTGAAATAAATTTCAATCTAATTATTTTCTCGGATGGAAATATTATGGAAATAAAAGTAGAATAAAAATTCTAAGAATAGTAAACCTATTTATTGGAAAATGTGTTATCTTTCTTGTAAGTTTTTATTGTGACAGTGGAGCGATAACTGTATCTTCCCCTTACTCAACGTTTGGATATTTTAGGTTGCACATCCAAACAAGGAAATCACATACACAAAACTCAAATTGTCCCCCTTTTGGAGTCATTGTTCGTACTTTATAGGTATTAAAAGACCATCTGTCCGTGACAGCCTGAGCGCTCCTAATCACAGTATCCTCCACTTGCTTGTGAAAGTTTACCGAAAATTCAATATTGTATACTTTTATCTGATTACTTGCAGAACTCTAATTCAAGAGTAGTGCTATATAGGAAATGAACTGGAAACACATTTAGGAACAATAGGAAATAAAAAAAAAAACTGATCCTCAATGGACAACAATAAAAAAAAAAGACTGCAGATACGGGATAAATGGATAAACATCCAATGATAATGAGCAGCTAACAGGGAGAGTATTGACATCTGGACATCTTACAGCAGTATATATATATATATATATATATATATATATATATATATATATATATATATATATATATATATATATATATATATATATATATCTAATCTTGCATCTTTTATTCAAGTGAAAAAGAAGATGTCAACAAGTTGGCAGTGAATATAAAGGATGTCCGCCGCATTTTCATCTTATAAATCAAATGAATGAAAGAGTTTAAAGTAAATTATAGAAACAAAGAGACCACAAAAAACAAAATTTTAATTCTATGTGTAAGCAACCACTAAAACCGTAATAAAAACTTGAAAATTATTCAAAATTGGACGAAAGGCAAAACGCTAAGTTCATAATTTGAGTACATGATTATATGACACTGTGCACGCCTAGGCGAAGGTATGTTTCTCGCTCACTAACTACGTTGAAGCACCTTTCGCAACTTTTCTGTGAAACAAATTGAATCAGAACTACAACAGTCTCCTCCAAATATACTTGCACACTTAATTTCTGGTTATTATTGGCCAAGATAAAAGCTGAGACGAAATATAAATGAAGCTGCAATGAGGACAAATGCAAAAATTGTTAGGCAGCCCTGAAGCAACGAAGGAGAGAAAAGTTGTTGGGCCAAGATTGGTGGCTTGGGTGGTGATTTAGGTAGATGAAACAATGTTTTATTTTTTAAATACACTGAAAATGAAGTTCAGATTCCTGATATTGCGGACAAAATTTTACAGTAAAATGTAAATAAAGTAGAAAATTTTAAGGAATTCGGAACGAATCAGTTGTGAAAGAACAAAGTAAAGGAAAAGAGACCTACACACAGACAGAAGGTGGTACAAAATATGGCGAAAAGAAAATGATGCGAACCTTTTAAACGATGCTCAGGTTCAGAACCCAGTCGTGCTAATAAATTCATCGTCCAGTAGCATCTTGAAAATACTGATAAATAGAGGAAATACAGTAATTAAAAGGATGATAAATTTGTATCAAAGAGCAACCTTTCGAAATCTACAGGAAACGAAATTTATGAGACGGCCAAGCGTCAAATAGAGAAAATTTGTATCAAAAGGATAAAATCTACAGAGAGCTAGGCCAGATTTTATAACGCCCCCCCCCCAGAAAAAAAATAGACAATGGAATGAATTCATCTGAAGGAAGTTATTAATTCAATAATGGGACGAAAGCTACCAGAGACGTCTGAGTATGGGCAGACAAAAGAGTAAACTGAATAATGAAATGTTATGAATAGTTGATGGATCAGTTTAACTGGAGTTTGGAAACTTCTCTAAGTTTCATAAATAGCCATCAAGCGGTTATAGTGGGTGCTACTTTGGCTTTGGTAGCATATGCGATATAGGCTACATTGTTTGTCGCTAGAATATAATAGTATTTTTTTAAATTACGTTTTCTCTATAATATATATGCCATGTTTTACTATGTAGATATCATTCGAAAAATTTACTGCCTCTTGTTCATGTTTTCACGTTCACCTCCGAGGTGCTAGTACTAAACATGGCGGAAGCTTCTTGGGATCAAAGTATTATATACACCCATCTCTATATTGTGTGGTCGACAAATTATATTAATAAACGATATCTTCGTACGGCCGTCTACTTTACATTTACCACACGATGGTTTACAATTTGCAAGGTGTATATATTTTTCCTTGTAGATAACATGCCAAAGCAGCACAACCTAGTGTCCCTACCTAGTTGCGGCCGGAATCAAAAGACAAAATTAAGAGCAAAGGAAAAAGAGTAGGGGAGGGATAACCAAAGAGACCTATATACTAAATGAGAGGTTTGGAAAGACATATGAAACGCAGGACAAATCTTAAGTGGAAAGTGAAATAATAAGAATAATTGTTTCCACAAAACAGATGTGGGTAAGTGGTTCAATGCGTCTCTCTCTCTCTCTCTCTCTCTCTCTCTCTCTCTCTCTCTCTCTCTCTCTCTCTCTCTCTCAAAAACAGAAACTAGAGTTAACTTTCCTTACTTTCCATCGTTCAGTTTTGCTCTCGTGATAAAAACTGATGGTGACGTTGATGGAATGCAGAAGTAACAACTTTTGTAACATGAGTTTAAGGCAAGTGCAATGCAGTCGTGGCAGGCAGTGAAAACCTATAGACCTCATGGGAATACGTCAGAAGAGTCTTCTGCCCAGGGCGAGGATAGAATACCAAACGCTGAAGGACTTCTCATTAAATAATCTAGAGTATGTGTTTGGTACGGAAGAGCTGCTTCTGTTGATATCTGCTTAAAAGCACTGTGATATTAGTTTTCTCTCTCTAGTTTTACACAGTCAAAATCTTAATACAGTTGTTTTAAGCCCTCGATAATCACAGGTAACAGCTATGTACCACTGCATTCAGAATCGTGCAACATAATTTTGTTCTATACATTGTGTGCAATGTTCAACCCTTCGTTAGGTTTCCGTAATATACATATTGCTGGTACTTTTCCCATCACTTCAACTTTTTCTGCTGATGATTTAAAAAAAAAAATCTATTATTCATTTGCTCGAGCGTCTTTGTGGTCAGCTTGATCTTAAACCCTTTACCTCGCTTGGCACTTTTGTCAAGGTAGGTTTCGTTAGGCATCAGTATCCACAGAAATTCAGTTTCATCTCAGTTTCATCTCCATTTAGTATTTGGGCCAGTGAGTATATTTTCTCTGCAGCGGCAAATGCATCTTCTGTAATTTCCAAATTTTTCTTTCAACCCTAATTCCGGACGAATCTTTGCAGCTGCCTTTCACTTCCAACCAATGGTTTGGTGGTACTCATTCCAGTGACCCATTGCTAAAATCATCACATGCACTCAGTGTT
>JANJGK010000005.1:18688422-18828422 GCA_039081455.1 Macrobrachium rosenbergii | reverse complement strand
AAACAGAACACCGAGCTATATAACAGGAAAAATTGAAAGCATACCTACAACTATTATTATTATTGTTATTATTATTACAGAATGGTCATGAAATTCGAGTAGATGATGTGGAAAAGGCAGTGAACAAAGCAGTAGAGAAAAAATTTAAATGATGAATACGTTGAAGTAACAATAAGTAAACCAACAAATAAAATGTAAGTGCTGAGTAACATGAAGCAGGAAAACGAAACTCTGAGTCATTTTGTGATCCAGGTACCGAAGTAACAGTCCAAGACTTAGACACGATACCGAGGTTCTGGATATACTGCGCATGGTCCAAGACTGTTCCATGGTCTTTCTTAGACCATGGTACCACCAGTGATTTGGGTTTCGTTAGGTTTATGAAATTTAGGTCGTCAAGCCAAGATCTGGAGCACATTTATCCACCCAGCGCTTAATACACTGAAAAGATGAAGTCTAAGTGGTTGGACAGCAAGATAATGAGATCTAAAATATAAAAGAAAATGATCTACAGCTCGAATTGGTAGAGAACCCCACCGTTGCACCAAGCAGCAATAGTTAAGAGATTGAACAGCAAGCCCGAAAAAAGGGAACTCGAATGGAGGTAAAGTAAAATACTAAAAAGAGGGGACATCTAGGGGTTGCGGCAAACGCCCCTATATTATGCGGTGCACTGTGCGCTGTCCACTAGCCCCCCAAGGATGCAAATGATTTGAGAACATAGGTAACCTGTTCACCATCCGCCATCAGTTCACAAAACTGCATACATTCTCGCATCAAGAAAGCATGAAATAAGTGAAAGGGTGGGCTCGTTCAGTGATCCACCAATTTTCTCAGCTGAGAAAAATATAAGAAATACTAAAGCTAAACATAATATTGATGAATGCTGTATTACGAAAACTAGGGTTTGTCATGTTATTAATAGAATGGACTCTACTATAATCTGCCTACGATACAACTTAAGAAGCTGTAAAATACACTAGACAGTGTCAAGATTAATAAAGAGTGTCGGACCTCCGGGTAGGATTTCACTTGGATTATTTGAGGTGCACTGACTCCCTCTCAACTCTAGAATTATCTAAACTTCGTGATATAACTTATCAAGTTGTCATGATTTGGGGTGCAAAATACAGCCAAAGAATGGTGTCAACAAAATACTAGCTAAAGATGGTTTCAAGTTACGTTGGTCAAGATGAAAACGAAACGTTAATTTTAGAGCCTTCAAAAATGCAGCCTTGATATCAAGACTAAAGGGAAATTGTGAAGAGTTATAAATAATAAGTTACTCTGTCGCTTGCAAGCCGAATGGTCAAGTCAGCTGCTTCACCCTGTATTTAAACCCACGGCTAGCACTCTGCTGAGCCCGCGTTCGATTCTCCGACCGGCCAATGAAGAATGAGAGAAATTGATTTCTGGTGATCGGAATTCATTTCTCGTTATAATGTGGTTCGGATTCCACAATAAGCTGTAGGTCCCGTTGCTAGGTAACCAATTGGTTCTTAGCCACGTAAAATAAATCTAATCCTTCGGGCCAGCCCTAGGAGAGCTGTTAATCAGCTCTCAGTGGTCTGGTTAAACTAAGGTGTACTTAAACCCAAGGCTCTAGTCCTGGACGGGGCTGCTGCAAGTACCAGTTGAGATTCCTTTGGTTGTACGTTATGCCAGAGGTATAGAGAATTCAGTATTTAGTGATGTTTGCAGCACAACGCATAATGATACAGGTGAGATCCAACTCTGCAATACGATATGGACTTTAATTAAGAAATAAACAGTATTTGCATAATCAGAAAATGACAACCATTTTTCATTTCCTACAGTTCCTTGAATACTGTAGCTACAGCGATGAATTAAAATATTTTATTACCAACAAATGATAACAAAACCGAAA
The DNA here is from genome assembly GCA_039081455.1 of Macrobrachium rosenbergii. NCBI lineage: Eukaryota > Metazoa > Arthropoda > Malacostraca > Decapoda > Palaemonidae > Macrobrachium > Macrobrachium rosenbergii. Next base: position 18,826,534 of record JANJGK010000005.1, on the reverse strand, counting down.
ATAACCAACATAACATATAGCCGGACACCTTACTTGAGAAGATAGACTATCATGTTAGCGTGATGAGGTGTTGGTAGTTGAATGTTAATTGGTATTAGCTCTTTGAGTTTCACAGAAGTCTGAGAAGTGATTAAGAAGTGAAACTACTACAATGAGTGCAATCGAGAGAGAGAGAGAGAGAGAGAGAGAGAGAGAGAGAGAGAGAGAGAGAGAGAGAGAGAGAGAGAGAGAGAAATTCTCAAACTTTGATCCATTAACGAAATTTCCTCTTCGGTTTATCTCTGACTATTACTACCACTCACGGGAAATCTGCCAATAGTCCTCCATTTTCACCACTCAATCCTTAAAAGACTCTGTTGTATTTCTTAATAGCCATAACCAAGACATCTTACTTTTGGGCTGACGCTACACTCTACTCTACTTTCCTTTATCTCGGACAAAGGAATTGGGTTGCACTTTCCGCCTTTCTTTAGGGAATATCGGATGAGCTTATAGACCGCGATCCCAAATGAGGATAGAACGACTGAGTTGATTAACAAAAAACGTTTACTGGGTGGCCACATAATCCTAGCAAGAAAAATGTTGTCAACAGAATATATAAGCCATTTCGATAAAGGACTAGAGTTACTTTTACATTTACATTTCCAAACCTGGTACAGACAACTGACATAATACATGCATTCACATGCACACTCACATACACGTGGGTGTGTTCACATGCACACTCACAGTGTGTGAGCATGTGAATGTAGGCGTTATGCACGTATACACTCACATATACATGTGTTCATGTGCACTGTGTATTATGCACATGCACACACATATACATGTGAGGATGTAATATATAGATGCCTGTGTAATTTCAATTGAAGTCGACCTATCGATTTCCCTCATTTTTTTCTGCTTTTGGACTTACATAACAATTCTTTGTCTTAAAAAGAGATCTAATCGTTTTTCTTCCTTACCACACTTCCTATTATTGCCGTTTCCCATTATATGCCATTGATACCTAAGAACACCGACTACGTATTTTAGGAAGTTTGAGCCATCGTTTTATGCCAATATCTTTCAAACCAATCGGTTGATTGGTATGGTACTTTGAAACAGTTTCTCACACCCCACCCTAATTTTTGATAAAAAAAATGCATGTTCAAATAGAGATTTTAAAGGCATTTTACTCTTGAATTTAAGGACATAACCAACCCTAGCCAGTAAAGATTTACGAATTCATTCGGATAAGCACTGTTGGGTACTTACATACCCCTCCTATATATTCCTCCCATCACCCACCCTTCCTCAGTCTTTAAAACCTGTCTGTCTTCATTCATCCCCCACAGCCACCCCCCCCTCCCTCTCTCTCTATCTCTCTCTCTCTCTGTCTTCGCAATATTTGTTATGTAAAGGAATGTTTTTAGGGACATATTAGCATTGCAATTTTTCGACAGACCAGTGTAGGATGAAATGAGCTAACGACCTACATGGTTATAAAGAATTTAGAGGTTTCCGAAATCTTTGTAGTTGATGAATGAAATGTCGGGTTAAACGACGGGTTTATTATCACTTGTGTATCCAGTAACTTGAAATCATTCATCATTCATTTGTCGCTGTTCAGAGTTATGGCTTACATGTTGAAATAATTATAATCTCTTGTGTGATTTTAACCCATTTATTATTGTATATGTAAAGCAGTGAATTTAGAATAAACATGAAATAACTTTTCATAATATAATTATGCAAGCAAAATAAAAACAATCTCATTCATGAAGAAAGCAACATACGCAACGAGGCATAATGACGTCAAGGAAGAGTAGGGAGAAGAATGGTGGAGTCGAAGAGTTAAGTTCGGGGCAGTGAGGAATTTGCTCTAAGTAGATACTCAGGGCAAGTTCAATAATTACCACGCTCGTATGTCGAAAGCGTTAATTAGTTTGCTGGCTACCCCATCAAAATCAAGAGTAAAGTGCCTGAAAAAGCTGAATTTGGAAATAGAATTTATTGCCAAAAATTAGGGGGAGGGTGTGAAACACACTGTTGCAAAGTAACACAGCGATCCTTCAATTAATTTGAAAGATATTGGCAAAAAACGATGGCCCAAACTTCCTGAAATACATATCTATTTCATGGACCGTGAGCCATCGTTTTTCGCAAATATCTTTCAAACTAATTATCTGATAGAAATGATAATTTGACACAGTGTACAAGACACCTCCCGCTAATTTTTGGTAATATAGTGCATTGTCAAATGGTGTTAGTTAGGCATTTACTCTTGACTTTTAAAGAAAGTCGCATGAATCAGCAGGCCTATACTGCGCAATCGAACATCCGCTATTCCCCAGACAGGGAGGGGGTTGGGGGAGGGGGCGGAGATGGGGAGGCCAGGAAAGTGGGTTGAGGGACGGATGAGGAGGGGAAGGGGGAGGGAGAGACGGGCTGGGGACAAAGGACGTTCGAATGCATTAGCTTGACGATGCTTGGCAACACCAAAAGTCAAGTGTAAACGCCTTAACTAAAACCATTTGACAATGCACTATATTACCAAAAATTAGCGGGAGGTGTCTTGTACACTGTGTCAAAGTACCTTTTCGATCAAGTAATTAGTTTGAAATGGATAGTAACAGCTGTTTAAATTCTTGAGCGAGAAAACGCGTAAAATTACAGTGCTTACCGAGAGGGCAGGACCTTGTGTTGCTATACAGAGGAATAAGAATATTATCCATTCACTGACAAATTTTGCCAGTACAAATACGCATGTGTTTAGCTAGACTACGAAACGAAAAGTGTGTTTCTCTATATTCAGTCGATAAATATTTAAGACATTTGTAAACATCTGTCATTACTACAATCCACTGACAAATGAAACAGAGACTATACATATCTGACTGACCTTTGTATTTGATTGATATAATTCGAAAATCGCTCTCATCCAAGGAAACAAAGTTAAGTATACTTGAGTTTAACCAGACAACTGAGCTGATTAACAGCTCTCCTAGAGAGGACTGGCCCGAAGGATTAGACTTATTTTACGTGGCTAAGAACCAACTGGTTACTTAGCAACGGGACCTACACCTTACTGTGGAATCCGAACCACGTTATAGTGAGAAATTAATTTCTATCACCAGAAATGAATTCCTCTAATTCTTCATTAGCCGTTCGGAGAATCGAACGCGGCACCAGCCGAGTACTAGCCGAGTACGATAGCGACCCGCCCAATGAGGATACTTCAGTCCTGACACAGACATAACGTACATAGGAGAATACAAATCGAAAGCCAGCAGTCGATATATAAAAAGGCATACTACATCGTATCGGCACTTGAGGTGCTAACACCGGCCCCTCCTCCCTGAATATGGCAACTAGTTAGTCCTCCCCGAATGTGGCAACTAGTTAGTCCTCCCCGAATATGGCAACTAGTTAGTCCTTCCCGAATATAACAACTAGTTAGGTTTGACATTTCTCTACCACATTGTTCCCATAATTACTTCATGCCTGATGCCCGTACGAATTTGGATCTAACAGTAAATTATGGGCTCATTGGAAAATGCAAATGAGGTAGCAGGCAAGAAGGTATATGCGTTTATCATGTCATTATTAATCCAACAACAAACATTACAATTAGTGGAATCCAGCTTTGTATGCCAAAGGCAAAGTATTCTTTTTTGGAGAATATTAACATACACCTGACAATTTCCTTTCAGAGAGAGCGCGCGCATACACACGCACACACACACACACACTATATATATATATATATATATATATATATATATATATATATATATATATATATATATATATATATATATATATATATATATATATAACCTTTTACTTTTTTAGATAGAAATGTACTGATACTTAAACCTTAAGCAATATCATACGATTTTCATGGATTACTGAAAGACGTAATAATATGTAACACGGGGAGACGTTAAACTGTGAAAATACTGTGAAATTACCACTTAATAATGGATTTCTTCCGTTCGCTTTTATTTGAATGTGTAGATAAGGCGATATAGTTATTCTTTAATATGCAGTGTTAACAAAGATATTAGCGATCAAGAAATGCAATCCTCTCCTTCTCTCTCGCTCAAAAAAAAAATTTGTCTCCACCTCGGACTCCACAAACATTTCCCTCTTAGAACATGGCATAAAAAAATTATATATATATATATATATATATATATATATATATATATATATATATATATATATATATATTATTATGATTAGCAAGAATTCGCTAGCAAATTGCCTCCCCCCCCCCTCCTTTGTTGTTGTTGGTTGTTCATTTACTGCCAGCCGGCCGATCGATAGACCATCTGTCTATCGACTTAAAACAAGGGTTAAAAGATTAAAGGCGCTCCCATTTTTGATAAAGATCTTTCCTTCGAGGCAAAAGTAATCTGGCTTGGGTGTTTCTCCTACAGGCCAAAACCTCCCCTGCGGGCAGCAGGTGCAATGAGTCAAAGCATCTGTGTTGGGCGCACCCCTGCCCCATAGGAGGGGATAAAAGGCAAAAGCCCACGAGGTCTCGACACACACGCGGGCTGGGAGATATGGAGTGAACTTGTGAAGACGTCCTCAACACCTGGCCCCACCGATGCCCTTGCATCCTAACCACGTGGCCCTTCCCAAAGTATACTTCTCCTCGTGCCCTTCAACCGTATTCCTCGAGCCCACACGCCATTGCTTGGAGTTTCGAGGAGTCCCCATCGCCTTGCCCCTTTACGGAAGCCCTTGCATCTCACCACGTGGAAGAAACTCGTCCTCGGAAATCGCAAGTCATCCACGGACCGCCTTCTACACGCCCTCGGAAAATCTGCTAAGGTAAAGTGCCCTGGAAGAGCCCCATTTCAGTCACGCTTTTGTCTCGTAATATTTTCTTAAAGAGAAAGCCAGAAATCTCCCTTGTCTAATGTCCGTGCGCCTCTTGCATTGGCAGTATTAATTCTTTATTACTCCTTTGGCACCCTCAGTGCAGCTTCGAATTCATTATTCTTTTGTCTATTTTCATTACTGGCGTATAATGTGCATATCTCTCATTTCAGAGGGACCCTTCGTGGAAGCTTCTCGAACTGTGGCTGGAATTCCCCAGTTTCATTCAATCTACTTGAGTTCCTCTTTCCCGTACTAAGGTCATTTATGTAAATACACTACTTTAAATGTGCCCACGTGTTTTACATAATATTTCCCTCAGTAACCAGAGCCCTATGCTCATATGAAATTCTCCTTTGTTTTCCTCTTTTTTTTACGTTTTCCCGTACCCACGAAGTCAGAATCACAAGGCTAAATTAACTTAAACTGTTGCTACCTGTCTCACAGAGCATATTTCAAACTAAAACCACGGAAAAACGTAAAAATGGCGACCTGGCCATAGATCTCGTTTTGCAGTTGCAGTTCCCCTAGTGTTGCTTTATTGCATTTGCAACTTGCCAGATCAGCTATTAGCAAAGCTAAGCTGGGTACGAGACAATTACGAACCTTATGTGTAAAACCAGCACACAGATCCAGAAAATTCCACGTAAGTAATGTGTTTATCTTAGCAAAACCCTTTTACAATCGTGACTGTTCCTAGGAATTAGAAATAGGGACGCATGTAATCACTGAGAGAAAAGAACCGCCGTATTAGATTCGTTAATGCATGCCTTTCAGGATAGGTAGTTAGGAAATAACCAGTACTAACCATCCTTGCTTCGAGGAATAGTGCGAAATTCCTCTGTGTTAAAATCTTTGCCATATCTTTTGCTTCGAGGAATAGTGCGAAATAAATTCCTCTGTGATAAATCTTACTTCACATTTCGAATTAGCGAACTGTTATTTAGGCGCGAATAAATTCCCACGTGGGACACGACGAAGTCAGCTTGCATTGCTGGAAATTCTCTCAGTGTAGTTAGAATTCGAGCTAGGTGTTAGGAAAGCGAAATTTAAACTCCGCTTATAGGGAAAATTACTAGGCCGTTGTACTGTTATCCTCTCAGACGACTGGGAAATTCCCCGGAATCCCAGATGGTATATAAATATACGGGTTCATTCACCCAGAATCTAAAAATACCTCCGGTGTTGGCCAAACGACCTGCATCCCCCACCCCCGCCCATGCCCGCGTGTGTAGCATTTTTTTTTTTTTTTTTTGTCCCCCATTCATTTCCCAGCATACATTTTTCTTTGGGTTCCCCGTTAGTAATTTCTAAGTCCTAAGGGACGAATCGTAATTCCAAGTCCTAAGTGACTCCTAAAATTCTACGTCGCACGTGGCGAGAATTCCTCCAAATTCCAGTCCTCAGAGACTCCTAAAATTCTACGTCGTACGTGGCGAGAATTTCTACAAATTCCAGTCCTTAGAGACTCCTAAAATTCTACGTTGCACGTGGCGAGAATTTCTCCAAATTCCAGTCCTCAGAGACTCCTAAAATTCTACGTCGCACGTGGCGAGAATTTCTCCAAATTCCAGTCCTTAGGGACTCCTAAAATTCTACGTCGCACGTGGCGAGAATTTCTCCAAACCCCAGTCCTCAGAGACTCGTACAAAAATTCTACGTCGCACGTGGCGAGAATTTCTCATTCCTGCGGGAACCCAAAATTAAGTCCTTTTGAGACATTATATAGTGTAGTTCACACACATCTAAGCCCTTACGGGACTGATCATTCTAGTTCGTTAGAACAACTCCTTAACTTCACGCTACAGCCGGCCAAGTCCGAGCGTGACAAAATCCAACTACGTCTTCCGAGACGCATATTAGACTTCGTTCGCCAAGAACAACCACGTCTTTCCAAGACACATCCAATTTTAACAAAAAGTCTTCTCAGACATATCATATACCCATTATTTCAAGATGGCTAATACCAGAGCCCAACAAAACGAGGATTTCAAATTCTACATGTCCGCTGGGAAGGACATGGGACTATCGGGGCAAGATCTGAGAGCATGGGTTCAAGAACGAGTGGACGATGCCAAGGCGGAGAGAGAGAGAGAACGAGTTGCCCAAGAGCAACGAGAGGCTAAAGAACGTGAGGAGAGAGAGAGGGCAAGAATTGCCCAAGAGCAGGAGAAGGATAAAGAACGTGCAGAGAGGGAGAGAGACAGAATCGCCCAAGAGAAAAGGGAGGAACGAGAATGGGAAGATCGAGAGCGACAGCGCGCCCACGAGCTCCAGATGCTAGAACGACAGCCCGCCACCCCCCCCGCCCCCTGCCGCGGGGATGAGTGCCCTCAGCCAAGCTCACTCGTTCATGCCAAAATGGACCGAGTCCGAACCCGAAGTATGGCTTGAAAGGCCCGAACGAGTCCTGGAGTGCTGCGATCTCTCCCCCGCGGAACTCTCCCTTGTTCTCACTAAATTCCTGGGCGGAAAGGCCCTCGTTGCCTACCACGCCCTTCCCGCAGACGATCGGGGAAACTGGGAAGCCGTACGCCAAGCAGTTACGAAGGCGTACGAGATTACCCCCGAGCGGTGGAGGAGACGTTGGAGAGAGCAGCCCAGAGAAGCAGGCCAGACTTGGTCCGATTGGGCGTATCATTCGGAGCGGGCGTTGACAAAATGGCTCGATTCCGAAGGAGCCACTAACACCGCCGAGGTACTCGAGCGGTTTAAATTCGAGCATTTCCTGCGCTACGCCCCTCCTGCCCTCGCCACTCATATAGTGGAAAAAGCCCCAGCAACACTCACCGAGTGTTGCCGAATAGCAGATATGTAGGAACTCACCACCCTCAAGAAGGATCCATGGGGCGGAAAATAAATCCCCCGTCCCTCCTCGGAGGTTCAAATTCCCACAAAAATGGGAACTCGGGCAAGCCCCTAACTTGCCATTATTGCAAGAAAACGGGGCATTCCTCCGAACAGTGCCGGAACAAGAAACCGGCTCCTCTCTCTCCCGGAAAACCGACAAATAACTCGCCTGCGCCCTCCACAGGGGCAGCGCGGAAAGACTTTAGCCAGACCTTTTGCACGGCGTGCAAGGTCTATGGCCATTCTCCCGCATGGGCGAAATGCCCACGCAATAATAAATCAACTACTCCCACCGTCGCCTTGGCCGTCACAGATCCCAAGTCATTAGGCCCTCCCGCCGAAGGGCCTGTATACGTGGCCCCTCCACGAGGTAGAGAGCCCGCGCGCTGAGTCACTGCTTTCGAGGACTCGGGCGCGCAAATCTCCCTCATCCGAAGGGACAGAGTTCCCTACGGAGCTATCGTCAATAGACGAAAACTCGTCACGATCGAGGGAATAAATCAGTTTAAAATGATACTCCCTACGGTCCAACTGAGAGTCACAAGACCTCACCAATCCAAAATTTGCAATCTTGCAGTAGCAAGCCATCTCCCCGGAGGCTATGACGTCATCCTGGGACAGGACTTTCAGTCCCCACCGAAATCACGACAATCTAGGGGTCCCCACTCCCCGAATCATTCCGCGGGCGCGAGTAATCCTCCCCCGCTTCTCCCTCAGTCAAGACTGGCGCCCCCTGGGTACCAGGAGGACGTGCAGTCCCCACCAGTGCCACCTGAGTACAATGTACAGTGGCCCCATCGATCGGTTCCCGATCCAATTCCAGCGCCCGGCCCTGCCTCAGTGCCAGTGCCAGGGCCCCAATCAGATCTCCCTTCAGGAGATGCCAAATTCCTGCCGGTGCCACTTGCATGCCCCGAGCAGGGCCAGGCTTCGTCTGTCCTGACCGACGAGCCCAAGAAACCTCTGATAGCGCCTGACTCTGCCCTAGTGCCAGCGCCAGAGCGCTACGCCGATCTCCATTCGCGGGATCCAACTCAGGACCCCCTCTCTTCCCCCGGCCTGGCACCGCTACCAGCGTCGGTCAGAGAGACGGTTCCTCCCGACCACCGCGGAAGCTCACCTGCAGGTGCGGCCTCGCAACCCGTGCCTGAGCTGGTCATCGATACCTGCGAGCCGCTCACGCCACCCCCGACCGCCTCCTCTCTGCCTCAGCCCGTCGCCGACGCAATTGCAAGTCAGGATTCTGCCATATCTCACTTGGCCGATGAACTACAAGAGCCGCGACGGATCATGGTAGAACCCGCACGGAACCCTCCTGCGTCAGCTGTCGCATCAGCAGGCCCAGGTGGTACTCCGTGCCGCCCTCCGGTCGCGGGCCCTCCGCTTCCCCGGCCGAGGACGACTGTCCCATTAAGAAAGGCTCAAGGCGAAATTACCACGGGCGTGGGACATTCCAGGTAATTTACAAAGAGCTCTAGAGCTCCCATGGCACCTGTGCCACCATTTCATTTTTCGAAGGTCTTGGCACCCCTAATCCAGAAGGGGATGTCAGACCCTCCTCTATCTTCTTCCGTTCCTCAGGAACTGCTATCTCTTACCATCCTCTACTAATCTTCCCTTAAATTATCCCCACAAGAGGCAATTAAATACGGGATACCATTCCCCACACAATGTATAAATCATTAAGAATAACAGAGTGAGAAGTGGCACGCCCTTGCGCCCATACCTTGGCACCGGGCGTGCGTGTCAGCCCCTCCTGAAGGAGTCGCGCCCTTCGGGTGCGCTTTCCTCGCCCTGGGACTGAAGTGATAGTCCGGTCCGTAATTTATAGGCGAAAGACGATAAATTCCCGCCTAACACAATAAAACCCTCACTCTTTTTCCCTTAGCTCTTCTGCCAATATCATTTACTTTCTTTTAGTCATTTAGTTATCTTTATTTTCATGAATCGCGAGTCATAAACTCTTGCCCTTGTGATTTAAATGCCCCTTTCGTAAGCTCTGAGGGACGTGTCCCGCCTTTCATATGCGGTCAAGTTTTCATTCGTAACGTCTTGCTAATTTTCCTTTTGTTATTATTATCCCTTTTCCCCCCTTCCATTCCTTCCAAGATTGCTGTTTGTCCTACCCCACATCTTTTGTCTGCTCGCCCCGTCATAACATTGAGTAGGCAGTGGACGCATAAAATTAGCGTAGTTTAAGGTTAGCGAATTAAAACCTCGCGAATACTCTCGCCCGCATACAGCTGTCAAAATCCGTGTGGGGCCGGCTCAGCAAAGTACGTTAAAACGAAGATAAATTATCAATGTGAATATGTATAGTCATTACAGTATCGCGTAAAAGGGGATGTCATTTACAAAAATAAACGCTGTTTTTCATTTACACAGCCTCTTCAAGGCAGGTTGTACTAACCGCATGCATTCTATCTAAAATTAAGTAACCGTGTATTTTAATTCTTGAACAATAACCTTTCTTTTCATTTGTTGGCCATAGCCTCATATACGTGGTCCTATAATCTTAATTAATTCACAATTGTTCGAGTCACATTATAAAGTTACCAGTGGGTAACCAAATCTAAAGTAATTATTCTTTTGCAAGTGTTTAAATCACTTTGCGTTCTGTTAACGAAAATTGTCCCAATGTGTTATTAAAAGTAACGTCACAGCTTCATAAAACCCTTAGGAGTAAAGTTCATTGCAAGGCAGAATGTAGAGTAACGTAAAGCATTTGCCGCTCATTCTTGAATATCGATGTACACACCCGAAGGAGGTATGTGCATCATCTTGTATGGGGAGGTATTATGATTAGCAAGAATTCGCTAGCAAATTGCCTCCCCTCCCCCCCTCCTTTGTTGTTGTTGGTTGTTCATTTACTGCCAGCCGGCCGATCGATAGACCATCTGTCTATCGACTTAAAACAAGGGTTAAAAGATTAAAGGCGCTCCCATTTTTGATAAAGATCTTTCCTTCGAGGCAAAAGTAATCTGGCTTGGGTGTTTCTCCTACAGGCCAAAACCTCCCCTGCGGGCAGCAGGTGCAATGAGTCAAAGCATCTGTGTTGGGCGCACCCCTGCCCCATAGGAGGGGATAAAAGGCAAAAGCCCACGAGGTCTCGACACACACGCGGGCTGGAAGATATGGAGTGAACTTGTGAAGACGTCCTCAACACCTGGCCCCACCGATGCCCTTGCATCCTAACCACGTGGCCCTTCCCAAAGTATACTTCTCCTCGTGCCCTTCAACCGTATTCCTCGAGCCCACATGCCATTGCTTGGAGTTTCGAGGAGTCCCCATCGCCTTGCCCCTTTACAGAAGCCCTTGCATCTCACCACGTGGAAGAAACTCGTCCTCGGAAATCGCAAGTCATCCTTCTACACGCCCTCGGAAAATCTGCTAAGGTAAAGTGCCCTGGAAGAGCCCCATTTCAGTCACGCTTTTGTCTCGTAATATTTTCTTAAAGAGAAAGCCAGAAATCTCCCTTGTCTAATGTCCGTGCGCCTCTTGCATTGGCAGTATTAATTCTTTATTACTCCTTTGGCACCCTCAGTGCAGCTTCGAATTCATTATTCTTTTGTCTATTTTCATTACTGGCGTATAATGTGCATATCTCTCATTTCAGAGGGACCCTTCGTGGAAGCTTCTCGAACTGTGGCTGGAATTCCCCAGTTTCATTCAATCTACTTGAGTTCCTCTTTCCCGTACTAAGGTCATTTATGTAAATACACTACTTTAAATGTGCCCACGTGTTTTACATAATATTTCCCTCAGTAACCAGAGCCCTATGCTCATATGAAATTCTCCTTTGTTTTCCTCTTTTTTTTACGTTTTCCCGTACCCACGAAGTCAGAATCACAAGGCTAAATTAACTTAAACTGTTGCTACCTGTCTCACAGAGCATATTTCAAACTAAAACCACGGAAAAACGTAAAAAAAAAATATATATATATATATATATATATATATATATATATATATATATATATATATATATATATATATATATATTCTTCACAGTATCCCCCTCCCCGCACCCCGTCTGCGTCAATTCATACTAAATTAATTAATCTCGTACTTTAATCTCCCACGTCACTGCTTTCGTAAACTGAGCTGGCCTTACGCCAGGACGGGCTTTCGATCCCGAAGTAGTCCGTAACACGCTCGCCCATGGGACGCGCAACACTCCTTTGCAATGCATTACTGATGACTTAAGAAATGTACGTAGAAATCCTTTTGCCCTTCAGTCCTCTGACAACAGTTTCGTTACAAGTAGGTTTACGAGTGAATGCAAATTTGATCATGTTAGGCCTAGTTCACAAGCTCTAACTCCTTCCAGATTTTAAAATTAATAAGTATTAATACACATACGACCCTGTATTTATCGCTATCAAGATAATTACGCAATACTTCCTCTAAACAACAAACCCTGAATCACACATGGTTAAGCAAATGTCTATCCTTGATTTGGAGTCAATATCAAAAAATAGGTAAACAAAGAAACCTTTTGCTTACCTTTGAGTTTGACGTTGGTTTATAGAAGCCTTTAAAGGGTTAACAAGAAGCGTTTAATGATTCGTATGAAAATTTCAAGATGATTCCACCTCCATGCTATGAATTGTAGCCTGGTTAATGATAGTCATTTATAAGTAATTTGTTGACATATTGTCTAATCTTCTTATAATAAAACCACACAATTTTATATATATATATATATATATATATATATATATATATATATATATATATATATATATATATATATATATATATATATATATATATATATATATATATATATATAACTTCTGGTCCCTCAATGGCTTCGCATTGGTTGAGAATTTCATTTGACTAAAAGTCAGGATGCTGATGTTCGTACTCTTGGGTCTCGTAATTAAAAGGAAAGACGTCTGAATAAATGACCGGCCGGGCGAATGGAGCCTGTTCAGTCGTACTAAGAGTTCGCCAGATTTAATGGAAGTCCAGGCTGCTCTTCAAAAATACTGATCTTCCTTCCAAGTTATCTGGACAGCCATTCGGAACTTTTCACGGTGAATCCTATCTCACCTGGACACGGCATTTTCTGATTCTCTCTTTTACATTTTCTTAGGAAAATGTTACCCGTTTTCTGTTCGATCTAATTCTAATCAGTGGATGAACACATTACGTAAATTGGAAAACAATTTCGTGAACATTTTCGGCTTATAACGCCGACAATCAATAATGTTTGTACCATTTACGCGCCGCGCTCGGTAAGACACCTTCACAAACCGCAATACAGATGCAACTAAACTAGTCCTGCGTAGCTGCCCCTTACGTCGTTCTGTAGGGAAGATATTGTTTACATATATACGAGCTGAGCCGATGTACCGTCTACCGTGTCCTACAAGACCGCTGAACGATGGTTACATAGCTTAACAATCATTTCGTGTGTCACTGCAACTTTGCTGAAAGTTATTATTATTGTTATTAATTTTCTTAGGAAGCTATTAATGGCACAGTGCTTGCGAAAACAAGAACGGATAATAGGGCACTTTCTCTGAGTTCATTTGTATACGATAAAGGAAACGGGAGTTACAGCTGGGCGAGTTCGTAAGCGATACTCTTGTGACGACTGTACGGAGGCTAGTAATTATCAGTTCCTCCCGCTTGAAGTTGACAGTAGGTTCTCAAAAATCAATTTGTGGGAAAACCGCTATTAATGGGTATGTACACGTGTATGAATGGATCCAGGAAACGCATTCCATCAGATACAAGGGTAGCTGTATTTGTAATTTTGAATTTGCTTCGATCTGAAGTGAAAGGAATTGCTTAAATATATTATAGGTGTCTGCGGGTGAATATTCTGCAAATGAAGTAAATTTGGTGACGGGATTTATTCAGGTAAATAATCGTCCAATTCATACTGCAAACGAATGTTAATACCATTTCTCAATTATGAGTAAATACTTTCAAGAGTAGCAGATGACGCACTGTTATCAATGAAAACCTCAGATATTATTTTCCATTCAGGAACTGATTGTACTCGTATCCAGGAAAATAGTGATTTTGATTTGTATATTCCCTATGATATTAAGACTAAAAGGCAACGGAATGAGAGAGCTAAAAAAACACTTATTTCCTTTAAACGTTTCTCCCACAAAATATACACATATGACTGCAGTGACCCCTGACGGACTTGTTTTTACCACATTCATCAGCTGATGCACGACGGTTGCAGGTGGTCCTTCTACAAAGCAAACTGTCATCGGGAGCCACCGTTAATTCCACATAAGAAAGAGGTCAAGCAAATATAGCAAAATGGAAATCATATTTGCATTATAATTTAAGAGTTTATTCACGTGCCTTCAAGTGTTTTCAATATTTCACTGACATTTACAAATACTGGATATTTTTATCTATTTTTATGATCTGATAGTTTCCTATGCTTAATGATGAAATAGCATTAATATAATACACTAACGTAGCTACTAATTAAACATTTATCACTTTTTGTGATACTGCAGGTACGAGTATGCTAACTTGTAATAAAATGTGTCTGCTCTTCTGGTAGGGAAATGGTCTAAATATCTAAGATTCAATTCCTATATGAGATCACTAATTATGGTTTTATCCCAGTATCATAAAAAAAATAAAAGCATTCATATATCACTATGCATCATAAAATTATACGTCTGAAAGGTTGCGATAGCACATCGGGATTTAAAGGTCCAGTAGACGAGAATTCTCTCTCTCTCTCTCTCTCTCTCTCTCTCTCTCTCTCTCTCTCTCTCTCTCTCTCTCTCTCTCTCTCTCTCTCTCTCTCTCTCTCTCGTTTTCTTCATTATTATGACCGTTAAAGAGATGATGCTTTCACTTACTTCGTATTTCTGTAGCATGATTCGTTAAAAAGAGAAAAAGAGAAAATTGGATGGCATATTCAGCATGCAGTTCCCTCTAGCTAATTAACGTTTGGTGGATGTCTCTGTAGATTTCACGATTTAGAGTCATCGAAACTCTTACTTGTATTTTTTTACGTGGCGACATTACTTGGTTACTCATTGGCCGTGGCTCACTATCTGCGTGTACAGGTCATTCTTATTCTTTATTTCCAGCTTTCATTTCAGAGTAAAATTAATATTTCGTAAATAAATCAGATTTTTTTTTTACAATGGTTTAACAGATTTTATGGAAATTCGGGTAAACTTCAACATTCACCTTCCCGTCATCTAAGTGGTCCAGTCAAAATAAGATACTGTGTGGTTCTGCGAAGAGAGAGAGAGAGAGAGAGAGAGAGAGAGAGAGAGAGAGAGAGAGAGAGAGAGAGAGAGAGAGAGAGAGAGAGAGAGAGAGAGAGAGAGAGCATAAGTTCTGCAAATTGCCGTAAATATACTGAAAACGCAATGACAAACTCGCCAGTAGCTTAATTTTGCTTATTCTTACATGTGCAAGGTCCACTTATTTCTTAAGTTTTCTGAGATGTATTGTTATATTTAAACATTCCTTTCCACTAAGAGCGTATTTTCCCTTACTTTTCATTAAGTATGGGTTATGGGTTTTGTTAATAGTGTGATCGTGACAAATTTTTGGAGAAAGGTATTCTTTACAAGACTCCCGAACCCTTGTCGTATATACAATGTAACCCAGGACAGAATTAACACTTTTTTGAAAGTGTACGTAACGTGCTCCAACGATCTTTATTCATGAAACGGAGGCGTATGAACGTTCGCTCACGATAACACTTGCATCTATTTTTCTCCTCTTTCTCTCTCTCTCTCTCTCTCTCTCTCTCTCTCTCTCTCTCTCTCTCTCTCTCTCTCTCACCGTGCATCGCCTCTCTCTCTCTCTCTCATCGTTTTCCGAAGTTCACCCACCCGAATCTCACTCATTCTCACCAAATCAATTAAATGGACCATTTAAAGAAACGCAATAGTTTCTACAAAAATAGGTTTATTATTCAAATAACCCAACAAGAAATGAATAAAACAAAGCAAAGATTAAAATGCATAATAAATGAATTATCGAGTTAGATAACTAAACTCTGAACTGTAAAAACACTTCTGATTAACGAAGTCTCACTCTGGCTAATAGCCTGAAAATATCCAAACTCACACATACTCCCCCAAATCAATAATTAGTCATGTCAAAAAAACAGTCTACCACATGTTATTCGAACCAGTCCACACTGTCCACCGACATCTGTCCACAGACATCTGTCGGAAGAATTAAACACGATAGAAAACTCCCAAAAAATATATGAAATGCAAAACACAATAATGGAAAGTGTAAAATGCATAGCCAAGATATGGCAAACGTAACATGACAAAACAATAATATAAAAGAGATATGAATATTCATATTAAATCTCCCACACCAGTTCAAAAGTTCATAATGATTAGAAAATCATGGTAAAAAATCACAAGTTCAATTTTCTCCCATAAAAACAGAGATTTCAAACTAACCTTATCTGCCGATTTAAAGCCTGGATCCTCTCCAAAGCTACGTCTAGACAACTGCAGTTCTATCACGTTAATGAACGATCAAACTCACTTTTAGGGCAGATTTTGGCGTAATCTAGATCAAATTACCGCACGTACTCACGAATATACATAACACTTCGGAGATCACCTGACTGGCAATATTGCTGAGGAATCAAACTATTTGCTGAACACAAAGATTTTACCTCGAGTCTCTCGACCTAGTTTCATCTGACTCCATAAATTCTTTCATCACATCTTAAAGCATTGAAGCTATGAAATGCATATATGTGTCCTTTAAAATTGTAGCAGCCATATTTTCTGAAATAGAGCTCGGCCACCACATAAGAGCGTCTCGCTCTCCTTAACGGCAAACTAAAACAAAAGCTTATGTATAAAACATAACAGAATAGGACTATGCTCAATTAGCAATGTCTACTGCACTGCAGCTTTAAGGACTGCTCTCATGACGCACTTCCAAAGTCACTGGGGTTGTGTTCTTGGAGCCTTTACATGTAATCTTACAAACACGAATAAGCTTTACTACCCCCCACAACAAGAATTATCAGTAAAACAGCTATTAAGACAATTAAAATTGTCGGCATAATATATTCCTGATACTGGAACATCACGGAATCGTCAATGTCTTCCAACGGTGGAACCGTCATTGGCACCTTGGTTGTAGGTACCTCCACTACCAAATGCTCGTTATGCGTATGACGCATAATTATCTTCTCGGAACTGTTGAATACAGCACGGCTAAGTACGAGAAATTCCGTAGACATCACACGGCATGCAGCATCAAACAGCTTGGATCCTTGAAGAACAAATGATGTCGACTTGTTGTTCTGGCACATCATTGTAACTGCACATTCCTTGCAAAAGATGGCAGTAAGGGTGCTGGTGGACTCGATGTGGTAATCTCGCAGGAACTGTCTAAAGTCACATTCTGTCGGAGTCTGTCCATGAACCAACGACAACTCACAACCACCCACAGACACAACTCGCAACTGGAAAACACTACTGTCACACACACACTTCTCTCTAACCAAAGCACAACTCGTCTTGTAATCAACTCCCGAACCTTGATATTGATCTCCCAAAATGAACATGGTCTCTACTCTATCCCATGTCACTACTGAGTCTCCCAAAAACACTCGAAAAAGGTCTAATAACAAAAAGGTTTCATGTTACTGAACCAAACCAAAACTACTAATGCAAAAATCAAACACTCACAATGTGAACTAATTCCAAGTTTGTATCTCAGAATAATCACGGTCAACTCACTACTAAGCACAACAACTCTACGGAACTCACTCATAAAAAAAATTCTATCCAAACAGAAAAAAAAATACTCGAGAATCCTATCCAAACACTAAAAGGTATCATATCTCGTAAAAGACATGAAAGTTCTACTCCGGTTAGTAAATATTTCGCAACATCTGACTAACTCTCAACAAAATAGCAATTGACGTAATGGCAATCGCTCCCACGATCTTAACAACTATAACTACTCACAATACAGCTCCCTTAATTTAAAAAAAAAGAAACTGGGAAAAAAATCCAAATACTCAAACACGATCTCCCAACCCGAAAAAAAAAATCAGACTTGTTCGGTCCGATATACTAAATACCTCCCCCCAAAAAAAATATCCTAAACAACACACACATTGCGTCAGATGATGAAACACATCATAACACAATAACACACTAACACACGGGTCAAATCTCGTATGAAATTAGCCCATGTCTCAATTCCTAAAATCATCCGAAAACAAATGATTAAGAACTTCAACATCCAAAATGAACAAGAGACAAAAAAAAAATAAAAAAATATCACATATACAAACATTAACCCATTTATCCCTCTAACTATATACAAACGTTCCATTACATCCCAACTTTCTTCAACTTCGAAATATGGGTCAATTTCGTCACTCCAGTGTTTACATCTTTAACTACAAATCTATTCCCTCTTTTGATCTCTACAATCTCAAAAGGTCCGTGGAACTTCGGACTTAATTTATAATTCAGATTATTCCGAACATTCACTTTAACAAACACTCTATCACCCATCGAAAAAGCTACTCCCCTCGATTTCGCGTTACTTTTCTCTACCATTGCACGCGAACTAAGTTCAAGTTCTTTACTGATACGTGCAAATCTTTCTCTCGCTGTATTTATCAACGAAGTGACCGTAACATCACCCTGAACACACTCTGGTAACAAATCAAAAGGTCCTTTCAACTTGTATCCATACAAAGCTTCTGCTGGAGATATCTTAATTGTGTCATTCATCATAGTATTGATACTATATCGCACTTCATCCAAAGATCTGTCCCAATGTGTATCGGAACCTCCCACCGTCATGCGCAAAGCTTCGATTACTTTCCGATTCGCCCTCTCACATAACCCATTTGCTTCAGGTCTATACGGGATTATAGATACTTTCTTTATCCCCAACAAATTAGCAAGACCGTCTAAAGTCTTATTAATAAACTCCCTACCATTGTCTGTGATCAGACATTCAGGAACACCATATCGACAAATTATCCCCTTAAAAAACGCTATAGCAACTTCCTCAGCTGATTTGTATTTCAGTGGGAAAATCTCGACAAAGCGAGTCAACTCATCAACAACTACTAATAAATGTCTATAACCATAAGCGGACTCTGAGAAGTTACCCAGAATATCCATATGCACTCTCTGAAACGGCCTATGTGGTATGGGATATGAACCCAAACGACACGACACTGTCGTCGCTGGCTTATTCGCATTGCAAACAGCACACTTCTTCACAAAGGCTTCTACTGCGGAAAACATATTTTTCCAAAAGAACTTTGACCTGACGTTTTCATACGTCTTGTCCACACCCAAATGAGGAGAACCAAATTTACAATGTACTATGTCTAGAACTTGTGGTACTAGACTCTCTGGCACGATGATTTGTGTAATCTCACCCATGCTTCGAGTACTTCGCAAGTTATACTTAACTTTCCTCACCAATAAATTATTCTCCAACTCTAGACCAGAAAAAGGCAACTTACACCCTTTCTTCGGTGAAACTCCCTTAAGAAATGCCTTAGCATCTGACAACAATTTATCTTCATCTTGCTTTTGTTCCAGCAAGCCTATGTCCCAAGTGACATTTTCACCCGTAATATAACACACTGCGTTACTCTCACTATCACGAATAACAATCTCTCCCGAGACTGCCGACTCACTATTTCTCCCCGAAGTATGCACTGTAGGAACGTGTATGTCCTCTACATGCGATCTCTCAGAACTACTAATATCAGAGACATTAGACACCAAATATTTACTCTCTTCTCCCACACAGGATTCGGTGTGTATTTCCTCATCCTCGACCGGAAAGTATCTGCTCAATGCATCTGCAACTACATTATGCTTACCTTCAATGTATTTGAGATTTGCATCAAAATCTCTCAATGTTAGGAACCAACGTGCTCTCTTGGGCGACAAATTTGGCTTATTAAAAAGCTCTAACAACGGTTGATGATCTGTAAAAATCTCAACTTTATTTCCCAACAACAACATCTTAAAATGAACAAGGCTAGAGACGACTGCGAAAGCCTCCTTGTCCACAACTGACATCAGCCTTTCGTTACTACCACGCGTTTTGAACTTTCTGCTATAAAAAGCAATTGGGTGTAATTTCCCCTCAAATTTCTGCATCAAACACGCACCTATACCTTCCTGACTCGCATCAGTCACTAAGGTGAACGGTTGACTAAAATCTGGAAACTTCAAAACTGGTGGGTTCACCAAAGCGTTCTTAAGCTTCTCAAAAGCTAATTGTTGACTATCACCCCAAACAAACTTAACGTCTTCTCGTAACAAATCTGTCAATGGCGACGCTATTATAGAAAAATTCCGCACAAAACGGCGAAAGAAACCCGACATACCTAGGAACGAACGAATCTGTTTCCTGGTTTTGGGAACTGGAAAATTCACAATGGCTTTAACTTTCTCATCATTCACTCTAACTCCCTCTTTAGGGATAACATGTCCTAAATAGACAATTTTTCTCTTCAGAAACTCACATTTGGTCAATTTGACCTTTAACCCAGCGAACCGTAATCGCTTGAGGACTTCTTTTAACACCTTTAGATGTTCTTCAATTGTATCTGTGCATATGAGAATGTCATCCATGTACACAAACACCGACTTTCCTAACAAGCCATGAAGTACTGTGTTAACCAGTCTAGTAAATGTTATTGGGGACCCTTGTAATCCAAAAGGCATCCTATTAAACTCGTAATGTCCCTTTGGTACCGAAAATGCTGTATATTTACGGCTACTCTCACAAAGGGGAACTTGTAAAAACCCTTGCATAAGATCTATAGATGAATATATATTCTTGCCACCGATCTCAACAAACAAATCAGGCAAACAAGCTACCGGATATCTATCTGGGCATGTTTTTTCATTCAATTTACGAAAATCTACACAAACTCTGATACTACCGTCTTTCTTAGGAACTGCAAGCAAAGGAAAATTAAATGGAGAATTGGACGGTCTAATAATGCCTTCCGACTCCCACCTCTGAACTTCTTTTTCTACTTCTTCCCTGATCTTAAAAGGAATTCGATATACTGGAATATATATGGGATTTGTACCCTTTTCTAGGCGGATTGAATGTTCTAAAACATCTGTAACTCCTAATTTATCTCCCTTCAAAGCAATGATATCTAGATATTCTTTCAACACTTTCTCTACTTTATCTGAATATTCAGGATAATCAACTTTAGCCAAATGTTCATGTAGAACCTGACTTCGGAACTGTTGCTCCTCGTTAGGAAACATATTCCCGTCTCCACAAAAACTCACTAATTTATGCTCTTCATTAAACTCTTCAAAATCAATTACATAAGTACCCTTGTGATATTTTTTTCACTGAGTCTTGATAGCTAACTAATTCTACTGAAGTCACGCCTGCGACTGAAATTTCATTCACTGACACCGTACTCACAACGTCTTTGAATTTCTCGGTTCCCTCAACAACGCACACTTGAGAAGGAAACTTTTTCTCTTTCAGCGACACTTTAACTAATGTAGGAACTCGCGGTTGCAATTCAATATCTTCCAACAAAAATCCTTTGAAAGATCTTTGCGGAATATCTTCACTCTCTAATGAATGTGTTACACATGTCTCAGACTGTGTCTTAAGTTTCTCACAAGTTTCTTTCCTGTGTATATATGGAACAAAACAACCCGACTCACCTATTGTAATCCCCTGAACTCCCGTAAGAATGTTGATGTTATGTCGCATACAAGAAGGGTGTCCTAGCAAAACCATTTCACCTAAGGCTAATCCTTCTATGACCAAAAATTATTCTACTATTGTCTTTCCACCGATACAAAGCGTAAGAAATGACGAACCTAAAATATTCAGTTTCCTCGCTTGTACATCACACACTGTCTCACTAGAAGGGACTAATTTGCACTCTGGAAACCTCGAGTGAAAAAGGTCAGCATTTACTAAGTTAACTGAGCTACCAGAATCAATGAAAATAGAAATTTCATTGCCATTAGAGAATCCACGTACAATCGGCCTAGGTTCTAGTGACTCTACGACCTGATTAGTCATTATCCTGTGTCTGTTTTCGAACTTATCTTGTGAAAATTCTGCTGTTCCTTTTTGTATCTAGAACTTGCATCATGTGGAATTCTCCTGTCATATCTAGAAAAACCTCCCCGGGACTTCCCTGAATAATCTCTACTCTTTGTGGCTGGGCAAAATCTCCATCCATGATCTGAAGATTTGCAAACTGAACAATATCTCACTCTGCAATTTGATTTACTATGGCCTATTTTATCACAATTAAAACAACGTATCGTTGTGACTGATCTCTCTGGAATTTTCTTCGATTCTACTCGTGCACATGTCTTCGCTGTTGCATCATTTCCCGAATGCGAGCGACTATCATTATTCTGTGGTTTGGAAACCGCAGCTGATATTTTTGCACCTCCCTGTACAAAACTACTGTCCAGTGTCGGGCATTTTGCTAGATTTTTGTTAATCTGTGCAAACAAAAAGGATTCGTCTGTATCCTGATCAATTCTCTTATCAAAACTTTCTACAATTACATCTGGGACCGACGTTAAAAGGCAAGCAAAGTGTAACAATCTTTCAAAATTATCTAAGGAGATATTATTTCCAGTTACCCATGGAGAACCTGTTATAGATTTCTTTAACTCAACTACTGCATCAAATAAATTCGCACTGTATGTGACTAGTGAATCATTGCCTTTGTTTATTTTGAGAAACTCTCGCAAATTCCGAACTGCGCATTCACGTTGAACTCCGCCATAAGTAGCTCGTAGAAATTTCTGCAGTTCATTCCAAGTTTTGCACCTTCTGAACCCGAAACTGCGTGCTCGTTTCCCAATATCTCCTTTATCTAAATCCAGAAATGATTTAGCCTCTGTTAAAGCTTCAGCGCCATTCGTAATTTTCTTGGAATTCAGATAATTGTTCACTGACTCAATGAAAGTTTCTATATTTTGGGTTGGCTTCCCATCAACTAGCCCTTTAAAATTATTAACTCCCGCACTAATGTTCGTCACTTTATGCACCACAATTGATTGGGATGTGCTTGCTGCATCGTCCGGCATTTTGTGAGTAATCACACGCCCTGAGCGTAACAACATAAAAAGAGAAACCAAAAAGAACACTAGAGAAAGGCACAAGTTACCCCCTCTAAAAGAAGAACAGAAAACGGCGTTCTGCGCAACTTACGAGAATGGGGTACTTACCAATTTTGAAACAGAAAACGAAGTACCTATGCTAACTGAAAACAGAGCTGTGTGCAGCCTGTGACGTCACCCACTCGACGAAAGCAAAAAAAAAACACCCAGCGGCACGATTATTGTTGAATAATCACTTTGCGTAACTAACTCACAATCGCCACTATTCACACTTATTTGGGTATCTTGTTAACCCCAAAATTGCTCTAGAGATCATCCAGATCTATTTCACAACTCCCCACTCCCAGTACTCGAATAGAAACGGAAAAAAGAAGAAAGGTTCCCCGTATTACCCACGTAATCCGACCCACTATGTAACTCGCTATCTTAAGACTGAGGGTTAACCACTCATGACGCTCATGGCCCCGTCGCCTTGGGTATCAACGTTATCAATTAGTCTATTAGTAATCTCCCTCTTTCGCCATCATTCAAGACATTAAAATCATGCTGCCACCATTTAAAATCAAAAGACACCCGCTGCCGCCATTTCTTATTCAGGAAACGGAGGCGTATGAACGTTCGCTCACGATAACACTTACATCTATTTTTCTCCTCTTTCTCTCTCTCTCTCTCTCTCTCTCTCTCTCTCTCTCTCTCTCTCTCTCTCTCTCTCTCTCTCACCGTGCATCGCCTCTCTCTCTCTCTCTCATCGTTTTCCGAAGTTCACCCACCCGAATCTCACTCATTCTCACCAAATCAATTAAATGGACCATTTAAAGAAACGCAATAGTTTCTACAAAAATAGGTTTATTATTCAAATAACCCAACAAGAAATGAATAAAACAAAGCAAAGATTAAAATGCATAATAAATGAATTATCAAGTTAGATAACTAAACTCTGAACTGTAAAACACTTCTGATTAACGAAGTCTCACTATGGCTAATAGCCTGAAAATATCCAAACTCACACATACTCCCCAAATCAATAATTAGTCATGTCAAAAAAACAGTCTACCACATGTTATTCGAACCAGTCCACACTGTCCACCGACATCTGTCCACAGACATCTGTCGGAAGAATTAAACATGATAGAAAACTCCCAAAAATATATGAAATGCAAAACACAATAATGGAAAGTGTAAAATGCACAGCCAAGATATGGCAAACGTAACATGACAAAACAATAATATAAAAGAGATATGAATATTCATATTAAATCTCCCACACCAGTTCAAAAGTTCATAATGATTAGAAAATCATGGTAAAAAATCACAAGTTCAATTTTCTCCCATAAAAACAGAGATTTCAAACTCTACCTTATCTGCCGATTTAAAGCCTGGATCCTCTCCAAAGCTACGTCTAGACAACTGCAGTTCTATCACGTTAATGAACGATCAAACTCACTTTTAGGGCAGATTTTGGCGTAATCTAGATCAAATTACCGCACGTACTCACGAATATACATAACACTTCGGAGATCACCTGACTGGCAATATTGCTGAGGAATCAAACTATTTGCTGAACACAAATATTTTACCTCGAGTCTCTCGACCTAGTTTCATCTGACTCCATAAATTCTTTCATCACATCTTAAAGCATTGAAGCTATGAAATGCATATATGTGTCCTTTAAAATTGTAGCAGCCATATTTTCTGAAATACAATATCAAATACATTTGCAGTCCTGACAATGATAGTAAAGTTTTCATAATATCATTGATTCTAAGACGTTTAATTTTATATAAACTGTTTTATATTTGTTCATTACTGTCAAATTCAAAACGCAAAAAATCTTAATTTAAACTTAAATAACCAGTCACCTCTGATTCATGAATGCTACACAATAAACCTTACAAATTAAATGAAAAAATCCAAAGGCGTTAGCCTTCTCCCCCCGACCCCCACCCCCCTCTCTCTCTCTCTCTCTCTCTCTCTCTCTCTCTCTCTCTCTCTCTCTCTCTCTCTCTCTCTCTCTCTCTCTCTTTACTTTTAACGATAAATGAAATAGGAGAAAAAATAATGGAAGCTATAGACATTCTGCCAAATCCACCGTGTTAAATTTAATAGTCGCTTTTAAATAGGATATGGCTGTCACCCGGCGTGCACGTTTTAAAATGGTTATTACTCGGATTTCTGCTTTTGCGATAGTGTTAGCGCCTATATTTAAAGGTACGATGCCATTTACGAAAAAAACAGAATTTATATCAAATATACGAAAACTTCCAGAAGGTTCTTTCGTAAGAACGACTTATCAGTTTTTAACGAAAGTTTGTTCAACTGAAGATCCTGTGGTAAACCAGGCACAAGGATACCGATGCGATGGCACAAATAAGCTGACAAACAAACAGTCACTCACACTGTCACACACACACACACACACACACTCACGTGCAGACACGCTGATTGTAAGGTATGTCTAAAAGGGAGGAAGGTTTCAAATGAATAGGTAGTATGTACGTTGTTGCTTTGTAAAAGTGTGTATGAATTGCATTACTTCATTTCTGATACCAGAAAGTACTATAGTTGGCAGAACGATCTGTAGGAAAGACCAGTAGAAAAATGGACAGACTTGTGTGAGATGTATGAAAATAAGAGTTATAGATCTTTATGTGACATTCGCGAACACACACACACACACACACAAAAACAAAGGAAAATTAATACTTATAATGTGGTGTTTTGGAAGATGTAATGATTATAGGAAAGAAAGAGACGAAATGAGTCAGCGAATAGGTGAAACTAGAAAGGTAGATGGGAATAACCATAAAATTTCGGTGACAAATGAAGTCTATGAGGATTCAAAAATTTAGAATGTGGAAAGCTATTAAGATGAACTGCTTTGCATAGTGCATGTAGCACAGGATGAATTAATCCCCCAAAAATTAAGAGAAGTAGAAGAAATGGTAATAAGCTAGCGTGGATGATAAAATGATGCAAGGTGCTTTGAGATTGTTTGGTGACGTAAAGAAGCAGCAATGGGAACAACAGCATAGTGAGAGTGTGAATTATTTGGAAGTGTGAGGAGTGAGTAGGAGAAGACCTAGGAAGAGCTAGATGAAGGAAGGTAAGCAGTGTAGGAAAGGAAGGACCTTATTATCCAAGAACCCAGTAGTGGGGTAGTGCCGTCAGTACACTTCATGCGGTGCACTGTAGGCATTACTTAAGGTTCTTTGCAGCGTGCCTTTGGCTCCTAGCTGCAACTCCTTTCGTCTTGCAAGTACTTATATGTTTCTTGGAAGAAGCAAAGGCGGTGGATTATTAATTATGCCCTGTTTACTATCGTAAACCGGACGCATTTTCCCGAGATGTAATCGAGTACTGAGACCTTTCCCTGAAAAAAGCGGGACGCCATATCTTAAAAATAACCATAGAATTTTCTTGAAAATAATCTCAATATGTTTCCTACACCCAAATTACTGCTGAGGTACTAATCTAACTTAAACCTAACCCAACCTAACCTAGCCTAACCTAGGGGCATGGCAAAAAAGCCGGGGCTGGTACAATACTAGCATACACCTCAGGAATTTGAACCCCGGACACTTTCCCTCGTTAAGAAAAATGAATTTGTTTCGTTTGTGGAATTTATCGGCGAACTTTCAATAGATAAGTTGCTCTTATCACAGAGAAATTTATCGTCAAAATTTCAATAGATAAGTTGCTCTTATCACATAGATATTTTGACACGAAGAGAAGACTGAGTTGTCCGCTCCCCTTCTTTTATTTTTCATTTCTTCTCTTCAAGAAGGGGAGATACGAGAAGTAATAACAGCAAGATATAGCCCATAAATTAAATTCACAGACAAATTTTTCAGATAAATCCTTTTATAAGTAAATATTATGCAAACAGGTGATTCATGTCTTCGTTTTCCGCTTTATGTATGGACTGCATCTTCCTAAATTAAACACTGCCTTGGAGCAATTTACTCAGTTGTTTGTGGACGATATCAATTTATTATTATTTCGTCTCTCCTACAGGAAATGACTATTTCCTCTGCAAATATTATTACACTTTACCAAGGAAATGTTTACAGTACATTCATTAAATATTCTTCTGCAATAATACATCATTTACTTTAATAGGAACTGAGGCAAACAAACAGGGTGTCAAACATTAAACCTCTCACCACCTAAGTTTTCAATTTCCCTTACTGAAGATACTCTCTCTCTCTTTCTCTCTCTCTCCCTGTAAGTATATAAGTATTAATACATAGGCAATATATATATATATATATATATATATATATATATATATATATATATATATATATATATATATATATATATATATATATATATATATATATATATATATATATATATATATATATATATATATATATATATATATACATACACATATTTATATATATAATATATATATATATATTATATATATATATATATATATATATATATATATATATATATATATATATATATATATATATATATATATATATATATATATATATATATTATATATATATATTATATATATATATATATATGTATATATATATATATATATATATATATATATATATATATATATATATATATATATATATAATATAATATAATATATATATATATATATATATATATATATATATATATATATATATATATATATATATATTTTTACAAATATTACTGCTGTTCGCCCTCGTAACTTTTGATTGTAAAAATATCAGCCTGACTGAGACCGGGAAAAGACATTGTCTATATAGGTGCGTCTTAGTTCAAACCTTAACGTCCGTTGGAGAACGGGATAGGTAAGTTAGGCCTTTTACCCTATAGGAAAATTTCCCTATCAGCCTTAAGAATAGGTGGTCCTAAGGTCCCCTTTTCCTTCCTACCTGTCTCATGGCGAATGTTTTGAATACAAGAACGTGGACACCTGGGGTGATTGTTGTTGACCTAGGCCGGTCCGAGAACTTCAGAGAGAACCAAGCTTTCGGAGAGATAACACGTCCAGTTGGACCTCTTCCCCCTTTCTTTGTCTATTATTCTATTAGTGAAGTGAAGAAACAATTGCAAGAACTCCACGTCGGTCGTTGATGCGCACAACGTTCGTCCTAAGGTAAAGTCGTTTTTTTTGTTCAAAACTTCGCCCATTCTTTTATCCTTTTTCTGTATTTCAAATTTCCTTTGTTCCCCCTTCAGCCACCACTTACGGTATATGTGTTCACGAAGTCTAGATTAAGTCAAATTATTTTATTGTTAGCTTCAACCCCATTATTCCAGTAAAATACCTAGGATTTAGGGTAAGCAAAATCAGGTTAAATCTCGATGCTTTTGTATGCCTCGCGTCCGAATGTTTGGAAGAACCGTTGCGTTTAAAATCAAATTCATCTCAACTATTCTTTGTTAAGGTTAATAACCCTTAACTGGCGACCTTTGGCTAATTAACGTCTGTCTTTGAGGTTAACTTTTGGCTTCAAGTGACAGGTTACGTGTAATCTTGGTTTGCAGGGCCGTAAAATTTACGTAAATTGAATAATACATGATCAACCAAGGCTCTTCACACGTAACATTGGCGACCTTGCGTAGAATCTAAAGTACATTTTAGAGAAAGAATCTGGAGAAAAGGAAATTAAAATTACATTAATTCCAAAAAATAAAAGTCAGATATCGAACTCCATTTCATTCTTCCAAACAAGGAACGAGGCATAATAATAAGCAGTAAAGAGGATAGTTATAATAACAAGTGTAGCGAGAATTAGCGTAGGAAAGGGTGCGTCGAGAGCAGAGTCATAATTTATAACGTCTAAGACAAGGACATTACCGTGTTCGGACCGTGAGTCAAGTCGTTCAAGTAACGAATTCAAAGGCCGAATCGCGGAGCCCAGTTCATATACACAAAGTAATTTAGTAATCGCGTCGGCAATTCCGATCGTTATTGTTTGCATATAGCGGGAATCATTCAAAAACCGTGTCAGTGAAGTGGCGAACGAACGGAAGTAGTAATTGTATCATAAAATACATTTTCAGTAAAGTAAATTTGGTCCGTTCCAAATCACGCAAATCTATTCCATTGTTTGCCGAGGATGTTTCACCGCGAGAGAACGATAACAAAGGACACAAAGTTGTTTGGTAATTTAGTTTTCCATCCGTAACGTAAAACGCTATGCATGATTGGTATATTTAAAGTAAAATCTGGATACCTGCATTTGTTTCGTTGTTTGAATTTGTGCTAAAAAGAAAATACCCGCCGCGCGGTTGTTTTGAAATTGTTCGAACTGTTTGTGAGAGAACCGCCATTTGAGGTTGTCTTTGAAATTTAGGCCTAACGGGATTTTCCGCCATCTTAAGACCTTGTTATTGTCATTCTCTGTTGTGACCACTCTGCTCCCAGCCCTTTTGGAACTACTCTCTCGGCGTAGTAGAAGTTAGACAGACTTCGGTAGACAAAAAAAAAAAAAAAAACCAAAAGATAATTTAGGCAGGGAAAGATAGGCCTTAGTTAGGAGTAATAACAAGTTCCTATACGAATACCTACTATAAAATCATATAAAGAAAATTTAAAAATTTTACGATAAACTTTTGTGACGTCGGCTCCGGGAAAATTAAGATAATAAAGTAATCCCTAAGGAAGCCAAGACGACGCATCTATATCATTTTATTAAGATCCATGCCATTGTGCATGTATAAAATCTTTGTTTACATGTTCTCAAGCAGCAAGAAATTAGCTGATTGAAAATCTCTCTCTCTCTCTCTCTCTCTCTCTCTCTCGTCATTCAAGTAAGCATTCCTAACCTAAGTGTACGTGACCCTCTTCAAAGAAAGAACGGCCGACACTAGGCTAATTAATTCGAATACAATAAACCAAACAAAAGAAACACCTCTGTCCCACAATAGATGAGGACAAGTTAAGAGTAATTACCATACAGTGATAAACTGTCGGTCACGAGTGAGGCCTGCTATCCAGACCGAAGCCAACAGTAGTTTTCACCCTCTGAAAAAAGAAGGGGCCAGCCGTTGCCGGTACTGGGACCAGCCACTCACGAGGATCTTTAAGAAAAAAAAAAAAAAAAAAAAAAAAAAAAAACCCAAATTCACTTTATTCCACAGTGCCAATAATTTGCAGCACTCATCACTGGAATAGCTTACTTCTCTATCTCTCTCTCTCTCTCTCTCTCTCTCTCTCTCTCTCTCTTTTACCTTCCCTTTCTCTCTCATTCGATTGTTGCACTCTGCAGGGGGTGTAGAGTGCCTTTCCTCCCATATAGCCTAGTTGGACTCCAGTAGAGGGTCCCTAGGAACACATTGGCACCATAAGTGCCACCAAGCAAGAATCCAGAAAAATAAATAAAACAAAACCAAAAGGGAACACAGAAGAGAAGGTTCTTCTGGAACCTAACCTGCACCAGTGCCTAGGGATACTGAGTGCCACCAGTGTGACCTGTACACGGCACACCCAAACTACAGTGCCACCTTTTGAAAGGGTGCCACTTCATTGAAGAGACACTTCCTCGCTGCCCAAGTACGCCCAGTCGACCCGGTTAGACGCCCTTCCCCACCAGAACCATGGCAGCAGAGCATTATAAAACTTTCCTGGGGCTGGGGACGGCGGCAGGTCTCACCGGCTCGGAACTTACCACCTGGGTTAAGGAGCAAGTGGACGACTTGGCCAAGCGGGAGAAGGAAGAAAGACTCGAGCAGAGGAAGTATGAAGCCGAACGAAGGGTGTATGACGCCGAGCAAAGGCAATATGAAGAGGAAAGAGAAGAAAGAAGGAGACAGCATGAGTTAGCCTGCAAGGAAACTGAGTTAGCCCTAAAGGAGAAGGAGCTCGAGCTTGAGAGAGCGAAAATGGAGAATGCAGAAGCTATGGCTAGCCATCAAGCCTCCAGTCCTACACCTGCTGCATCAAACGCTCCAATTTCGAGCATCAATTCCCTAGTCCCCAAGTGGACTGAGGACGAGCCAGAAGCATGGCTGGAGGAGATCGAGGCTCTTTTCGATAACTACAGCACCACGGAGACGGAGAGAGCCTTAATACTAGCCAAGCATATGGAGGGAAAAGCTAAGGCAGCGCTTCGCTCACTGGAGAAGAGCCAGAGAGGCAACATGGCGGAAGTTCGTAGAGTCATTACAAAGGCCTACGAAATAACCCCAGAAAAATGGAGACAACGGTTCCGAGGTCTTGCCAAGGAAGTCGGCTGGTCTTGGACGGAATGGGCATGTCACAAAACCCAGTCCGGTACGCGCTGGTTCGACTCCTTGGCCTGCACGACGTTGGAGGATCTTTTCAATCGGACCATGCTAGAAGACCTTTTCCAATGTGTGCCAGGGCCCCTTGCAGTATATCTTAACGATAAACAGCCCTCCACACTTATGGAAGCTTGTCGCATGGCTGATTCGTGGGAAACCTTCAATCAGTCGCATAGCACCTCTCAGAAGCGAATCATCCCTCCGGCCTACCTCTCGAACTCCACTCGCCCGAAGAATGGACTGCCTAGTAGGACGACCATATGCAACTATTGCAAGAAGGGGGGCCACGCTGAAGCTGAGTGCCGATACAAACTCGGCACTAATAAGCAGCCTAACCCTACCAGCCAGAACTCCGCTCCCGATTCATCCGCTCAGCCCTCTCCTCCAACAGTTACTGCAGGCCACCGAGCCCATCCAAAAGGCCCGTGCAGATCCTGTGGGGCTGCTAGCCACTACAATGCTGGATCTCCGGCCTGTCCACATCATGTCCCCACCACCAAATTTGTCAACCTAATCAGCACTTCATTTTCTGCTGCTGGTCCGCACCGGATCCTTTACCCCGAGAGACTGGAAACCCAGTTCATCTCGGTGGCCCCTCTTCAGAGCACTAGCCTGCCAGTGACCCTTCCGGTCACAGTAGACACTGCGGCAGACATTAGCCTGATCACTAGGGCCCAAGTGCCAGCCAGTGCCATGGTTGACGAAGAAACGTGGTGGGAAATGAAGTGGATAGAGGGCCACACCATCACCGTTCCTACTGTCCAACTCCAGGTTATGACACCTTGGGGCACGATACCCCACCGCCTTGGCGTGGTAGGTGGAATTCGGCCCGGAGTGGTCTTCTTGTTGGGTCGGGATCTTCTCTGCGGAAGCCCGTTACCAACGCCACTTCGCAGCCACGTTACCTCCTCCACGGAGGCCCCATCTAAAACTCTCAACCATGACAAACCTCCACCTTCCGCCCACCAAAGTGGTCCGCGGAAGGGGCGCCACCCAACCTATTTCAGGCCTAGCCCTCTCCAATCGCGAAGGGCTGGCCCACCAAGAGGTCCTCCCCCTCCGCGAAGAGAGATTCAGGAGGAGCAGTACCGCTGCAGGACGTGCAAGCGGGCAGACCACTCCACAAATTGGGAGGGCTGCCCAAGCAAGCAACGCCCAGCAGACGCCCCCGAACAAAACTCACCGAGAGGCTACGATCTCCCGCTGGGGCAGGAATCTCTGCCGCAGCCAACCACAAGTCGTCCGCGAGGTAGTGCACCTCCGGACCCCTCATCAGGCATGCCTGACCCTCAACTGCTGCCAGTGCCACTTGCGAGCACGGAGCAGTGCCAGACTCCGTCCGTCCCGGACGTTGAGCTACCAATGGAAAAGGCCCCTATGCCGGGTCTAAATCATGAGGCGAATCCTCCTCCGGGAGATTTAGGATTCCCCATGCAGTTGATCATTGCGACTGGAGAGCCTCCAGCACCCGAAACTTCTTCTTTGCAAGATTCTTCTTTGCAAAATTTGAATCCAGGGGATGAACCCCTGGAGGATCGAAATGGTACCCCTCCCTTGGAAGACCAGGAACTGGCATCCTCGGACGCAGAAGTCGAGATCGCTCTCGCTCCGGTTGTCGCAGCAGCCGGAGTAGGGAGTCCTCCCGCAGCTTTTGCAGTTGCCCCTGACTTCGCGCCCGCTAGCCCTTCTGGCCTGTCCCCGGAGTTGGTGCTCTCATCACCTGCTAGGCCAGCTACTGATAGGCCTTGGAGGAAACCGAAGAAGAAGAAGAAGGGGCGGAAGAGAGCCCAGTAGTTGCCGAGCTATAAGCTCCTCCTGGCACTAGTGCCCTAACATCTAAGAGTGATCCTGGCCCCTTGCCCAGAGAAGGTAGCCAGTGTGATCTCTTCCTTTTATTTGTACCTAGCCTAGGCCACCTTAAGGTACAGTACATCAATTTAGTAGCCTTGTTCTTTCCACTTACCACCGAGCCGCAGTAATCATGTAAGTAGCCTAACTAATTTCAGTAATCTTAACTATTGTGAAACGAGCCACGATGCTCGTGACACGCATGGCCTAAGACCTCAGTGAGGCACCCATTTATCATATGAGGCAACCCTCATGAATTAACTAGTAAATTTTAATTGTATTAAACATAAACCATGTTGTAATTTAGTTAGAATATTAACTCTTACGTTGGTGCTACGGTCGGGTTAGGATAGGTTAGGCTAGGGAATATCATAGAACGTACCACTAGGCTAGGTCTAAAACACATCATGATTGTAGGAGGTAGCCTATAATAACCGTGAGCACCTTCTAGTACTATTAGAATTAGGTTAAGTAGTGATTATAGCTCATATCCTATCTAGGGTTAGGTAGTTCTGTAGCTAGGTAGGCTAACCAGGACTAATCTGCTCAGGGGAAGGAGAGTAACCTACGAGAGGCGAACAGCTTGCTTAGTATAGACCTTCACGCCCGAAAAGGGAGTGAAGGCCCTCTTAAGGGGGGGAGCTTTTACAAATATTACTGCTGTTCGCCCTCGTAACTTTTGATTGTAAAAATATCAGCCTGACTGAGACCGGGAAAAGACATTGTCTATATAGGTGCGTCTTAGTTCAAACCTTAACGTCCGTTGGAGAACGGGATAGGTAAGTTAGGCCTTTTACCCTATAGGAAAATTTCCCTATCAGCCTTAAGAATAGGTGGTCCTAAGGTCCCCTTTTCCTTCCTACCTGTCTCATGGCGAATGTTTTGAATACAAGAACGTGGACACCTGGGGTGATTGTTGTTGACCTAGGCCGGTCCGAGAACTTCAGAGAGAACCAAGCTTTCGGAGAGATAACACGTCCAGTTGGACCTCTTCCCCCTTTCTTTGTCTATTATTCTATTAGTGAAGTGAAGAAACAATTGCAAGAACTCCACGTCGGTCGTTGATGCGCACAACGTTCGTCCTAAGGTAAAGTCGTTTTTTTTGTTCAAAACTTCGCCCATTCTTTTATCCTTTTTCTGTATTTCAAATTTCCCTTGTTCCCCCTTCAGCCACCACTTACGGTATATGTGTTCACGAAGTCTAGATTAAGTCAAATTATTTTATTGTTAGCTTCAACCCCATTATTCCAGTAAAATACCTAGGATTTAGGGTAAGCAAAATCAGGTTAAATCTCGATGCTTTTGTATGCCTCGCGTCCGAATGTTTGGAAGAACCGTTGCGTTTAAAATCAAATTCATCTCAACTATTCTTTGTTAAGGTTAATAACCCTTAACTGGCGACCTTTGGCTAATTAACGTCTGTCTTTGAGGTTAACTTTTGGCTTCAAGTGACAGGTTACGTGTAATCTTGGTTTGCAGGGCCGTAAAATTTACGTAAATTGAATAATACATGATCAACCAAGGCTCTTCACACGTAACAATATATATATATATATATATATATATATATATATATATATATATATATATATATATATATATATATATATATATACAAAACGTGTATGAGCGTGTGTATCAATGTTTTTGTAAAATAAAAATGACTGAAACTGTATAGCTAGGCCAATCCTGAGATTTATACCCTACCTCTCCCCTAAATAATAATAATCCTTTCCTCTCTGCCCGACTGGCAAGACTTCCTCTCTAATTGCTCTTGGAAGAAAGGCTCGGGGAAATGATTATTAATTTTAGCGGAAAGATACCGTTTGTATTTAATATCGCTGTGAGAACTTTACTGGTCGTTAATTTGTTTATTCTTCCATCATTTGCATAAATGTCTTCATTATGGTCCGACTTGGAGATCCGATTTTGCAAGCGTTGATATTTGTCTCACACATAAGATTCGCTCTTGCGTTGGAATACTTAAATACACTGTGAGGATGTCATTTTTTACGCGTTCAGACTAGGGAATGGAATTAGCCCAGTAAAAGAAAAATTATTTAAATTCTTGGAATTGTAGAATGATCACTGGTAAGTATAACTGGTTTCGCTGATTTCGATATGGACACTTCCTTTCCTCTTACTAACTACTTTTCTAATATCTTCTTGTCTAGTAATTAGTCCAGTGGCCATTATACGAAATAGTGGATGGAGGAAGTAAATAATATAATTATTATCGTTTTCAGATGAGGAAACCCATAGGAGGGCAGTGACATCAGCGTACCTCACTCGGTGCACTGCAGGCATTACTTGACGTTTTATTGCTGAAATCCTTTTATTCCTTTTACTGTACCTCCGTTCATAGTCTCTTTCCTCCATCTTATATTCCACCCTCTAATACTTGTTTCATAGTGCAACTGCGAGATTTTCCTCCCGATACACCTTTAAAACCTTTCTGCTCTTAATTTCCCTTTCAGCGTTGAATGACCTCATAGGTCCCAGCACTTTGTGTGTTTTAATTTAATGTCTGCAACAGAACCTTTAATTTAATTTACATTTTCTTTATTTCTGGTGATTTCAACACGTGCGACTCATCAAACGCTCAAGAAAGTTATTGATTATTTTTACACATTATACAGTTATTCTTTTCAGTCGATTAATATTCCATGAAAAGAAGGAATATTTTTCTTATTAAGAGAGAGATTGCTTTTTTTTTTAAGTTGTTTATGTATAGAGTCAGGGCTCTAAATAGCAGCGAATGTTTTACGTCACATATTGACATAAGTTGAATTATAAAGATTATGAGTTGAGTAAATAGCCACAAGAAGCAGGTGCTCCATTAACGCAGAGAAGACATAATGTTTGTTATGCAAATAACATGATTTTCTCGGCTTCCGTTCTAAGAGGCTGAGTTTATAAACGTTTCATAGAGAAATGAGAGACCCGGGTCGTGCGCTTGTAGCCTCTTATTAACTGATATCTCGCTCTTGGTCAAACACAGATTTCATTTTCAAGTTTCAGGGCCATGTGGTCCCAGTGATAAATGAAAGAATTCGTTAGTATAGAGAACCCCGTAGCTGGGTAGTGCCGTCAGTGCGCTTTACGTGGTGTACTGCAGGCATTACTTAAGGTTCTTTGCAGCGTGCATTCGGCCCCTAGCTGCAACCCCTATCTTTCCTTTTACTGTACCTCCTTTCATATTCTCTTTCTTCCATTTTACTTTCCACCTTCTCCTAACAATTGATTCATAGTGCAACTGCGAGGTTTTCCTCCTGTTACACTTTTTAACCCTTTTACTCCCAATTTCAGTTTCAGCGCTGAATGACCTCACAGGTCCCAGTGCTTGGCCTTTGGCCTAAATTCTATATTCAATTCAATTCAGTTAGAATGAAGAACTCTGATGCATTGCTATGGTTGATTCCTTATGACATCTTGAATTGACTTTAGAAATGCACTAAGATTCCATAGATAGTGAGGCTCATTTTACAGTAGAGGGTGTCTGAGGTAATTTTGAAATCTGTGTTTTTTTTTTTGTTTTTTTTTTGCTAACAAGAACGAAAGGATCTAAAACTTTCCGAAAGTATCATTACATGGGAATTCTTCTCATCATGAAGGGTCTTAATTTACGTTCCCAGTTTTGCTTAGTAAACAGTGGATGTAATATGAATGTGGAGTGCAAGACTGTGCCTTAATAAAAGGCAGTGGACGTTAACTACGCAGAATATATCTTTCATAATTTTGCATTACACTAATTGAAGAAGATGCTATGACAGCGATATTTTGAACACCTTCGCTATGGGTTCGGAATTTAAGGAATTTAAGCAGATGTATGATGGATTCAAAGTGAATTCGCGCAGTTTTCACCGAGTTGTCCTACGCTGCTTACCACTTTTGTCGTTGAGGTATAATAACAATTAGAATGAGTTTTCTTTCTTTGCAGTACCCTGAGACTATATTACCACGATACTTGTAGGCCAAAAGAAAAAGGAAAAATGCCAGTAACCAATACTTAACCTTTATGCACTCTCTACTTGACATTTATAGAGGTGTTTATATTCCGGATATAATTTTCAGTCGTGGATTCTTTTCAAAACGTTAATTAGTTCTGCTACGTATTACTTACGGAGTTACGGCTAATGTTGCATAGCTGTAAAATGATAAGCATTTATTCGTTGCTCAGACTATTCTGTATATATTAAAAGATATACAACAACAATATGAATGAAGCAAGAAAAGATTTTAAACAGCTCCAGCAGGAATTAATTCAATATTCAAAGTGTCTGTGTGTGTGTGTGTGTGTGAGAGAGAGAGAGAGAGAGAGAGAGAGAGAGAGAGAGAGAGAGAGAGAGAGAGAGAGAGAGAGAGAGAATATGCAAATGAAATTAAATACGAGCAACAGAATGACAGATAAAAAAAGCAAGGGGTTATTGGCTTCTAGAACAGCTCGAACAATCAGTAAAGACACGCAATTTTTTCTGTAGAAGAGGGTAACAAGACCTATCCAATAGAGCCGGATCATTCGATTTGATGTCCAGGGCTGAATGACCACTTTTAGGGGGACAAAGTAGAATACGTAAAATGTTTTTCATCTACATATTTTTTTTTTCCTTGAATGTCCTTACATTCAAAACTAACGTCCTTTTTTCTCTTTGACTGATAACTTTGGTTTAATGTTCGAGTAACTAGTAGTTGGTAAATTTCTTGATTACAGAAAATCATGGCCATAGACGTAACGCCGGACAACCAGAATGAAACGTCCATGCGACAATTTGATGACCTCTGCCATTTTATCTGCAGCTGAACATGATATGCTTCAGAGAACTAAAGGTGATCTTTCCTTGCAAAACGTCATCCATCTTTCTAGAAATAACTATGCAAAAGGTTTCAGGTTTAAGAAACTGTTAAACTAAGAACATTATTCAGGTGATTTCTTTTTACACAGGTCACTGAAAATTACGATGTCAATCATTCATAACCGCTTTTATAATCAACAATTACGAATTTAAAAAAAAAGCAAGGTACTTTCTCTTCAAGAACGTTTAATCTCTTATCAAACATGAATGATTGTTTTCATATTACCGCTATGTTCACAGAAGCCCCATTTCTATAGCTTCAGCAAATATCTTAAGTTTTAATCACATGCAAATCAAAGATTGGAGTGCGTAACCCGCGATATATACTTAAAAACAAGGAAACTAATATTAGTCAGTCAACAGTAAGAAAATCTCGGTATCATGGATTCTGGCGATTTTTCCAGTCCCCATCTCTTGACTCGCGTCTTCATTAAAAAGTAAAATTTTTATTTGCTGAATAATCTGCTACGATCACTCCTGGTAAGATTCAGTTCATAATTAATGAACCGCTGCGTGTAGTTCATCTCACTGTGCATTTATGTAACGACTATCCTTGTCTTGATTCTTTTTTTACGACCACTGTTTCTTATTCAAATGAAACAGCTCGTGCTGCCTCATACTTAACAAAAAATAAGTTGGTTGCTATCTCCCATCCAAATAAACTGTCCAACCCATTATGCAAAATAGTGTTCGACACTTACATAATGGTAATTTCATTGCCTCGGAGCTTTCTCTGACTTCAGTTATTTACTCATTGTCTCCCCTTAGTCATTAATTTTGAAGTCTGTATGATTTGTTTTCAGTATTTCTTAATCTCAGTTGCCAATCTTGATGCCCATGAAGTGAGAGAATGCGCGCAAGATGGAAGTGAAGCGAGACGCAATATCCTTCAACGGCGCGATGCACTGCCCCTGAGACGTCTGCGGACGAGCGGGAAGTGGATAATGTAAAAGAAATTTTATGGACAGATGTACCATTCGCGATCCTGCGGTCATTTAGTGAATGCCGCTATGAACGTTGCGATGCCTTTCACTCAGGAGTTAACGACCCACCCTAACCCCAGTCACCCTCCTCCAACCCGACCTACATTGGGGAAACGGTTTAATGCTGAAAATATTATTGTTATTATTATTATTATTATTGTCGATTTGGGCGTGTCTGTACCTCAATATCAGGCTGAAAAAGAATATTGGGCTACGTGACCTAGCTATACATCATTAGTGGAAATTTTGCAGCCCCCCCCCCCCCTCTCTCTCTCTCTCTCTCTCTCTCTCTCTCTCTCTCTCTCTCTCTCTCTCCTATCCATCTACCCCTCTCCTACGTAATTATGATGGATTCTATAGACTAGTTATGGATATGAAAAGGAATATCTCGCTGATCTACATCGCTAATAGCGACGATTATAATGCTAAAGAATTAATTTGCATATTATTCAATGATCGTTACTATCAGACGTATTATTTATCAATACAAACGAATAATCTCGAAATGCAAGTGGAGGCGGAAGCGAAGTGAACAGAATCCTTGAGTCGATTCAGATTTTCCTTTCGTACCAACGGTGCTTTTCAGGATCGTGGCCCTGGGTCACCGTGTGCGTCGTCAATCCTCTCTTCCAGGAATGGACTGAGCTATTTTCACGCTTTTGACTGGATTCTCTATCACCATAATTTGTTTCTTTGAAATGTAGCCCTTAACGAAGATTGGATTTATCTTTTTAAAATTAAATGAAATTTCGAGCCACATTGTATACCACACTGGTGTCGTTAGCTACTTTTACTTTGTTGTTTCTTTTTCGATGAGCGGTTTACACTAATGTTCAAAACATATCAGTCTGGAAAAATTACCATCAGCAATATATTGTAGCAAGTTGCTTGTTATTGAGAATAAAACAATTCCTTATCGTACTAAACATAATTGTGTTATTTCTTTATCACTGAAGTAGGGTTTATCTAGGAAAGGTGTTCCAGTGTTATACTCGTATATATAATGTTGTAATACATAATCCACTTGCAATTTTTCCAGCTCAGAAAAGCATGGCTTGTAGCATAGTTATTCAAATAAAATTACTATAACCCACAAAAGAAGCTGGACGTAATTCTGTAGTAATGATTTTTACTGAAAAAATTCATGTAAGTATTTTTATTTACATAATATATGTTCTATTTTTGGCTATTTTTGCACCATAATTATCAATAAAAGAATATGGAATGGCAATTTTGTAACTGAAAAGAGGAAAAGGTTTAGAGAAGGGTATTAACTTAATTCGACAAAAAATTGTCGACATACCAAGTTCGTGGTTCACAATGTCATATTCCTAAATTAATTTATGATCTCCAACGATCTCAAATATAGAAAGGTATAAAGTTGTGAGAGAGAGAGAGAGAGAGAGAGAGAGAGAGAGAGAGAGAGAGAGAGAGAGAGAGAGAGAGAGAGAGAGAGAGGAGCAGGTCTATCAAAATGGAAGAGATAAGAATGATGAAATGGACTTGGGAGAAGAGATGTCCCCGATATTCTGTGGCGGCGTGACCGGCAATGAGTGACAGAAGGAGGACGGCGCCGCAAGGGAGGGAAAGCTCTTGGCGGTCATTGAGGAGAAGGGAAGGAAATAATAGGAGATACTAGCGACTCTCTACAAGGCATAAAAAAAAATGTATGATATTGCTTTCGTCTTCGCCTGCAGGTAAATGGTAATTTTGTCACCTTTTTAGTTTTGTTTCCTGATGCACTGACAAGTTTTTTTTTTTACATTGTTTTAAAGAAAGACACGCATAATTTATGTATATATATGTATATATATGTATGTATGTATATATATAATCAGAAAGCTACAAACGTCCTTTAATATCCAATTCACTCTGCCTCGGAAGTAATATATTTTCATATATGTTACCGAAGGGGAATTTTTAGTTGATAATAAGTCCACCGTCCCGTGGGGTTGAACCAGCGACGGACGAGGAATCAGGACTACAGTGACACACTAACCATTCGGCCGAATGCGAATGGTTAGTGTGTCACTGTAGTCCTGATTCCTCGTCCGTCGCTGGTTCGACCCCACGGGACGGTGGATTTATTATCAACTAAAAATTCCCCTTCGGTAACATATATGAAAATATATTACTTCCGAGGCAGAGTGAATTGGATATTAAAGGACGTTTGTAGCTTTCTGATTGTATATGAATCACGGTGATGTGATAAATAGTCATATATATATATATATATATATATATATATATATATATATATATATATATATATATATATATATATATATATATATATATATATATATACATATATATATATATATAAAGAAAATATGATTAACAAGGTATATGGCTGTGTCATATTTTATTTTGAGAATGATAACTTCCATATAAAACTTGAACGTGATTTGTAGCAAAAAGGACATTTTTTTATTCTGAAATAACGATGTCGTCATAAATTATGGCAGAGAGGAAAGACCGGTTGTGAGATAAACAGTGAAGAAAAGACATTTAATTTTCATTTTTTAAAAACTTATCAATTTGTCTGTTTGTTTGTCGATAACTTTATCGCGGTCACTTGAGAGAGAGAGAGAGAGAGAGAGAGAGAGAGAGAGAGAGAGAGAGAGAGAGAGAGAGAGAGAGAGAGAGAGAGAGATTTGTAAACGAAAAATTGGTTGATTAGGTAATGAGGTAATGTGCACTAACATTATTTATGCTTTTGTATCCGGTTACAGTTATGTTACTTATTATGAATGAAAATGCTGTCGTTACTGTTTGACTACTTTACTGTAAAAGGTATCAAAATTTCGTTTAAAGATGGTCTGGGGAGAGGGAAATAATATGATAAAGAGATCTTTCAACCGAGGGAGCCAATGTAAAGCGGATTGTATATGGTCATTGCCTTTGTATATGAGAATACCTTTTTTGAATTTCAAAATTTTTTTGTATATCACTTTTGTGTCTGTGACTAGGGAGGATGGTTTGTGCACAGTTCCTCATTGGATAGGTCGATATCGTACTCGGCTAGCACTCTCCTAGGCCCGGTATAATGTGGTTCGAATTCCACAATAAGCTGTAGGTCCCGTTGCTAGGTAACCAATTGGTTCTTAGCCACGTAAAATGTCTAATCCTTCGGGCCAGCCCTAGGAGAGCTGTTAATCAGCTCAGTGGTCTGGTTAAACTAAGGTGTACTTAACTTTTGTGCACTGCACAAGGGAAATGCAAGTCAACACTCGTAAAGGATGTAAGGACTTTTGCCAGACTGGATGTGGTAACAATTGTTGAATGCGCTGGAGTTGAAATCATCTGTACTTCCTGATCTATAACAGGAACATTTGCTAGAAGTACAAAACCAAAAAGTATTATTTCAATATTGTTTTTGTTGTTTCCGGCCTTCTTTATCTGGAGATAGTATCATGAAGATGACTTTCGAAAAGGGAATTTTTCAATGCTGCTTTTGTATGTCTATAAGAATTTTCACTATTGACTATCAGTAATTGATCAGCGGTTATATATTGATGATCAGTTCTTAACTGAAGTACATAAATTTATGCTATGAATTACTAATAACAATTGCTTTTGTCACTATTAATAGTGTTACATCTCTTAACTGAAACTGAAACTGAAACTTCAGATCTATTTTGGGGGAGGGTGTTTGTCGCCTATACATTTATATTAGGTACACGAAAATAAAATATATCTACTGATACAACCACAAGTATTCGGCATAACGCACATTTCTTGACATACCATTTGATTCCTTCTCTCTCTCTCTCTCTCTCTCTCTCTTTCTCCCTCTCTCTCGTCGAAACCTTCACAATATTTGCCATCGATCAGCAAGCCATTTTCCATCTGTTTCTACGCGAGTCCGCGAACGTATATGGATTCCGTACGTGACCCATCGTTCTGTTGTCCGATAAAACATTTCAGCCTTCCTGGTGGGCCGATGTGTCATTTTGACTGTGGAAACGTTTGAATGGTTCCATTGTATTGTTTCATTCAGCCTTGTAGAGTGTTTTCACGTTCTGGGTAGCACTGGTTTTCTAGTATTGGTTTAATACGTCTGGAATTCACCTACAGTTTTTCTTTGGATGAGTTTTCACCTAAATACCATTTTTTTCCCCTTTTCGTAACTTTTCTTCGAATTATAAATACTTGGGATACATTTCAGGTTTTGTATTTACGAACACCTTAATTCCCTTGCGATTTCATGACAACTAGACAACAAACTCAATAAACTGATAAAGAAACCTATACCACTGGCATTCTCAATGTGCAAAAAGAATTATCATACCAAAGAATACGCGGAATAAGAAAAGGTAATGGACATCAAGCTTCTCTAAACATACTTATCGAAATACCGTCTGACTATGGTCATTTAACCATGAATCCTTCAAGATATAGATTTCCAATAGTGTCCCGATTACAAACGTCACAGCCCCCAGCCGCTGATTCTCATCTCTCTTCCTAAATGTCATCTGACACAGAACTATTGAATTCATTGTCGTGTAAATTCCTTAACTCCATACCTTCCATTCTCTCCGGCAGCAGACAGTAGATGATTCTCGCCTTCTGTAAGTTTCATGTGTCCAGCTTTTCCAATGACTGCATTTCAAAATGCTTGGTCTCTGCTGCCGCCCTTCTGTCCCCCCCTTTCCCAATTCATGTGCAGTTATGTCGGTCATTTTGTCCCTCTGACTGTCTCTTTCTCTCCGTACGCTCTCTCTCTCTCTCTCTCTCTCTCTCTCTCTCTCTCTCTCTCTCTCTCTCTCTCGCGCGCGCGCGCGCGCGCGTTCGTGTTGCATCTACTTTCCAAAAATCACTGCAACCGCCACTAACAACAACAACAACAATAGAGAAAACGGCAACATCATTAATAATATTATGAT
Organism: Macrobrachium rosenbergii; assembly: GCA_039081455.1. Taxonomy (NCBI): domain Eukaryota; kingdom Metazoa; phylum Arthropoda; class Malacostraca; order Decapoda; family Palaemonidae; genus Macrobrachium; species Macrobrachium rosenbergii. Next base: position 18,782,861 of record JANJGK010000005.1, on the reverse strand, counting down.
GATATATTCTGCTATATCATTTCACTTGATAATACATTAAAATTATCATAATTACAATAAAGTACAAACAAAAACACTGATCAATCTGAACACTGCTTGCCACCAGTCCTTTACGAGTTCCAGTGACTATAATATGGGTAAACTAGGAAAAGAATTACAGCAACCAGGGATTATATTCTGGTGATCATACAATTCGTGGCTTTTAACATCTGAGAGGCGATATACTTTCTGCTGTCTATTACGTCATGACTTCGAGGATGGTAATAACATAAATCATGAGGTTGTGGAAATTTTTCGCTTCAAAATTTTGAATGGTAAATATATACATAAATGAATGAATAAATAAATAAATCTAGATTTTAGTTATTCATCTTAAGGGGATAAGTTTCCTTAACCTCCAGTTGTTATTTCCCAATCAAATTACGGTTAGAAAATAAACAAGTAAAAAATGCGCCGAAGTTTCTTTAGCGCAATCAAGTTTTCTGTACAGAGTATAGGCTAATCAAGGCCACCGAAAATAGATCTATCATTCGGTGGTCTCGGTATGATGCTGTATGAGCTGCGGCCTATGAAACTTCAACCACTGTCCGGTGGTGGCCTATCCTATATCGTTGCCAGAAGCACGATTATGGCTAACTTTAACCTTAAATAAAAAAAAAAAAAGTACTGATGCTAGAGGGCTGCAATTTGGTAAGTTTGATGATTGGAGGATGGATGATTAACATACTAATTTGCAGTCCTCTAGCCTCAGTAGTTTTTAAGATCTGAGGGCGGACAGGAAAAAGTGCGAACAGAAAAAAGTGCGGACAGAATAAAGTGCGGACGGACAGATAAAGCCGGCACAATAGTTTCCTTTTACAGCAAACTAAAATAATGAAACTCAAATCGGAATCGAACCCGGACTGGGTAATACGAATGAAATGAGACCACTTATGTCTCAGGTAAGTCGGAAAGTTTTGCAAGGAGCGCAGCCTGCTCAGGTAAACCTTATCATTAGTAAATATGAGTTTCAAGGTTTTCTATGATTTATTTCTCGAAATATTCAAGAAGGTAGAAATTAAGAATTCAAGCGAAGTAGCCTCTGCATTTATGGAGATCTAATAGTATATATATATATATATATATATATATATATATATATATATATATATATATATATATATATATATATATATATATATATATATATATATATATATATATATATATATATATATACATACATATATATAATTGATTAACCTAACATAATTTTCACATTATCGGTACAATGCACAAAAAACAACCCTTATATATATATATATATATATATATATATATATATATATATATATATATATATATATATATATATATATATATATATATATATATATATATATATATATATATATATATATATATATATATATATATGTTATACCCCTAACAGATCAAACATTCCTTTCGAAATGCTACATAACGTGTTTGCGGCCTATCTTCAGAAAACAGGGTAACCCGCAACTCTCTCCCTCTCTCTCTCTCTCGTACTCAGCACTCAATCCGCGCATCTCTCTCTCTCTCTCTCTCTCTCTCTCTCTCTCTCTCTAACATTATCCTCAAAAAGGATACTCTAAGGAAACACAATCTTTCCTACATAAATAGATTTATTATCAAACAAACCCAACAAGTAATGAATTAACAAAGAAAAGATTAAAATGCATAATAAATGAATTATCAAGTCAAAAATAGTCTAATTCAAGATTTAATCTTACTCTGGCTAAAAAGCCATTACACTCAAAACTCCCACACACTCCATCGTAGACATTATACGTCTAGTCTTAAAGTCAACCACATTGAAAGCAACCACTAAACTGCAAAGATTGCAGTGTCCTTTCTCTATAACCACAGCAGTCCCACAGACATCCGTTGAAAATCAAGCAAATAGTAATCTCCCACAAATACAGTATACAAGCATGTGATATAATAATGAAAGTCTAAAATGCATGGTTAATAAATGTCAAATCAGAACACAATAAAATAGAATATTAAAGTGACATAAATGACTATGTCCAATTCTCCCCACAAATTCATAAGTGTATTGGATATGGTAAATTCACAAATTCACAGTCCACACAGAAAAAAGAGAAGTCTGGATTTACCTTAACTACCGGTTTCTAAGAGATTGGAAACACACAAAGCCACATCTGGACGATATCGCTCTCGCTTAGTTAATAATCAACCAGACCTAACTTTTGGGCACAATTAGACACAATCTCCATTTTTATAACGCACGAACTTATGTACTTGCATACCAACTCGGTCGGTTGCCTCACATATCAGCGTCAATATTGTGTGTTCATCGAGCCAAAACAGCTGAAGCAATCGAACTATCTGCTGACTGCAATGATTTTGCAACTGTGCGATCGTCCTACTTCCACTTTGAAGCATCTCTTTCGTTTCATCACACTGTGACTGAATATACACAGTAATTCTAAAATCAAACACATTACACCATATATATATATATATATATATATATATATATATATATATATATATATATATATATATATATATATATATATATATATATATATATATATATAATCTTGTATCTTCCTTAACCTCCGTTTTTCTGCAGCGCTCGTCGATCTTATATCAGTGCGCTTAATTACGTAATAGGCGATGCAACTGAAATTCTAGAAATGATAAAGGTTGCAGTGTGTATGTGAAGGATTTGCGCAAAATGGATACTAACCATCTTTCCTGGTTTTTAACCTAAGTTCAAGAACTTATCTCTGCCGAAACGTTGCAGCATATTGGGAATAGTTTATTATGTTTAATACAAATGAAGTCATTTTACGGTGACTTGATGCCCGTGCTCATATAGAAATATTGTTGTTAGAGAAAATTTACATTCTTTTAAAGTCATCACATATATCGAGTAAAACAGACCTAAATAAAAATTTAGTATTTTTCAAGATACTGTAATGTTTGCGAGGTATTAATCATTTACCAACATGTATATATATATATATATATATATATATATATATATATATATATATATATATATATATATATATATATATATATATATATATATACACTCACACACATTATATATATATATATATATATATATATATATATATATATATATATATATATATATATATATATATATATATATATATATATATATATATATATATATATATATATAGAGCCCCCCTCCACAGAACAAAAGGAAAGTTATAAAGTTTTCTGCTATTCCCTATCTCCAAGTACATTGTTTTAAGTTTCTATTAAGCTATTTTCCATTTTACATTTCTTGTATTTTCAGACTGAGTGATGGATTTAGATACAGCCATGGCCAACAACTCGGAAGAAATCAGATGGATTGACCGAATCCAGGCTATAACCTTAAGAGAGGCCAGGGATGCTGGCGCATCCTTCATTTCAGGGTCCTGGATAGCTGATCACATTAGAAGAGATGAATCCTTTGTTAAAAGAAACTGGAACAAAAATCCATATGACTGTCATCGCGAAAAGAGTGAGAATCTTGGAAGGCCTGAAGTCCTTTCCCAGGAGTCAAAAGACAACAAAGCTGAGGCAGTGGATAGACCAAGAAAGTCTTTACGTAAATTGGCGCTTGAGCTAGAAACAAAAAGGGGAAAGAAGAGAAGTTATAGTGCTGTACATCGTGAGTTGAAAAAATCTGGTATCAAGCCATTTCATGTTATCAGCAAGCCCAACTTCACTCAGCAATAGAGAGAAGACCATGCAAGGTTTTGTGGTACATTTCTTAAAGATTGGGATGAAGCTGACTTTCTCCATGTTGCCGCATCAGACGAACTCTTCATTTACACAGTCAGGAAGCCAAATCATAAAAATTACATGATTTGAGCTGCAAAGTTGGATGATATCAGCGATGACGTGTGCTATCGCCAAGTTGTGAAATTTCCTGAATGTTTGGGAATTTTTCTGTTTCACAGCCAAACAGTTAATGTGGATCATCAAAGAAAAAGGACAGTCATGGAATGGCAAACACTTCAGAGAAACTGTGCTTACTGGTGGAGTATTTCCTTTCCTCAAAGATCCTGAAAATGTGTTATCTGTTGAAGAAGTCACATTTTTGCATGATAAGGCACCATGTTTCAAGGCCCCATATCAATTGTAGTTGATGCTGTAGGGGGGGACTCTAATTTCAAAACACCCTATATATATATATATATATATATATATATATATATATATATATATATATATATATATATATATATATATATATATATATATACATACAGTATATACATAGTGTGTGTGTGTGTTTTTTGCATCATGTGTTTTTTTTTGGATCATGTTTAAATTAAACATATCATTGCATATCTAAGAGAAGTATCTCCAGTGTTGTAGTTGCGAGTAATACACCATATAAGCCGTACATCATCGCTTTTACTCGTGTGTGACTGTATAATATCTTAGAGTACCACAACAGATCTGCTTAACCAACAATTTGTTTGGATGTCACGTGTTCTCAATGGCCCAGAAGCAAAAAATTACATAACATAGTTATTTTAATGTTGTTTATCATTATAGATTAAGCAGCGGGTATGTTGATGCAAAAATGATATTGGCATAATTACCATGAGCTGGAGAGTACTCTGATAGTCTGATTCTCAAAATAGTAATTCGGTACTATACTTTAAAGCCCGAATGTTATATTCTAATTTAGCCGGAAGTAATTTCGCATATATTGAAGGGGCATTAAATTAGTTAGTAACGTTATTAAATATTCCTAATACTCTACAGGACGTCGGTTTTTAATGAAATAAAGTACAAGAACTTTTCGTAGTTTTTGGAAAAGCTAGGCCCATACAATCAGTTTAAATTTTTTAACGGCTGTGAATAGAGTTATTCTTCAGTTTCCCGCTTTCAGCACTCCCTAATATGTTCAAGGACCTCTAAGAGCTATTATAACTTTTAGCTTTCTGTTCTTTAGTGTGCTAAAATGCAAATCAAGCTGGTTTTGAGATTCATTTTGGTAGTGTGCTTTAGGAGGCATGAGGACGAGAACTGCAGAGGAGAAGCTAAGTTTGTCATTTAACGATGCTGACCCTTTGGAACAGGAAAGTCAGGTTACCGAGAGCAAAATAAATCGGTAACTTATTATTTCATCGCTCCTTTCTTTGCATGATGTTAAAGAAAGTCAACGGTTTTATGAGAGTGTTTTTAAGGCAGGAATTGTTGTAAACACTAACTTTTCTTTTAAAATGTTCCTGGCTGGGTATAGGTTACAAGTTCACTTTTCAAATGCCAAAATACATGCAATTTGTGAGTTGTTTATCATTAGGAATAATTATAGTGATTTGACTTTGATATTATGAACCTCTTAATCTATAAGCAGATTCATTTTTATATTTCGAGGTTTACATTACTTGTAAATAATAGTTTAACTCTAATGACATCAAACTGTATATTTCCAGTATAAGAAATATTTATGCTGGCTCTGAAATAGCAGTAATCATGTTTTCACTAAACATAAAAGAGAGAACAACACTGCTAGCACATACCTCGGTTAACTTGAAGCGACAGGCAATGAACCAATAAAAGGGCGCTCGCTTTTAGTACAAAAAAGGGAAAAGTTTCAGCCCACCATGTTTTGATGCCTACCAGTTTTTCCCGTATCATATACACTCGGCTACTGTTTCGTGGCCGCGGATCTTTTTACGTGTTAGTTCTTTTCCGTTTTTGCCTCTCTTTCCATTTGCTTTCCATTTTATCCATTTTACTGTTGGTGTCTCTAAAACTTAGTTCAAATTTCAAGAATACTTAATGAACAATATAAAGCAATTTCTTCGGTGATCCTGAATTGATAGTTTAAATATTTTTCGTTTAATGTTGCATAACTGCTAATTTTTTTTTCCGATGTTATTTTTTCCTATTCGAATTTTGTCTATAGTGCCACCCACAATGAGGGCAGGCAAAGCTTCAAGAATTACACTTTATTTGTGATGGCAATCTTCGTCATCATCATCGCCCCCAGAACTTTGCGATGCAAAGGGTCTCGGTGAAATTCTGCTACTCGTGTCCTTCCTGTGATTTCTCGTCCATAAATCTTTACTCGTCTTCTTCCTCCCGCCTCAGTTATCAGTCAGGTAGGAATGTGTCTTCCAACTTCTCTTTTGCTCAGAGGAGAACAGTGTTGCAGAGGACAAGTCTAAGACTTCGTTGACTACCAATATGTTAACTGAATCTAAGTTGCGGGAGAAAATGGTTTCAATTGCTTAAGGCTATACTTCATATGGAGCATATGGTTTTTGAAATGGTAATTCGTCAAATTTTAGTTGATGGAACAACATATTAAAGATTCCGGAAGGAATCGGCATATTAATGCGTTTGCCCACATGGATCAAGAATCCTTTATCCGCTGTTGAGATATTTTGATAACCCACAGGCGTAGGTAAAATATTATTTTAATAAAAATTCTTTTCCGGATGTAATAGTACAACTTTTATTTGAAGAGATATTACAAATATATCTTAAAAGGTAAAACTCATGATCATCTCCTTTGCTTTCTTAGAGTATTGCTCTCTCTCTCTCTCTCTCTCTCTCTCTCTCTCTCTCTCTCTCTCTCTCTCTCTCTCTCTCTCTGACATAAAATCAGGCCAGGTGCAATCGATCGCGGAAGGGGTAATTTCCCTAAACTTAAACATCAACTCGTGATGAGTTTGCTGGATATTCTCATCTGGTAAGTTAAACTTTCTCCTCCAGATGGCTGCCTTCAGAGGTTTGCAACGTCTTCGACTTTCCATGATGGGAAGGCGGAGGGGGGAGGGTGGTTAATGAGGGCTTTTTTGCAACGATAACCTATAAATGGAGATTTACGCTTCCGCTCTTATCATGCCTATGCACGAAAGATGTAATACCTAATAATTATGCGTAGAGTATAGGTATTAGCGATTTTTTTTTTTTGTAAAATTACTCTGAAATATTTTTTAAAAGGCGGCATTTTTGTTTTTAATTAGGTTGCATTATTTACTAAGAAATAATATTGCATGAAGGGTCAGTGCTTGTCAGTGAACTTAGGAAGGTATTTGGTGGCCTGCCTGCATCTTCACAAAGGTCACTTCAAGATCCTTATAGCATCGGCTTTCTGACTGGCTCTTGGTAGAAATGATTACATTTTCCACCACTACGTAATCGTCATCAGAAGTACATTTATTTTTTCTTAGCCTGTAATCTTCATGGTTTTTTTTTTTATGGTTTTAAATGGGCCAGTAAAAGGAGTTTTAAATTTGAAAGCAATTTTTGGATATTCAGGAGACTAAATCATAGTCCAGCTGGCAACTATGAAGTGTGCCTGTCGTAAGCGATAGACTTTAAGACATTTTTAAAGCTAGATATTATTTGGGACATTTCAAAAACAGGAATTATTACGTATTTATAGGGCAACCACAGTTTATTTGATCTGAAATTTTGCCTTCAAATTTGTGTTTTTCGAGCAAGCGTATATGATACGTCTATGAATGCCATGAAACCTCCCACCCCCCCAAAAAAAAATTTCCCATAATAATCTAATTCACACTAACACTGGGCATCTACATTTTCACCGCGTCTCACCAAATATTGTTTGGCCCCTCAACGAAATTATTTCATTTCTAGTGATATTGCCACTCAAACGAAATAACATTATCTCGTTTACTACAAGTATACACACACACACAAACACACACCACACACACACACACACACACACACATACTGTATATATATATATATATATGTGTGTGTTCATACATATACATATACATATACACACACACACACACACACGCACGCACCCAATCACATTTATATGTCATATGTCCTGAGCTGACTGGAATCAAAGATAAAACGGAGAATTGTCTATTAATCAGTTCCCTCAGGAACAGTATTACAAAAGAACTATGAACCCCGCAGTATTAGACTGATAAATTAAAAAGGAGTTCATTCTCATACTGCAATGGCTTCATCACTCCATGTCTGAGTTAATACTGGCAGTTATTTGTTACAATAGCAACTTTGTATCTTGTACCATATAATTTTCAGAGTAAGTAATTATCGCGTTAACAGAAAAAAAGTCTCACTCGCTGCCATAATTTTCAATCACCCCTATTATATTTCCACGGCGATTCTGAACCACCTTGAAATACGTTTAGCATTTAACCCAGAAAGCTACTAGTTCTCAATTTCGTCAACTTAAGCAATTCAACAATCTATTTCCAGTTAACTCCAAACTTCATTTGTTTTGATGAAAAAAAAGTGTATTATACAATAAGTTAAAATGTAATATTAAGTCTTTTAACCTATAAAACAGGCCATAACTCTACATCTAGCTTTTCACTTGGCCTTTTAATAGAGAAATAAAAAAATTTCACGTCCGTAAAAATTCCACTAACGCTAATGAAAGCAGCGTAGAAAAGTAATGACGATGATAATACATCTCTGGAGAAATGGTGTCTTTTATAGCAGTTCAATCAGCGGGGCGTGAAGAAATAAAGTTGGTTAGTGTTCGAGATGCCTTTGAAAGGACCTTCCACTATATACAGTATATTGGCACTCGGTTCAGAGAGTTTGGGCGATAAGATTCTAGTGGATCATTCTCGTCTCCAGGGATATCATCAACAATATAAAAGGCTGATCAGAATTAACTGCTACGGGAAGTTTAAAGGTCACTACACTCTTGAATCGCTGTTTAGGAGGAGAAGAGCGCGTGAAGGGCCTTTGAAGCTTGATGGCAGAGTATATAAAAAAAAAAAAAATTCTTGTATTGTTTCTTTCTTTTTTTGTTAAAACTACGCATCCATTAACGTCGATATTTAATCTGAATGCACCACAGTTTTTAAGCGGCTAGAGATCACACACCAATAAACTGAAAAACACGACATGACATTAATTTTATCGACACCCATTTGTATATACGCACACGCACACACAGATACACACACACACACACACACACACACATATATATATATATATATATATATATATTTTTTTTTTTTTTCTTCTTCTTCTTCTTTTTTTTTGTAACAAGTATCGGGTCTTATACCTCTTAAGAAACCGAAGAATTTCCATGAAAAAATAATCAAACCTTTTGAGGCTGTAGCAGGGCATTTTCAGGCTGTGGGATCCGTTCTGTCTGCTCCCTCCCGCTAAATCTGTATTAAGTGCTCCCAAGGGAAAACCGTGTTTTCTACCTAAGGCAGAAAGAGAACATGACTTGAAGACAACCGACTCACTCGGAAACACTCATCCGAGTAAGAGCTATGAAGAAAGCCTACATTGGGCTGATCACAGACAGCCTGCTCTCCGTTGATGTGCCGGGGTAAAGAAATCCTCTACCCTCCTTATCACAGTTGAGGCTAGAAGGGACCCCACCAGTTGTGATGAGCATATGCCACACTGCGAACAGGTATATACGTCCGGAGATGCAATGGGTTCGCCTGTAACTTATTCTTTACTCCCGAACTTTTTCACCTTTTATTATTCATTTACATGTTTACCTCAAGTCCAGTGAAATTATATTAAGTGTCCCGTAAATCTCAGTGAAGTAAGAAGTAATTCTCCCTTTGAAAGTGAGATATAAGTGATTTAATAACCTCCTCGAACCATGCACTTGTTATGATTGTCCATATGATAGGCATTTTGAGGTCATTTTCACTCTTCTGTCATCCCTCTGCTTACAGGAATAGCTGACCTGTGTATCGTTTCTCTAAACTGAAAGAAGAACTGAGTCATGCGTGCTGCATATTCAGTTGTTTCCAACCCAAGATCCCTGTTCTACATGGAAGGTTCTACAGTTAATTAGGAAATTTAATTAATCTAGAAATTACTGTATCATTTGATCTATCTTCTCAATCTAATTGACTGTACTGTAAACACAAGTATTAATTAAGGCCAGGAATTTAATCCCGTTTTTTCCATTGATCAGCTGGAAAGGTAAAATGCGGTGGTTTTTTTAGGAGCACTGTGTGTGTGTGTGTGTGTGTATATATATATATATATATATATATATATATATATATATATATATATATATATATATATATATATATATATATATATATATATATATATATATATATATATATATGCATATATATGTGTGTGTGCTTGTGTCTGTGTGTGTGGGTGTGTGTCTGTGTGTGTATTTATAAATAAACAGAATATGAAAATGAAGTTCAGTATCCAAAGAGTGTAAAGGTTAATCATTGCTGAAATACAAACATATTAGAAATGTGCTGAAAACCTAAACAGCATAACCTTCAGGAAAGTGTAAATTCAGTTGTATACTATGGAAATATATCAAAGAAAACGGTATCCAGTTAGAAAAAATTATATATCGATAGTTTTTTTTACTCTAGGTTGGAACTAAATAGGCAAAAAAATAGGTCTTATAGTTCTGACTGCTTCAAAAAGGATTTGCAATACATCTGCAAAGTGATAAAGTAAGACTTCATGGTAGGTCAAGCGTTTTAAGACTACTGAGTTCTTGACCAATTACTACATTCCGACAAGAAAATTGTTTTTGACAGTACCTTAGAACTTTCCATACCACAGCTTCACACATACACTTACGGTCATCCATACATTTGACATACAGACACACATTTTTTTAAAGTGTAAAAATAAAGAATATAATTTATGGCAAGAGATGTACAGGCATCAACGTGCTCTTGGTAGTTTTCAATACCCTGGGCGTCTCCGAGCATAAGTAGTCGCCGGGCGCTCGAGAATGAGGGACAGATCCCAAAATAGCAACTCTCTCTCTCTCTAAAAATGCTTTTTATAAGAAAGGTAATACAGTATCTGGCAACTTTAAACTATCAACATTATACTGACGTTTATATGTATGATTTTCTTTCTTTTCACACAAGAACATACATACACCATCGAGTGCATTCTTTGTTACCTGTTGCAATTGAGTAAAGAAACTTCCCATTCAGTTTACTGTGGAAAAAGTCTATGCAGCCGAAATAGAATTTCTTTTACAGAATGCAAAACGTTCAGATGTATTCGAAAGAGCTACTGTATGTCAAGAGCCTTACAGTACTCTAGACTCTGTAAGGTGGACTTAAATGATATCGATTACACACAGGGTGAAATTTAGTTTGTCGATCTAAATAAAAGTATAAAAAAATATTCGCCTGCCCTAAACTTTGAATTATGCCGAGATCCTCTTATACTAATAGCCTGGGCTTTGATCCGGAAAACAAATTCTAATATCATCAAATGAACTTACCTTTTATTCTATTCGCAAAGTGCAAAATTACTTGCTTTTTCTGAAACACCACCCAACACCATGCAGATCGACGGCCCTAGCACGTAAATTTCATACCTAAAGCAAGACAATGTCTTTACACAGTAACTACATATTTATCGAAGTACACCAAATACTAACTAAAAATGCAGATGCTCTTAATTACCCTTTAAAATGGAAAAAAAAATGGCCCTTTAATAAATATGGAATATTAACGTTCAAATGTGCAAATATGTTGGAAAATTGTAAAATGCAAAAGTGTTATAAAACAAACTGAAAATAAAAAAAAAAGTCAAAATAAATGAATAAAAAGAAGAGAACGTTAACATAATATAAAGAAAACCGTATGTAAACAAGTAAATTGTTGTCACTTATATCCGTCTAACTTTCATACCCACAAATACTGAGCCTCAACTATCACTTAATATCGAATTCACTCTACTTTGGGAATAACTAAGAACCAGGAGTCTCCTGATGGCCGAATTGTCAAGTCGGCCGTCTATGGCAGAATGTAAGCACAAGTACAGTTCGCAGTATACTCATGACAAGGGCAGTTGCACTGATCAATTATAATTCCAATAGTGAGTCATTTCCAAGATATACGGAGTGTGCTATCAAGTGGTACTTCAGGATTAATATTTTTGGATATTAAACCAAAAGTACAAAGATCCCATATGTAAACAGAAAAATAACCAGGTAGCTAAAGGCTTGAAGTCAGATCAAAGACACAAGAAAACGGTTAGTAGTATTACTTGCTTTGCAAACTGTTTACTCCGTCAATTCCCTCTAATACAAGGTAAACCAGTCCCAGGAAGACACAGGATTCTATTTGCATTTGGAGGATCTAATCAAGGCATTTCCTTTGTTTTCTATTATTCAATTAGGCCCAATAGTATTAAGGACATTGGAAATTTAGATTTAAATATAATCCTATCTTGATGTTTACTTTTAGAAAAGGAATTCAACAGTAAATTGAAAAACGAATAGGTAAACAAATACAAATAAGTGTTCTTAATCTAATAAGGTTTCATGAATGTACTTTCCATAAGAAGGCAATTCAACGCTGTTGTCCCACAGCCAATACGACTATAGTAGCTGAATCATGTGCCATTGTTAAGAATTATCGATCCTAGTCTAAAACGAGATCCATAATAATTTTTTGTGGTTAACTTTATTTTGCTATTTTTGATAAGCATTTAAAGAAAATTGCAAGTTCTTGTCGCTGATGAAAGAACGCTTTAGTAACGCTGACTATCTGGGTAACTATGCTTGCTACTTCTTTGTATTGATGAAAGAAAACGTCGAGATGATAGTAGGTAAGTTGGCTCTGATTAAGTTTGCCAATTCCTTTCTATATTTTAGCCCCATTTGCTTCTGTAAATGACTCGGTGCTTCAGAAGAGTTTTGAAACATTTTGGGTAATCACAAGATTAATTTAGTTTCAGCACCGAAATTAGCATCCTGGATTCTTTTTTCTTCTTCAATGTCAAATCTCGTAAAAGAAAAAAAAAATAAATTGCACTAGTTTTTGATACAACATACACATGCACTAAGTAACAGAAAATAAAAGGATTTGCATTTGCCCTTTGGAGTTTTAAAGAAACAGGAAATAAGTATCTCACAAAGGTGACATATTTCTCTCTAAACCTATGTGAAAACAATATTCTTGACCATCCCCTAAGCAAGTAAAGTTGTGTTAGTTCCTGTCATTTATCAGGTTTGTTTGTTATGAATATTAGTTTCAGATTCCATTTGCAATGCACGACGTAAATGGTTTTAATGCTAATTTTCTTACTAATATAAGAGTGATACACTAAATAAATAATATAAAGCAATATATAGCGAGGAAAAGACTGGAAAGGATCAAAGTAAGAGAGTCTGGATCACGGCAACTGTTTTAGGAAACCTTGGCTAAAAATTTAAAAAATGAGAGATATAAGTGGAACATTTAAACTAGAGGAGACATGTATAAATCTTCCAGGACAAAGGATGTGAAGTAATGGGGCACATGAAAGCAGATGACCAACATTTTAATTACTTCAGTAAGGGAAGTGACCAGAACTTTAAATTTGTCAGTATCAGAACAATTATGCCCCTGCAGTACCAAATTGCAGCAATTAGTAGCAACTAATTGTAAGCGAAGGGAGAAGCTAATACAGATCACATTGCGGAGGAGCATCCCCGTGGAAGAGAGTTCTTGGCAAAAATGAAATAGGAAAGATGTTAGGAAAGAAGAAAAGTAAACAATATCAAGATGCTTTTGAGATAACAAATATTTTCATTACGTGTAAGTCAGAGCATTAAACACTGCCAATAAAGCTAAGTGCTCTCTTATTTCAGCGGACGTCATAAAACGTCGTTATTATTTTTAGTCCCGCCTGACTACACAAACAAGCCCGTTTATCCCTCACCATAAACACCTTGGTACAAGAGGAATCGTTATTTTTCTACGACGCAGGAAGAGTTGCAAAGTCCTCCTTAGCAGCCGTCCCCTCAAAAATATGCTAAGGGAAATGTATTATTATTTCTCTTTGCGTAGTAAACCCCTGCAGAGCAACTTTACTGGCGATATGGGAGAATAAAGAGAGGAAATAGGTTAGAGTTGTATTATCAAAATCAGATTCTTATTGATATTACCATCATGAAGTGAAAATATCAATATGTTCTGAGCTTATCATAATTTTACTTGATTTTAATTTTATAAATAAAAAAAACATAAAAAGACATTAATGGGAGTAATGACTTTCAAAGATACTGTAATGACTTGGAAGTAACAAGGTTTATTCAACAATTTTGAATTCAAGGAAAGCTAATTTAATTTGAGGCTGTTTAAATTTTTCTGATAGTCATATTCAAGAAAAAATGACACAGCTTCCAAGTTTTCTTTGTGATTGCCGCTTCATCTTGCAGTCACTGAACTATTTCAATAAGATAAATATGACTAACGTTTGGTCCTTTTCTTAAAGTAACTAATAATAATAATAATAATAATAATAATAATAATAATAATAATAATAATAATAATAATAATAATAATAATAATAATAATAATAATAATATTTTTATTTTAAATTTAGTGCATTCATGCAATGAATCCAAATTATTCGCTTAAAGTTGATTTTAATATTGCTTTCTTTATTGCTATAACAAGTCTCATCAATGTTACTTTGTCTTCTTGATATTCTTATAAATGTTTCATCTATTTTCTTAACCACTGCATCTTCACATTACCTAAAATGTGAAAAGGTAGAAGTTAACACATTATTTACAAAAAATCTGCCCATAATTTTGGTACACTTCACATACAGTAGGTTACTCTACCGTTCCAAACACAGGTGTAATGCTTCTAATTTGCATAAATAAGTCGATCAAAGAATCTCTTAGAAAAGGTCCATCAGGCACAATTAGGATTTTAAACAATTTCGTCTTTAGAAATGACCTTGTTGGTGTCCAGTTATGGTTAACGTTCGCCTAAGCTACAACAAAACGTCATAAACACTAGGTGGCAGCTTATCTCTTGCATATTATTATTATTATTATTATTATTATTATTATTATTATTATTATTATTATTATTATTATTATTATTTCTGTAGTTGAAACCTATTCACATGGAACAAGCACACACGGGCCATTGAGAAATTCAAGCTTCGAAAGAATGTTAGTTTCAACCTCCCACCGCAGACTCCACACTGCAGCAGTAGCTGATCATGATACAGAGCCAGTGATTTTTCATCACAAAGGGGTTGAAGATAAGTCAACGACCGTAAGCGAAGAGCGAACCTTCATCCAATACTGGATAATCGTGTAAAGCTCTGGTTCGAACCACCAAGGAGTCATTGACTTGTGTTCAAACTATTTGTGATGTCTGTACGATAAGGTGCTGGCGTGTGTTCATGACGTGTTTTAGTTTTCTTTAATAAAACTGCCTGTCCGTCCGCACTTTTTCTGTCCGCCCTCAGATCATAAAAACTACAGAGGATAGAGGGTTGCAAATTGGTATGTTGATCATTCACCCTCCACTTATCAAACATACCAAATTGCAGCCCGTTAGCTTCAGTAGTTTTTATTTTATTTAACGTTAAAGCTTGCCACAACCGTGCTTCTGACAACGATATAGATAGGCCACCACCAGGCAGTGGTTAAAGTTTCATGGACCGCGGCTCATCCAGCATTATACCGAGACCACCAAAAGATAGATATATTTTCGGTGGCCTTGATTATACGCTGTAGCCGCTGTACATAAAAACTCGATTGCGCCGAAGAAACTTCGGCGCATTTTTTACTTTTTACTGTAGTGTAGACGCTCCCTAAGGTACAGTAAATGTGGACTGCACTATGCGATATGAAGGGATCTGGTAATGAATTTGGAAAATTTATTCTAATAAACTGGCAAAAATCGTCCAGGTAAAATGCTCATTGCAAGGCAACAGAGGCGCCGGTTTCAATATTCAGTTGGCAACAAAACCCATTTCTGTCCAAATGTGCTTAATAGTTCTACATCAACGTGGAACATCTAATGGCAGGCAATCTACATCAGTAACTCCATATATAGTCAATCGTACTAAATTGCTGAAATTAGCCGTTAGCGAAAATTTGACATCAATCAATTTTAGTATCCGTTTATATTGCAAATGCACTCTAGTCATAATTCTATCTTAATTACACATTAATGTTCGCTTATCACTCGGAATTCGTAATTAAACATAAATCAGCAGCATTTTACATGGAAATTGTGTTCAATAGGAAAATTATATAATTTCCTGCAAGTGACTGTATTTGCTGTAGAAGATATATCCAAATATTTCTAGTTTGATAACATTTAAATATACACAGAATACAAATTGAAAATGATACCCTTCCTGATGTTCAGTATTTCTGAAACTAAAAGAGCTACATAGTTAGATGCATCTAAAGTGAAACAATGCAAAAGAAAGCCTGGGCAAAAAATGGCGAGAAGGATGCTCCACAGGGAACAAGGAACGGCCACCACAGGATCTGGGGTAAATCCCTTAATGGACTAAGAAGGCTTGGGACTTTGGGGCCAAGTTTGCATCTCTTGGAATCACTTACTAAGTGGAGGCCAGATTCTCTTTTGTACATATTAATTAAAATAAAAGGCAACGTAGGGCCTCAAGTAAAGAAATCCAGTTATGGATTTTTTTTTTACAATTTCTTTGCAAATAGCTGATAAGTTGTTCAATAAACCTCATTGAATGGGATTGTTATCATTTAATGATTTATGCAAACTTGCTTCGCATCAGCTTAGGTTTTCTTCATAGGAAGTAAATATCATAGACAAAAAAAGAAAGCTAATTCTTACTAAATTTTCACAACGCATTATCAAAATGTATATTATACTTTGTAATATTTTCACACCTGTCTCTCATAACCTTATGTAAAATTCTTGATAAAAAATGAAAAGCTAACCATAAATTACGGAACTGTAATGAATTCAGTTTCCTCAACAAACTTAAAATTAGCATCTGGATTACTTGTAAAATCTACTTCAAGAGCAAGGAGACCGGGAAGAAGATAATTTACCATATTCATCTTTCAGATGGAGGGGAAACTACATCTCATGTGCTTTAAGCCGTAATACAAGACCACCAAGTACGCCACATTCAACTGGGCAATAAAACTTCCAAAGAATGACGGGGGTACCATAACTAAAAAAAATTCAAACGACACAAATCATTATACAACAAATGAGGGCCTCCTTTCTCTTTGGCAATTACAGTCAGCTCATAGAACAACGGGTTTGGTACTTTCCATTTTTAACGGTCACAGTAATAACTGTCAAGATACACAGGGAATAATAAGCAATACAAACCTGTGCAATAATTTGTTCATTATTCATATGAGAGCCTAACACGGTACAGGGCTAACTTTAAAGTTCTGACCACCAATATCGGAAGAGGACGAGAATACACCATTCACCCCTCCAACACAAATATATATATATATATATATATATATATATATATATATATATATATATATATATATATATATATATATATATATATATATATATATGCTATAATGACAGAATAAAGCCACGGTGACTAACAAATTTTTTTACTTTAACTACTCATTCAAAGTGAACCTTACCCTCGTCAAAATCCATGCTGCTTTTTGCAAGGGAATCATATTGTCATATGGCTTATTTTTCCGTCAGAATTATACCTGGTGAGATACAGAAAATGTACTCCTTCCACTCATTCCTTTGGGAACTTTCCCTTACCCAGACATGCCGTACTTACTGTATAAAATAAACACAGTTCCAGAAAATGAAAACAGAAGCAAAATACTGACATGGCAAAATCGATAGGGAATAGAATTATGGGAAATTTACTTATTAGAAATATATGGTATATCGACAGACCCGAAACGAAAATGTTAGTTAAATGTAACTCAGTATCATTAGATGGCAAATACCTATGGCTCTTATCTTTAAGCTTATAAGATAATCATATTTCTTCATGCTCCAAATAACACATTATTCAAAAACTATCACAGTTATGGAGTTAATTATTTAAAGAATGTTTTTTTTATGAAATGTCAAATGCCGGAAACAGCACGATTTATAAACATATATAATTTACTTACTTGTAATTTCACAACTTAATTTATGTACAGAATATGCTCCAACGTGTCCTTAAATAGCCACGAATGATATCATTTATATTATAACCTAATTATGCAAAGACAGCAACACCGCGTTAAGGTTATTTGCATGCTAATGGGAAACTCACTCTTTGGGATCTAAGAGATATGATATCAACACCGTAAAAGGGAGTCTCGGGATCCCATGAACAAGTAGAAGGAAGAGAAAATGTGTAATAAATGGACAGAATAGAATCGGACAGGACACGGACTTACACAGATCCAGGGTAATTAAGTCTGAATTGAATAAACATTTTTAAGAGTTTATGGATGATTGAACCTCAAAATTATTTTTAAATCGTAAGGCCTAATATAAGAATTATTAGTCTATTAAATGAACTATTTTTTTCAGTGAATATACTATCATAATCTATTCCTGTATTTTTCCTACTCGGAGGATTTTTGGTATTTTCTACGCAACTTGAAAACACTACACTCTACAGATTGACAATGCCACCCACAACGGCACGCTCACGGTTTTAGTTAGACTTGTCCACCCATTTCCACGCACCTCTCTCCTGTTCCTCACATTTCTCCAGCTTAAGCAACTATAAAACCCTGATTTCTAATCTGTATGAATTATATTAATTATAAAGAAAAGTTCTGATAAACCATGCCAGCAATTAGGTTCGACCTGACTTTGTTATGTTTGCTTTTGCTTCCACGGGATATCTAATCATTCTCTCTCTCTCTCTCTCTCTCTCTCTCTCTCTCTCTCTCTCTCTCTCTCTCTCTCTCTCTCTCTCTCTCTCTCTTTACCGTAAATTTGTAAAGGGAGCAAGTCTCAAAGGATAAATGAAAACATAGAGTAAGAGAATAAGTTTAAGCAAAAATGTAATCCGAAGTCAAAGCTTCTCAGGCAAATACGGACAAAAACAAACATATCCCAAGAATACTTAAGAATTTTACCGCTCTCTCTCTCTCTCTCTCTCTCTCTCTCTCTCTCTCTATTTACAGATTGCTGACACATCAGTATATAAACGATCCAATGTACGTAACGGTGCTTGCTGTAATTCAGTCATCACAAACAAGCACTGAATTCAATCTTTATTTTCACGACATCTCGGGAACAAGCTCGATGCTTTACTTGCATTTCTTTCAAAAACGTTCTCCCTTAAGACTATGCTCCATCTTTATCTCAGTTACTGCCTCTAATGATACAACGCTAGTAGTCAGCTTACCGAAAATATTGCAGATATTTCACTCCAAAGTGGAACTCTTACAAAATACCTTTCGATATATTCTTTTTGTATTATCGTTTCCTAAAACATTTCACTTTCTTGTCATACTCCAACATCAAATCTTAGTTTATCTTTCTATCTCATGTATCAGATGGAGGTTTTTCAGAGACCTTGGGGCCATATTTTACGCTTCTCTGCAGCCATCTCTTTCTATCTCTCTCTCGGTAAATGAAAACTTGAAACTGCAAAACATACGCGAATTACTCATACGCCTCCTCACTGGAAAAGTACAAGTAAATTCATTTTCTGCCGAGTCATACATACATACAGTATATATATATATATATATATATATATATATATATATATATATATATATATATATATATATATATATATATATATATATATATATATATATATATAGATATATATATATATATATATATATATATATATATATATATATATATATATACATACATACATACATATATATATATATATATATATATATATATATATATATATATATATATATATATATATATATGTATATATATAAATTTATGACTCACCTCTGGTACGAATCTCGGTCTCCCGAGTGACAGGCCAAGGCATTAGTGATTGACCTACAATGGTCATACACTGTAGAAGTTGGTACCTGAGTACTCCGTAACTCAGGTTTTTCCCGAGCAGGCTTTTGAAGCCTAACATACCCGCGAATTGTACCTAACTTCCCTACTCATCAGCGAGTCAGCCGCTCCCTTGTCATTTGAATTACACCTTCACTTGTGAGATATTATGGAAATAATGAACACAAGAGCACGTGTGTTACAGAAATTATTTTCTGACTCACTCGGGAGACGAGGTTCGCTCCCTGTGTAAGTCAAAATTTTATTTCTGTGAAATACATGCTGATGTGTTCGTTATTTCCATCATATCTCACAGCGAAGGGGTAATTCGAATGAGAAGGGGGCGACTGACTCCCTAATGGGTAGGGAAGTTAGGTAAAATTCCCTGGTATGTTGGGTTTCAGAAGCCTGCTCGGGAAAAACCTCAGATAAGGAATACTTAGGTTCCAACTTCTTTTATGACCTTTGTAGGTCACTAGCTACCGCTTTGGCCTGTCACTCGGGAGACCGAAGTTCGTTATTGGTGTGAGTCAGAAACTTTAATAACAATTGGAAATAAAGACTAAAGAATAAGGATAGGGAAATGATGCCAAACATGATAAAGTGAAAAAAAAAGCTATGATGAGAGACCATGTTACAAACAAAATTAATAAGCAAATAAGTAAAAGGCCCTTAAAAAATGTTTTAAACTTACGGCACGAAAACACATTTTTGTGAAGGAGGATGAAGTGGAGATGAACTGAAATTAGAATGATGAAAGCTCCAAAATGTTCTGCAGCATGAACAAAAACAAAGTTCATGAAGGAAATTAAGTTAATAAAAAAAAAACGAAGACAGGAAAACGAGTGAACTAAATTGCTTAATGAAAATATATGAAACTGTAAAGCTTACAAGGGCTCAATTTTCTTTTTTCTTGTTATGAGAACTTTAGTACATGTATTGTTAAAACTGAAAAATAAATACTAGGAACTGCATCTATTTTCCTGGAAAAATTACGAAAAGGAAAAGAACTGGAATTTCTAATATTCAGCAAAAGTGGAATGAAGTCAGAATGTTCATCATTCACTGTTAGTTTAGCAAAACTAAAACGCACAATTAATGAGGTCATTATAACACGTACACGAGTTTTATCGTTAAATCAGTAAACTCAAATGAACCTGTAATACCCACTTGTTTTCTTGCAAACTTGTTTCCCCCATGAGATGTTTATCGTCTTCCTATCAAATAATGGGCACTGACAAGAAGGTATAGACTACCAGGTTTCCCGCCAATCGCAATTATAACGTCCACCTGTTTACTGTCCAATTTTGGGAAACTAGGAGGAATATAAGTTGTTTAACTCGTTTCATGTCAAACTTGGGAAAATAATTAAAAAACCAAATGCATATCCACTTTCTCAAGTAACTTTGGTAGTTTATGCCACTCCATATATCTTATTTACCTTTTAGATTTTATGGTTTACCTGCTTTTCAGAAATTTCCCGGTGGAGCCTCATCACTGGAAAAATGTCACAGTATATCTCACTACCCCTTCTAGAAAAGAGGGGTAGAGGTGATTTTCATCGACATACATGAAAATTTACATGTCGACGTGGTCTTAAATGACTGGGATGAAAGGCAATAACAACCTTTCGTTCATATCGTTATCTTATTGGAACGAAAGCTTCGCTTTAGATCATAGGAACGGCAATCAGAGGTAACAGTTGTCCGACCATTTCAATATCGTTTAAATGGGACACCGAGCAGCGCCTGAACCAGGTTCATGAGCGGTATTGGCACCGAATGAACGTTTACCCAGAGCAATAACTCTCGGATGTCGCCGCAGAAATGCGAAAATACTTTTGTTCCATTTGTTTTATATTTTCCATTACTCTTTCGAACCGTATTTATTTTATTAAAATTTTCTGTTAGCGTTTCATACGAGCAGTTTTAGAAGAAAATAGAGGATATATGATAGGATACTTGGTACTTCTGAGAATATATAGGTCCTCTGAAGCCGATTTCACCATCAGTGAAGGGTAAGACGGAAGGGGTTAAACTTCTCAAGAGATTTGTAACTTGACCAACCCCTTGGTATAAAAAGAAATTAAATTGAAAATCTTGTATGTCAATTAAAAATTGATAATGAAGGAAATGGATATAACACAACTAGGATAAATATAAAGTTATTCTTCCCCACCCGCCCTTTGCTCTCTCTCCCTCTTTTTATTTCGTCCTAATCCTCCTCATTCATTTCTGGAATGCTCATAGCGTGAAAGAGTTTCATGGTTTTTTTATTAATGTTCTTTTTCCTGCGGAAGATGAGAAAAGGAAAAATCGGAACAGTGAAGAGATGAGATTTCACTAATGACATTGCTGAGTATATGGCTCCTGATCCTTCAGAAGTTCATTAATAAATTGCACTTCGTTTCTCAAATATAATTGGCTTTTCAGGAAGCAGACGAATTTGTATACGGTATAAGTAGCCTGCTCATTGAGGAAAATAATATTGGCTTTTCAGGAAGCAGACGAATTTGTATACGGTATAAGTAGCCTGCTCATTGAGGAAAATAATATTGAAGATTCTTTTCTCATTCCAGGAGGGCATTAATTGTTCTAGCATTCTTTTCACGGCCATTCAATGATGTACTTCTGGTGCGAATTCATTTCTTTCTTATTATTCCCCTTCATTTTTGGGATATCTTCTACTCTTAGTTATTAGTTTTTTTATGTCATCACATTTATCGAATTTTATCCAATAAGTCTTTTGTTTATTCCCTCTATTAACAGTTCAATTCCCTTCCCTCTAAGGCCGGCTCATTAATTTTCCACCGGGTGCCCGTCTACTATTTATCTATTTTTTATCCACAGCCTCGTTATCTACAAGAAAAGAATATTATAGATATTCTCCAAAAAGGAAGTGCGATACCCGTTGGAAATCGTTAAACTCCTAGTAACGATAACTGGCATGGCTACAACACAGTTAGGCTGCACGTGTAATCGCCAAACACTTTGCTATGGTCACGATGTGGTGATTGGTGACTAAACTTAGGCTGTGGTAACGCTGTTACCGGAGCAATTGCCTGGAGTTATTGTAGAATAATCTCTCTCTCTCTCTCTCTCTCTCTCTCTCTCTCTCTCTCTCTCTCTCTCTCTCTCTCTCTCTCTCTCCTTAAATGTAGCTTTCTAACAAATGATTGCACATAATTCTGCATGCGCTTGTGGGAGGGAGAAGGCACTGTAAGCAGTATCCTGAATAGTGATAATGCTGGCACTCATTATTTTGTGGTAATGGCAATTGTTGCTATCATTTTTATCATCGTTAACATCATCATCATGATCATTATATTTTCCGTTGCCGTTTCTATAGTTCTGATGCCGTTACTTGTTATAACTACAACTGATTATCTG
The DNA here is from genome assembly GCA_039081455.1 of Macrobrachium rosenbergii. Taxonomy (NCBI): domain Eukaryota; kingdom Metazoa; phylum Arthropoda; class Malacostraca; order Decapoda; family Palaemonidae; genus Macrobrachium; species Macrobrachium rosenbergii. The sequence goes on along the minus strand of JANJGK010000005.1, from coordinate 18,759,697 downwards.
GAAGAGAGAGAGAGAGAGAGAGAGAGAGAGAGAGAGAGAGAGAGAGAGAGAGAGAAAGAGATTACCAAGGATCCGGACAACAGGTCTATAAACTTCCCTGTCATATTTTCGAGGCGTAATATTCACCCTGTAAAGAGTAAACGAACGCATATAATACGACAGTATTTTTTAATATTAAATTACTTGAGAATTACAGATAAACTGACTCGTAATGATGATGGACACCGGTTCACAAATGTACAAAAGAAAGAATATATGGCACTTCCACTGGGTCCTTCAAGAGCATGGCATCAAAACAAAATGATTTCCTGATGATACGCGAAACGAATGCCACACAAGAACTTTAAAAGTACATTGCATAATAGATCTATGAATTTTAAGGAGTCAGGTCAAACAATTAGGCACTTCAGCCATTTCGGCCCATAAGACGATGAAGAGGGAGTTGGAGTGGTTTGACAGCAAGAGAAAGAGATCCAAAAAATAAGAGAGATGAAGCAGAAAGTGGAGCTGAGAGAAAACCCCACAGATGCACCGCGAAATAATTTTAACATGTCTCCTTAACCCAGCACGTATACTAAGAATAGCATTTACCATTCTTGCTCGCATCCTGTTTTTCATCTTAGTTTTCACAATATTCATCTGACTAAAAATCCTTTCTACCTTCGCATTTGAATGCGGTAGCACCAAAGCAGATGAAGCAAATTTCGCTAACTCCCCTAAATGGGTTACAACCAGAAGATTCTCCATACTTAAAAACCGCTCACTCCAAAATTTGATAGTTTGACTGGTCTCCTTCCACGTAAGTAAAGTTAAGTCCCTCCTCTGGTCACCAATGACAGTTATTCCACCCGGGGAACTTTCAAGTGCTCCATTGAGTGCAATAAGAGATTCTCTCACCACACAATAACAGTCCTTTCACACGGGTAACTTTCAAGTACTCCATTAGTGGAATAAGGGATTCTTTAACCACACTAAGTGCTTTTTTAAACCGATAGCAATGACGTTTGTTGTAGAATTTTAATATTTTCTGGCAACCGTTTGCGTATTACCTTTATCAGTAATGGTACTGAAAGTGGTGCATCTCTCTCTCTCTCATACCCTTATCTTTGTCTTCAGAGAATCATTTGTGCTTTGATATTTCAATTTCTTCCTCAAAATGATTACCAATGTAGGGTTTCGGATCTAGAAACTCACTAATATTACCTTCCAGTGGGGTCAATATTTGCAGTAGGCAACACTACTTTATTCACTAATGACTTGATAAGTATCAAAAGGTTATCAAGACGCTTTGTTGGATCGGGTTCGTTCGATTCGAAAGATTTGTTTACTCTTTGGATGTCTCTCAATATTGGCAGTAAGAACTTCAGAAAGACAATGTTCTGGCCATCATTGAACATTTCAAAAAGTAACTGAACTTGAAAACATCTATCACCAATACGTACAATTTCAAAATGGGTTTTGAACTTAAGCCATTGACCATAAATTCTTTCCAAAGTTGTTGCATATGGCAAGCCATCAAGTTTGACAGGAATGTACAATTTTTAGAAGGTCGTGGTTTTCATTGATTGCATTATAAATCTCCTGGTAAGCTGCTTGACATGCCGATGATCGAGAAAACTAGTTATATGCTTCACTAATTATATAATACAAGTTTCTTGGAAGAGCCTCGTCAGCAGCAGCAGAGACGGCCAATTGCAGAGAATGCCATACACACCGAATCAAAACAAGATTAGGAACCTCCGCCTTCAGCCTTTCATATGCACCACTATTCACCCCCCACCATGACACTAGCATTGCCTGTTCCAAGCTCTTTCATATTCTTGATGCTTAATCCAAAACATTAAGAGTCTCTTTTGAAGCTTTAACAATCCCCCCGACATCGATTGCATTCCTCTAAGTCTGTTAAACTTAGAGAAATGTAGATACTATCTGACTTCTTATTACGTCATGGTAAACTATTGCTACTCCAAGATACCTGTTTACCACTGTAGATTCATCTATCAGTGAACTAAAATCGCCATCTCTAACCGAATTTCTTACGTCAATCTTGAAATGTGGACACAAAATGTTCTTTAAAATACCACAACATTGGGATCTCTTGATCTGTATCTTCGATGCTATTTTACTATCCCTAAAACATGCCTTACGTAAATCATTCAAATGATCAAACATTGGTACTGAAGTATGCTCTGCTACATAATAAAGTCATGCGCCCTTCAACCAATTTAGTTTCACTGGTTTTTCTCACATGTTCAAATGGTAATAAAAGCTGAACGTTATTTGCTTTAGTTTTTTTTCTTCCATGGGTCCTCAAATCACTTAACTTGGGGACGAGAATGCACTGACAATATTTACAATTTTGCACACTTTTAGCATTTCCCCTTTTCTTTTTCAATTAACCAAATTCTAAGCTCCTCGTCTTGTAACCATTCCCTCCGAAATTTTTGTGTATACTGAACTTTAGGCACAGTTCTTGCTTGAATAAAACACTCAGACTTAGCTCCTTACGGCACTACTCAGTAACTCCAAGCCTCCGACTGATGTAAAACATCAAGGAATTTCAAGTTATATCATCGTTCTTGAAAGGAATGGGTATGGGACAATTGCAATACCCGTAACGGACGAGCACGATACGATGGTAATATTCGGATGTATGGAGGTATCGACATGGCTTTTTTTTCAGAGTATCAGGTGGTTTTCACGAATTTTGCATAGAAATAATATCAATATATTTTGATAGTAATAACAGGTATATTAAAAAACAACCTCCAGAAAAATGCTAAAGTTTTGAAGTAAAGCTAAATTTTTCCGGTAGCCGCTAGATCCATAATTTCCCCGCTAGATTAAAAAAGTAGCCAGATCTAGCGGGAATACCCCTAGAATGGCAACACTGTAGTAGTTGATAGTTTTGTACATCATTATACGTTGCACAGAAAACCCGAATGCGCAGAAGAACTTCGGCGCATTTTTTACTTTTTTAATACGTAATTATAACTGTTTATATCATAGAGGGACTCCGACTCACAAGGAGAAACGCTCCGAAGCTCTGATATGTTGCTCGAATATGAATATGACACACACCAAAACCGAATAGCTGGGAAAATCCCTTAAATCACGAGTTATACTGGTGGGAGAGCACCGAGGAGTTTTTATTAGGAGGAAGAAGCCTTCTGGCCAGATGGCTGCTCTCTTAGTTGAGAAAAAGAGTTAAAACATATTGTTTAAACTGACATTTCATGATTTTGAAAATACAAGATCCCGTAAAACTATATATAATAACATTGCAGCTATTACAGGATTTTACGTAGCACTTTATGATAGCAGTGCCACGTGACCTGACCTCTCACATTTGATTAGTATATCTCACTATATATATAATATATATATATACTAGTATATATAGTATATATATATATATATATATATATATATATATATAGTATATATAGTTGAGGAATTGGAATGGCAACTGATAATAAAAAAATATTAATTTTTAAAGTAGAAAATTCCACCAAAATAATTCGGCTCAAAAAGAAATAAATGATCAGACCGCATATAGTGGCGAGTTCTAACTGCAGAAATTAAAGAAACTTTTCTATGTCCATTATCTATACGGAAAACCATTAGAGAATGGTAGACTCTGTTGCAACATAAGACTCCTTGAACATGTGTTCTGCAGTCAGAAGCTGACTTGGCACTTCATCCCAAAATTATAACTATAACTTGCGTAGCAAATAAATAAATAAAAAAAAAAAAAACAGAAAAATCCCAACAGCTCTTTCCAATGAAACGGTTTCAGAATTTTCAGCAACGCTGACGTAAAGAAATTCTTTTACTCGGAAAAATTTCTATTCGTTGATGCGAGGTAACCAGCGATCCTAAGTAAATAGACCTAGAGCACAATTTCCGGACACCCGCTGCCTCATTTCTGCTCCTCTTCAGAATTAATGTACGATGCCACGAGCGGGTTTGGTATCAAAAGTTAAAGGTTCAAACAGAAAGAATCCCATAAAAGGAGAACAATTAAAAGTAAAATGTTTCGATATATCAAAGCGTGAGCTTCGCGACTGAAACGATGGAACTTATATGCAGTCAGTCATCGGAAAGTCAAAACTTTCCATTTTGAGTTTTGGATGTTATTCCGTTATTGAGACGTTTTTCCATTAATAAAAACAAACAAAACAAAAAGCCCTTTATATGGTTCACGGATATAAAATTAGTGAAACTGTATGTTCTCCTTCTTCTTCAAATCAGAATCTGTTGTCTCAAGAGACCGTAAAAAGATGCTGGAAAAATTGGAAACATATTTTCATCATCTATTTTAAAGGGCAAAAATCAGGAATGTAACTTAAAGTATAACTCGAAAAAAATAGACAGACACACTTCAACAAGTAAATAAATAATGTAAAAAAATAGATAAGTATACATAGAATATTTCTACTACTTTTCTGTAAATAGCTATTATCAAAACATTTTACTTTCTTTAATGTGTGTATAGGACTTATTTTGAAGACTTACATGTAACAATTTAGATATATACAACTTTTGAAAATTATTGTAACCATAAGAACTGCTAACAAAATTCTGGAAAAATCATTCGTAAATTTAAAACTGTATAATAAGATCTGTGGGTGGTTTGTACACTAGATTTACGCCTTACTTATTACTTTTATAATATCTACGAGTTAATAAATAAATTAATAGATAAATAAATGAAAATGTGTTGATTTTAACATTAAATAAATAAATAAATAAATAAATAAATAAATAAATTAGGAAAGAAAACTGAGATACAAGGCTCTGGGAGTTCATGTTACACAGGCTCTGGTCCCATAAAACCCTTGAGTTATCCACGTGTGATAGATCGCAGCTGAGGATGAGAAGCTTTGGGGAAACTACAAACCCCTCCCAAATTACTTACTGATAAAAGGAAGAGCAGCATATCAGAGCCCCAACACTTGTTAGGAAAGAAAGCGTGAGTAAATACGAATCTGTCTCTCTGTCTCTCATGTAGGTTCTCGTCCCAATTTAGAGGTAAAATGCAAAAATACAGCAACTGCAGTTTATTTCTTCTTTACAGGTGCTTTCTTTAGGTGATAAAAAAACACCAGTTACTGCAAAAAAAGTATGCCTTAGTTTTACCAGACCACTGAGCTGATTAACAGCTAAGAAACAGCGTTCCTGAATAAAAGAGATTATCTGATGGGTTTAACTTTATAGTGTTTCCTCCTTCGCACTTTCCTACCAAACTTCACAAGAAGAACAGACTCTCTCTTTCTCTCTCTTCATCCCGGGAGACCATCCGTTCGAACTTAACAGATAAATAGCTTCTTTGGGAGAATTATGGACGTGAAAATCAGCGCGGACTTTTTAATCGTTCAATAAATTTTCCCTTCAAAGTTTTCTCCTGCTTTAGGTACGGTATTTTCGCCGTTTCTTTCTAACAATGTTCCAAAATCAGCTCATCGGGACGAAATTTCCCATGAGACGGTCGAGGAAAAATAAGGCCATGGAGGAAGATGAAGCGCAGAAAGACCAAGTACTGGGGCAAAGGAACCGTGGAATTTGTGCCCTAACAGGTTGTAATGAGAGAGAGAGAGAGAGAGAGAGAGAGAGAGAGAGAGAGAGAGAGAGAGAGAGAGAGATCATTTTACGGCTGATACTAAAGTTGGGGAATCGAACAGCACTGCCTCCGCACGTTATCTCAGTTACAAAATCAATAGCATATATTACTTAATAGAGATGTTGAGAATATGAAATGACATAAGCTGGTTAAACTATTTATGTTGTAGGGGCAAAATGCAAATAATGATAATGATAAAGCATACAGTTAAAGATCTAAATATATTATATAAGGCTTGAAGTCTAACAAGTTATAATGGAAATAAAGAGAGAATAAAACAAATTGAAAGGCAAGGATTGCCTTAGTAAAAAAAGTACTTGGCATAGTGACTAAGCTTAACAGCTACAACAAACATTTGGGACCGAATCCAATTAGTTTCCATACAAATATTTTGAAAGAAAAGAATCAAACCAAAGTAAAAGCCGAATAAACACCTACAATCATAAAGGTTGTGGGAAAACATTTTTTCAAAATAAATAAAGAACTTCCAGTGCAATTTCAGGAAGAGTAACGGCCGAAATTGTGCCACTTTCTTCGAACTATCGATAACTAAGGAATTCGACCAGTAACTTGTCTCACGTTTTATCAATCGGAATTCTTTACAGAATGTTGATGGTCGTTAGAATAAACAGGCATGAGAGAGAGAGAGAGAGAGAGAGAGAGAGAGAGAGAGAGAGAGAGAGAGAGAGAGAGAGAGAGATTTGTCCGCAGGTGGCTAGATGCAGCCATTAATTAAACCGTTTGATGGGAAGCGATGATTCGATTGATCAGAATTGTAATCGCGAGAACAATGTTACACCGAATGAATGAGTGCAGTTTATCTGGCGTCACAACTTAATGTTATAACGAGATATATTATACTTAGAACATACTGAAGGAGGAAGGTTGGTTTCTGATATCCAAAGTAAGTTTTTCTTCTTAAAGTTTGATATATCTATATAGCACTTGATATCTTTGGTTTGCATGCATACTCACAAAAATTAAATTATTAGCAACATTTTTTTTATAAGAGCTACTGACTCGAGTGAAAGACTAATCTTTGAAAACGAAAGTGAAGTTAAAATCGACAATATCTTGTTCTGCAGGCATTTGAATCCCATCAACACCTACTTCTTAGCTAAGAATCTTAGTCCACTGATTATAATATATTTAACTTACAACTAACTTACTACTGTCGCATTAATACACTGGTAGAATTATTGAAGAATGTGCAAGATACCTTTACATTAGAAGATTAGCTAATGGCTTTCGTAGACCTAGAACCTCTTGGAATAAATGCACCAGTAGAATATTCCACAATGCATGAATGATTTTTTAGCATTCCATAAAGTTGGCTTCCATTGGTAGTGGAGTCCCTTTTTATCTATTTTAAAGAACCTCTCATGGCAACATACACGAAATTGTGATGGGCACCCCCAAGGATAACAACGCGGAAACTACTACCATTCTAAATAACACATGATTATTAGCGACGTCAAGGAACAGTGGCAACTACGGGAAATATCATATCTCTAACATTCAACTGAGGAGTTTGCTGAATTTTGATGGTGTGGAAAAGGCATTGTTTGTCGCAGGAAGAACCATTGAGGGTAAGATCAGCAACGAAAACTTATGAAGAAAAGATGGTCTTGCATAAAATTTTACGTATACTTGTTAATAATTATTTAATCAAAACCTATGGTGAAATAAGAAGGACCTGTTACGATTTACAAGTAGGCGAAAAAATTTTACACATTCAGTGCCTGTATTTACAATAAATTTTCTGTATTTATTCTACAAGCATAAAAGATGTTGGTATGAACGTCGACATTTTGAAAGCTGGGGAAATAGAAGGAGTGTTTTCAGGTGCCTTAGAAAGTAGATATAGTGCTCTGGTACTTCTTATCAAATCTGGACCATATTTATTGTCAATCAGGTACACAGCAAGATGCGTATAGGACAGAAAGATGTAAAAAGTTATGAAAGGTCGAAAGAATGGCCAAAGTAAGAGAAGATAGGATGACTAGAGTAAAGCAGCAATTAGACTGCTGAGAGAGAGAGAGAGAGAGAGAGAGAGAGAGAGAGAGAGAGAGAGAGAGAGAGAGAGAGAGAGAGAGAGAGAGAGAGAGATAGGAAAAACTTTTTTGATGTTAGTTCTTTTCGATGTTAAATGAAGGGAAGGAATGTCTGTAATCTCAAGGAGGAATTATGATTATTTTAATCATCTTTAGGGCTTTAAGACTAATGGCCAGTCCAGTTCATTTTGAAGACAGCTGAAGAAAGCTTACTTAGAAATGGCAAGGTGGAAGTGTAAAGCGATTATGGTAATAATTGCAGAAAATAAGAAAAAGGATCCTTTTCTAAAATTTACTTTATAAAGAGAGTCTTCCTTGCTAACCTAATATCGAAGATATTTTAAAGTTTTTTTGTTCTGTTTAGATAACAGCACCCTAGCTGTGCGCTGCTTCAGCGCTTCCTAAGCGTAAAATCCTGTCTTCATGAGCAGATCATTAAAATGAGATTAAGGCCGGAATTCTCAGTGCGTTGGCGTTTGCAGAGGCTAATTACAAAACCACAGGAAATTCGCAGGTCGTTGTACACAGAAAGGACAATGAAGTCTCCCGTAATTACTTGCATTGTATATGTTATACATAACCTTGGTAGAAATCCATTATAAATTCTCTTGCTTAAAGAGTTGTTATTAAGCTTGCTGAAATGTTGAACTCTCCGGTTTTAATTACCTTGTTAACAAAAGCTTGCATTTCTTTCACATAAAGTAGAACAATGAAGTAAATAAAAAAAAAATACACAGCCCTTAAGTCAGTTATTATCTCAAGACCTGGCTTCAGGCTTCATGCTACGAAGTTCACAAGTAATTAAGATGACAACATACATTTAGCAAGTAGATTATAAACTGTCCTGAGATGTCTGGAATAGCAACTGGCTTTTTGAGAATATTTGTCGTAAAAGAAAAAAAAGACGAATTTCTTCCTAACCTCGTACCTTGCAAACGAAAACAGTGACAGTAATTGGGTGGGTGGCAGAATTGTTTTGGTTTAATAACAAGAAAAATTAAAAAAAACATGATGAAAGTGCTCTCAAGTTTAGGTATCTCGAAAAACAGTGAATTCTATGCGTCACACCTACTTCAATATGTTTTTTAATGTTTTTCTTAGCCTGTAATATAGAAATCATTTAAAGTAATGAAGTTCTTCTAGAGAAGAAAAGAGCTCTTTCCAACTTGTTGTAAATATTTTTCTTACATTTACTAAAACATTTAGATGTTCAACAGCGGCATCAGCAACAAGAAGAAATTCCTCATTGGATGGGTCGATATTGTACTCGGCTAGCACTCTCCTAGACCCGCGTTCGATTCTCCATCCGGCCAATGAAGAATTAGAGGAATTTATTTCTGGTGATAGAAATTCATTTCTCTGTAAAATGTGGTTCGGATTCCACAATAAGCTGTAGGTCCCGTTGCTAGGTAACCAATTGGTTCTTAGCCACGTAAAATAAGTCTAATCCTTTGGGCCAGCCCTAGGAGAGCTGTTAAATAGCTCAGTGGTATTATAATAATAATAATAATAATAAAGCAGGTGATTTTTTACTTCCGAAATAACTTAACATTATACTGATGAAGAATAAAACACAATACGAAACAAAGGAAAACGTACTTGCGCCTATCAGTTACTAAGGAAGCTAGCAATAGGGTGATGAAGTAACGTACTACCCATTCCGTCACTCTGAAATTTCGTATTTTTAATTACCTGTAACATTACGCTTCTATTACAAAATGCTAAATATACTTAAATCAAGGATGAACAAAAACGGTTAAAACCTAAGCAAATAATAAATATGCAAAGAACTCCAGGAAAATGAATAGAAAAGCTGTCCTCATCCTCATGCTTAACCCTCCCCCCCCAAAAAAAAATTACTTGGAATGAACAAAAAAACTATAATTTGGAATCTAAGGATGAATTCACTGCCGGTGTTAACGGTAAAAGCAATAAAACTTTCCTGGAGCGTTTATATACAGCCCAGATATTAATGCACTGAATTTCATCCTCAGATTTACTGTCGATGTAAAAAATTTGAAAAGGTTAAAGTTGTTCCAGTTCCATTCCACGCTGCAAGAACAACGTGAAATTATAAACGATGGGCGAAGCGTGTAAGTGAAACTTTATTACTCTGCGTAAAATATCATGCCTAACCTGTTTCATTCTCTTTTAAGGTTCTCTAATTAAGACAAACTTCACGAGTAAACTGTAACGAATTTGTTGTTGTTGCATTTCATCTTTACAAGATTATAAACAACACTGCATAAATGTTACACTAGTGTCTATTTGGAAATTGAAATTTTGTATAATAAGATCATAATCTAAACAATACAGTTTTGTTTTTAGAATATTTAAGTTGTCTTAGTTTCACGCAGATGTTAGAAAATAAAATAAACAAAACTGAAATCTAGATATTCTTTGAAAACTGAATAACTTTAATATTTTCAGAAATATCTTTTTTTTATCCATGCATTCATTTTGAAAATATTTTGCTCTTTCGTAAACATACATTCGCCGCTTACGAAATCATGTTATATGAAACCTCCTTATGCATATATTGCAACGGCTGCTCCTCAGAGAGAGAGAGAGAGAGAGAGAGAGAGAGAGAGAGAGAGAGAGAGAGAGAGAGAGAGAGAGAGAGAGAGAGAGAGAGAGCACTGATACAACTGTGTCAGTTTCAGAGCATCGAAAAGTACCATTGCGCATTCTGTGTAAAAATGGACATATCAATCCATGGGAATGTTTCTGACATGGTCTAACCTTAGGTAAAATAATTTAGAAAATTCTTACCCGTAGATCGAGTTATGACTCGTTTCTAAGATTCATTGTCATTAAAACAACAGTCTTGCAAAGGGAGAATGTCTGCATCTTTATGAACGTTTAGTTAAGTGCATTGCTATGCAAAAACATTTATATCGTCAGCGATACGATCATGTGACTGGCTTGTTAACATTTCACTCGGGGTCAGTGCAAAATCGATGTTTATAACAAATTACTTTTCGATTTAAGGCAGTCATTAGCAAGTCGTTTAATTAAAAGTAATACCACAATAGTGATTAAAATCGGTAGCCAGTTCATTACCCAAGTCTTAAAGGGTAGAGTCATATAGATTTGGGATTCCTGAAAAAAGTTACCGTGCGACAGAAAATTTTTCTATGAAATACTCTTACCCAACTGAGCAAATTTCCTGCTGGCATATTCAGCACTGCGTTACCTCGACGACGAAATGTAAAAGATTTTTCTCTCACCCTTAGAGTAATGTCATTAAAAAACTCATGAAATACATATACATTTACATCTACGCGACCATATTCAGTTTCTTTTACCGTGTAAAAGAAGCTTAATTTCTCTCTGTTTTAAAAAGAAATATAAGAAATCAGCGGCGCGTAACCCGGCACCAAACACCGACGAGAGAGAGAGAGAGAGAGAGAGAGAGAGAGAGAGAGAGAGAGAGAGAGAGAGCACCCCGCTCCAGTAAAAAATACCGATTAGGCCAAATAGGTCACAGCGACTACGGGACCCGGCTCAGCAACATCAACCCGCGCCCATTCAAAATTTAACACACCAGTCGACCCGCCAACGGTTAACTACCAGCATGCTACATATATACCTGTGTAACATGTAACTTTCAGTAGGTGGCCACCAGAGGGCGTGTCCAAACGTCAGAGGAAATATGACTGCGACAGCAGAAAAATTTTTACATGTCTGTTGGAAACTTGGCACGCCAGCATACCAGCTACACGCTGATGAGAAGGTTATTAGACCAATGCAGAATCCTCTATACAAATTAAATATCGTTGAAACAGCTATTATCTTCAACCACACTGCCCTCAGAGATGGTCCCCTCCCTAATAATAATAATAATAATAATAATAATAATAATAATAATAATAATAATAATAATAATAATAATGGAGAAGCAAATCCACAGTTATGTATATGTACAGTCACTCAAAAATGCTGTGCAAAATGTTCCAGAAGTTTTCGTTCACCTAACAGTAATTTGTTCTTTTGATATTTACAAGGAAATGTAATTTTCTTATGCGACTTTGGTTATTAATCATACGGTTAACCATATAAAAAAGAATGGCGAGTGAAAAATTCATATTACGAAAAATGACGAAAAATTTTGAAAAATTTCACTCCAGATGATTGGGCAAAAGAGTCAAGGAAGAAACTATATTTCGAATCCAGATAAAAGCTTATTGACTAATAAAATAATACTGAATAATCATCAATGAAACTAAATACAAATAAAAAAAGAAAGAATTCAACCATTACTGTTGTCAAAAACAAAAAAGAAAAAAATCTCGTAACGTCGTATGTTATCGTGTGACTCCACATTCGGACAGGAAAGTTAAACTAAACTGTCTCGTCACTTGCACAGATGAGATGGGCAACAGATTGCCGTACCACAATCATTAGCTTGCATAAGACTAATGTCTCTGTTGTAGATATTGCTCGGCAGCTTAGCGTAAATAAAACAACCATGTATAGAGGAATAAAACAACAGAGAGAACGAGGAAATATGATAAATTCATTGTAAAAAGTGGAGGACGACCCCACTGTTGCATCATCGGATGATCACTGAAGGAGCTCCGCCTAACTCCCCTGACAAGCCGGTGTTGCCATAAAGAGAGAACATTACGCTTTCCCTTCAAGTTGCTGCTCAAACCATCTGTAACAGGCTACATGAGACCAAGATATTATTTCATCATACTCCTGCCAAGAAACTCTTCATATCAGCGAAACACAAAGAACAGAGGCTAGGGTTTGCGTTGTAATATAACCCAGTGGCCGATGATTTCTGTAAGAATCATCTTTTGCGATGAGGAGGAGACATTCTCCACTGATGAGCATGGTAGTCTTCTTCACTGGTGGCGTTTAGCATTAACTAAATTAATGTTGAACTTCTTGCTAATTTTAATTCTTTAGAAACTTAGATAATAAGAAATACAAAAATAGGAGTTATATATTCGGTTAACTTCATAAGAGGCATCAAAATGATAGGCCTAAGTAGCAATGAAAGAAATGAGAAATTACACATGATAACGGCATTATATATATATATATATATATATATATATATATATATATATATATATATATATATATATATATATGTGTGTGTGTGTGTGTGTGTGTGTGTGTGTGTGTGTGTGTGTGTGTGTGGGTGGGTGGGTGGGTGCGTGTGTGGGTGTGTGTGCGCCCGCGCGATTATATTCTATGTATTACAAAACAGACGTGAAACCTGTTAGTCTAGTTCGGTATATTTTATAATAAGTTTCACTAGTTCACAATATACATAGGATTAGTCATTCAAAAATTTGATTAATAATAATGTTCCAGCAAATCTTTACAAAAGTCATATTTGTTGATGTTAATAAGACTAATAGTTCAACTTATAACAGTCGTAGGCCTATGTATACAAAGTTCACACATATGGAGATAAAACAACGATAGTGATTGCAGTTGGAGATGAAAACATTAGAACATAAGAACAGCGATGACCACTGAAGTATTATAATTTAGTAACATCCTTTACTTAAGTAAAGTATGACAACGGTAAGCAGTATCAGAAAAAGCCCTGTTTAAGGGAAACTGCAGGTAATTTCTCGGACCCACCACTAGTGTTCAGCTGTATAATGCGCTTACAACTGAGTTGCCAAATAGCGCCAGATGTCGCTATTATGAGCTGTTGTCCGAAAAGTTTTGAAGTATGTTGCAAAACTTTTTTGAGTGATTGTACATATATTTAAAGATAAATCTACATTGATTTATCTTTAAATATATGTACATATACATAACTGTGGATTTGCTTCTCCGTTTTAAGACTCATGCTACTATGAGTATTTTTTAATAATAATAATAATAATAATAATAATAATAATAATAATAATAATAATAATAATAATAATAATAATAATAATAATAATGAGGCATTAGACAACACAATATACCTCGTGTCATTATCGAATTAGGTTCAGCTGACACAAGTTATAATGTGTCCAGATCACCTGCGTAAGGTAGTAGGTACAATGATAAATTTTTGTATGTGTCTATACAAGTAATATTGGTTATTCCATTTTAGAAGTCAGTTTGAAGTCCAGGGACTAATTTAGAAAGAAGACAATGATTAATTATGATTAAATATTTGTGTGGAATCAATAATGATTTATTGACTCAGGAGCAAAAATATCAAATGTTATTACTAAGTATTTCATTTCAGAGTATTTATGAGCAGGGCAAGTTTCATTCAGATACTAATGTGTGACATGTTTCACAACATATGTTAGTCTTTTTAGTTTTCTGTAAAAGAAAACTATTGTGCCGACTCGGTCTGTCCGTCCGCGCTTTATTCTGGCGGCACTTTTTCTGTCCGCCCTCAGATCTTAAAAACTATCGAGGCTAGAGGGATGCAAATTGTATGTTGATCATCCACCCTCCAGTCATCAAACATACCAAATTGCAGCCCTCTAGCCTCAGTAGTTTTTATTTAATTTAAGTTTAAAGTTAACTATAATCGTGCTTCTGGCAACGATACAGGATAGGCCACCACCAGGACGTGGTTACAGTTTCATGGGCCGTGGCTCATACAGCTTTATACCGAGACCACCGAAAGATAGATCTATTTTCTGTGGCCGTGATTATACGCTGTAGCGGCTGTACAGAAAACTCGCCTGCGCCGAAGAAACTTCGGCGCATATTTTACTTGTTTTTTTAAGGAAATAAGTTCCAGAAAAACAGTAGACTTATTTACGACCAGAATAAAAATTTTGCTGTTCTTTCTGTTTTACCTTAAAAAAAGCTACATGTCTTAAACTTTAAATGATATGGCACAATACACCTGTAAGATATATTATGTAATGCAGATAACAAATTCTGATATTTTTTCATAGATCTTAGAGGAATTAAGTTAAAATTAGTCAATATAATCGAGAAAGGTTTCTTTGCCAATGTGGGGAACACTTGTTGGTCGGTCCCACTGGTTGACACTCAAGAGATCAGTTATGGAAGATGAGCAGAGAGAGAGAGCTCATGCTTTTGGTTAATTTTATTTGCGCGTTTGTCTCTTTGTTAACAGCGTTAGGTAGAAAGTTCTTTATGGATTTGTACGAAAACTCCACTACAGGTAAGCATCGTGACTGGCAAGGACCAGTTACATTTTGGATGAGATTGCAATGTAATATTTAACGTATTTGAGGCAGACTAACATTAGGCATTTGTATTCTGCTTTTCAAGCAAATGTGCAAAGTGAGTTGAAAGTCAAAAGGTCAAAACTAACTCGTGCCGTAAGATCAAATGTCAAACAGGAATATAACCTTGATCATAAATTTTAATCCACAAAATTTATAGCCCATGTCTGGCATGCTTATTATTCTCATGTTGTGCAGAGTGAAGTTAAAAGTGATATAGGTCAAGGTTAAATGAAAATACCCTTGCACCATAATTCTGAAGCAAACAAGAACCTGTGAATTTGGAATGAATAATCCACTGTTGAGAGTGATGTCAAGATTGACATCGAGGTCGAGATCGATACCATAATTAGGTGACGAAGATCTTATATGAATATAATCTGTCGTAAATTAAAATATATTTGGTAGGTCGTGTAAGTAGGCCTGTCATTTGGCAATTTTAAAATATTTGTTCTTTAGTTGTTAATACACAAACTTCAGTTATTTATTAGCTGAAGCCACTTGGAAAGTTCGAAATGAAACGACAGAGTGCCAAGTACTTTCGTATATTTTAACGCAACTTCGAGGCACAAAGATGTTTTAAAAATCATGCGCTTACTTTTGTGATTTCTTAGTAAACCTCAGTTAATAACTAAATCAATAACCATCAACATCCAGTAATTAAGAAAGTCAGCCCAATATACCACTATAGTCTATTTTTTTCCATCTGTCCACCCGCCTGTGGTGCTCGCGCATGGTAACACTGCGTCCTGGGCTTTAAATAGTTAACTGTGTAAGTTTTCGTTAAATAAAAGGATATCTGGGTGTACGTTTGCAACTGAAAAGTGTTTTAATAATTTGCTGTATGCGAATTACACCGTTAATATTCGAAACAGGATATTATTATTGCTGAATGTAAGCTGCCTTTTCGGGGTGGCGAATGGAACAGCCAGACGCAGTAGCGAAAATTGCTTCTCTCGCAGTTCACTACGGCAAGATGTCAATTTTATTGGATCACACCTACTCTGCTACTAAGCTACGTGTTACTTCATTACACGTAAGTATATCAGTATATACTTTTAATTTTTATAAAGTGCGTTTTAGCCAGATACGATATGAAGTAACACGTAGCTTAGTAGCAGAGTAGGTGTGATCCAATATTGACATCTTGCCGTAGTGAACTGCGAGAGAAGCAATTTTCCTGCCACTGCGTCTGGCTGTTCCATTCGCCACCCCGAAAAGGCAGCTTACATTCAGCAATAATAACAATATCCTATTTCGAATATTAACGGTGTAATTCGCAAACAGTAAATTATTAAAACACTTTTCAGTTGCAAATGTACACCCAGATAACCTTCTATTTATCTAAAACTTACACATAGCATAACTATTTAAAGCCCAAGACGCAGTGTTACCATGCGCGAGCACCACAGGCGGGTGGACAGATGGAAAAAAACAGACTACAGGTATTTAGGGTTCACGCCATCACTGAAGTGACTAACCTCATTCATGCACTTCACTCGCTAGGAAGTACCGTCTTCCATCTCCAGTTAAATCAATCTTGATTTCAAACTAACAAACCGAAGATGGCATCACAGGATAACGAAGTGTATTTCTGGAACATTACAATACTGGTTATCATTAAATGAGGATGAGTAATTCTATTATAATGACACTTGTTTTGGTTTATCACTGATGAGTTATTCCAGGATAACGTCTTAGAGCCATTTCAAGGATCCGATATATATCGGAATTAAATACCAATTGTTGAAAACAAGGCCTACCTATAAATGAATAACGAATATTTAATGATTAGATATCAATAAAGGTTTAGAGAGAGAGAGAGAGAGAGAGAGAGAGAGAGAGAGAGAGAGAGAGAGAGAGAGAGAGATAATCTTATTTAGATCCATCTAAGATGAAGGAGGTGAATAACATGAGGACCGTAGCGAGTGAGAAGATGTATCAACTTCACGGTGGCCTTCATCATCTAAAAGGAGGCTGTCCCTCCATATCTTCCCCCCTCAGGATATTTTTTTCCACCCTCATCCCCAGCAAGCATCAGCCTTAAAAGAAAACACCGGAAAGCCAATGAGCAAGTCAAACTTTATGGCAGAAAACAAAAAAAGTCGGGATTTGGGAAAGAGCTAGAAAGAAGATGAAGAGGAAACAGGGGAGGTAAAAGAGGAAGGATTTAGGATTTAAAAGAAAAGTGAAGCTGGAGAGGTGAAAGAATAAAAGTAAAAAAAAGAAAAACAGGTTGGATGAGTAAAACTGTGAGAGGGGTCACGAGAAGGAACCAAACACAAGCGGAAAGAGAAGAGGGGATAAAAACCTGAAGAATACTTCAGTGATGATTGATCGCCCGAGCAAATGTTCAAATGTGGAAGATCATTGGGCGTTATGTGGCTATTTGAGAAGAGAATCCGTCATTTTCAGCGCAAAAAATTTAATCAGACTTGCAGCTTAGATTTCAAGAAATTTCAGAAGATTATTTGGCAAAACCACTGATTTTCAGCCAGGGCAAAACAACGCCAAAAGATAGTGATCACATTAAAAGAGAGCATATTGAGAAACAACACCGAAACATGACACCATAAAATACTGAAAGGCAGTGATGATTATTATCAATTATTATTCGAAGTAAAAAAAAAAATCCTTGCAGCAAATTTCACAACGAAGTTGAAAAAAATCTTCAGTAACACGGAACTTAAGATTCGATAATGGATAAATAACTTACAGAGCCCTGATAAAAAAAAAAAATGAAAATTCAATACTAAAAAAGCCTAAGAATATGTTAATTTTTTACCATTTTTATGTAACCTAAAACTTGAGTCTCACGGTAAAAATGGTAAGGTAAATTGTTTCCTTTGATTAATGCCACCGACATTTTAAACGCATAGAAAAAATTCTAACGGGATTTTATGACATAAATGATAAAGGGAGACTGGCTTTTGGGCGAGTAATGGCATATATTATAATGTTGTCTATATATATATATATATATATATATATATATATATATATATATATATATATATATATATATATATATATATATATATATATATATATATATATATATATATATATATATATATATATATAACTCAATGAAAATTATTGATTGCGAGGACGGGCTATATATTGTTGTCTTGGTAGTGAAAATGATATGCTGACGGTCAGGCACGCCGTATAACAAAACATTATTCTACGAGAGATCTTAAGTTTAACAGAAAAACAGTTTTATGTTTTGCTCTATACTGGTCGCCTCTTGGGGCTCCCTTTCAAACTGTAAACTTTAAAAATGTCAAAAAAGATCATAAACTTTTTCGAAGGATATTGATAACTCCAAAAAGTCTGAAACGATAAACATAAATTGCATCTGACGCTCTTAGGTGTGAATCATTAAGCAGATGAATCATGAAGTTAATAATCTGAGATGAGGAAAAAGTGTGAATAATGCAAGTTTTTGCGACTCTTAAATGTTTAAAACAATTCTGACTCAAATTTGCTCTGTCCCGCTGGTGAATAACAGCGAGTATTTGCACTTAATACCGAAGATTAATCTTCATTCCAAAAGGTGCTGAACTGTAAAGTTGTATTTCAAGTTTATTACACTTTTAGTGTCATCGTACTCTATTCTTGTTTACAGAATCATATTCTTCATATTACTTCGTCAGTATAACTAAACACAAGAAAAAAATGCGCCGAAGAAACTTCAGCGCAATCGAGTTTTCTGTACTGCGTATAATGCTGTATGAAACTTTCAGCCACGGTTCATGAAACTCTTAGCCGGAGCCCATGAAATTCTGCCAAGGTCCAGTGGTGGCCTCAGCCACGGCCCATGAAAGTATTAGCCGCGGCCCGTGAAACTCAGCCACGGTCCGGTGGTGGCCTGTGTTGTTGGTACCCATAGCGGTGCCAGAAGTACGATTATGGCTAACTTTAACCATAAGTGAAATAAAAGCTACTGAGGCATAGGGGTTCAAATTTGTTATGTCTGATAACTAGAGGATGGATTATCAATATACGAAATTTCAGCCCTCTGGCCTCAGTAGTTTTTAAGATCTGAGGGCGGACAGAAAAAGTGCGGACAGAAAAAGAACGAATGGACAGACAAAGCCGCCACAATAATTTTCTTTTCAAGATAACTAAAGATGAGTAGAATTCCGTAGGATTAGAAATAAAAATGATGGACCAAAATGGCATTGTCTCCCTGGCTCCCTGTTCTCATTGCAGAAAGAAAGACATTAATCGCAAATACCTAAAGGAGAGAAAATCTATTCCGGTTTTATGTGAAACTGCAAACAAGGGGATTTGGCAATATCCCCCCAATAATTTGCTTTCAACATTTTCTCCTTTCACATATTTTTTAGTTTATTTTTGTGCGGAGGAAAATGGGTAGTCTGTTGAAAGCACATTTGGTGAATGTATTTGATTATTTTGTTCTCGAAAATTAAATTAAGCAAATAAACAGCGGATATATATACCTAGATATAAGACAATCATAAAGCTTCAGCCCTTACCCGTTTCGACTGAAAATGAATAATGAAAGATCATAAATGTAATTATATATGTATATATATATATATATATATATATATATATATATATATATATATATATATATATAATATATATATATATATATATATATATATATATATATATATATATATATATATATATATATATATATATATATATATATAATTTATATACATATATATATATATATATATATATATATATATATATATATATATATATATATATATATATATATATATATATATATATATATATATGTATATATATATAATTTATATACATATATATATATATATATATATATATATACATATATATATATATATATATATATATATATATATATATATATATATATATATATATATATGTAATCACAGATACAGAGCTACAAAAAATAGTCGTTGACATCGCATTCATTTACTTTAAGAATAACTTATGCTCAAGGTGGGTTCATCCGTCCCGGTCAGAATTCGAACCTGTGCTATTTCGACTGGGTACATCGGTAGACTGTCGAATTATCTACTCAACTATCAAGAGTGAAGGTTTGAATAATAATAAAGGCAGTGCACTTAGCACTTATAATTCCCTTGGTTAAAATTCATTCCCGATGTAAAGTGAATTTGGTGTAAAGGGCTATTTGAGGAGTAATATTTATGAACATGAAAAAAAGTCACGAGTCTACATATATATATATATATATATATATATATATATATATATATATATATATATATATATATATATATATATATATATATATATATATATATATATATATATATTAGCAATGATTTACGATAAAGATTAAGAGCCTTTAAAATGACTCAGCACATTGATTTCATTTACAACGGTGAGTATGCCCTTTCATAATACCGAGAAAAAGAATGAAAATATGAAAATGACTTTATATAAACAGACAGAGCCAGTATTCAAAACTTTATTTACGTTGTTCTCTCATTACCAATCAAAAGGAATTCTGGGTGATCGGATAGACAAGATTCATTCAAAATGTATTATCTCAGATGTTGTAAGCTGTGAGTTAGGTTCCAGGAACAAAAGAATATTTGAAAAGCTTATAGGTCACAAGTATTTTATAAATTACAATACACAGTAGATGTTTAATTAATAAGTGTGGCAGAATGTCCAGGTTCCGGTGTATGCGTTTGTATGTGCGTTTCTTTTGGGAGGAGTCCCAGTGTGTGAAGGGATTAGTCATGAGACAATGATCATTCGACGGCTAACACTGAACATTATTAAAAGTCTTTAGTGAAAAGACTGTGGTTCGAGACCTGTCAATTAAGACTGTGAACATTGATGTTTGGAGGTAGGACCCACGTTTTAATTTCCCAAACTGTAGGTTGTTTCTTTAATTTATATATGTTTCATGTGTCAAGCATTTATTTCATTGTGTGTACTTTATAAGTAACATGGAAGGAATTCCTATATCTTTATTTTTGTGCATTTTGTTTAATAAGGGATTTAGTTGACTTCTTCAGATGTTTCGCTGAGAAAGAGGTTAAAGATGTACTCACTGGGAATGTACTGGACTTTCACTTATTTTGACCTATTGTGAGTTAACGATGTAAAGACATTAATTAGTTAAATATGATGGACTGTAATATGATTGGTCTTTTGGGGAATATTAATATTACATATTATTTCATCTCTTATTTCTTGCAATCCAGTTATGTTAGATTTTTGTCAAATAAATTATTTTGGGTAAAGCTTGTCTCGCTGTAGGCCAGAGAGAGAGAGAGAGAGAGAGAGAGAGAGAGAGAGAATGCAGGGTGAGTAGGTACTACAAGTATTCACTACCCGTAGCCTTTTTGATGCGGTCACTATCAAGCTACCAATAAATGGGACTTCTCGACTTTGTAGAAACAGGTAAGCAATGAAATTTCCTCTCGATTGGGTAACATATTGTCAATGGAGGGCCTTATTTTCAGTTAGTTTCTTGGGAAAAAATCAAAAGTATGTTTTGTACATGTTTCTTCATTATCGTTATAATTTCCTTCATTTTCTTGACTACATGGCCCCTAATGTTTTTAAATCGGTTATTAATGATGTGTACGTGGTGAACTCTATTTATACCACGTGCTGAAGAAAATTTGAACTAGAGAATAACTTATGTTAATTGGGTAATTTTGTAACTCGTAGAATGAAATTGTGGCCTCAGTAAATTACATAGGAGTCAGCCTGTTAGAGCAAGGCTATGAATCGTAGCCTGTTGCTATGTGAATGCCTTGAACTGTTTAGTTGAAAGATACACCGAATGCTTAATATAAAAAAAAGAAAAACCTCAGAAACCGGAGCAACCATAACAAGTAAAAAATGCACCGAAGTTTCTTTGGCGCAATCGAGTTTTCTATACAGTGTATAATTACGGCCCATGAAACTATCAGCCGCTGCCCATGAAACTTTCAGCCACGGCCCGGTAATGGCCTGTGTTGTTGGCACCTATAGTGGTGTCAGACGTACGACCATGGCTAACTTTAACCTTAAATAAAATAAAAACTACTGAGGCGAGAGGGCAGCAATTTGGTTTGTTTGATGATTGGAGGGTGAATGATCAACATACTAATTTGTAGCCCTCTGGCTTCAGTGGTTTTTAAGATCTGAGGGCAGGCAGAAAAAGTGCGGATGGATAGACAAAGCCAACTAAATAGTTTTCTTTTACAGAAAACCAAAAACTAACTGTACTAGATGGATAAGTAATTTCCTGGAAACATATGTTTATGTATGTTCTTACTAATATATATATATATATATATATATATATATATATATATATATATATATATATATATATATATATATATATATATATATATTACGGAAGAGACATTATTCCTCGCTCGTTAAAAGAGGACGACATGGTATTAGGGTGACTGTTGAGTTTGAATGACACACATTCATATATATGATTCACAATATCAACCTACTTCAAAATTATTCTTTTAAATGCCTCGGTTTCATAACAAAAAAATTTTCTACTAATTCGTTGTGTTTATTACAAATATTTCTACCAGATCATAATTCCTTACACGGTCATAGTCATCGAAGTTTTCAAGTTACCTTTGGGGGCACTGAATCATTCTGCTGATACTTAACCCACCACCTCTCTCTCTCTCTCTCTCTCTCTCTCTCTCTCTCTCTCTCTCTCTCTCTCTCTCTCTCTCTCTCTCTCCTCTTACGTCCGTTGGTACAAAATCGAGATTCTCATTTCAAATCTGTCTAGAATCATGCCACATTATCGATCGCAACCATTAATTAGAGAAAGGATAAGACATCGACACCTGTGTCGATTCTATCCTTGTCAGACAGCGGAACCTTAATGGCCAATTTGTCCTTGTCCTTTTTCCCCCAAAGAGGAAGAGAAAGAGAATTATGTGTTGAATGAAATGCAAGGAAGCAAAAGGGCAAAGGAAGAGCTTTTGTTTTTGATAAGAAAAACGCAAAGTCTTTTTTTTTTTTTTTAAAGAGCTTCGTTATTGCATTCTTTGCACGTGTTTCAAATAAGGAATTTGTTGCTATACACTTATCGCTACACATTTTTTGAATAATTTAACCATTTAATATCGCATTCATTTTCTCTTAATGGTTACATCCACATTGAATTATATCTGAGAAGTGGTCCTGCACTAACTAGGATTCGAATCTGAGTCTTCTTGGATTAGAACTAGGAGGAAAGTGACTTATTGTGCTCGACCATCGAGTTGATTTCAAATCCGCCGTGCATATTCTCGTCATCTCAGGTTCAAGGACCAGTTAGCTAGTCATTACAGTACCACTGGGTGATGTATATAGGAAATCATGACAAGTCACCAGTATTAAATTGTTTCGATGAAGCCCATTCTTTTCTGAGAATAATTTCGTGAAGAAATTTTATATAATATTATTTCATAGTCGCGTTAGAGTGGCATCAGCCAGTTGGTAGGTTCTCTGGAAGGAGCATGAAGTGGCAGGATTGTCATATATGTCGAGAAACAACAGAAGGAAATGAAGGGTGGGATTTGTACGAATTTGGAGTTACTAAGTTTAAAGTAATTTATTGCAGTTCGTTGGCATTTCTGCGAACTAGCAATTCTTCGTATCTCTTAGGTGTTATCAGTCATAAAGTATATCCAGAACCACACGAATGGCAATGAGAGCGACTTATCTTTTGCGCAGCTAAAAACAAGGAGCAAAAGGTACGGCAAGGCGCTCGTGAAAATCAAAATGGTGATTACTAAGTTGAATGAAAGCTGTTATGCTCGTATTTTCCAGTTTCGGATTTCTTTATTTCTCCGTTCACGTGCCCAATGGTCATCCTGACCTGTGAAAGGTAATAAAGGTCTACTATGAGCTATAGAAAGGGAACCTCAGTCGGATTATAAACGAAGGACGAGGGTAACAGGGAACGCATTTGTTTGGCACCAACGCTTCGTTTCGTTACATCAAAACATTCTCAAGGCCTGTAAAGTTATAGTTGACAAACATTTAAATAAAGACCTAGAAAATTGTTACATAGAATTTAAAAGTGAAAACGGTCAGGCCAAATATGAATTAGGAAACCGATCAGGTACAAAACCAGCAAACTTTGGCACACCACCCAAAACACTAAATTGGAAATAACGGAAAGGCAATCACTGTTCAAAGCCGATTTCAATAGTCTCGGAAATTTTAAGGATTTACAGAATATGGCACTGTGTTTATCTAAAGTAAAGAGCGAAACCTCGTTATGATTGTGATTTCCATAAGGACGCTGTATGAATATTTATATTTTTATTTAGTCCTGTACTTTAATGAGTCCGAATATAATTTGTGAGATTATCTGACTAGATCATCTTGAAGCAAATAGCTTCTCAATTCCATAATATCTCCCTGAGTACAAATTTCAATTCGAGTCAATTTTAGATATTTGTTGCTAATTAAAATTACAGTGCGAAACAAAATGTTTAAAACAATCAAGCATCTGACAAACATTCACCAAAAAGACAGTGGTTATCAAGGAATGAAACGGGAAATCGTAAAAATCCCAGAGACAAATTTGATTAATTTTCATCCTGAGAGTCTTTCAGGCATATTTGCAGGACTTTCTTGATCTGACCTTTCTTACTCGCTTGCACCTCTTAGGCAAATTGCGTTGAACCTTCCCGGAGATAATGCAATTTCTCGACAGTGATGGAGAGAAGCAATAAACTTCGCCCACTCCGAGTTAATGGTGTTAGCATAACTGAATGTTTAACATCATCAGGCATTCCCCCTCTCTCTCTTTACTCTTATATATATATATATATATATATATATATATATATATATATATATATATATATATATATATATATATATATATATATATATATATACACTCTTGTCATCGAATGACGAAAATGGCGATCATTTTTTGATCGTTGCCAATGCTATTATTAGTCCCGTCATGTTTAAATTTGACCTGTCAGAGTTCTTGCCGATACTATCTCTCTACACGTAAGTTGAGTTTCTACCTTGGAGAATATTTATTTTCCTCCAACAAAATGAAATACTTTTGGAAAAAGATAAAGCATTCCACTGACTTACTGGGAAAAAATCCCAGAATAGTTATTCAGGAAACTGAATTAGAAACTTTTCCGCTCTTCTAGATTGAATGGCTTTCCAGATGCTTTTTCGTGCAAGAACTTTATAAATCCGATTTGTTTTCCTTCTCGGTCTCATAGATCCTGCAATGAAATTGTTGCTCTACTCTTTATTATTTTATTTCGTGATAGTGACAGTTATAGTGAGTAAAAACGATAGTTATTATAGTTATTTAATCCGCTAAGATTAAGTATTCTCTTTTGGTTCCGTTTTTCGGTGCGTGCGTCTTTTTACTTTCTGATGTTGGTCCAGATTTGAATCTGGATTTGTGGGTTTTTTTCCTCTACAAAAAGAAAACGTGTATATAAAGAAAATGAGATGTTCTCGGTCTTCAAGAAAGAGTGTTGGAGTAACTATTCTAATCGCCCCGACACAAGATCGTAGTCTCTGTCTGTCACACACTGTTGTGTTGTTGCACAGAAAAAATTCTATTTGTTGCAGAAACAAACTAAACTTGAAAATACAGTTGTGGTATTTGGAGCCAGGTACCAGTAGCGAAAAAAATGAATAAATAAAGAAACAAAACATGAAGATGCTCCAACTTAATGAAGAAACATTCACTAGGATTTAACTGATACGCGTGTCTGTGAACGGCACAATAAGAAATTCTAATAAGTTTGGGTAAACGAAAGCAATATAGAAAATTATGTGCAAGTGGTTATCATCTCTTAATCAAGAAGTTTTAACGATAGTCCGATATATTTTGTTTTGCTTTGTAATTCCAAATTACGAACAGGAAAAAAATAGGAATTCTTTTAAATAAAATTGATCTATGTTGTAGTTATTAACACCATATCTTATAAAGACACGAAAATAAGGAAGATAACGAGAGAAAGAAATAGGAAAAAAAATGCGACTGTACCCAAGTTTATACGGCTTGGTGTTAGTTTCAAGTAGTAAAAGTACACCGCAGTATCTAGCGTAAAAACAAGATAATAGGTAAAACCAATCATACAAATACAAACACTACCGACCTGTACCAACTGCAACTGAAATACTGCACATCGCGTGAATCATACTTCTCAACCCGTGCAGCTATTGACCTAAAGACAAAGGAACTAGTCCTGAGAAACCTAATGCAGATGTACAGTCATCACTGTCTTCTCCACGTATAAACATTAACAGCTAACAGAAACCTTACTGTAATGTACCTCATGAACAATACAGAAGTATAGCTCATTACAAGGTACGAAATATTTTTTGGGAAAGGAAAATATAACTGGCATTGTAGTTAGGCCAAAACCAATACCAGGGAATCTCCTCATAAAAAGTGCCTCTTCAAAAATTACCAATATTTGTTATAAATGAGGTGATACGTACAGTTTTGGTCATGAACAACATTTAAAAAAAAATTCTACTTGAGAATTTAAGTGACTCAGAAGAAGTCTCTTGCAATAAAAGCAAAGAGGAAAAAAACAGTACATAATGCAAGTTGACTTTTAACAACAAGATAATAGAGTAGGTAATGAGGGATCTCTTCAGCTGGAGGGGTTGCGATGAGAGGGTCCTTTGACAATGTTTTAATAGTCAGTAAAATATCTCCATAGGATGAGAGTACTTTGAATAATAATGTAACAAAACACCTAGAAGAGACGCTGGATATTGCAGCAAAATGAAACAAAAAGCAGAATATACTGCGTAGAATTTCCGATCCCTTAAATTACCTAAAAACGTTCGTTTACAATATGTGGATTTCAGCGTGGCATGAAAACTTTTAGAAGAAGGGCAGATTCATTTTACACACACACACACACACACACACACACACACACACACACACACACATATATATATATATATATATATATATATATATATATATATATATATATATATATATATATATATATATATATATATATATATATATATATATATATGAACAAAGTTTCAGCCACAAAGGAAAGTGAAACACTGGAGCTGCTAACAGCTTTTGTCTTATTACCACGATATGGTCACAGCAACTAAGATATACAGAAACAAGGGCGTATATATATGGTGGGTATAAGTCCTAAGGGAATACAAAATGATTGGGAGGTTGGGAGGTCACAGAACGGTCAACGGATTAACATCGATGTTAATCCGCTGACCGTTCTGTGACCTCCCAACCTCCTTATATTCCCTGAGGACTTATACAAACCATATGTATACGTCCTTGTCTGTGTATATCTTTAATTACTGTGACCACGTCTTGGTAATAAGACGACAGTACTTAGCATTCCCATTGTTTCACTTCCCTTCGCGGCTGAAACTTTGTATAATCATCACAATTTTACCTTTTTGTGATCTAAAATCAAATATATGTATATATATATATATATATATATATATATATATATATATATATATATATATATATATATATATGTGTGTGTGTGTGTGTGTGTGTGTGTGTATACACAAATATGTGGGGTATGTGTGTATGTTTGTATAA
Organism: Macrobrachium rosenbergii; assembly: GCA_039081455.1. Classification (NCBI taxonomy): domain Eukaryota; kingdom Metazoa; phylum Arthropoda; class Malacostraca; order Decapoda; family Palaemonidae; genus Macrobrachium; species Macrobrachium rosenbergii. Next base: position 18,732,259 of record JANJGK010000005.1, on the reverse strand, counting down.
GTGTGTGATATTGTGTATATACGTATTTAAGCACGCTCTTTTCAATGCACAATTACAATAATTAAGTGAGATAAGCAAGATAAAAAAGAAAAAACAAGCATGGAGTTAACTTTGAGGTAACTGCAAGAATAAATTTTGTTCACCTTCATCTGCCGCTTGTTTCTTTAGGAAAGAAAAACAAACAACCCTCTTTCCTTCTTTGTTTTTCCTTATTCATTATGACTAATCTACCTTACATTCCCCACTGTGAAAATATGCAACCCCTCTGATGTGGTAATTCTTTCTGAAGACTATATCATACCCAACCCCTGAGATCATCTCCGAAAACCCGCATACTCCACACGTCATTGCTTGACAAGAACTTTGGACAAACTTCAAGCAGGTAGATAAGCCTGGGATAGATCATCCCGTAAACGCGAATAACAAAATCATTGGACTTAAAACAACAACAGTAACAAAAACTAAATCCATTATCTCCTCAAATATGCATAATAGATTGCAGTACATTGAAATGGGTTATGGATTGTACCGGCGGATTCTACATGACAGAATTCAGATGAAGAGGGAGTGACATAGGGACAGGAAATGGCAGCATGACATTAGGCTAGAGAGAGAGAGAGAGAGAGAGAGAGAGAGAGAGAGAGAGAGAGAGAGAGAGAGAGAGTCTGATTTTCATTTTTCTTGCAATCTTGAGTCGAACTACTATGGAAATATAGTTTAATTTTATTTTCATATTAAAAGAGCTATATGAATAATAGAAGTAAAACATTATATTTCAGTCACGTTCATTATGCATGCATTCATTACGAAACCTTTGGCATCCTTAACCTTTACTTCGAAAAAATTCATAAAATTCAGTCTTTGAGAAAGATGTTTTAACTAACCTCTCTGAAGTTCTTTACATGTATGGTATAAATTTTCCTAGAAATCACGAAAGAATGTAGTTACATTTAAGATAAAGTGCTTAACCCTTTAGTTTGCTTGCAACGTACTGACGTGTCATCCAAGCTAGAAACCCAGTGAAACCAGTTAATTATCAAGTGTTTCTGTGTTTCTATGTTGTTAGGATAGATGTTTTGTGTGTGTGTGTGTGTGTGTGTGTGTGTGTGTGTGTGTGTGTGTGTGTGTGTGTGTGTGTGTGTGTGTGTGTGTGTGTAGAAAAGTAAAGAAATGCCTCCCTTCACCTATGGAAGTAATAATAAGGTTAAATTTCAAAGAAGAAACTGCTATTACTATCACGTAGACACTTGCTTTGTTTACCGCCGTTGTTTTTCGCAAGTAAAACAATTTTCACTTTCCTAATAAATTTGGTGTTTTGTATTATCTGGCTCTGAATATACCCTATATTTCAGTTTTAATAGAAGAAACTGATTAAGGAAAAAAATCTCAGGAACGAGCGCAATCTTAGACAAACGTAAATTTCTGTGTTTTGCTCCTTTCTGTATACATGTATGTGTGCGTCAGTATTTCTCCCTGTCTGTGCGACTGGTTGTGTGCATGCCTGTATTTTACTGGGCCAAACATTCACAATAAAAAAAATCACAAAAAAAGGAAAATAGAAACTATAATGTAGCTCTCTGTAGCAGGTATATTAAATACCAACTATGTCTGTCTGTCTGGCTCATGGCCAGTGAGAGGATGATTTGAGTAATAATTAGGATCAAATGACGCACTTTCTGGTTTTTAGCTGTTTCGTGCAGTTGTTGCTGGTATAACGAGAGCAGCGGAATTCCTAAGTGATACTTACATCTGAAGAGATACTCACATCTCAAGTATTACTTATGTTTCATACTTTATGGACTTTGTGTCGCTGCTGGCAGTGGAAAATAACACGGCTGCACTTGGAGGTTTATTTCCTCATTTTTCATGCGAGCGAAAATATGAAAGCCATTAAATCTAAAATGTGTAGTTTCGTACTAAGTGTTTAGGGAATACACCATGTTTTACTCTTTACGGTCTGTCAAGCTTCACGCAATATTTCAGTTCATTTTCCTGAGAGATGGAAGGTCATTTTCCTTTTCAATGCTGAGGCATTACGTTTTACTTTATGTTGACTGATGACGTCATTTAAAGTACAGTTCTTGTAGACAGTGGTTCAAATGAAGTAAAGTAATATTGCAAAATCTTGCCCAATATACGTGGATTACGTTATTTACCACCTTTAGCTTAACTTTAACGTCTCAATGAAGATTATACAAACATAAAGAAAAAGAATATTTTGATCATTAACGACAATACAATGAAATTATGGTCTGTATTAAAGTGACTTTACATTTATGAAGGTATTTTTTTAATTATCGATCATGTTAAAGCAATCATTAAAAACAAACTACCGTAGCTCTGCAATGATATTCGATGTGTTGTGGCAAAAGTGCTACAACTCTTTCCCACTTTCATCTAGAAAGCTTCCCTCTGGTGGGCGTTTTCAAAGTCCCCAAGCCACATTCTGCTCGCATTTTTAAACAATGGCCTCTCCAAGTATTATTTTGTCTCTGCGTTCATGGTACGGAAACGTTTAATGAACTTAACAAGGAGGAAATATAATATATGCCTACTTCCCTGATTCTGTATTTACAGGCACTATCAGTTAATGTTGTGGCCCGATAAAACCACAGCTATGAAAACTACCTGAAAAATGCAGATTTACCAATTCACAACTCACGAACCAACACCGTTAGTTTCTCATTTAGGAAAGTTATCAATAGTGAGTGGCAGACGTCTTTCGTAATTAAAAGTCGTGACAGCCACTTACACATCAAACAAAGGTTAGAAAAACCAGGAGCAACTTGAGTGTGTGAGGACAGATAGCCATCAAATTATTTGACTTAACTTTATTTAGGATTTATAATGTCTAAGATTAAAAGTGAGTACAGAAGACTAGCCGTCCAGTAAGAGAGGGAAAATTATAAAATTCAGCACAAATAGACACTTGGATTTTATCACAGAAAGAGACGAAAGCAATGTTGACCATCGCTTTTCGGTCCCGTCCAGTGCTAGAGAGACCACCATAGCGGTAAATGAAATATTTTCGGTTCCATCCCTAAATTCCAGAGCCGCTTAGCCGATATAAATTTGTTTGCAATATCCCATAACTTTATCACGAAACATTCGATCTGGACACCAGTCGAATTATGTTTCATGTTCAATTTTACAAGTGAATACGAGATAAGTAAGTTGTATTCTCCAACTGAAAATCATACTCAGAAGTACTTATTATGTTTTAATATCTAAAAATATTTTGATGAGGGACAGTATTTTTAGCAAACGTTCTAATGCAGTTGCTATTTAGCCAAAAGTGCATTTTTTTTTTATTTTTCAACAGTTTATTATTTAATAAGGCACTTGTTTTATATTTAATATATATCATTATTGCTTTACCATTTGTCAAAGAAAATACAGTTCCCTGCAAGAGAAAAAAAAAAGCCGGTCTTGAATTCTTCGTTGTATGCGTTTAACAAAACTTATAACGAAGAGAATTTTGCCTTCGGCGGTTTTATGATTATGCAAGGTTAACCTGGAGGTTGCAGTTAGTGGAAATCAACTGTAAACCTGCAATACTTAGAAGTATGGCTGTTTTCTAACAATAAGATTTTATCCTGACTATGAAAAAGAGGAAAAATATTCAACTCAAAGGATTGAGATAGGTAATTTATATTGTCTACCTGACAGTACACCATTTTTAAGGCAGAAAAATATGGTCTCCATGCACAACCTCGAAAAGCTTTGTAAGGTTTCCGCGTTGATTTTATAGAATAAGCCTCATCACATCTGTAAATTGTGTTAACGATGAATAGCGTGGTCTGATTGCCAGATACGACTGTTAAAAGACAACATGCTGACCCTTCTTCAGTGGGGCTTCTCGCAACATCTCCAGGAATTCCTTGGAAGAGATAATGTTGTGAAAAATACATTCAGTTAGATTCATTTCTTACCAAGGAATAAGAAACTGTCGGGTTCGGTGAAAGGATTTGGACAAGGGGATTGCCGTGTTTGTGGGAATAGATATGATCAGTCAATGTAACTCTTTCTCTATAAAAAAGATAACTTATCCCCTTCTGAGTACCATTCGTATGACTAATCACCATAATTACGAGTCAGTCATTTACCAACCATCGAAAAGAGCGTGTCTTTCACCCTTTTAAGATTGCACATGAACGTAATTCAACTATTTTCAGAGTAAATACTATCTTGTTCTTGTGTTTTTGCCTGCTGTGTTTGTAGCTTCCCTTATCAACTTGTATCATTCTAGTTTATGATGCAGGAATCATTAAAAAAAAAAACATGAAAAATTCATAAAAAAGGAGGTTTGATGACTCCTGCATTTAAACTTGTATCTTATTTGATGCAAATAACAAAAACAGTTTACTGTAAGTTTTTGTGATCTCTCTCTCTCTCTCTCTCTCTCTCTCTCTCTCTCTCTCTCTCTCTCTCTCTCTCTCTCTCTCTCTCTCTCTCTCCACGCGTACTGCTGATGCTTTAGTTTTAAATGCACTAAAGATATTTTGCAACGCTAGTACAAATAAATCATTTTTCCATTTGAAGCCGATAGTGCTGTTAGCAATTTTCGCAACAATCAGGTTAATCTCTCAATTAGTCATTTCATCAGTTTATATATGACAAAAAAGAAAAAAAGGTTTCATTGAGCTCTGGCGTTTTAGAAAATAGGACATTTTACCTTCAGAATAGAAGCATACTGATAGTTTTATATTAATTTAACAAATTTGACTTCTGATTTCTCTCGGAGCTATTTTGTTAACAAATTACAGACCCCTTAATGTTTAAAAAAAACAGGGGTTCACAACACAAAGCCAAAAAATAAAAATCGTGCCTTAGAGAGAGAGAGAGAGAGAGAGAGAGAGAGAGAGAGAGAGAGAGAGAGAGAGAGAGAGAGAGAGAGGCTTTAGGTAAATGAAGATCAAACGAAATGCTTCACTGATATGACCATAAATAAAAAAGAAAGAGTAAAAATACAAATTAATTGCCTCACAACTGTGTATTCCTTATTTCTTAACATTTCCATAAGGAACAAGTTGCATAACTAAAGCCCCAAGTTAAAAGGAGATATTTGGTCTCCTAGCATTTATCCAGAGGTTTAATGATCACTTATCAATTCCAGATTTCATATTCTATCGATGAAGGCGGTATGTGTGTCAGCATTAATGGCATCGAGGCTCATCTTCATAGTCGTATCGGGGTGAAATAGAGCGATAAGTATGAAGAGAATGAGGTCGAGAGCGGAAGTAATTCTGGAATCAATTCCCTTAATCGTTATACTTTATGGAATGGCTGTGGAGGGATTTACGGAATAGCGGGTAATAGTTGTAGAATCTGACGATTTTACACTGCTTGGGGAGAAAGCATGTTAATGGATTCTGAAATTCTCTGTTTTCATATTAACAACATGTATCAGGGTCCACTATCCACAGCTTTTTAAGGAAAGGGAAATGAAAAATAAATAAAATTTAAGGACATGGAAGCATAATAGATATATTAATGTGATGTTCTCTTTTCCGTTATTAACTGACTCAAGTAAAAAAGAGGTTGAGTCGTAAAAAAAAAAAAATGAAATATCAATTCAGTGTAGTTTTCATAGGCAGCTCTATTCACAAAAGTAATCGTATTGGAAACATGTAACAACAACTCCAAGGTAAGAATGTCTATAGGTATTTTAATTAAAATTACAAACAATCGCAGAGTAATCATTGTTCGCGAATGGCAGTACTATTTAAAACGTAAACGGGCAGGGAAAACGCCATTAATGTATCTGTTAATGAGTAATCTTAGATGGCACTTTTGTATAGATGTGTCTATGTCTAAGTTTACAGGGATTGACGTACATTGGTACTTTACTTCAAGGAACTGATAGGTACAAATGAATCCGGTACATAAAAGTTTTTCCATCAGTGTAATAATAATGATGTAAATCGAAACAATAAAAATAGTAAAAACAGTAGTAGCAGTAAAATGTTTGAAATGTTCTGCATATATAAATGTGTGTGTATATGTATGTATGTATATATATATATATATATATATATATATATATATATATATATATATATATATATATATATATATATAATATATGTTTGTGTACATATATATAATATACATATTTATACATACATACTGAGATATATATATATATATATATATATATATATATATATATATATATATATATATATATATATATATATATAATTTACTTATTTATTTATTTTTGTGACTCCGTTGTAAAAAATGCTCTGCTCACTATTCATTCCAATTGCTTAAGGCCTTATCTGACTTTAATACCTGCTATATCATCAAGAAAATCATTATGTATTACTATACATACTAATTTTCTTGATAATATAGCAGGTGCTAATGCCGGATAAGACCTTAAACATACAGTATATATATATATATATATATATATATATATATATATATATATATATATATATATATATATATATATATATATATATAATGTGTGTGTATATATAGTATGTATGTATGTATGTATATATATATATATATATATATATATATATATATATATATATATATATATATATATATATATATATATATATATATATATATATATATATATATATATATATATATTTATAATATTTCTTCCATAAGACTACAGTTCAATATCTAGATTTTATTTCACGAATTTCCCTCAATTCTCCCATGTTTAAAGCTAAGAGAGTATTATTGACAAGTAGGCTTATATCTTATATACCACATGATGAACATGACAAATACAGTGAACATGTAAAATTTGAGGGAACAACAAATCTGACTCGTGTGACCCATTGAACAACAAGAAAAGTATCGAGATAACATTTTCCTTGTGCAAGGAAAAATGAAACGAACCAAGGAAAACAATACTAGCTAAAAGAACGAACTACTCAGGTCAACATGTTTATCTCAAGCATGTATTCAGGTCAGGAGGTAACAATGTGATATCATACAAGCGATGTTCTTTATTCCAAAGCAGATCTCAAACAGAAATGTCAGATGTATAAAAGCAACGAGAAAACTAGTTCGGAAATGTCAGCGAAAAATATAACGTATTAGGAACTCGGAACAGTACAATGTTCGTCTGTTGACAAGAGGTCCGTTCTATCAGCTTTTCAGTTATTTTGCGGAAACAATGAGAATAATAACAGCAGAAAGAAAGAAAATATTCCACAACGGCTGGAAAAGCAAAAACAAAATAATTGAATATTCTTACATCATTACAAAAGGATTTAACACTATCAAATAATACCCCAAAAACTTAATTTTCTATTCAGGCAAAACTATAAGGGAGAACGTGAATGAATGATGCCATCTTAGCTTTGCATGACAAAATAATAGGTATATATCTGTGGAGATTCGGTTTTGGAAAATGGCGGAATCGGTTTTCTTATTTGTTAGCTTTTCAGCGATTCCTATATCTCGCTGTATTTATCTAAATATCTTTTTCTTTTTAAAAGTTTCCTTCTGTGATTTTGCTTCTTTAATCAGTATGAATTTTCCCTATGTTTTTTTTGCAAATGTTTGCGTATTATTTAAAAACTTACATTGTAACACGATTGCTTACTATATTTGGCTCAATGTTTCCCTTTTTTTGCTCATATTTCGAAGCAAGTTCACCTTTCAGATTCAATTCATTTCCCTCCTGGTCAGAATCCTACAACAATTAGTGGAAACCCTCTGGTAGTGTTCTCAGTCGGTCCCTTATTGCATTCTGCTGTATATTTATCGGAATATCCCTATTCACTGAGTTCCCTTGAATCCCCATTTTAACGGAAAACCATTTCGACGTGTCTCTAATTTTATACATAACATTTTGAAAGGTATCTATTATTTTTCTTCTGCATTATGTGCCATGTCACTTTCTGCAGAGAGAGAGAGAGAGAGAGAGAGAGAGAGAGAGAGAGAGAGAGAGAGAGAGAGAGAGAGAGAGAGAGAGAGAGAGAGAGAGTCCTCTGAATGTCCTTGAAAACCCCAAATCCTTTCTATATCATACGGTTGGCAAAAATTCTCTTCTTTTTCCCTCTAGTGGAATCGACACATGGACACATCTTGCGGAGATAAAAGTGACACATGAAAGGAAAAAAGCATCTCAACCATTTGTTCTTGAACGCATTATATCTAACATCACCTAAGGTGTTATGGTGTTTCATTTTCCGTTTTCCTGATGCGCTATCCTCAACAGATAGCTGTGTTTTGGCATTTATTTTTTATATTCATATTATATGTTTTTCTTCAGGATTTTCAATCCGCAAGAGTCCACCATTATTAAAACACAAAGTGTGAAATATATGGGTATTTCTTCATAATTATACATTTCCTTGACGAAATTTTACATTGATGAAGAGAGAGAGAGAGAGAGAGAGAGAGAGAGAGAGAGAGAGAGAGAGAGAGAGAGAGAGAGAGAGAGAGTGGAATTCACATAAGATATGGCCATGAAACCACGCATAAAGTTAAAATAGATGAAATGGACATGGAAGAATGAATATCTCCGATTAAGGAGCGGCTGATAACAAATGGCAGAAGAAGGGAGGTCCAAGGAGACAGATGCTCAGCGACAGGGAGTGGAAAGCAACAGATGATTCCATCAAGTCTACAAAAGAAAACGCCAAGCAAGTAGGATGTTGTGAAAATACCGTGCCTTGTACCGTCTTACAGTGAGGACAGTTTTTCTGAAGCTTTAATGTATTTATCATATATTGTAAATTATCAATGGTATGAAAAACGGAGGTACGTTTCGGAAAGCAAGATTCAAATTAAAACACAACGAAAGGTTCATCAGTATTTAAATACAAGACGCATTCGACAATGTCTTGCCATTACTCAAGAGGCACCGGAGGAGAAAGGAATCCCTGACTTAGGTACACGTGTTCCGCTGACGCTACGTATCTTTATACCGTTGCAGAATAGACTGTTTCTGTGCCTCTAAATACTTCTTGTTACTACGAAAAAAAGAAAAGAGAGAACACATTTACAATCTGAGCTACAGAAACAGAAGTGAAAAAAAGTACAAGACGCATCATTAAGCCACAGTTGGTCACGTCACTCAGGCTACTGGTGCATTTTTCTGAAGTAGAACTCCCATTCCATAGATCTTCCCAAGTTTTCAATTTCATTGCTTTCTTCATCGGTCCTATTTCTAATATGCGATACTTTTCACTGATGGCCTTACCCTTTCCCTAGTCGTCCCGAAATGAGGACATCTTTCTCACACACACTCTTACTGAATTTTTCTGGGGAGGTGACGAACCAAGGTTTATAAGTTGTTTGGCTTTCATCACCATGGGAACAAGTCAAAAGTGACCTGATGGTTACCACTCCGGCCGTTTTTAGTTTTCTGTAAAGGAAAACTAGTGAGATGGCTTTTTGTCTGCCCGTCCGCCCTCAGATCTTAAAAACTACTGAGGCTAGATGGCTGCAAATTGGTATGCTTATCTTCCACCCTCCAATCATCAAACATACCAAATTGCAGCCCCCTAGCCTCAGTAGTTTTTATTATATTGAAGGTTAAAGTTAGCCATGACCGTTCGTCTGGCACCGCTATAGTGCCAACAACTCAGGCCATCACAGGACTGTAGCTGAAAGGTTCATGGGCCGCGGCTGAAAGTTTCACTGGTCGTGGCTGAGTGTTTCATACAGCATTAAACGCTGTACAGAAAACTCGATTGCGCCGAAGAAATTTTGACGCATATTTTACTTGTTTCTTTCGAGTCAGCATTCCTGGCATCAATCCTGCAGATCACTTGCTTATCCCCAAAATGTCAATCAGTAACGTATTGTTGACTGAATAAGTACTGATGCGCGTTGTGTCGCCCATCTAGAAGACGTAAAAGCATCTGCTACCCAAAATCATTCCATTAGTGCTGTTATATTGATACGCGCTGTTCCCTCTGTACTTCCTTACAGCTTTTTTGAGTATGGTCATGGTGCAATGTTCACTTTTGTCTACGATAGCTATTTTCATACCATTTACAAGCATTTTAATGAAATATGACTGGTAATCAGGGCGAAAGAGAGGCAGTTCTCTGCATTTTCCCAAAGAATTTACACTGAATGTCTACGAATAATCGGAAAAGTTAAGCTGGAAAGAGGATGTAAATGAATTTTGCATTTAGACACATACTGGATGAATTAAAAGAATACGCAGCAAACAATGTGAGAAAGCAGTACCTTATATACAAGAAACGTACTGCACTTACAGCATTCTTCATATGAAAGCGCTGAACCACAGAGACCTCTCGCAACATGAAGCTCTGAGTGAGAGGAGCATCGCGCAAGCGTCCTTCGCTATGTTCCTATGCACATTTGGAAACCAAACTTGACTATGTTTAGTCTAACCACAGAAAAAAACAAACTACGACACCTTAAAAACCCAACCCACCCGCTTCCCCCCTCCCACAGAAATGAAACTGACCCCAAATAAACCTGATTAATCATCAGAAACTCCTACAAAACCAAGACCAGAACAGCATGGAGCCTGCAAATCATCTTAAGAATGATGGTGAAATTCCTTTCTCAGAAGACGATGCATATTCCGTCATGTATCAATCCTCGACCACTGGTATCCTCTGCCGCGAATTGCCAGCATTCCTTATCAATTGGCGTACTCTTCCGTGAGATTATGTTGTGCTCAGCCAGCGTTCCTTCCTCCAGTCTTGGAAAAAGAGGCGGCGATGCTTCCACAGCGGAAGGAAAAGATGATGCAATGCTGATGAATTATTATCACTGTTGTTGCTTTGGCTATGCAGCCTTTTCCTAAATAACAATTTGGGGTTACAATATCTTGGCAATTTTCTGACCAAGGTTACCATGGACTGATTTTGAATTTGGGAAAGTTTTGTATTTGATTTTTTTTGGTGAATATAAAATGAAAAATTGTTTAAATGGTAAAATAGTAGATTTGGAATACATTTTACTATTCTGGTACATTATTTTGCACTTAAAGCACTTTTCAACATTTTTTTTTCTGATTTGAAAAAAATATTAACATCTACGGCAATAACAATTTTAAGACAATTCACCAGTCATAACAAAGTGACACCTATTATAATACTGATCAGGATCTTGTTCTAACCAAAGAATTAATTATTTTTCAAGGAAATACAGATATAAGTCCTACTGTTGAATGGAAAAGTGAGCAACTTAAAATAAATGATGGGTGGGGGGTGGAGAATTATTTACGGGGTACTTTATTGTGAATGTGATAACAATAATAATAAATCAATGGCAATGAAGCTCTTTATTAACTATGCAAACTTCAGTTGGGTTGGTTGTGGCTGGTATTCGGAAAAGTGATATTTCTCACAAACAGCAGACAGATCTTGTAACCTCGAGCCTCATACCTCATTTTCATGTGTTTGAAATGGGAACATACCTTCAAATCTATTAACTGATTCATGGTTTTCCAGTCATCTCAACTTCCATAAATAAAAGCATGCATAATTCTTTTTTGTAAGCCCCAGCAAGCCATTTAAACTAACTTTCACTAAGGTTGGGAATGCCACCTCTTCAAATACCTTAACCAAAAACTCATTAGCTGTGTCCTAACACATGTTGCGCCCCTCACCACTGTCTAGTATGCAAAACACGCGATTAAGGAATTAAGGTTTTTCTGCTCCAAAAACTCATCCACTCCATCTACCATCGCCTTCTTGGAATCCCCTCTCCTTCCTCACAACACTTTCATATTATATCTCACTTAATTTATCATGATACTATATCTTTCACTATTACTGTAAAATTCCGAAGTAAATCAACCAATTCTACTTTTTCACCATCCACGCTAACAATCATTCATGTATTTGAATGGTTTCCTTTTACCCCCTTTGAAATAGTCTTACATATATTCACTTTCAATTTTACCTTCTTGCAAATATTTTCGAAATCTTTCATAAGACTACTGTTTCTCTCCCTTGTCACCAATCAGTATTGAATTCTATAAACATCGAGGACCTGTATTTCATTTCTCTCTATCTATTCGCTAAGTTCTAGCATCACTACTTCCATCCTTGTAGGGGGTTATTGCCGTCAGTGCAAGTCGCGTGGATCACTGTAGGTTTACTAAAGGGTGTTTGAGGTGGAATATTATCCCTAGCTATATCCACCCTTTTGGTTTTACTTTGCCTCTATTCCCACCGCCCTTCTTCAAGCTTGCCATCCAGGCTCTCTAACTAATAATTCTTAGTGAAACTCTGAGGTTCTCTCCTTGTTCCAACTTCAGTCCCTTGTACTTCATCTCCTTACATAAAAAGAGAGAGGAAAACAGATACAAAGACATACAGTTAATAACTTTTTTTTTAAGGCACTCCATGATAGCCCCTATCCTTTTATATATTCTAACAAAGTATTCATTTTAATCATAAAAGTTCCAAATTCCTTCCAGCGTGTATTCTCAAAATCCTCTGGAAAGAGTCTGTTACAATATTTTTCCGTTTAAATTGAGACTTCCCCATCAGCTGCAATATGAGGAGCACATGATCCACACATTGTCTCATTTGTCTAAATCCATGTTTTCGTTTTGGTATCAGTCGTTCTGTTATCGGCTAAACTTTCTCAACAAAACCCTCTTACAACCCTTTATACTTAGTTATGACGTGTCACCTTGGTCGTAATTCCTCTTTCAAAACTAACAGTTATCTCCTTCTCACTTATTTTTTTGGAACTTTTCCCTCATCCGCTCGTACCTGCTACACCCAGGTCAGTAACTCATGAATACATTAAGTTATATCACCTGTCACTTCCATAAAATTGTCAGATTTACAGAAAACTTTCAACTACAACGCTATCTAAATCTGCCTCTCTTCTATTTCTGCTCCATCTTCATACACCGAAACGAAAACCCATTGTCCATCAATTCTGAAGTGATTTACGTAACTAAAAAATATCCTTCTATTAATACTTAAAGTACTGACCCAAATCTTTGTCTTATCGGATGATCATATTAAACTGCATCAATCGATGAAAATTTAGCATTAACGAGAAATAAAATGTACTATCTTAAAAACATGGTCTCCTACCTGTACCATCCGGACTGAGATAACCATACAAATATAAAAAAAATATAAAGAAAAAATCTTTATATATATTAAATAATACACACACACACACACACACACACACATATATATATTATATATATATATATATATATATATATATATATATATATATATATATATATATATATATACATATACATATATATATATATATATATATATATATATATATATATATATATATATATATATATATATATATAAAATTTATGTCTTTGTATTTGTGTAGGTGTTTATGTGTGTTAGAACTTATTTCTGTTTGAGGCAAAAACCTATAACAGAAAATGCTATCTATAAAAGAATGATGGACCATGCTGGTACTGTTCATCTTAGAGAGAGAGAGAGAGAGAGAGAGAGAGAGAGAGAGAGAGAGAGAGAGAGAGAGAGAGAGAGAGAGAGAGGACTGAAAACAACGAGGCTTCACGATTCTGAATATGGTGGAGGGTAATAACAAAGCAGCGTGAATGGTTTTCGTCTGTTGTATCACATCTAGCGAGCTGTTATGTAACTGTTTCACAGTGAACAATAGTCTCCTTGAGACTGCATGTCAGTAGACCTGCTGTCTTTTCCGTATGTCTCTTATGTATAATGAACGTTTCAGTTTAACTATAACAATTATTCACAGCAAAACCAAAAGTTCAGAAATTCGTAGCAATATTTTTTGAAAGCTTATATATTTAAATAAATATCTCATGCCGAAGACTTTTTAACTTATTTATGTCTCTTTCGAGTTTGTAATGGGTCAGATGAATGGTTTAGGTTACAATAAACTTTTCTGGTCTCCTGATCCGCTGAGATTCAAGGCAACATGATGAGGAAATACGATTATTATCTCCCAATGCGCTGGTCAGTGAGGACTGTTTCTAAAAATGAAAATAAGACAAGGGTCAAGTAAAATGAGCAGGACAACACCGAGGTGTTAGCGTTACGGTGTGAAAAAAACATATTCTAATAACTTTAAGGAATCATTGTGTTGTGAAAGAGAAGAAGGTAGAGCTAATTTTAGAGAGAGAGAGAGAGAGAGAGAGAGAGAGAGAGAGAGAGAGAGAGAGAGAGAGAGAGAGAATGTTTTGTTATAATATCTTGAGGTTGGTGTATTTCCTGATCGCAACTAATTATTTAGGATTACGGATTTTCAAAAATGATGGGACAAATAATTTTAAACAATTCATGTATAACTGTAAATTGGTTTCTTTGTCTTTCCAGCGTATAGTACATTAGAGGTTGCACAACGAAATCCAGCACAGAAATATAAATAAATAGATAAAGAATAAAGATTCTGAATTGAACAATATCTAAACAACTACAGTGACATAAGGATATTTCTAGAATCCTTCTGAATTCATCATGGCTCTCTGAAACACATAACCCCCTCACTCGTTCTCAAACCGATTCTAACTTTGGATCCCTTTAATAGTGAAAAAGTCAATTGTTTCCAGAGCTATCCCGGAATGACGGCTGACTGAGTAAAAGCTAGATTTGCCAAAGCTTTTAGCGACTTAACTCCCAAATCTGAGGTTAATCTTCTGTAGTACAAACATTTCTAGTGAACTTTTTGTAGGCTACAATCATTACAAAGACAGGCGAATCTGTCTTATGCCTAAGGAAATTAATTGGCAAACTTTTCATCGGATAGAAACTTTTCATCAAAACGGAAAGTTTCGTTTAAAATATATTGTCTGATAATGATACTAGAGACAGTAATCATATATACATGAAGTTCATCTACCAGATGTGTTGTTTTTCTATAATCCTTGGTTAGGTACAGAAAATCTGACTTACTGAAAGTAGAAGACAGTAACAAATCACCCGGCTATGACCCACCAAAGTCGATTAACGACAACTCCATGATTAACTTGAATGCTAACCGAGGCACAAGGCAATTTGATTGAGAAGCCGGAAAAAAGTTCTGGAAAGTTCTAGAATTGAATTTCTGACCTATTATTAGAGAGAGAGAGAGAGAGAGAGAGAGAGAGAGAGAGAGAGAGAGAGAGAGAGAGAGAGATGAGTATATGTTTGTGCAGTATCTTTTGTCCTGAGAAAGTCTGTAAAAACTGCTCTTTTAAAGTGTCTATATTTTCCACCAGCGCATAGATCTATTCTAGTTTTAGATCCCCGGTCAGGAAATATTCTCGCCTTTCCAGACCCCGCACGTCTTGTTTCACTACCTTGTTAATAGGTCCTAAATGTTCGTTGTTGTTAACAATCAATTCTCCAGAGGTTTTAAGAGTGAGAAACCCAAATAAAAGCTGAGGGAAATGGCCGTATAGGACACCGAAGTAAAGAGATTACAAGGAGTTTATGGGCTAGCTGAAGATGGAAAGGACCATGGAGAGAGAAGTTCATTGAGCATGATGGAGGGATGAGACATGGCCGGTCTCTAATATGATTCGGAGGGACATAAAGTTTTTGTAATCGTATAGTGAAAGGTATGGTGAGCAATCAGTTATCAGAACGATAGAAATTCTCTAGATTTACCTCAATTGTTTATAATTTGAAACTACTTTATGCAATCTCTCGCGTATGAGATAAGTTGTATCAACACCATATAAACAAATCGTTCCTTTTCCCTGTAACTTTGGAGATCTAAAAAACTTACAGATATATTCTATATATATATATATATATATATATATATATATTCTATATATATATATATATATATATATATATATATATATATATATATATATATATATATATATATATATATATATATATATATATATATATATATATAGCAATTTAGTGCGAGGAGAAGGACACTTCTTTATTCCTTTCTAGGTGCTTTATTTAGCTGCTGACGTTTCAAGACGTTCAGTCCCATTTTCAAAGCTATATAATAAAAGAAACATATATTAAAAAACAGACTCGGAATAACATAACATAAAATTATAACATAAAAGTATCAGTATGTTAAAAAGGAAGAGTGTTTATTTACCAAGTAGTGCTGAAGGCACAGACCGAGTGACAGTCCGGGTCAGGTTCAGCTTCGACGTGAACTCACGAGAGGTATAGAGGTGTTGAGGTGGTCTGAGTATTTAGTTGGGGGACAAGTTGTTTAATAAAAAGTGATTCTAAAATTGCTAGTTGTTGGTCGTTGGGAGTTCGGCCTATGATTTTAAAATCTTTGTAGTTAATATCGGCTTTGCATTTCTTTGCATGTTCACGTATGCAAGAGAATTCTGGGTTAGATAATTTAACACCCGTTCTGTAACTCACGCCTCGATGAGAATCCAATCTCACTTTTAACAACCTCGTTAACAACTACGCAGAACTTAGATACACGGCAGATATAGATTTTCTTTTATGTCTGAAACATGAATCTGGTTAGTTTCAACTAGAGAGAGTAAGTTTACTTTAGAACAGCTGGCAAATGACATCAAGAAGGAAATGAAAGTGAAAATACCTGAGAACACGATATCTCTAGCACTTTCCATATTTACATGACCTTAATTAAGGCTTTTCGGTAACACCCCTCATTCTCTCATGATCAGGGTTAAACAAAAGCTTTTTGGCTACCTACATATTATGAAAACGCCAAGACCTAAAGTATGAGATTCAGAGTGCTAGAGATATCGTGTTCTCTAACATTTTCACTTGATTTCCTTTGTCTTCTTTTCCAAAGTGAATATTCGATCCCAAGTTGAAACTCCCCAGTTTCATGTTTCAGACATACAAATAAATTCCATTTATTACGACGGGTACACCTCTGTATCTAAGTTCTACGACGGGGTTAATTAAGAAGAACCGTATACTGGCTATAAATACTCTGATAATAAAAATATCCCTGCTCATTCTCATTAATTTCATGCGATCACTGAAGGCTTCCTTTTTACATTTACTTGACACGGAACACTACAATGTCATCAGTATATGTCATTTATTAGAAGTTACTACTCTCCCAAAGATCAATGAAGCAGTGTCCTACACTTTCCGATGTACAACAGATTTCCAACCCTCCTAATGCCCAGATATTGATTCCGCTCTCAACTGATTCCAGTCTCGTCTAGAACCCTTTCCCGTCTACAAAACGTGAGCCTAATTTCATTGAGGGTTAGGCAACAGTCGTTTGCCAATGGCGAAACTTTTCACCTCTTCGCGCGTTAAGTCTTTATTCTGACTAAGATTCCGGGGGGTGAGATGACTTCATATAAAATTATATTTTTTTCAGCTTTCTGTAAAAGACAACTATTGAGATGGCTTTCTCTGTCCGTCTGCAGTTTTTCTGTCCGCCTTAGATCTTAAAAACTACTGAGGCTAGAGGGCCGCAAATTGGTATGTCGATTATCCGCCCTTCAATCATCAAACATACAAAATTGCAGCTCTCTAGCCTCTGTAGTTTTTATTTTATTTAAGGTTAAAGTTAGCCATGATAGTGCGTCTGGCAACGCTATAGGACAGGCCACCACCGAACCGTGGCTGAAAGTTTCATGGGCCGCGGATCATACAGCATTATACGCTGTATAAAAAACTCAATTGCTCCGAAGAAACTCCGGCGAATTTTTTACTTGCTTATTGAAGTCGGATTTCTTATAAATATTCGTTCTCCTGATACGCGTCTGATTGTCTCTACTTCTCTAATGACGGGATATGATTCAGGAATGAAAATCTACTTGTTTGAATGTTAAAACGTTTACGGAATCAGGTCAGATCTAATTTTTTTCAAGAACTTAACATCACAATTTTTTTTTTTTTTCTCGACATCTATGTTTTTTCCATTTTAAAATTATGACAAAAAAATCGCTCCTGAAAAGTTTTTCATCTTAACGAAATTCGACTTGCGTGCCTTTTTCTTCATGCTAATAGCACAAAAATCGTGAGGTATATAATAATGTCTGTTTCATGTTGAATGCCAACCATTGCAAACCAAGTGAATGGCCTACCATGTAAAAGGTTGGAAATATGAATTTTGGCCTTGCCATGTGTGACTTATTTAATTTTTAGCGACTTCATGGGAAAACCATGATAAAGGTCTTTTATGTTTTCCATCTTAATTTCCTATCGCGCCTGGGCACATTCCTTACATGTTTCTCACGCTTTTATCTTTCGCGTTACCTTTTCATTCTCTCTCTCTCTCTCTCTCTCTCTCTCTCTCTCTCTCTCTCTCTCTCTCTCTCTCGCTGTGTATGTGTGTGTGTGTGTGTGTGTGAGTGTAGTCGGTTATGTTCAATTGATCTCGAGGGGAAAGTTTCTTAAACTTGGACGTCAACACAGGATGAGTTTGCCGTGTGTTCGCCCATCCGGTCGGTTAAACTTCAGCGACTAGATGGCTGCCTCTTGGGACAGAAACATCTCGGTCTCCGGATTTTGAGGATATGCTGGGAGGCTTTGTGGTAATAGAAGACTGAGGCAGAAAAGAGATTGTGATTTAGGTTTCGGACACATGTTATACTCCTTCACACACTTGCGCTACACACAAACTCATTATCTATCTATCTATATGTATCTAACCATCTATCTATATATCTCTCTATATATATAGATATATAGACACATAGATACACACTATATATATATATATATATATATATATATATATATATATATATATATATATATATATATATATATATATATATATATATATATATATATATATATATATATATATATATATATATATATATATATATATATATATATATATATATATATATATATATAGTATATGCACACACACAATCGCCCAATTGTACCCGCCGCTGAGTGGCCCCCTTTGAGATAGCCTGCCGACAACACAACCACTGGTGTTGTGCAAATGAAGAAAAGATTCAAGCTGAACTGCCAATGGGATTGTGCTGACAGGAAATCGATAATCAGATGAAAGGATGGTATTTATATAAGGAAGCAACATAAGACGAGAGACATCCCTAAAAAATGAAAAGCGGTCTAAGAAGCTGAAGTGTAATTACTTTGTTTCCCTTGTTCATGATGACTGACTGTTACGCAACAAGTTTCTTATTTTCCAAAGCCATCCTCTTTTATGGAAATACTGGATTGGAACGACAGGTTTCGATGATATACAGTGTATGTAAGTTTCAACACATCAATTTCTTTCCATATCAAACATCGTTTGAATGTCATTTCACAAGTTGTGAGATGTTTCATTTAATATCACTGTGAGAGTTCACATAATTTTGTTGTCAAGTAATATCTAATCCATTAACCTATGGACTAATTATATATGCTATTCAATTTAAATAAATGACTTTCTCCTAATCTTTCCTCATGCGGTGCCTCTCGATATTTAATTTAAGATAGATAGCTTCAAGAGAAATTTGGTAAAATAATAAGAGATTACAAAAATTATTTGGTTAACACAATATTCTACTTGGCCCATACCTTATTTGACAGTCAGTGGGAATCAATGATTTTTTTTCTTGAAATACTCATCTTTAACACTATCAATAAGCAAAGCAAGCATGCAAATCTTATGGCCCATTCCTCTATTCATTTTGTTATTCATTAGAACATTTATCCTAAAAAAAGTAATAAAAGAAATAACTTAATTTTAGACAATCAAACGCAACTTTATAAAGAGGCAGACAGCAGAGAGGACCTAAGCTGACTTTTTTAAGAAATTTTGTTTTTTGAATGTGTCCACACTTTTAGCAGCATTAACTCTTAATTTTTTTTTTTTTTTTAGTTGTGGAAAAGCAGTTACGTTCATTAAATGCTTGTTTTAGCTATGCTTTCAGTAAAATGTATCCTAAACCTTTATTTTTATAAATTAATCCTTTCATTTCGTGAGTTTTATGTCGAAAACGGCATTAAAATGCAATATCCATCTTTTTATGGGTATTTTGGCGTGTTCATGTTTTTTGAATTTATCTGCATTCAGCAATACTTCTTTTTTCTTGTTCCATAATGTATGACATTATATCTCTCCTTATAGCACGGGGAATCTGTTGACATATTCTGTTTTATACCATTTTTATTAGGTGAACTTTGTGAAAAAAAAGTAAAAGGTCATACGCATATCAGATGAAATAAATAGATAAGAAAATCCTTACTTTATTTTTGAGCAGAAACTCAAACTCACTCTTGCTCTGCAAGGGAAAAGTTCAACGAAAGAAAACCCGAGACTTGAGCAAATAAACATAAAAGCAATGTCTATTGACTTTCTCAAGATTTAAATTTGTTTTTCTTCCTTTGATATCAA
The DNA here is from genome assembly GCA_039081455.1 of Macrobrachium rosenbergii. NCBI lineage: Eukaryota > Metazoa > Arthropoda > Malacostraca > Decapoda > Palaemonidae > Macrobrachium > Macrobrachium rosenbergii. The sequence goes on along the minus strand of JANJGK010000005.1, from coordinate 18,712,018 downwards.
ACGATGAGAAATGTATCTTAACCTGTTCTTCAACTCCCAAATCTTAGGTCTCTGTACAATTTTCACGTACATATGCATATTTCTTTATTCATATTTACAACCCAAAAAGTAGCATTTGTAAATTCATCTCTCTAATCCTAGTTACACGCTATCTTCTGTGGAATGTATAAACCGTTTCCCATTCAGTTTCAGTATTTGCTGGACGAATCACCTCACACCTATACAGATATCCCTTATCTACTGTCAAGGGAAATCATGAACCGAAAAGTACACTTGAGAATGAGCTATATTTCTAAACAGGATTTCATAATTAGAGAGAGAGAGAGAGAGATTTCTGTGAAGAAAAAAATTAAAACAGAATTAATGCTGTATATCATATCCCGTGAAATACTTATTGGTAATAGTATCAGCTAGTGAAAGATTACAGATACTAAGTATTATTGACCTTCCGTACCCGTCTTAGCCGTAAACGCCAAATTACCCACCCTTGCTTATCCCATCCCCCTCCCTTACTGTTATTCCCTGCCTTTTTCACTCCTTTCCATTCTTCTTCCCTTATCAATTCCTCTCCATCTTCGCCAACAATGATCGCTAATCGGTGGTTGGTTAATTTAAATGATGATTCTCAACTCTTCGCCTGTCATTTAACCCCTCGTCTTGAGTCGCCATTTATCAGCTTAATCCTATGAAAAAATGCATAACAAGATAAGCGCACAGAAAAAAAATATCGAAACACCTCTATCAGCAATTATGAAATAGATGATCAAGTACAATTATCAGATGAGTCGTAAGTGTGAATTCTGCACACTCCCGTCTCGACCACGGTCATGGCTGGAGCTCCCGTTCGTGCTGTGGGCGGAACAAGTACACAGGGTTGTATACTTGACTTGAAAATTCCAAATCATATTTCGAACAAAGAAGTATTGATGGTCGCTGAGGACTTGGAGATGTCGAGTAGTGATCTGAACATCAGGATGGATTTATTGATGGCAAGAGGAAGAGAAAGTCAAAGAAGGGGTATAAGAGAGTTAGAAGTTTTGTTGACCCTCCTACAGGTGAAGAGACTGAAATTGATATGCAAGGTGATAGAGGTAAGCGTCTTTATTTCCCTGTCAATTTGGAGATGGGATACCATATGAAAGTTCAATGGGCAGTTAGATTGGCAAAGACTCACAAGCAGTTTGAAGTTCTTTTCAAAGAAGGAAGGAACAGACCTTTCATAATAGTTAAGGATAATTATGCAGTTGATCATTTAACATCTGTTGGATTTGAAAACGTTGTGTTTGAGGCTCCTCAGAGTGATGAAAGGTTGACAAAAATCATCCTGTTTGATTACCCGATTTATTTGGATTCTGAAGATGTATTGGATACTGGCATGTTTGCTTGGATAAAACGGCGTGAAGTAAGAGTGAAAGGAAATATGGAAGCAAGACCTCAGTTGTTAGGATTATTTAAAGGAAGTGATCCACCTGATCGAATTTTTGTGCATTGTCTGGGCTATAAAAAAATGGCGGTGTATAACGAAATGCTGGTCCTGTGTTATAAGTGTAGCAGATGGGGTCATATGGCCTATAAGTGCTTACATAATAAATTTCGGTGTCGATATTGTGGAAAAGGGCATGATTCTTTGGAGTGCATAGAAAAAATAAAAAAATCTGAAAACGTTCCCAGAAAATGTTGTAATTGTGGTGCTCAACATAATGCCAATGATTGGAGCTGTCCTAAGAGGCCAACAGAAAAATCAAATACGAGTGAGATATCCAAAAATCAACATGAAAGAGTTAATGTAAATATGTTCAGGAAGGGAACGTTTGGTTGCGTCGAGAAGCGCAGAGAAAGGTTATGGCGGAGGGAGAAAAGGGTAGTTCGGGCAGTTCAACTATTATAAATAACAACGGTAATGTGGCTAGTGACGTTGTTCAAGAGTTACGTACTGATTTTGAAAGTCTCAAGAGTATAGTACTTGACTTATCGCAAAGTGTCAGAAATCTCCAATCAATAATTGTTAAGCAAAATGAATGTTTGTCACAGGAAGTTAGGGCTGGTGAAAATATGAGTAAAGGTAATTTGATATCAACAAATGACAGTAGTAGGAGTAAAAGCCAAGGTTCTTGTAATGGGAAAGAAAATGGGAATATTCTTAAAAATATGTTTTCTGTTTTAGACACTGTTGTTAATTACATGAATGATCCAACTGAGCGTTTAAAAAAAGATGTGCTTCTATCAGTGAAAAAAGTGAGGGAAAAATTACAGCATAATGGATATGAATAATTTGAAAATAATATCGTGGAATATTAACAGTCTTAGGAAAAGGAAAACTGATGTCCATGCCTTTATGCAAGAAGTGGGGCATGATGTGTCTCAAATTAATCTGAATGGTTATCAGCGATTTGATTTAGTAGCGGACTTTGATACTAATACACGTGGATTGATCATTTTCATTAAGAATAGCATTCCTGCTACTCTACTAAGTTCCTATAAGCGGAATGGTACTGAATGTATAATTATGTATCACTGCATATTTCAAAGATGGTGAATTTTGTTTTGTTAATATGTACGTTCATGCCGACTCCCTGACGTTGGATGATTTCCCTGTTAATACTTTTAGTGACTTCTGTTTGTTAGTTGGTGATTTAAATGCACGCCACCCTAATTATGGAAGTATTGGTGGAACTTGTAATAAGAATGGTCTTGAACTTAAATCTATATTAGATGCCAATGAAAATTTAAAGTACTCGGTAATAATACGCCAACACATGTAAAAGGTGGTAGGTTAGATTATGCAATATTGTTTAATGAAGATAATGTTGACACAAAGGTTGCTCTTGTTCCTGAACTGTTAAGTGATAATTTTGCTGTATGTGTTGATATGAAGGTGGATAGAATGATCTATTCACAAAAAAGAAAGCGATATAGTTTGGAAAATGAAAATCAAAGAAATAATTTTTGCAAAAAAATATATGCTTGGTATAAGGAGTATAAGAAATTAAGTATTGATGATGAGAATGTTTTTTTTATACAGATCTGCTCTCTATTATTGAAAAATTTTTGAGTAAGCTAGAAAGACAGCCCTGTAGGGTCCAGACAAAGAAAAAACCAGATTACTGTAATGATGTAAAGGTTAAAAGTTGGAGTAAGATACTGAGGAAATGTCAAAGTAATTGAGTAAGAATCCTAATGATCAACTGAATCGAGATACCATGATGAAGGTTGCTGAATTATCAACAGAAATTAAGGAAGAGGCGAGATCTGAATATTGGTGTAACTTTTTTAGGTGAAATTGCATTATCTAAGTCTTTGAGTGCTATTTGGAATAATGTAAATAAGGTTAGAGATGTAAAAAGGAAAATAGTTGCGCATTCCAATCCAAAATTAAAAGCGAATGAGCTAATGAAAAAATGGGCGTATTCATCTAGTGTTGAAAGTCTCCCTTGTAATTTACAAAGTATTATAAATAGTAGGAAAGAGAGAAGGCGGCAGTTGGTAATTAGACAAATTATGTTTAGTGATGATTCTTGTGTGTCAATGGTGGCTGATGAACTCCTATTAGCTGTGAAAAGGGGTAAGTCAACTGCTCCTGGGGCAGATGGGCTCACTTATGATATTTTGAATTGTCTTATAACTATGAAGGATAGTCCCATTTTGGACCTTATTAATTTGTCATTTAAGAATGGGAGGCTACCAGTTTTGTGGAAGACTGCCCTTATTATACCCATTTCGAAGGGTGACAATGATTATAGACCTATTTCCCTTACATCATGTTTATGTAAAATGATGGAGCGAGTGATACTAAATAGGTTAATCTATAAGATTGCAGATATGTCCACAAATCTTTATGGTTTTATGAAAGGTAAGTCAACTTCTGATTGTGTGTTAAAAGCATTAAGTAATGCTGAAGTAAATTGTCGTGTTTTTGTAGACTTAAAAGGGGCATTTGATAAAGCAAACAAGGATGTTATTCTAGAGGAACTTGTGTGCAAAGGTGTCAAAGGGAAGTTACTTGGTTGGATTGCAGATTATTTAAGTGGAAGAAAAGGAAGTGTGTGGTTTCAAGGAGTTTGTTCAGATGAACATAGCCTAGAGTTGGGTACTCCACAGGGAGGAGTTTTAAGCCCCATGTTGTTTAATGTGCTTATGGATAAAATAGCTCGTCATGATTTTCCTGCTGGCACACAAATTGTTATATATGCTGATGATATATTATTACAATGTAAATCTGTAAACTTAATGAGGGAAGCACTATCTGAACTACAGAGATTGTGCTTGTATATGGGACTTGTTATAAATGAAAGGAAGACTAAATATCAAAATCGGAAGATAGATAATTCAATATTTAGACTAAATGAACTCCCGATAGAAAAGGTTAGTACATACAAATATCTTGGTATGAATATTAGTTTTAACACAAATTATGAACATGTATCTTATGTTAAGAATATTTGTATGGCAAGATTAAGACCATTAAAGGTTTTGGCAAATTGTGGAAAAGGTGATGGTATACATATACTAAGATCAATATATATATCTACTGTGCGATCAATTATAGATTATTCTGCGCCGCTGTTGGCATCATATTCTGATTGTAAGCTTAAACCTCTGGAAATTGTACAGAATGAAGCAATGCGTATAATACTCGGGTGTCCTAGAACTACGCGTATTGAGGTAATGAGGATGGAGTTGAACATAACTAGTGTTATTTACAGAGTAAGAGAGTTGTTAGGGGCAGCGGTCATGAGATTAATAAGGAGGGGTGATGTTTTTCTCAAAATTGTTATCAATAAGGCTTGTTATGGAAGAGGTAATATTAAACTTAATACATATTGCCGTAGAATGTGTAAAGTATTGTCTGAATATGGTGTTGTCAACTATTGTAAGATTTCTCCTAAGGTAGAGAATTTATGTCCCTGGGATAATAGAGTTGTTAATGTTGATGTAGAAAAACTTGATTTTCAAAAAGCTGAATATAGCTCTATAGAGTTACGGCAGATGTTTCTTGAAAAAATTGCTGGTTATTGTAAACATAATGTCATACATGTGTATTGTGATGGTTCAGTAGATCGTGAAAATGCTGGGTGTGGCATAATAATGAGGGATTATTCTGAATCTCATGTTTGCTCTGAAGAACGTCTTTCATGGCGTATTGGAAATATATGCTCAAGCACAACTGCTGAATTACATGCAATCCATTAGTTCTCTCAAAGAAAAAATGTGTGACGAGACATCAAAGAGAGGAAAAAATAGACTCCAGTCCTGCGACACTGAATGAAATAGAGTCCATATTTTATATATGTCTGGAGTTAAATCTTAGAGACGCTGGTCTGATTTCTATTGATCCAGTAGTTCTCATTTATTAATATGTGGGTGGATAAAAATGTCTCTAGCATAGTCAGAGCTTCTTTCATGACTAAATATCTGTTATTATTATTATTATTATTATTATTATTATTATTATTATTATTATTATTATTATTATTATTATTCAAAAACATTAAAATAATAGTAAAATTTTGCAATGTTTTCATTTTTCTACATTCAAAATGCAAAACACTAAAATAATATTATGACTAACCAAATGCAATTAAAATACAATACTTTTTCAAAATAATAAAGTATAGGTTACTCTTTTGACAGTTAGCTCTGAACAAACCCCTTGCGTTATGTTTATTTACTCAAGTCTTGAATGAAAATTCGTCGACTTAACATGAATTGAATATAGACTTAATCTTTTCTTTTGTTTTTGTTTACGAATATCCTTAAAACAGCAATGACAACACACGATATAAATTTAGTTTGATTAATGAAAACTGAAATAAATTCCTTCCTCTTCATGATAAAACTAAAGGTTGCAATTGAAATGAGACTGCCTTATTTGCTTACGTTATAATTATCCTGTCTTGAAAATAGGCGTTGGCTATATTTAAGGTCATAGTAGATCTAATGTGGAACGATTCCCATGGAATAATTATAGAATGACAATTTACAAATCATTAGCGACTCGGTCAAACTGTTTGGTAGCTAAACTTTAGGCTAGGCCAAAGGGGCTAGGACATACTACGTTATGACGGATCCTCGATGGTATAAGGATGCATAAGCAGTAACATGGAACTGACGAAGAATGTTGGAAGAAGTGTTGGCACTTCCAGACTAGTCAGGTGGTGTTTTCGTTTTGGTGAATTCAGGCAATTGTATACTTAGTCAAACGCCTTCTGTTTCCTTTGTCACTATGATCTATGTAAACCTAGTTCCTCTAGTAACAAAGCCAAGGGTAGCATTGTCATCAGCAGCTCCCCGAATAAATAAATTGGTTGATTCACCGAATGAGCAGATTTCACACACATTCAAATTCAAATTCAAAAATTTTATTGACATAAATTAATACATCAAAAGGAGTGTACAGCATGCTGTAACACCCACTCATTCTTTCTAAAATACAATCTCAATGTTTACAATAAGTGATAGTATTTGTAAATTGTAAAATATAATGCAACAATATAATGTTCCTAAAATAAAGTATAGGGCTTACAGACAATATTTAAAACCTTATGTCCATTTTTTTAAACTTTCGTAGTATATCTTTTATAATAAGATCACTTATCATATAACAAATTTGCTCTTCATATTGCAAACCATCCTTTCTGAATTCTTTCAGCTCGCTACATGCCATTATGTAGTGTTGTAAAGTGTGGCTCTTCTGTTTGTGACATAGTTTACAGGACACACCATCACCATTTATTCTATACTCCCAGCAGTACTTATATCCTAACCTCAATCTCATTATAAAATAATCATATCTGACAGGTAGTTTACCATAGGTTACCGTGCAATTTTCAGTCACTTTGATATAATGATTCATACTCTGACTCCCATTTCTCAGAGTTTTCCCGTACTCTGTTTCCCAGTTCTCCCTTTTCCATCTCATTCTAGCTTTTATGCTTCTCATATTTAGTTCACCATCAATATCAATTAAGAGTTTTTGGGCCCCATGTTTAGCAAGATCATCTGCAACATCATTGAAGTGAATACCACAATGTGAAGGTACCCACACAAACAGAACATCACAGCAATGAGACTCTAATTCAAATATTAACTTTTTGCATTCAGTTAAAAGACGGTAATTGCACGGGTACGTAGCATTTAAAGAGAATATAGCACTCTGACTATCAATAAAAAAAATAGGCTGATTTTTTCTTTGAGAGAACTAATGGATTGCATGTAATTCAGCAGTTGTGCTTGAGCATATATTTCCAATACGCCATGAAAGACGTTCTTCAGAGCAAACATGAGATTCAGAATAATCCCTCATTATTATGCCACACCCAGCATTTTCACGATCTACTGAACCATCACAATACACATGTATGACATTATGTTTACAATAACCAGCAATTTTTTCAAGAAACATCTGCCGTAACTCTATAGAGCTATATTCAGCTTTTTGAAAATCAAGTTTTTCTACATCAACATTAACAACTCTATTATCCCAGGGACATAAATTCTCTACCTTAGGAGAAATCTTACAATAGTTGACAACACCATATTCAGACAATACTTTACACATTCTACGGCAATATGTATTAAGTTTAATATTACCTCTTCCATAACAAGCCTTATTGATAACAATTTTGAGAAAAACATCACCCCTCCTTATTAATCTCATGACCGCTGCCCCTAACAACTCTCTTACTCTGTAAATAACACTAGTTATGTTCAACTCCATCCTCATTACCTCAATACGCGTAGTTCTAGGACACCCGAGTATTATACGCATTGCTTCATTCTGTACAATTTCCAGAGGTTTAAGCTTACAATCAGAATATGATGCCAACAGCGACGCAGAATAATCTATAATTGATCGCACAGTAGATATATATATTGATCTTAGTATATGTATACCATCACCTTTTCCACAATTTGCCAAAACCTTTAATGGTCTTAATCTTGCCATACAAATATTCTTAACATAAGATACATGTTCATAATTTGTGTTAAAACTAATATTCATACCAAGATATTTGTATGTACTAACCTTTTCTATCGGGAGTTCATTTAGTCTAAATATTGAATTATCTATCTTCCGATTTTGATATTTAGTCTTCCTTTCATTTATAACAAGTCCCATATACAAGCACAATCTCTGTAGTTCAGATAGTGCTTCCCTCATTAAGTTTACAGATTTACATTGTAATAATATATCATCAGCATATATAACAATTTGTGTGCCAGCAGGAAAATCATGACGAGCTATTTTATCCATAAGCACATTAAACAACATGGGGCTTAAAACTCCTCCCTGTGGAGTACCCAACTCTAGGCTATGTTCATCTGAACAAACTCCTTGAAACCACACACTTCCTTTTCTTCCACTTAAATAATCTGCAATCCAACCAAGTAACTTCCCTTTGACACCTTTGCACACAAGTTCCTCTAGAATAACATCCTTGTTTGCTTTATCAAATGCCCCTTTTAAGTCTACAAAAACACGACAATTTACTTCAGCATTACTTAATGCTTTTAACACACAATCAGAAGTTGACTTACCTTTCATAAAACCATAAAGATTTGTGGACATATCTGCAATCTTATAGATTAACCTATTTAGTATCACTCGCTCCATCATTTTACATAAACATGATGTAAGGGAAATAGGTCTATAATCATTGTCACCCTTCGAAATGGGTATAATAAGGGCAGTCTTCCACAAAACTGGTAGCCTCCCATTCTTAAATGACAAATTAATAAGGTCCAAAATGGGACTATCCTTCATAGTTATAAGACAATTCAAAATATCATAAGTGAGCCCATCTGCCCCAGGAGCAGTTGACTTACCCCTTTTCACAGCTAATAGGAGTTCATCAGCCACCATTGACACACAAGAATCATCACTAAACATAATTTGTCTAATTACCAACTGCCGCCTTCTCTCTTTCCTACTATTTATAATACTTTGTAAATTACAAGGGAGACTTTCAACACTAGATGAATACGCCCATTTTTTCATTAGCTCATTCGCTTTTAATTTTGGATTGGAATGCGCAACTATTTTCCTTTTTACATCTCTAACCTTATTTACATTATTCCAAATAGCACTCAAAGACTTAGATAATGCAATTTCACCTAAAAAAGTTACACCAATATTCAGATCTCGCCTCTTCCTTAATTTCTGTTGATAATTCAGCAACCTTCATCATGGTATCTCGATTCAGTTGATCATTAGGATTCTTACTCAATTACTTTGACATTTCCTCAGTATCTTACTCCAACTTTTAACCTTTACATCATTACAGTAATCTGGTTTTTTCTTTGTCTGGACCCTACAGGGCTGTCTTTCTAGCTTACTCAAAAATTTTTCAATAATAGAGAGCAGATCTGTATAAAAAAAACATTCTCATCATCAATACTTAATTTCTTATACTCCTTATACCAAGCATATATTTTTTTGCAAAAATTATTTCTTTGATTTTCATTTTCCAAACTATATCGCTTTCTTTTTTGTGAATAGATCATTCTATCCACCTTCATATCAACACATACAGCAAAATTATCACTTAACAGTTCAGGAACAAGAGCAACCTTTGTGTCAACATTATCTTCATTAAACAATATTGCATAATCTAACCTACCACCTTTTACATGTGTTGGCGTATTATTACCGAGTACTTTAAATTTTCATTGGCATCTAATATAGATTTAAGTTCAAGACCATTCTTATTACAAGTTCCACCAATACTTCCATAATTAGGGTGGCGTGCATTTAAATCACCAACTAACAAACAGAAGTCACTAAAAGTATTAACAGGGAAATCATCCAACGTCAGGGAGTCGGCATGAACGTACATATTAACAAAACAAAATTCACCATCTTTGAAATATGCAGTGATACATAATTATACATTCAGTACCATTCCGCTTATAGGAACTTAGTAGAGTAGCAGGAATGCTATTCTTAATGAAAATGATCAATCCACGTGTATTAGTATCAAAGTCCGCTACTAAATCAAATCGCTGATAACCATTCAGATTAATTTGAGACACATCATGCCCCACTTCTTGCATAAAGGCATGGACATCAGTTTTCCTTTTCCTAAGACTGTTAATATTCCACGATATTATTTTCAAATTATTCATATCCATTATGCTGTAATTTTTCCCTCACTTTTTTCACTGATAGAAGCACATCTTTTTTTAAACGCTCAGTTGGATCATTCATGTAATTAACAACAGTGTCTAAAACAGAAAACATATTTTTAAGAATATTCCCATTTTCTTTCCCATTACAAGAACCTTGGCTTTTACTCCTACTACTGTCATTTGTTGATATCAAATTACCTTTACTCATATTTTCACCAGCCCTAACTTCCTGTGACAAACATTCATTTTGCTTAACAATTATTGATTGGAGATTTCTGACACTTTGCGATAAGTCAAGTACTATACTCTTGAGACTTTCAAAATCAGTACGTAACTCTTGAACAACGTCACTAGCCACATTACCGTTGTTATTTATAATAGTTGAACTGCCCGAACTACCCTTTTCTCCCTCCGCCATAACCTTTCTCTGCGCTTCTCGACGCAACCAAACGTTCCCTTCCTGAACATATTTACATTAACTCTTTCATGTTGATTTTTGGATATCTCACTCGTATTTGATTTTTCTGTTGGCCTCTTAGGACAGCTCCAATCATTGGCATTATGTTGAGCACCACAATTACAACATTTTCTGGGAACGTTTTCAGATTTTTTTATTTTTTCTATGCACTCCAAAGAATCATGCCCTTTTCCACAATATCGACACCGAAATTTATTATGTAAGCACTTATAGGCCATATGACCCCATCTGCTACACTTATAACACAGGACCAGCATTTCGTTATACACCGCCATTTTTTTATAGCCCAGACAATGCACAAAAATTCGATCAGGTGGATCACTTCCTTTAAATAATCCTAACAACTGAGGTCTTGCTTCCATATTTCCTTTCACTCTTACTTCACGCCGTTTTATCCAAGCAAACATGCCAGTATCCAATACATCTTCAGAATCCAAATAAATCGGGTAATCAAACAGGATGATTTTTGTCAACCTTTCATCACTCTGAGGAGCCTCAAACACAACGTTTTCAAATCCAACAGATGTTAAATGATCAACTGCATAATTATCCTTAACTATTATGAAAGGTCTGTTCCTTCCTTCTTTGAAAAGAACTTCAAACTGCTTGTGAGTCTTTGCCAATCTAACTGCCCATTGAACTTTCATATGGTATCCCATCTCCAAATTGACAGGGAAATAAAGACGCTTACCTCTATCACCTTGCATATCAATTTCAGTCTCTTCACCTGTAGGAGGGTCAACAAAACTTCTAACTCTCTTATACCCCTTCTTTGACTTTCTCTTCCTCTTGCCATCAATAAATCCATCCTGATGTTCAGATCACTACTCGACATCTCCAAGTCCTCAGCGACCATCAATACTTCTTTGTTCGAAATATGATTTGGAATTTTCAAGTCAAGTATACAACCCTGTGTACTTGTTCCGCCCACAGCACGAACGGGAGCTCCAGCCATGACCGTGGTCGAGACGGGAGTGTGCAGAATTCACACTTACGACTCATCTGATAATTGTACTTGATCATCTATTTCATAATTGCTGATAGAGGTGTTTCGATATTTTTTTTCTGTGCGCTTATCTTGTTATGCATTTTTTCATAGGATTAAGCTGATAAATGGCGACTCAAGACGAGGGGTTAAATGACAGGCGAAGAGTTGAGAATCATCATTTAAATTAACCAACCACCGATTAGCGATCATTGTTGGCGAAGATGGAGAGGAATTGATAAGGGAAGAAGAATGGAAAGGAGTGAAAAAGGCAGGGAATAACAGTAAGGGAGGGGGATGGGATAAGCAAGGGTGGGTAATTTGGCGTTTACGGCTAAGACGGGTACGGAAGGTCAATAATACTTAGTATCTGTAATCTTTCACTAGCTGATACTATTACCAATAAGTATTTCACGGGATATGATATACAGCATTAATTCTGTTTTAATTTTTTTCTTCACAGAAATCTCTCTCTCTCTCTCTCTAATTATGAAATCCTGTTTAGAAATATAGCTCATTCTCAAGTGTACTTTTCGGTTCATGATTTCCCTTGACAGTAGATAAGGGATATCTGTATAGGTGTGAGGTGATTCGTCCAGCAAATACTGAAACTGAATGGGAAACGGTTTATACATTCCACAGAAGATAGCGTGTAACTAGGATTAGAGAGATGAATTTACAAATGCTACTTTTTGGGTTGTAAATATGAATAAAGAAATATGCATATGTACGTGAAAATTGTACAGAGACCTAAGATTTGGGAGTTGAAGAACAGGTTAAGATACATTTCTCATCGTTTGATATCAAAGGAAGAAAAACAAATTTAAATCTTGAGAAAGTCAATAGACATTGCTTTTATGTTTATTTGCTCAAGTCTCGGGTTTTCTTTCGTTGAACTTTTCCCTTGCAGAGCAAGAGTGAGTTTGAGTTTCTGCTCAAAAATAAAGTAAGGATTTTCTTATCTATTTATTTCATCTGATATGCGTATGACCTTTTACTTTTTTTTCACAAAGTTCACCTAATAAAAATGGTATAAAACAGAATATGTCAACAGATTCCCCGTGCTATAAGGAGAGATATAATGTCATACATTATGGAACAAGAAAAAAGAAGTATTGCTGAATGCAGATAAATTCAAAAAACATGAACACGCCAAAATACCCATAAAAAGATGGATATTGCATTTTAATGCCGTTTTCGACATAAAACTCACGAAATGAAAGGATTAATTTATAAAAATAAAGGTTTAGGATACATTTTACTGAAAGCATAGCTAAAACAAGCATTTAATGAACGTAACTGCTTTTCCACAACTAAAAAAAAAAAAAAAATTAAGAGTTAATGCTGCTAAAAGTGTGGACACATTCAAAAAACAAAATTTCTTAAAAAAGTCAGCTTAGGTCCTCTCTGCTGTCTGCCTCTTTATAAAGTTGCGTTTGATTGTCTAAAATTAAGTTATTTCTTTTATTACTTTTTTTAGGATAAATGTTCTAATGAATAACAAAATGAATAGAGGAATGGGCCATAAGATTTGCATGCTTGCTTTGCTTATTGATAGTGTTAAAGATGAGTATTTCAAGAAAAAAAATCATTGATTCCCACTGACTGTCAAATAAGGTATGGGCCAAGTAGAATATTGTGTTAACCAAATAATTTTTGTAATCTCTTATTATTTTACCAAATTTCTCTTGAAGCTATCTATCTTAAATTAAATATCGAGAGGCACCGCATGAGGAAAGATTAGGAGAAAGTCATTTATTTAAATTGAATAGCATATATAATTAGTCCATAGGTTAATGGATTAGATATTACTTGACAACAAAATTATGTGAACTCTCACAGTGATATTAAATGAAACATCTCACAACTTGTGAAATGACATTCAAACGATGTTTGATATGGAAAGAAATTGATGTGTTGAAACTTACATACACTGTATATCATCGAAACCTGTCGTTCCAATCCAGTATTTCCATAAAAGAGGATGGCTTTGGAAAATAAGAAACTTGTTGCGTAACAGTCAGTCATCATGAACAAGGGAAACAAAGTAATTACACTTCAGCTTCTTAGACCGCTTTTCATTTTTTAGGGATGTCTCTCGTCTTATGTTGCTTCCTTATATAAATACCATCCTTTCATCTGATTATCGATTTCCTGTCAGCACAATCCCATTGGCAGTTCAGCTTGAATCTTTTCTTCATTTGCACAACACCAGTGGTTGTGTTGTCGGCAGGCTATCTCAAAGGGGGCCACTCAGCGGCGGGTACAATTGGGCGATTGTGTGTGTGCATATACTATATATATATATATATATATATATATATATATATATATATATATATATATATATATATATATATATATATATATATATATAGTGTGTATCTATGTGTCTATATATCTATATATATAGAGAGATATATAGATAGATGGTTAGATACATATAGATAGATAGATAATGAGTTTGTGTGTAGCGCAAGTGTGTGAAGGAGTATAACATGTGTCCGAAACCTAAATCACAATCTCTTTTCTGCCTCAGTCTTCTATTACCACAAAGCCTCCCAGCATATCCTCAAAATCCGGAGACCGAGATGTTTCTGTCCCAAGAGGCAGCCATCTAGTCGCTGAAGTTTAACCGACCGGATGGGCGAACACACGGCAAACTCATCCTGTGTTGACGTCCAAGTTTAAGAAACTTTCCCCTCGAGATCAATTGAACATAACCGACTACACTCACACACACACACACACACACATACACAGCGAGAGAGAGAGAGAGAGAGAGAGAGAGAGAGAGAGAGAGAGAGAGAGAGAGAGAGAGAGAGAGAGAGAGAGAGAATGAAAAGGTAACGCGAAAGATAAAAGCGTGAGAAACATGTAAGGAATGTGCCCAGGCGCGATAGGAAATTAAGATGGAAAACATAAAAGACCTTTATCATGGTTTTCCCATGAAGTCGCTAAAAATTAAATAAGTCACACATGGCAAGGCCAAAATTCATATTTCCAACCTTTTACATGGTAGGCCATTCACTTGGTTTGCAATGGTTGGCATTCAACATGAAACAGACATTATTATATACCTCACGATTTTTGTGCTATTAGCATGAAGAAAAAGGCACGCAAGTCGAATTTCGTTAAGATGAAAAACTTTTCAGGAGCGATTTTTTTGTCATAATTTTAAAATGGAAAAAACATAGATGTCGAGAAAAAAAAAAAAAATTGTGATGTTAAGTTCTTGAAAAAAATTAGATCTGACCTGATTCCGTAAACGTTTTAACATTCAAACAAGTAGATTTTCATTCCTGAATCATATCCCGTCATTAGAGAAGTAGAGACAATCAGACGCGTATCAGGAGAACGAATATTTATAAGAAATCCGACTTCAATAAGCAAGTAAAAAATTCGCCGGAGTTTCTTCGGAGCAATTGAGTTTTTTATACAGCGTATAATGCTGTATGATCCGCGGCCCATGAAACTTTCAGCCACGGTTCGGTGGTGGCCTGTCCTATAGCGTTGCCAGACGCACTATCATGGCTAACTTTAACCTTAAATAAAATAAAAACTACAGAGGCTAGAGAGCTGCAATTTTGTATGTTTGATGATTGAAGGGCGGATAATCGACATACCAATTTGCGGCCCTCTAGCCTCAGTAGTTTTTAAGATCTAAGGCGGACAGAAAAACTGCAGACGGACAGAGAAAGCCATCTCAATAGTTGTCTTTTACAGAAAGCTGAAAAAAATATAATTTTATATGAAGTCATCTCACCCCCCGGAATCTTAGTCAGAATAAAGACTTAACGCGCGAAGAGGTGAAAAGTTTCGCCATTGGCAAACGACTGTTGCCTAACCCTCAATGAAATTAGGCTCACGTTTTGTAGACGGGAAAGGGTTCTAGACGAGACTGGAATCAGTTGAGAGCGGAATCAATATCTGGGCATTAGGAGGGTTGGAAATCTGTTGTACATCGGAAAGTGTAGGACACTGCTTCATTGATCTTTGGGAGAGTAGTAACTTCTAATAAATGACATATACTGATGACATTGTAGTGTTCCGTGTCAAGTAAATGTAAAAAGGAAGCCTTCAGTGATCGCATGAAATTAATGAGAATGAGCAGGGATATTTTTATTATCAGAGTATTTATAGCCAGTATACGGTTCTTCTTAATTAACCCCGTCGTAGAACTTAGATACAGAGGTGTACCCGTCGTAATAAATGGAATTTATTTGTATGTCTGAAACATGAAACTGGGGAGTTTCAACTTGGGATCGAATATTCACTTTGGAAAAGAAGACAAAGGAAATCAAGTGAAAATGTTAGAGAACACGATATCTCTAGCACTCTGAATCTCATACTTTAGGTCTTGGCGTTTTCATAATATGTAGGTAGCCAAAAAGCTTTTGTTTAACCCTGATCATGAGAGAATGAGGGGTGTTACCGAAAAGCCTTAATTAAGGTCATGTAAATATGGAAAGTGCTAGAGATATCGTGTTCTCAGGTATTTTCACTTTCATTTCCTTCTTGATGTCATTTGCCAGCTGTTCTAAAGTAAACTTACTCTCTCTAGTTGAAACTAACCAGATTCATGTTTCAGACATAAAAGAAAATCTATATCTGCCGTGTATCTAAGTTCTGCGTAGTTGTTAACGAGGTTGTTAAAAGTGAGATTGGATTCTCATCGAGGCGTGAGTTACAGAACGGGTGTTAAATTATCTAACCCAGAATTCTCTTGCATACGTGAACATGCAAAGAAATGCAAAGCCGATATTAACTACAAAGATTTTAAAATCATAGGCCGAACTCCCAACGACCAACAACTAGCAATTTTAGAATCACTTTTTATTAAACAACTTGTCCCCCAACTAAATACTCAGACCACCTCAACACCTCTATACCTCTCGTGAGTTCACGTCGAAGCTGAACCTGACCCGGACTGTCACTCGGTCTGTGCCTTCAGCACTACTTGGTAAATAAACACTCTTCCTTTTTAACATACTGATACTTTTATGTTATAATTTTATGTTATGTTATTCCGAGTCTGTTTTTTAATATATGTTTCTTTTATTATATAGCTTTGAAAATGGGACTGAACGTCTTGAAACGTCAGCAGCTAAATAAAGCACCTAGAAAGGAATAAAGAAGTGTCCTTCTCCTCGCACTAAATTGCTATATATATATATATATATATATATATATATATATATATATATATATATATATATATATATATATATATATATATATATATATATATATATATATATATATATATATATATATATAGAATATATATATATATATATATATATATATATATATATATATATATAGAATATATCTGTAAGTTTTTTAGATCTCCAAAGTTACAGGGAAAAGGAACGATTTGTTTATATGGTGTTGATACAACTTATCTCATACGCGAGAGATTGCATAAAGTAGTTTCAAATTATAAACAATTGAGGTAAATCTAGAGAATTTCTATCGTTCTGATAACTGATTGCTCACCATACCTTTCACTATACGATTACAAAAACTTTATGTCCCTCCGAATCATATTAGAGACCGGCCATGTCTCATCCCTCCATCATGCTCAATGAACTTCTCTCTCCATGGTCCTTTCCATCTTCAGCTAGCCCATAAACTCCTTGTAATCTCTTTACTTCGGTGTCCTATACGGCCATTTCCCTCAGCTTTTATTTGGGTTTCTCACTCTTAAAACCTCTGGAGAATTGATTGTTAACAACAACGAACATTTAGGACCTATTAACAAGGTAGTGAAACAAGACGTGCGGGGTCTGGAAAGGCGAGAATATTTCCTGACCGGGGATCTAAAACTAGAATAGATCTATGCGCTGGTGGAAAATATAGACACTTTAAAAGAGCAGTTTTTACAGACTTTCTCAGGACAAAAGATACTGCACAAACATATACTCATCTCTCTCTCTCTCTCTCTCTCTCTCTCTCTCTCTCTCTCTCTCTCTCTCTCTCTCTCTAATAATAGGTCAGAAATTCAATTCTAGAACTTTCCAGAACTTTTTTCCGGCTTCTCAATCAAATTGCCTTGTGCCTCGGTTAGCATTCAAGTTAATCATGGAGTTGTCGTTAATCGACTTTGGTGGGTCATAGCCGGGTGATTTGTTACTGTCTTCTACTTTCAGTAAGTCAGATTTTCTGTACCTAACCAAGGATTATAGAAAAACAACACATCTGGTAGATGAACTTCATGTATATATGATTACTGTCTCTAGTATCATTATCAGACAATATATTTTAAACGAAACTTTCCGTTTTGATGAAAAGTTTCTATCCGATGAAAAGTTTGCCAATTAATTTCCTTAGGCATAAGACAGATTCGCCTGTCTTTGTAATGATTGTAGCCTACAAAAAGTTCACTAGAAATGTTTGTACTACAGAAGATTAACCTCAGATTTGGGAGTTAAGTCGCTAAAAGCTTTGGCAAATCTAGCTTTTACTCAGTCAGCCGTCATTCCGGGATAGCTCTGGAAACAATTGACTTTTTCACTATTAAAGGGATCCAAAGTTAGAATTGGTTTGAGAACGAGTGAGGGGGTTATGTGTTTCAGAGAGCCATGATGAATTCAGAAGGATTCTAGAAATATCCTTATGTCACTGTAGTTGTTTAGATATTGTTCAATTCAGAATCTTTATTCTTTATCTATTTATTTATATTTCTGTGCTGGATTTCGTTGTGCAACCTCTAATGTACTATACGCTGGAAAGACAAAGAAACCAATTTACAGTTATACATGAATTGTTTAAAATTATTTGTCCCATCATTTTTGAAAATCCGTAATCCTAAATAATTAGTTGCGATCAGGAAATACACCAACCTCAAGATATTATAACAAAACATTCTCTCTCTCTCTCTCTCTCTCTCTCTCTCTCTCTCTCTCTCTCTCTCTCTCTCTCTCTCTCTCTCTCTCTCTAAAATTAGCTCTACCTTCTTCTCTTTCACAACACAATGATTCCTTAAAGTTATTAGAATATGTTTTTTTCACACCGTAACGCTAACACCTCGGTGTTGTCCTGCTCATTTTACTTGACCCTTGTCTTATTTTCATTTTTAGAAACAGTCCTCACTGACCAGCGCATTGGGAGATAATAATCGTATTTCCTCATCATGTTGCCTTGAATCTCAGCGGATCAGGAGACCAGAAAAGTTTATTGTAACCTAAACCATTCATCTGACCCATTACAAACTCGAAAGAGACATAAATAAGTTAAAAAGTCTTCGGCATGAGATATTTATTTAAATATATAAGCTTTCAAAAAATATTGCTACGAATTTCTGAACTTTTGGTTTTGCTGTGAATAATTGTTATAGTTAAACTGAAACGTTCATTATACATAAGAGACATACGGAAAAGACAGCAGGTCTACTGACATGCAGTCTCAAGGAGACTATTGTTCACTGTGAAACAGTTACATAACAGCTCGCTAGATGTGATACAACAGACGAAAACCATTCACGCTGCTTTGTTATTACCCTCCACCATATTCAGAATCGTGAAGCCTCGTTGTTTTCAGTCCTCTCTCTCTCTCTCTCTCTCTCTCTCTCTCTCTCTCTCTCTCTCTCTCTCTCTCTCTCTCTCTCTCTAAGATGAACAGTACCAGCATGGTCCATCATTCTTTTATAGATAGCATTTTCTGTTATAGGTTTTTGCCTCAAACAGAAATAAGTTCTAACACACATAAACACCTACACAAATACAAAGACATAAATTTTATATATATATATATATATATATATATATATATATATATATATATATATATATATATATATATATATATATATATATATATGTTTATATATGTATATGTATATATATATATATATATATATATATATATATATATATATATATATATATATATATATATATATATATAATATATATATGTGTGTGTGTGTGTGTGTGTGTGTGTGTGTGTGTATTATTTAATATATATAAAGATTTTTTCTTTATATTTTTTTTATATTTGTATGGTTATCTCAGTCCGGATGGTACAGGTAGGAGACCATGTTTTTAAGATAGTACATTTTATTTCTCGTTAATGCTAAATTTTCATCGATTGATGCAGTTTAATATGATCATCCGATAAGACAAAGATTTGGGTCAGTACTTTAAGTATTAATAGAAGGATATTTTTTAGTTACGTAAATCACTTCAGAATTGATGGACAATGGGTTTTCGTTTCGGTGTATGAAGATGGAGCAGAAATAGAAGAGAGGCAGATTTAGATAGCGTTGTAGTTGAAAGTTTTCTGTAAATCTGACAATTTTATGGAAGTGACAGGTGATATAACTTAATGTATTCATGAGTTACTGACCTGGGTGTAGCAGGTACGAGCGGATGAGGGAAAAGTTCCAAA
This sequence comes from Macrobrachium rosenbergii, assembly GCA_039081455.1. Classification (NCBI taxonomy): domain Eukaryota; kingdom Metazoa; phylum Arthropoda; class Malacostraca; order Decapoda; family Palaemonidae; genus Macrobrachium; species Macrobrachium rosenbergii. The sequence goes on along the minus strand of JANJGK010000005.1, from coordinate 18,692,033 downwards.
AAAATAAGTGAGAAGGAGATAACTGTTAGTTTTGAAAGAGGAATTACGACCAAGGTGACACGTCATAACTAAGTATAAAGGGTTGTAAGAGGGTTTTCCAGTAAAATAGTTTAATGTTGAAATGGTTGAGGTAACAATAGAAAAATGCAAATCTGTCTGTCTGAACCATTATCGATAGATGGAAATGAATGACTTAATCGTATTGCCCAGGCGAATGGTTCCATACATCAGTTACCAGGATCCTGATTTCATGTTTTATTCACCTTAGGAAACTGAATTCTCGTGTTCGTGTGCTCTAATAGGACACACACATGTTTATATGTATGTATCTTTGTGTGCATGTGAGTGCATGTGTGCGTGTTAGTTGTTGCTATTTTACTATGACCTTTAGTTTTCTGTAAAAGATAACTATTGAGATGGCTTTGTCTGTCCGTCCGCACTTTTTCTGTCCGCACTTTTCCTGTCCGTCCTTAGATCTTAAAAACCACTGAGGCTAGAGGGCTGCAAATTGGTATGTTGATCATCCACCCTCCAACCATCAAACATACCCAATTGCAGTCCTCGAGCCCCAGTAGTTTTTATTTTATATGAGTTAGACATGATCGTGCGTCTGGCACCGATATGGAACAGGCCACCATCGGGCCGAGGCTGAAAGTGTCATGGGCCTCGGCTCATACAGTATTATACACTGTACAGAAAGCTCGATTGCTCCGAAGAAACTTCGACGCATTTTTTACTTGTTTTTCTTTTTTTTATCGCGCTTGATATTTTGTTTGCTAATGAGACGAAGTGTGTAATGTCACAAGAAGCGAGAATTTACTGAGATCATAAAGATATATGTATCATTTATACTTAGAATTAGAAGATAGGAAGGTAAAGAAAGATTATGTATAGAGTGATTACTTTTATATTAATAATTTATCCTCTCTTTGGGTAGGGGACTTATGGATTTGGTACAGATATAAAAACCAATGAGGTGAGATTTGGCTTTCGAATCGGATACAGTGCTTCAAATCGAGTTAAAATTACGACCCGTGCTGGAAGGCTCAAATGAGAGAGAGAGAGAGAGAGAGAGAGAGAGAGAGAGAGAGAGAGAGAGAGAGAGAGAGAGAGAGAGAGAGAGAGAAGGATGATGAAAACTCTAATTGCTGGAGAATGGAAATCATACTTCGTTGGAAACAGCCGTGGAATGAGATACTCCGCATAAAGTTGATATATTGGGACGAAAAGACTTACTCTAATTTCCCTTCAATGTTTGAAGACAAGGAATAAATAAATTGAAAACAGATAAAAATAAAATTCAACAGAAAATAACAGAGAGAAAGGAACAAAGGTTTCTTGCTGACACATCATAAGACATGATTCCATTTAATCGAAAGGTGATGACAACTGATGGCGGGATGCATTTAATGGAGACAAAGAACATTTAATAAAACAAGGGGAAAAGAAAAGGATTAGCAAAAACAATTAAATACTGACGACGAAATACTTCACCATTAAAACAGGTATGAATTTGCAGTGTCAAACTGATGAATAGGAATCAGAAAAATTATGAATGTAATTTTACGATAAAACGGTTGGGGAGAGAGAGAGAGAGAGAGAGAGAGAGAGAGAGAGAGAGAGAGAGAGAGAGAGAGAGAGAGAGAGAGAGCAGTGTGACTAGCATCTACTGTATAGCTGAAATAGCATTTATAGTTGAAATCATATGGATATCCAAGGTGAACACTTTTTCCTCGGTAGGTAATACGAAAATTTCCTTTGAATGCAAAATAAACAGGTAAAAAATACGCCAAAGTTCCTCCGTAGCAATCGAATTTTCTGTACAGCGTATAATGCTGTTTGAAACTCTTAGCCGCGGCCCATGAAACTCAGCCACGGTCCCGTGGTAGCCTCAGCCACGGCCCATGACACTTATAGCCGCAGCCCATGAAACTCAGCCACGGTCCGGTTGTAGCTTGTGTTGTTGGTACCTACAGCGGGGCCAGACGTACAGTTATGGCTGACTTTATCCCTAGATCAAATAAAAACTACTGAGGCGAGAGGGCTGCAATATGGTATATTTGATGATTGGAGGGTGAATGATCAATATACAAATTTGCACACCTCAAGCCTCAGTAGTTTTTAAGATCTGAGGGCGGACAGAAAAAGTGCGGACGGACAGCCAAATAGCCATCTCAATAGTTTTCTTTTACAGAAAGCTAAAACGTGATCATTAAACCTCGAATATCTCAAAGAACTGCATATCCGATAAGCACATGATATCAATCGGTAATTACGTGGATATGTGTCCAATAAAATGATGCTCTAAGGATTCGAGGTAAGCACTAATAATTCCAAATAAGCTTGAAGCAAACTTTTACGTTCATAGGACTCAATTATATTATGATAAATTCTTGGAATTATTAAATTATCAATCACTTTCTTGTACTATGTCGAGTTCAAGGTCGGCTGGGCCAGTGACTTTTTTTTAATTTGCCTCCAAGATGTCGACTTTGGCCTCTCCTTTCGAATTTCTTGATGATTATCTGATAACGAGCTCGTTGGCGTAAGCTACGCGCGCTGCTGTCTCCCCAACCATCCCGATCCCCTACCTACCCCGTCCCCACCCCGGGGGAACAAGCAGGTTTGCAGAAGGAGGGTGGATGTCTCCCCTACCCTCCTGTTCCCCTACCTTAGGCGTCCCCATCCGGGGCGGGACAAACAGGTTTGCAGGAGGAGGGTGGATGTCTCCCCTACCCTCCCGTTCCCCTACCTTACCCGTCCTCATCCGGGGCAGGACAAACAGGTTTGCAGGAGGAGGGTGGATGTGTCCCATACCCTCCCGTTTCCCTACCTACCCCACCCCCTCCCGGGGCGGACAAACCGGTTTGCAGGGGTGGGTGGTTATGTCATGTCTCGCCTACTGTCACCTGGGGGAGGACAAACGAGATCCACTTGGATTTTGTTATTATATACACTCTATTTCGAATAAGTAATGCACTGGTTAGCGGGTAAGTCACGAACTGCGCATCGGATCTTTCTTTAAATTTTGTGATAAAAATGAATTTAAATTTTCTAAAAACTCTAGACGAAGTTCATAAGAGCTCAACTCTTATTTCGTAAACAAGCAGATATAGATACTTTCACAAACTGAACAAAGTATAATATACAGCAATAAACTGAAAAAAAAACATTAATTTTCTAACATTTGTAATAGTTTCAGGTCATTTACCACCAGCCCAATACAAGAAAGATATCATGGACCATTTCATTTTTTAGTAACGTTAACTAAAGAATAGACAGTAAATATTTTGGTTTTCAAATACTTTTCTTACACAATAACTACAAACTGAATTTCAAGAAAATGACACAAACTTGCTGAGTTAAGCGAGCTATTGGATGCTCGTCGCTGACAAGCCTTTCGGTATTAGGTGTGGCTATATATTTCTGGAAATAATTATTGAAAATGATTCAGGATGCATCAAGCGTTCGCAGCTTCTGCAAGGCCTGGATACATATTCTGGATCACGAGTGTACTAGGCTGGGGCCTTGCGCTACAACCTGTACAACCTGTTTGATTATCATTACATTTCCTAAATTGGAACCATACAATAAATGAATGGTCCATCTTT
>JANJGK010000005.1:18683422-18685922 GCA_039081455.1 Macrobrachium rosenbergii | reverse complement strand
AAGACAGCAAATACTGAAATATGTTGCATATTTGTGAACATAAGTCTTACTAAAATGTAGCAAAGTGAGAAAAAAAAAGGTAAGTTATATAACTCAAATATTGATTATACTGACAATGCTAATGATTAACATATAAATCATATATAGATAATGCAATCCGGATAAATCAAATAAAATAATGCAATTCAGAAATGATAATGCAATTCTGAAATGATAATGCAATTCGTATACGAAGTAAAAACATTTGTGCACAGATTATATGAATACACTTGCAATGATAGAGATTGAAATCAATGCTTCCTCACTCCCATAAATGGAACGCAGATTGGCTTTGAAACCATCCCAAGTGTTTGTTTCTTTAAAAGATATTCCCCGCAAGTATGCACCTGCATCTCCCTTAGCAAAATCTATGAAACTCTTTGCCTCTTGCAATTGTAAAGCCGGATCGGTAATGGATTTTGCCGTGAGGTGTACGTCTATAGACGAAATCCAAGATTCGACACCCTGCGTCAAAAATCCATTGACACGACCTGCGAATATTACAATTGGCGATCTAGCATTAACTACCGTAAGTACAGGATTCTGTGGGGAAGTGGTGGGGTCGCTCCCACTTGGGGTTGGAGGAGTCATTTTCCTACTAAGTTTCTTATCTGCACGCCTACTCTCTAAGTGATCTTGAAACCTATATGAATAAACACGGCCGCTACGTAACCTCATAAATCTAAACCAGGAACGCAAGTAAATAACAACCGAGATTCATATAACCGCTAAAAAATAACATCACTTATGAAAAATGCATCATAAAATACAATAATGAAAGGTAATAAATGCACTTTCCTGAAAAAGAACAGAGTTAACAATGTGTCAGGCGTAAAAAATAAAAGGACACAAAAGTATGAAAAAAAAAAAAAATGAGGTATCAGGAACCGCTACGTCTGCAAGGCAAAGGTATTAATCTACGGCACTGCTCACCTTATATCAGCAACCTGCCACTCGAGACCCGAACACTGTAAATGAATATACCAACTGTTATAAATAATGGCTGTACTTAGCTTTTTATTGGATTCTGGTAAGTAGGTCGACGAGGTTCCTCTGCTGTCCAACTTCCGTCTGGCTAGATACACGTCATCGAAGGGATGTTATCGTGGATGTTGAACTTCTTATGTTGATGAATGTTGATTGCAGAAACCCTCAGGGAACAACGTGGAGTGTTGATGTGCAATGTTGCGTAGATTTGTGTAGATTTCTCTCTCTCTCTCTGCCATGCGTTGGGGTAGATGTGTTGTGAAGGTCAGATGTTTTCCTCGCTTTTTCGTTGTTGATTGTTTTCTTTCCGTCTGCTTGTAACCATTGTTTATGAAGATGACAATTGTCTATGGTTTTTTGGGCATCTCGCCGTATCGGAGCTTCCGTTTACCAATGTAGACGCCATGTAGAGGTGCTGCCAGAAAGCTCTGTTGTGACCGCTGTTGTGTGTGCTGCCACCACTGTTGTGTGAAGGTATTTCATCAGAAATTCCTCCAGGTGTTTGGTTATAAGGACTGTGTTTGGAACTCAGTCAGAGTTTGGTTATGACATCTTCAGTTTCTTCATGGCTGTAGAATAAGACTGTTTTTGGAAGATCAGACCAATGTTCTGCAGGATTTCAGACAAACTCCATAGTGGTTTTTCTTGTATTTCGTATAAAGACTTATTTACAAAGAATACAATTGGTCTGCATAGGATGATCTCCCATGTCGATCTAATCTCTAAGCTGTCACACTTTTACATAGCAAGACTAAGATGCACACATACGAACAAACATATGACCTCGTTCCCAAGAACTTCCCACGGCTACGTGACATTTGCCTCCAGCTCTGAGCAAAAGGAGAACGCTGAGTTTATGCAAACGGATGCTAATGTATGATGACGCACTGTCTTAAAGCACTACACAGGTACTTATTGATGACGTTTGCGTCTGGTTTGACCAAACGGAGATTTCACAATAGCCTTCCTTTCATGATCGATACAGATATACAAATTGGGAATTATCTTAGATTTACTAAGAAACGTAGTTTCTTTAAATGTGGCATAAATGAAATATGACATATATATATAGTCTTGGATGACTTTGGACGAACTATGTGCTGGTCTGTCAGTGGCACTTCCATTGTAGGTGCATTTGCGTCGACGTTGGAAGTTTGCACAGTTGGATACAGCAAGATGTCTGACGCATGCATTTGTGCTTGCCTGGCGATGATCAGGATTTAAGCGCAATGAGACAGTGTGAGTGCGTATGTGTGTTGCACCCCTTAATGGTAGGCCTATATTTATTATCCGTGGGGGTAGACTCTTGCAGGGGGAATTCATTTTGAGACTAGGTCTGATTTAGTTAGTGGTGCAGTGTTGAAGATTGCTACTTGAAAATCTGTTATTTGTCGTCACAGAAAGTAAGTACCATAACTCATGAACACTTATATCTTTTCCAGACATTTGATGGAAAGACACAGTTGTGCTGCAG
>JANJGK010000005.1:18660922-18680922 GCA_039081455.1 Macrobrachium rosenbergii | reverse complement strand
TTTATAATCATCACAAATATAAAGGCCAAACATTACAGTACGACCTAATACCGAACGCACTTTGCATTGGATGTAAGTTTATATACATACTTTAAAGTTAGAAGGAGTGAACGAAGGAAAACAAACAGCGAGACTCAGCAAATAAACAGTCAGAGAAAGGCAATACCAAAACTGGAGGGAAAGGAGAACCAAACACCTGATAATGAATCTGCTTCGAATTAGCTCAGGGTAATGCTGTGTCATCGCCTCCATCAATATTCATCGGATAACAACGAAAGAAGTCGAATATATGAAAGTGACACTCGATTCTTTAGGTTCCCCTCCCTATTCTTTTTCTTGCGTTTTCTCTATTTTCTCTTCTTCCACCATTTCCTCCTGCTCCCCCCACCCTTGGTGAAAATGTAATGCAAATGCAAAGTCCCGGGCGTGACATATCTAATCAGGTAAGTGGTTGAGGATTATTATTATTATTATTATTATTATTATTATTATTATTATTATTATTATTATTATTATTATTATTAAAGCTGTTTCCATGGAACAGAGCTACTCTCGTCTAACTTACGAAATTCTTATTATGAAATTTCATATCCTGTTAAACAAAAACATACTGTACATGTATATTAGGATGAAATATTATACGATAAAACAGGACAGAATTCCTTTAATCTTTTACTTCTTTTAGTTAATAACTGTAATAGTCACTTTGTCAGACAGAAATTCTGGTTCAAGAAGCGAAAAATCATGATCACTATTTTAACTGTCACCGATTGACATTATTCATACAGCCAACAAGTAGAAGGCAAGCAATTTTGCTGCTTGCTTTTCTCCATAAACTAATGCAGATTCCCTTCACGATGAATGAGTTCCATGATTAGAATTCCTTCCAAGATGCAGTGAAGAGGGCGTACCTAACTTTCTATGTTTATCCATCTTCTATAATAACTAATTTTCTTAGATATCTACAAAAATGAATGACTTAAATAGAAAACAGAAACAGGCATTACATCAAAATTTTTGCAATAAGATATCGTCAAGTTGACCTTTTCATACAAGAAACAACAATAGACCAAATAAAGGCAATGGCTTTATCCATTCAGAAGAAAAGGTAAAAAGTCAGTTATGGAATTCCTTGAATGGAGATTGTTTACCACCTTGTATCTATAGCAGAAATCGACAGAGAACAGCAGAACCAGGAGGACAGACAGAAAATAGATCAGTCTCCAGACCTCCTACTCTCCTCTGACCCAACAGCCACCCTTCTTAAAACCACTGAGAGATTCAAGGCATGCTTCCGAGATTATTTGCTCTTACTTACAGAACGTCTTCTCCAGAAACTCCTACTTTCACCCACAAAATAGGTTTTCACAAACATCCATAGTCTCTTTATCACAACAAGACCTAGTGCCTCACCCTTAACCCCCAGATACGCAGCACGTGCCATAAATACCTTAGCTTCTACAACCAGGATAATTTTACCTTTCCTCAGCCCTAATATCAAGCTAAATTAGAACATAATTAACTGCTCCCATTATGTAATTAAGAATCTCTACCAGAACATTACTTCCTTAGGAAGTGCCAGTGGGCTTTGGATTCGTATCCTCAGTGGCTCAAGGCAGAGAGGCACGTAACAGAGAATTGCTGGTCCCTTGTGGGAGGAATGGACTTTGCATGCCGGATGAGCTCCTTCCCCGAGGCCAACAGCAGTTACTAATTGCTCCTGGAAGAAGCTAGGAAATGAAGTTGCATTGTGGCCAACATATGAGGTATGTAAGTTACCAAGTAACAAATACGGGATTTGCAGACGTATGACCTAAAGCCTATTCAGAAAAAAAAATGACCAAGTAATGGGGGGATCATTATGCGTGAAAGTGTGATAGTAACCATGTATATGGGAGAATAGGATTTCTTGTTAAGCTAATCAACACGAAGTAAATAACTAACAAGCAAAGATAATAACAATTTCCTTGATTTAAATGTGAGAATCTTAGACTACATGACAAACTTTTAATCCGGGAGGTCAGTTACTAAACTGGCTGAATTAAAGTACATTGCATTAACGAATAATCCTCCAAAAATTACTTTTTCCTTGGTTTCATTGTAAATAATAAACAAATGCCATGATTCTCAAGACGCCTTGTATGAATTGTTGCCATTTTAGAGCATATTCATACGTTTCTTTACCTGCTTTAGAATTTGTAAAATTTTGTATTATGACGTTATTCTGGATTTTAATAAACCAGTACTGGTTTATTGTATCGAATGAGCATTACTGTAGAAACAATAAACAAACAGTAGCACGAGAAAATACTAGAGAAATATACTAACTAGGGAAAAAAATTTTAATGATAGTTTGAAAACATGACCAATGAACGATTTTCGCCAAATGTTTTGTCAAGACATAAAAAAATCAATATCCAGATGAGCTAAGCTTTTTCTTCGGATTTCTCATTAAAGAATTAAAAATTCCCGCAGAACTAATGGTCACAAGGGAAACGCAAAGCAAGAGGCAACCAAAGAAATAATTTCCTGAACGTCCAGAGTCACATAATTCATTCCGTAAAGAATGGAGACACTTCTTCCTTAAGGTAAACGCAACCGGATTACTAACCCAATAATTCTGTCCCTTTAGGTCAGACAAATTCAGTACTTTGCCAGGAAAAGGGTATGGGTGATACAGGTGGTTTAAAGAAGAGCTATTCTCACCCAACACTTTCGTAACAAAAACTTTCTCCGAGCTGTCATCGTTTTCTGAATTTCCGTTGGATTTTACTAGATCCTTACTTACACTTCCCTTGGCTCACTCGATAATGAGATGTTTCCATCACTGATATATATATATATACATATATATATATATATATATATATATATATATATATATATATATATATATATATATATATATATGTGTGTGTGTGTGTGTGTGTGTGTGCGTGCGTGTGTGTGTGCGTACGTGTACACACACACACACACACACACACACACACACACATATATATATATGTATATATATATATATATATATATATATATATATATATATATATATATATATATATATTTATATATATATATATATATATATATATATTTATATATATATATATATATATATATATATATATATATATATTTATATATATATATATATATATATATATATATATATATATATTTATATATATATATATTTATATATATATATTTATATATATATATATATATATATATATATATATATATATATATATAATATATATATATATATATATATATATATATATATAATATATATATATATATATATATATATATATATATATATATATATATATATATATATATATATATAGAGAGAGAGAGAGAGAGAGAGAGAGAGAGAGAGAGAGAGAGAGAGAGAGAGAGAGAGAGAGAGAGAGAGAGAGAGAAATTTACTGATAACTTTTTACCAGATATATGTGTAATTGTAAGAACCACAATGCTCCACTAACTTCTCGAATTCTTTCTCACTAGAAAGCTTTAGATCCAAATGCAAGAATATGAGGTAATTTTCATGCCTGTAACATGGTTCAAACCAGCATCCAGAATATCAAAAATAAGCTTTGTAGTGACAAGTGTAGCCCTAGTATACTTGGCCACCCTGTCACAAGGCAGAATAGTATCTAGTAAAGGGTTGTCAACACCCTGTTCGGAGGATATACCTATAAATGGAGAAGGAACCTATCCTACTTAGGCCAGCACCAATTTCATGTATGCCAGGTCAGTCAATTTCCAGTTGAATGCAACTGCAGCAAAGTGGTACCACTCTGGAACTGATACCCTTGGGAATTGCTAATCACTTGTGATATAAATGACTATCTCCTACGGCAGAGGAGTAATATGGTAGCCTTGTGAAAATAAGAGTAAATAACCCATAAAAGGCTGTTGAACATACTCCCTTGAAATCAAACAACAACTACGTTTCTATGCTTGTAGGGTCTACGAAATATATAATTTTCATCATCCAGTGTGGGAAGTACCGAAACCTTATGAGCATGGTGTTTGCGCCTATGTAATCAGTACTCATGTTGTGAAAGGTAGGATAAAATATGGAATGTGAAAGCCTTCAGTTTTGTTGTTGTGTAAAAGAATGGGAGTTGATTTGCTCAAGCAGATGCTCTTGCAGATTGAGATGAGTGCGAAAGCAATGTCTGTCTACGACTAGGATGGACAAACAATGGAAGTGATCATTTATAGTTTCAGGAGTCGTTGACCAGTGTTATTCCAAGGATTGTAGACACAGAATTACGTGCGACGAGAACAATTTCTGATGGTTATATACAGTAGTTCACGGTTGAAAAGTGTGAATGTGAAAGGGAATTTCTGGGACATTTTATATCTTGGCCTGAGAATGGGTGGATGGGTTCGTGTGATAGGGGATTCAAATGCAAATGAAGGTAATAGAGAAACCGATGGTGTAGTTGGAAGCTGTAGAGTTTGGGGTGAACGAGGGTGAGGAGAACCTCGAAGAAATGTGTTCAGAAAAAGACTAGACTCCTGGAAAAATATTCAGCTCTATAACTGGAATGAAAAATCTAATATAAAAGATTAGATAAACACGCTGATAATATTTTGTAATGAGAGAAAATTATTTCTGAACGAGCGATACTGGCGCAAAATTAGAAGTAGACTTCAGTTTTATTTTGAGCAAAATAATCCCAAATGTCTTTATAAATATTATTAGGATAACCGAGCTTGAGACATATACAATTTTATAATAACGTAACTACACTAACAGGATTGTTGAAAATGAATTAAGGTTAAGGATATATGTTTATGAAAATTATTAAAAAATAAGGGAGCGGCTTTTGATAACATAAGCCCATAGGAATCATGAATAAAAAATGAGTAGGTGGGATTAAGAAATTACTGGTGAGCGCGGGAAAAATAAATGAATATTGGAGTCTCTTCTGTATATCTGAGCATGTGCTTCAGAAAAAAAAGTTGTATTTTAGAAAATAAATGCAGAGGGAAAGTTCGGTAAATAGATCTATCATAAATCAAAGAAAAATCCTGATCCACAGGCTCAACTTCTGCCTTCATATGATGGGGAATTCTGCGTTCAGATAAACGCCCATTGAATCATTCAGGTTTAGGGTATGTGTGTACACACACGTATAAACTATATTCCAAGCATATCACTAAACCTGAGAAACCATAAGCATTAAGAGCACTGCCGCTTGAATTCTGATTCTTACTTAGTATTATTGTAATGGCTGGGTCATGTTTAACTTCGCCACATCGACTTTCCTCAAACAAATAGTGTGATGAAGTTATACGGGAGGTTTGTCCCTGAGTGGTGCTTCACCAGAGCTTCCATTAATCTCTCGCCGTGATACATTGATGCTCATTGATCACACTCTTCTTCTTCGTGCTTTCACGCCTTGAAGGTATTGAAGATCTTGTAAGAAAATCCTGTAAGCATCTTTCTTACCCTACCACCAACCTTCGTCGATTTTGCGGAGATGGGCATGGATTTTAGAGAACTTTTGATGAAAACTATTACAATTCAACAAAAGTTAAGGTAAAATGTTTCATCTCTTTTTCATTTCGAAGAACTTTTTTATGAAAAAACATTACTATTAAAAAAAAACTACTTTTACTGTACAGGTCAGAAAGATCAAATGGCTCGGCTGTAATTTCGAAGAATAGCATTTATTAAGCAGGTCATGTTGAAACAGGAAGCAGTCTAATTTCGCCCAGAATCTATTATTTCAGCTGTCAAACTCACCATTTGTTTTTTCTTGCAGAGGCTTTCAAGGCTGCGGAGCTTTTTCATTACTTCATTCAATTCTTCATGTTCATAATTCACCATCTCATTCAGAGCCTATGAAAATCCCCCCCCTCCCCCTATTTTTTAGTAATGTATAAGATATTTGTACGAGATATTGCTTATTAAAAGGCGAATCTAACATTTGTGATATTCGATATCGCATTAGGAGATACATTAATTATCTCTTGTTTATATGAACGGTCATAACGTGTTACTGCACTAGAAACACCCTTTCTTTGAGCCCTGGTAACCTGGTTTCTTGTTACTATCATTTATGTAAATTTTTATATAATATTAAATAGTTGAATCAGAGGCCTGGAAATAAAGAGAAAAAACAGATTGTGGCTTGCATGGACTGGAAAACTTAATTAATATGAAGATTGCCGAGATACGCTACAGAAGGGAAGAACGAATTAAAGTTTTTACGATGGAATCCAAACGAGTGCTTATATCATGTGGGAAGGCCACTGACTGCTTTGTCATAATAAAGTAGGTCAGAGACAAGTTTGAGTCAAGTCCTGAAGGAGGTTTAATATCTTTGAGAATAAAAGTATGTGCGATACCAGGTAAAGGACGTTATAGATAGATGAAAAGTTATTTTACAAGTAAATTAGTCATGAACGAAATGAGGAATGAATGATATTTGCAGCGGATACGGGATTGATTCGGGATAGTAATAAGAAGCTGCAGGGACTAGTGATAGCGTTTGGAGGGTTTTGTTGGAAGAAGATGAGAGTAAACATGAGCAAGAGCAAGGTTATGGAGATAATTAGTAGATATACATTTACATCTGACATTTAAATAACATAACGGATGATAGTAGATACAGTTAAAAGGAAAGTAATAAACTCGGTGAGGCAAAGAAGATAGGAAATCATGCAATTGATGAGGAAAAAGTTAAGTACATCTTAGTTTAACCAGACCCCTCAGCTGACTAGCAGCTCTCCTAGGTCTGGCCCGAAGTATTAGATTCATTTTACGTGGCTAAGAACCAACTGGTTACCTAGCAACGAGACCTACAGTTTATTGTGGAATCCGAACCACATTATGACGAGAAATTAATTTCTATCACCAGAAATGAATTCCTCTAATTTTTCATTGGCCGGTTGGAGAACCGAACGCTGGGCCATCAGCGTGTTAGCCGAGAGCTCTACCCATCCTCCAATGAAGAACCAATTGATGAGGAAAAGAGTTGCAGAATGTATTAGAGTGAGTGTTGAGCCAAGTCTCTGTAGTAGAAGGTTAGTATGGATATTAAATGAGAATGCAAGAAAATAGGTTGGCGCAGTTGAGGCAAAGGTTTATGGAGTTTGTTCGGAGTAAGAAGAATAATTATTAAAAGGTTGGGAATATGGGATGCAATAGGGATTGAAAGCGCCGCGAGTGTCTAGAGTTTCCTCTGGTAATGAACGTCAAGAAGTTTATCCGAGGTTACCTGTGTTGGGGGGAAATAAATAAATAAATAAATAATAATAATCCAACCAATTCCGGACCTAAAACGTGTTTAAGACTTTTTCACCATATAAAAATAGGGTGATTACGGTTCTCAGTATAAAACCTGAATTCTACGGATATTGATTGTATTCGAAATACATTCTTAAGTTACTGGCTGAACACCTAACGTAACTAACCTCCTAAAAGGCTTGGGTTCCAATCCCAGTGAGGGCAGGGCAGTTTTGAAGAACTTGCCCTTGAAAACGGCTTTTCTCGTCTATTTGACGTCTGGAAGATGTGTAAGTGAGGACCACACTGTTTCCAGCCAGGTATCCCATGCTGGTAATAGGAGGGTCATAATATAGAATTCTCCATGGGTGTAAGTTATTACCAAAGTACAGAGAATTCGATATTTACCAGCTATCCACGGCTTTATACCCTATAATATATATATATATATATATATATATATATATATATATATATATATATATATATATATATATATATATATATATATATATATATATATATATATATATATATATATATATATATACACACACACATGGGCGATGAGTTGTGAGGTCATGTTTAATACGGTGATGCAGTGGACAGTGTGTCTGATGGTTCAAAACAGACCATTGCTCATTAACATATAATTCTTATTCAGTAGATTCTATGATGTAAGAGTAATTAACTTATCAGCTGAAATCATAACGACGATCATATTGCAGATTGCTTCGGAACCGACTCTGTATTGCATATACATCACATTTATCTTTGTGTTAAGGAACAATGCAACCTTCCTTTGAAGCATATTTATATTTTTTTTCAAATCAATACTGTGGTTCTAAATCATGGTGTGGATGATCACACAGGTACAGAGTAGAGTCTGGTTTTAAACCGTCACCGGATCCCACCCCTTGAATCCCCCCTCCCCCCAGTGCCAACCCCACACCCCACCGCAACCACCCTAGTATCCCTCACACCCGTGACGGTTTTACTTCATCTATGTTTTCATATGTATAAGGCTTATTGGGTTACTCTAGGAGTTATATTTTATTTCATATTCTCGTTGTACGTCAAGGGAAAGTTGTGCTGTCTTACTTATCGTTGAAGAAAGGAGACAAAGGCAAAACCCGGTAACACGTGTGACAGAGTCAAGAACGGGGAGACGAACAGTAGGAGAATGGGGAAATTTGAATACGGGAGGAAGAAGTTTTCCTGTTCCTCTACCTGGCTGACTATACCTGTCATTCATGTAAGACACCTATTTTAGACTTTGGACAGACAGCTCCATCGGGATGGCGATTCTTGATGACATTCATTGTGTAGTCCGTCGTAGAAAGGTTGATTGAGGAGGAGGAGGAGGAGGAGGAGGAGGAGGAGGAGGAGGAGGAGGAGGAGGAGAAGAAGAAGGAAAGAGGAGAGGTGCTGAATTATAGGAAACTGAAAATAAAAGATAAATGGTAGTTATCATAGGTAACTTCCAGTTGTGACGACCACTCTTTGAAAACGAATTGACCGAGATTCGTAATGGTGGAGTGATGTCTCATTAATGATTATTAAAAAAAAAAAAGTGGGTACTTAAAGTTTGTAAGCCCCTAATACTCTAACCGCCATTAAGATCCAGGAAACAACATTGGCCGTCGACTCATGGACGACTGTCACAGGAGGTTTCATTAGCATTAATCAAAGTTATTTGCATAAAAAAAAAACAATTCCTAAGATGACAACAGAACGAGAAAAAAGAAAAAAAAAAATGAAGGAAATAAAATTCCTTACAGAGGTGGCAAATGAGTGTAAAAGCTAACTTTTGGAAAGGAAAGTTTGAACAATTTTTGTAGAGAGAACGAACACTGAAAACGTTATACGTCGCGAGGCAACCCATGAAGAGAACCTCTATTATTATTTCTGCTGTCATGTATGTATTATTATGTTAGTTGCTACTGTTACTCAATCTCAGAGGGCATCACTCATTTTATTTTGTCTATCTTTTTTTATATAAATGTACATGTTATTTATATACATATGTTTAGCTTGAACTGTAATTACTTCAGTGTTAAAGCCCAATACTGATATCGGGGGTTTGTTCCACTACGTGACTCAACCCTTTAAGGCGTCCTGTATATGCATCTTTTTTTTTTATGTTGCCCTCTCACAGGGTGGGAGAGGCTGTCCAAAAAATTAGCCTTTCACGAGGGCAAACTAAACCTGAAAGCCATCCCCGAAATATTTAGCGAAAAGTGATTTCCAGTGATAAGAAAGTGCTGGTGGTTGCCTTGACAGCAAGAGGTGATGATGATGGATAGATTACAGGGAGAATTCCCTCCACCAGGGATCGTAATGAGCGCTTCTTTCACCACGAGGACATTGATTCTCTTCTCTTGTTAGAAAGAGATGGGATAGGCTTCCCTCTTGCGTGATATAACACAGTACTGTCATGCGTTTACAGCTAGAGAATGAATGCCTAATTACTATAAAATACGAAAAGAACGTATACCTAAAAATTACTAAAAGTCTATCAGAATCTCATCAGGAGCTATGCATTACAACACAGAATTCTCAAAAGAGTAGGATAAATGCATGCCTGAAAACATGCGAGAACAAAGTGATGATCAGTGCTTCGTGCGTACGAAGGTTTTCACCTAGCACTAACTGGAAATTGTAAAAAAAAGGATAAAACTCCTATTTTGGTAATGGAATGAGCTTCGACTATTGTCTTGAAAAGAGAAATACCACACAGATGTATTTGTTCATGTGTTTTGCACCTACGGTTTAAAAAAAATACGTTTGAAAAACTATGTAACTCGGCCATAAAACTATATATTCGGTTTTGATTACAAAATTTTATATCTTGTTTTTCATACAAACACCGTGATGTTTGCAAAGGAATTTCAACTTTCACTGCGTATTTTCCTTCTCTGTTTATCAAGCCATTTACATAGGAGGCAGGACTGAAATTAGTTTTCTGATATAAGTTTAAACGCTTTAGATGGTTCAAGTATTTTAAAAGTTTTATTTTCACAATTCTTAAGAGATGAAAGGAAAAGTAGTTGGATGTAGTGTACATTTTCATATGAAGATAATGTTATACTTTGAGTCATGACTACTGGCTCCCGGAGAGAGAGAAATGGCGAAAAATATGTAGTTTACGTGAACATAAGTTATTCATGGGATCCCACGGCCCGGTGTATTCCCTGAGTTTATATTCTTTTTGTTGAATTATTATGGACCTCTCTCTCTCTCTCTCTCTCTCTCTCTCTCTCTCTCTCTCTCTCTCTCTCTCTCTCTCTCTCTCTCTCTCTCTCTCTCATGGACACGATCTTTTTACTTTTTACTCTCTACAGTATTTTAGCAGTAATTCTGAAAACACTAAGCATGTCATCGTTCGTTTTCTTGAAGCAGAAAATTAGTGAGTCAGTTTAAAAAAAAGGTTAGGTGAAGGGCAAGGTACAGTCAGTGAACCGAACGCTCTGAGGATTGTTGATTTTAAAACGTAAAGGTGGGAAAAAAAAGTCTTGGAGGGAATTGCCATGTCTTAATGCAGGGGAGAACTCTCCTCTTGAGATCAATGGAGACTGTGATCAAAATAGTACCTGTGAAAAAAGACAAAAAATTCACCTTCAGAAGAGAGAGGCACAGATATAATGAAGTCACTGGTTAAATGAACTACCTTGGTTTCACTCCTGCTGAAGAGAGAGACAAGTGAAAAATGCTCCGAGGTTTCTTCAGCGCAATCGAGTTTTCTTCACAGTGTATAATACTGTATGAACCGCGACCCATGAGACTTTCAGCCACGGCCGGTGGTGTCCTTTCCAATAGCGTTGCCAGACGCACGATCATGGCTAATTTCAACCTAAAATAAAATAAGAACTACAGAGGATAGAGGACTGCAGTTTGGTATGCGTGATGATTGGAGGGTGAATGATCAACACAGCAATTCGCAGCCCTCTAATCTCAGTAGTTTTTAAGATCTGAGGGCAGACAGAAAAAGTGCGGACGGGCAGACAAAGCCATCTCAATAGTTTTCTTTTACAGAAAAGTAAAAGGGGCCAGGGCCGCAAATATGAGAGCAAAATTGTATTCCGTGATCGATATGGACGTGAAAAAAGGGGACTCAGCTATGCATTATTTCTTTATATAGTTGTAATATGTTCTTCCAGCTTTTGACAAAGCTAAGCTAAAGTAGGAGAATCAGGAACATTTGAATAACTGATTATGAGAACAAACGTTAGGTGCATTAGGAGGGAAAAGAATAGGAAAGGGGAACTCGCAGAGAGTTCTTGAGAACTTTATTAGCAAAGGGACAGACGTTTGTCTTAGTAGGAGAGGAAGTCGGGATATCTGATGTTTTCATAGAATGAGGAAACTTCTTCATTCGAATAATAGGTTTGTAAGGATTACTTGTGTTTCATAGAAAGGCTACCTTCTTTTCGAACCTATGATTATTACTGATTGACCGTATAACTGGCAATACTACTCCCTGTGTCATTAACTACCGAAATACCATATACAGTATTTAGTCGAATATTTCATTACGGCGCTTAAAATGTATATGAAAGTAATTATTACCGACTGAAAATTATATTAAGACTAAGAGGTAACACTAATTCCTAAATTTTAAGGTTAGAGAAGGGCACTACTTTTGATAGTTTTATTACCTTTATAAACTAAGTCGAATACGGAATTTAATAGATAAACCAATGATCGCAAATGCGCGTAAATGGTCACATTTATGCGTGTGGTTTGATGTGCTGTTTTAATGTTACCGGGATGAAGGGTCATTATTTTCGGTTTTATTACAGGGGGTTATCATACTGTTCACCATACTGACAGACACTGTGAAAAAAATCTTTCTTAATTAATCTCCAAAAGTAGTTTTCGAAATGAACAAAGAAGTCTGAACACTGCACATTTATTTACTGAGGGAATGTGAAAGCAAGAACTAATTTCAGGGAGAGATAAAAGCGGTTGAGGATTAATAAAAAAGTAAGACTATGCATTCTTTATCAAGACATCCTAAACCTAATGCGTTCATGAAGTTTAAGCTTCTGGAATTAATACTGCATTAGATATAAAGGAATCACATAACTTTCATGAACTTCAGTAAAAATAAAAGGTCGTTAGCCTCTTATAAAATTTTAAAGTGAAAGAGCAAGCTATTGTTTAACATGTTTTTGTACTTTATCTCACCTCGATTTAATCATTAATGCATCTCGCTCAGGGCATGTCTTAGCATGCATGTGTATGTTGTTTGCAATCATGCCTGTTGCATGAAAAAAATATAATTTCTTATATCATAATGTATGTTTCAAGGCAACTGGTTCTTTCGAAGGCCATAACAACTGATAACGTAAATTGGCTGTAATATTACCTTAATACGCACAGTTTTAAGCATTTTCCTTTATAGAAAAACCTCAAGCGTGGAAGATGAAAGAGCTGTGTAGCAAGATGCTCCCACGAAACTAAATTTTTCGGTACATGCGTCACACCTGCAACATGGTTGTTGCTATGCTGAAAGCTTCAAGGCAATGCCTTACCAGTAAAATATTTCTTTTGGATATTATTCAGAGAATTCCCTTGAGAGAGAGAGAGAGAGAGAGAGAGAGAGAGAGAGAGAAAGAGACGTTAGTCTTTCACAGAGGTAGATTCTACTAGCTAGTAAGGACTATGTGCCTAATAAAAATAAGAAAATTGGTTAAACATTAGGCAGTCGAAAAAAAAGGAGAATTGTCCCATAAATAGAGCAGGGTTTCTTTTTTTCTGCAAAACTTCAATGTTGCCCAATAACACTGCCATCTTAAAGGGCACCTCTCTCTCTCTCTCTCTCTCTCTCTCTCTCTCTCTCTCTCTCTCTCTCTCTCTCTCTCTCTCTCTCTCTCTCTGCTTGTCTCCTGTTCCAATATAGTCAGTACTGGGGAAAATGCTCACTGCACGCGGAAATATACAACTAATTAAGTTTATAAGATATATTGGTTAGCTATATCGTGAATATGTTGTGGAATTATATTCTTCTTCTGGAGAAGGTAAGGCCCGAAGGAATTAGCAGAAAGAGATAAATTGACCATAATGAGCAACTCTAGTCCTGGTCACAAAAGAAGGAGATTGATTGATTTGTGGCTATTAAAACTGGCGTCACAACATCTAGGTTATTGACGCCGTATAAAATTAAGTAGGAAATGAAAAGGATAAATATATAAATGAGTTTAAAAGAAGTCTCATAAGAAATATCTATATATATATATATATATATATATATATATATATATATATATATATATATATATATATATATATATACATATACATATATATATATATATATATATATATATATATATATATATATATATATATATATATATATATATATATATATATATATATATATATATATATATATATATATATATATATATATATATATATATATATATATATATATATATATATATTATATATATATATATTATATATATATATATATATATATATATATATATATATATATATATTATATATATATATATTATATATATATATATATATATTATATATATATATATATATATATATATATATATATATATATATATATATATATATATGATGATTATTATCACTTTTGTACGTGATTCATTTATCACACATTACCACAGGTGAAAAATAAGAAACGGGGTGTAGGTCCTGACCGGTTTCGACTTTATTTCCAAGCCATTGACGAAGGACTGATACAGAGTGTGAGAAGTCACAAATATATATACTACAAGAACAGTACTGACGAACATACACAACCGTTAGAGGCTCCATATCCCCACTCAGGCCGGTGTCGAGGTAGGGGTGGCCTTTAAAACTCATTTGGCTAAAAATCACAATAGACTCTCAGGGGACATTGCTGATAAACAGACCATACCCCACCTCAGATCCACACCTGACAGGTGTCATGGAGGCGGAGTTTGGAAACTCATTAACATTACTACCCTCGTACTGTGTTTACAAATATGATAATCCTATTTTCATATATCTCTACTGCCTACCTTAAAGTTTAAACAATTTACAAATTTCTTTTGATATTAAAGGATCAAGTTTATACATCCCTTGACTGATATTCATATTATGGTTGTAACTTTCTTTTATGAAGCTAGATTCAATGATGTTCCTTTCCAGTGCATTATTAGAATATACAATCCTTTTTGCCCCTTCCCAGTTGATAGCATGATTGTTCTCACTAACATGTACAAATATACCACTGTTCCCTTGTGCATATCTCACACATTTCTTATGTTGTTCAATTCTTTTTTCCAGTGCTTTCCCGGTTTGGCCAATATAAAAGTTGTCACAAGACTTACACGGAATTTTATATACACACCCTTTAATATTGTCTGGGGAGTTCTTGATAAGTACATTTTTCATTGTTGTATTGTTCTTAAATGCGACATTAACACCAAAATTCTTAAGAAGATGAGGGATATCTTTCATACTATTATTATAAGGCAGAACAAGCAAATTTTTTGTGTTGTAAGGTTCTTTCTGGTTTTGATACATAGTCTTTTTTGCCGCTTCAAATGCACTGTTTAATACACTATCAGGATATTTCAATTTTTTGCCTGCATTCCTAATCTTATCTATTTCGTCATCAATATATTCAGGGCTACATACCCGTAATGCTCTTAAAAACATAGATGAAAACACTGACTTTTTAACCTTATTGCTTTGTCCAGAATAGAAATGCACATAGGAAGAAATATTAGTGGGTTTTCTATACACACTATATTTAAACCCACTACTATTTCTTCGTATGAGGACATCCAGAAACGGTAAGCACCCATCATTTTCCATTTCCATCGTGAATTTAATTGATGGTACTAATTGATTTAACTTAGAAAAAAAAGTTTTTTACATCTTGGTTCCCTCGCCATACACAAATTATGTCGTCAACATACCTAAACCATGTTACATTACGTGGGATTATGTTGTTTAATATCTTCTTTTCAAAAAATTCCATATATAAGTTACTTAACACTGGGGATAGAGGGTTTCCCATTGCCATACCAAAATTTTGTGAGTAAAATTTACCATTAAATCAATTAGTACCATCAATTAAATTCACGATGGAAATGGAAAATGATGGGTGCTTACCGTTTCTGGATGTCCTCATACGAAGAAATAGTAGTGGGTTTAAATATAGTGTGTATAGAAAACCCACTAATATTTCTTCCTATGTGCATTTCTATTCTGGACAAAGCAATAAGGTTAAAAAGTCAGTGTTTTCATCTATGTTTTTAAGAGCATTACGGGTATGTAGCCCTGAATATATTGATGATGAAATAGATAAGATTAGGAATGCAGGCAAAAAATTGAAATATCCTGATAGTGTATTAAACAGTGCATTTGAAGCGGCAAAAAAGACTATGTATCAAAACCAGAAAGAACCTTACAACACAAAAAATTTGCTTGTTCTGCCTTATAATAATAGTATGAAAGATATCCCTCATCTTCTTAAGAATTTTGGTGTTAATGTCGCATTTAAGAACAATACAACAATGAAAAATGTACTTATCAAGAACTCCCCAGACAATATTAAAGGGTGTGTATATAAAATTCCGTGTAAGTCTTGTGACAACTTTTATATTGGCCAAACCGGGAAAGCACTGGAAAAAAGAATTGAACAACATAAGAAATGTGTGAGATATGCACAAGGGAACAGTGGTATATTTGTACATGTTAGTGAGAACAATCATGCTATCAACTGGGAAGGGGCAAAAAGGATTGTATATTCTAATAATGCACTGGAAAGGAACATCATTGAATCTAGCTTCATAAAAGAAAGTTACAACCATAATATGAATATCAGTCAAGGGATGTATAAACTTGATCCTTTAATATCAAAAGAAATTTGTAAATTGTTTAAACTTTAAGGTAGGCAGTAGAGATATATGAAAATAGGATTATCATATTTGTAAACACAGTACGAGGGTAGTAATGTTAATGAGTTTCCAAACTCCGCCTCCATGACACCTGTCAGGTGTGGATCTGAGGTGGGGTATGGTCTGTTTATCAGCAATGTCCCCTGAGAGTCTATTGTGATTTTTAGCCAAATGAGTTTTAAAGGCCACCCCTACCTCGACACCGGCCTGAGTGGGGATATGGAGCCTATAACGGTTGTGTATGTTCGTCAGTACTGTTCTTGTAGTATATATATTTGTGATATCAGTCCTTCGTCAATGGCTTGGAAATAAAGTCGAAACCGGTCAGGACCTACACCCCGTTTCTTATTTTTCACCTGTGGTAATGTGTGACATATATATATATATATATATATATATATATATATATATATATATATATATATATATATAATATATATATATATATATATATATATATATATATATATATATATATATATATATATATATATGTATATATATATGTATATATATATATATATATATATATATATATATATATATATATATATATATATATATATATATATATATATATATAATCATATCTGTAAAACATGTATAATATACATACATATAAACATACTGTGTATGATCTAACATTTTTTGAGGAGGACCGTCTCCCTATCAAACATAAATAGCTCCTCTAAATTACAGTCCTCCCCGATAATCGTTGCAAAGATGAAATGTCCATCTCTGTCACGTTCCCAAGAGAGAGGAGCCTATGTCTTAGATTCCCAAGAGTGGGACCTTCGACCAGCAAATGTCTCACAGTCAAGGGCACAATATAGTCCACGCCCAATAGAGGATTTTCGCCGGACATCAAGAACCCATTTATGAGTTTTGTATGTCCAATCCTTAGCCTGCACAACATCGTTTCTTGTCTCCTTAGAATATAAGAATATGATCAGGATACACTGGTGACGTAATACTGCGCATAACAAGTAGTTACTCTTCCCGGAAGAAACCTTTTGTGAAGGAAAATGGCTATGTGAGACTTGAAAATACTAAGAATTTTACTTCTATAACATGACACCGTGTAAATAAGTAAACTTATTTACATCAGGAGTTCCACACCTACCAATTAAGCTACTTATCTCTGTCGCTTTTGCATTTACATTACCTACCACTACCAAACTTTCTCGTTTTCCAAAGATACACACAACAAAATCCAACTCTCCTTAAAACTGTCTTCCCCATTTTTTTTTCTCCTACTGCATTAACCCTAACCCGTACAGTCATCGGACTAACACATTTCCACACGCTCAGCGGTTCTCGAAACAGTCCTAACTTTACGAGTACACCCTAGCTTTATATTCCGCATTCATCCCATATGTAGTACTGGTATCACCCAATGCGGTATATACTCAAAACTTTAATTTTTTGCTAACCAACTGCCATAACTTGGAATTTTTTTTTATTAAATATGCTCGTACATTCTGCTCTTCTGCACTGCAATCATGGCCATCTGGAATCTGAGGGATTATTTTCCATTTTTTTTCTATGTTCCTGCAGCATCCCTTGAACAAAGGTGTGTGACCTTATGTTCTGATTGCAGCTAGCGTAAAGAGTATATATATATATATATGTATGTATGTATACACACACATATATATATAGTGTATATATATGTATATATGTGTATATATATGTATATATATATATATATATATATATATATATATATACATACATATATATACACATATATATATACACTGTATATATATATATATATGTGTGTGTGTGTGTATACATACATACATACATACATACTCACACACACACACATACATATATATATATATATATATATATATATATATATATATATATATATATATATATATATATATATATATATATATATATATGTGTGTGTGTGTGTGTGTGTGTGTGTGTGTATATATATATATATATATATATATATATATATATATATATATATATATATATATATATATATATATATATTCATTCAACACGATGTTTGAAAGTTACCGAACAGAGGAAAGAACAGTATGGATAACTGAATGGAAAAAGCAGCATTACTACAATGCGAAAACTTACGATTTTTAAGAATTTGTTACCCAAGAAGTCTTTCTGAGGGTTCAATAAAAAATCTCTAATGAATCACATATGCATTCCGTTATCCTTCGAGAAACATTCCAAGAGAGAGAGAGAGAGAGAGAGAGAGAGAGAGAGAGAGAGAGAGAGAGAGAGAGAGAGAGAGAGAGAGATGTACCGCTGACAGACATCATCCATCATGCCAGAGAAACTCGCAGAAGAAAATTTAACAGGAATGATGAGATGACATCTCTCTCATATGTGATGCTGCACCAGAGATGAAATAGGAAATAGATTCTTGGAATCCATTTCTAAGCAATATTCTTTTTGCTACCTTTTCCTTTCTTGCCCCTAGTGATTTTCAATATATCTATTATATTTTTTCTGGCGAGAATATAGTCGTGGACAGATTGTGTTTCCCACAAAATAAAACCAGGTTTGATAAATCCTTCAGGGAACAAAACTAAATCCGTTGTTTAATTTGAAAAATGTACAATTCTTTCAAATTTGTGTATTCCCGTGAATGCCTGTGGAAGTTAAAGCTCTGATAAAATGAATAAAAGTTCTAAATAAAAGGGGCTCGTATCGTTGAGATTAGCACTTAACTAAGATTGCCAACTACGTAATAACTTTAATACTACAGTAAGTAAGTATAGCTTAGTTTTACCAGACCACTGAGCTGATTAACAGCTCTCCTAGGGCTGGCCCGAAGGATTACACTTATTTTACGTGGCTAAGAACCAATTGGTTACTTAGCAACGGGACCTACAGCTTATTGTGGAATCCGAACCACATTAGAGCGAGAAATGAATTTCTATCACCAGAAATAAATTCCTCTAACTCTTCATCAGCCGGCGGCGGGAATCGAACTCCGGCCCATCGAATGACGGTCTGAAGCTCAACCAACTCGGCCAACAAAGGGCTTAAATTAATACTACAGTAAACTTGCTAAGAACCTGATGAACGTTTTCACATACCTCAAGCATAAAACAGGCAATACGTAAATATGAAATAAAAAATTGAAGGTCGTTCAAAAATATTCCGAAAAATAAATTGCCAGCGCATTACAAAAATGCATGAATGCAGTTTTAAACTGGCTTCTTATGATTCGGTTTGATAACGCACTACTATTCCAAAGCTAACATTCTTAAAACTTTAAAGGTCGTAAACCGCAAATCTAGTTACATTTGTGTGAAGATAGAAATAACCGCCATCTAAAAGTAAATTAACTTCGTCCATGAACTGCCACGGTGGATTCAGTTCATATACGGTGACGTATTACACAAAATATTAAACTGAAGGAAACAGCGATAGGTATATTAACTGAACCTAAAATCAAATCGTTCATAAAAGATTCAGCAACCAAAACAGATTCATTAGCAATAGCACGCCATGAGGAACTTCTTAGGCCTCTTTGAATCAATAAATAGTTCGTCGGTGAATATACGCGAAAATAATGGAAATAAGAATTTATCTACTTCAAGGTATATGTGATTCACGCGTTCATTTTAGTCTTGAGGTATGAGAAAATGACAATTACGTGAACAAAAGATGAGAAAATGTAAAATAAAACCGGGAAATAATTATCTAAAATAATTGTAAATAAAATTATTTTGTTTCAACCATAAGATAACTAAGTTTCTTTCTTACCTGTCAATGACAACTAATTATCCATGAACGATTCAAACAAAACAAGAACAATTTGAGAC
>JANJGK010000005.1:18625922-18655922 GCA_039081455.1 Macrobrachium rosenbergii | reverse complement strand
GTGATGTAACGAGTCCTTTATACTGAGCAGTACCAGTCGGTGGCCGATAATAAAGTCACAGGAAAATAGTCATAGGAAAAAAGTCATAATTTTGGCTAGAAAAAAAAGTCACGTATAAAAAAAGTCACATTGATTTATGGTGGTAATTAAAGCAATTAAAGTAATAAAACAAGATATTTTACATCTTTCCTAGATAGTGACCTCAAAGAGTTTTCGGAGGTCGAGATCTAGGAATAATATTTCTTGGGGGTCATTATCTTAATGATATTTAGTCTTTATGTTTTTACGGTAATTACCAACGGGCTTGTACTAAACACGCCGCAAAGGTGAATACATACCGGGTTAAAACCCTTTGATTGTCACTATCTAGAAAAGATTAATGCGACTTTTTTTCCTGACTTTATTTCCTGGTTTCGTACCAGTCATGCCTCAAGCTATTACCATTCCCCATGCATCCATTCAATTCTCTCTCACTACTGAAGAGAAACAGGTATGATGTCTTTAGCTATCAAGTAAATGGAAACTAAAATTGGTGGCAATGGTTCCTGAAAGGGAGGTACACAACATGGTATAGATTTTTTCATAAAACAGAGAAATTTCTGTCAGCTGACTGACGTTTATAGTGTTATCTGTATAAGGTCCAGTAAAACTTTCGCTGGAAGCTTACGTAAGGTCAACTGTGCGTGCTTCAGCATAATAGAAAAGCTAACTGGAATAAATAGCAGAAATAAGTTAATTTTTTTTTTATTTTTGATTCAATTTAAGACGTTCGAAAATTCCTACCATTATTAACAAAACTTCTGCTTTGAAAACGATCCATCACACGTTTCCCCTTCAGGCAGGTCAGTTTCTTTGCTTGGAAAAGGAAATGAAATCGCACTACAAATAGGAAAATCAAATAGTCTTTGAATGTCTCCTCACAGAATCGAGAACGTGTTCGGTGAAAATGCATTGCATGTATTTTGCAGACCCATTTCATTTCTGTGTGTGTGTGTTTGTTTATGCATGTTTGTGTGTGTGTGTGTTTCAATGATAATATTAGTACATTTTATATTTACAAGTATTGTGAAAATGTATGGATTGAGGTAATTCTTTACTTCCTTTGAAAGTTGGCGAACAATGAGAATTGGTGAAAGATGAGCAGAGTTTTCATCTATTTACAGTGCTCAACATTTTTGGCAGTCATCGTTTTTCAATGGGTAAGACTGTGGTCAAAATTAAATTCTTCCATGAATGTATGGTTCCACAGCAAGATATGTTACCTTCACCCTAAGGCATTCTCTAGCAAGGGAGGGGAGCAATTATCTTGGATAAACCTAGGTCCTGGATTAACCTGGATGAGACTGGGGACTTTAATAAGAATTACTGATAATCTTTAAGTTTCTTTTTTAAATCTCCATCGATCACCTCGTGATCACTTACGCCACAGGCTTCGCTGTATAAACTCATTTAAACTCCCGTTTAAATATCTACCACAATTAAAACAAGTAAAAAATGGGCCGAAGTTTCGTCGGCGCAATCGAGTTTTCTGTACAGCCGCTACAGTGTATAATTAAAGCCACCGAATATAGATCTATCTTTCGGTGGTCTCGGTATAATGCCGTATAACCGCGGCCCTCTGGTGGCCTATCCTATATCGTTACCAGAAGCACGATTATGGATAAGTAACTTTAAATAAAAAAAAACTACTGAGGCTAGAGGGCTGCAAGTCGGTATGTTTGATGATTGGAGCGTGGATGATCAAGATACCGATTTGCAGCCCTCTAGCCTCAGTAGGTTTTAAGATTTAAGGGCGGACAGAAAAAGGGCGGACAGAAAAGTGCAGATAGAAATAGGCGCGGACGGACAGACAAAGCCGGCACAATAGTTTTCTTTTACAGAAAACTAAAAGGAAGAAACATTTTATAACAGAAGAAAATTCTACATAAACTACAAAAATAATGGCCATAACGAAGTTTCAAAATAAATATGAAACTCATCTACTGTAAGGTGAATCAACTCAATTTCAAGAACGAGTTAGCTGTCCAGCCAGAAACTTTAAAATTAAAACTTAAAATTTTTACCAATCGAACCTTTCGGTATCTTAACGTGCGAGGTAAGAGATTACTTTCATATGAAAATCAATATAGTATCTCTGTTTACTATAGAAGCCAAAGAAACAAGGTTTGAACGTTAGGTGTGTGAGGTACTTATCCTTCTGGTCGGTCATTCGTTTATGAGATTGACTGTTCTACTATCGAATATTAAAGTCATGCAATTTCTTTAGCTCCCTTTCTTTTCCCTGTCCTCAACAATGTCAGTTCCATCGCGAGGTCACTATATTTTCTCATGGTGACCATTTGCTTTATTCATGAGTAACCTATTATCAAGTTACCCTTGGGTGTAATTACTGTGATCTCCAAAGTACACATAAGAAAAGAAAAAATAATTACCCACTAGTTCCCCTTTCCTACCCAAAAATAATCCGCATTTTTTTCCCACGGGAAAAACGCAGCCGTGCTCTAGCTCGAGTCACAAGAAAGGACCTCGAAGGAAAAAATATATTTTTGTATAGTTGACCTTCAAAGGATGACGGAACGGAATCATTGGTACCACATTTCTCTTCTGAAATGTTCTTTCTCCATTTTTCTAAGTTATTTACGCATTTCTGACAGAAATCAAGGACTGAAGACAAACTTTTTCGTTCAGTACGACTAAGTTTCAATGCACAATGCCATAGAGCCCCCCCCCCCCCCCCTCTCTCTCTCTCTCTCTCTCTCTCTCTCTCTCTCTCTCTCTCTCTCTCTCTCTCTCTCTCTCTCTCTCGGTATTAGTCTCTAGACCATTTCTGCTTAAAAAGAAATGCACGGAAATGGCTTAATTTTTACCAGGTTTCCCGAAACACATTTGCCTCTGCAAAAGCTTTCTGTTTAATAAGATCTGCCGAACAGTGCCTTTAGTGAATACTTAATTTTTATCTCGGCTTATCTGCTAGTTTCCATTTGACTTGGATTCTCTTTACTCAATAACAAAGAACACTGTTATGGATGTAGCATCTAGATGTCGAGCTACATTATTTGATTCTTAATTTTGTAATTAACTTATTTTATACCATAAGGTTTAGTTAATTTGAATAACATGTTGTATTTATAAATAAATGTTGTATTTAATATTTAATTACAAGTTACATGATTTTTTTCCCATAAAATTTACGCTTAACGCTTTAAACGAATACAACGTTTGATATTTCCGAGATAAATATTTTTTGTAAGGATGTGAAGACAAAAATGAATCACTAAAATTCAAGCCACAACATTGCCAGCAGTGTTTTAAGAGTAGGTCGGCGATTGGCCCCGCCTTACTGAGTGTAGTCACACTACTTCGTCAAATATTCTAAACCAAAACAGACGACGACTCCAAATGGAAAACCCGATTATATATATATATATATATATATATATATATATATATATATATATATATATATATATATATATATATATATATATATATATATATATATATATATATATATGTATGACTATTTATCACATCACCGTGATTCATATACAATCAGAAAGCTACAAACGTCCTTTAATATCCAATTCACTCTACCTCGGAAGTAATATATTTTCATATATGTTACCGAAGGGGAATTTTTTTAGTTGATAATAAGTCCACCGTCCCGTATATACATATATATATATGTATATGTATATATATATATATATATATATATATATATATATATATAAAACCACACCAATTTGAAGATTATAAATTATGAACAAGATACACAATCATATCATGTGCTCGGTATGAAGCTCATTCGACCCCAAAACTGACAGAATTTGCAACTTTCCATGAACCTACCACGACACTACTCACAACAGTGAAACAGTTCATAAGCATGGCGCTGGGTAGAAAACTTGCAAGCCTAGTTCACTTTACTGGATGAAGGTAATATGACATTTTAAGAATAATTACAAAATTTACATGCCAAAAAATATGAGCAAGAATAACTACAAATACGTTTTAAATACCAGGAATGAACAGCAATACAGTAATAAATCTTTTAATACCCGGTTACCCAAGTCAGTATGAATGCAAACTAACCATTTCCACTGCTATCCTGAGTAGTTGCTGATAAATCCTACATACGCCATGAAATCATTACTGAAAAGTATACCAAATATATTGGCCTATAGTTATATCTAAAGATGTTGTTCAAAATGAAATTTAAAAGAAGTTTGAATACATGCATGGATCATTCGATCATTCGTTCAGCTCTTACCGATAACTATCAGAAAATCACTTGTTAAAAATCGAACTATCTTAACCAGTTGTAGGAAAAAACATTACATAAACAGCTTCAAATCAAAACCAGTAACAAAAGGATTTCTATAGTTTTCTCAAATTTATCTGAGAAATTTTCATAAGCCTTGAAAGTTTACACTTTACTTAACCCAAGACAACATTTTAATTTCCTGAGAGTTGCAATCATCAGCCAAAGACTTTCTTACCATGACTGAACACTTTACGAAATTACATCATTTTGGTATAATTATCTATCACACGTTAGAAACAAACAGGAAATAAAATTAGTGAAAAAAACGCGGTTTTAATATTATTCTAAAGACAGAGATCCAACTTGCAATAGTTTTTCGAGGTAATCAGGGAATAGCAATAACCTTTAGAGTGATAGCACTAACCCCAGTGAAGAACGCAATAATTAATATTTTCGTATTTTGTTTCTCATTCGAAGTAATCAGGGACTACCAATAACTTGTCGATTGATAGCACTAACTCCAATGAAGAACGCAGTAATTAATATTTTTGTATTATGTTTCTCATTCGGAGTAGGCATTTGTTGTAACGGCAGGCATAGCAGAATCAGTGCAGCTTTTGACGTTTGTATTAATCAATCGAGATTTAAATATTTTCTTATAAGTTCTGTTGGGGGAAATCGAAATTAAATCCTTAATTACATTTCAGCCTTCATTTACTATTAAAGATTCATTTACCATTAAAGAATCTTTTTAAATACAGACACGCCCTATATCAAACTTAGCAGAGAGTACGTTTTCTAGATTTTGCTTTTTTTGGCGAGCTACACCTGAAAGCCTAATTATTTTCAATGTACATAATTTAGGCTTCATTAGCTCATTTGTTTACGGCTATCATGAGCACGAATGAATTAACCTATTAGAAGCCAAAACTCCAAACTTTTATTTTAAAGTTTCAAATCATTTTCTAACTTGACGTACATAGAGTAACTTTGTCTATATCTACTTAGCAGCAAAATACCATTCCCATTTTCAATTACTACTACATGTACAACATCTAATTTTATATTAAGGACTGCTTTCCTTACGCAGTTAAAATCCATACACACTTATTATAAAGTTAATACACCCCTCACCAGTTCCATAAATAAGACTAAAATTAACCTACTACAATAACAGATTCATCTAACACAGCTAGTTATACAGTTCTCTTAAGAGAAAATGGTTAACAGGACAAACTTTCTCCACGGTTGTACACTAACAAAAATAACCAATCTACAACTCGGCGCCACTCGCCCTTCACAAGTTTACATTAACAATAGTATGACAACCATGCAGTCATTCTCAATTTACGGTCCACTAAAATTATACGCTTCCTACATTACCTCGTGCCATTTCCCCCCAGTAATTAAGCTATATTTCCAAGAAACCACAAATTACTTGCTGTTCAAGAAAATTCTTTAAAGAGACCTCACAAAAATTGGTAGGGGGAAAAAATTCGATCCATCCTTACAAATCATTAATCAGTTTTTCTAAAGAATCCCCCTCATCACAACACAACAATACAGATACATAAACACTTCTTGTAGGTAATATAAGAACATTACCTAAGCTTTCCATGGAGGTCACAACACGCCTTGGCATTCCTTGGAAATCAGGCCTAATTTACTGCCTGCCTTTGTCTTCCTTCAGGATCACGGCTATAGGAATATGCCTTAACCTTCTTTGAGGCATCATAGACCTGGGAATTCCCTCAACATTTCTTGGAATTGGATATAAAATTTAGGCCAAAAGCCTAACCCTGGGATCTAAGAGGTCATTCAGCACTGAAACGGAAATTGAGATTAATGGAGGATTTAAAGGTGCAACAGGAGGAAAACCTAGCAGTTGCACCATAATTGTTATGAGAGGGTGGAAATTAAGATGGAAGAACTGAACAGAGTAAAAGGAATTTAAGGGTTTGCAGCTAGTGGCAGAAGATGAGCTGCAAATACCCTTAATTAATGCCTACAGTGATCCGTGCGAGGTGCACTGACG
The DNA here is from genome assembly GCA_039081455.1 of Macrobrachium rosenbergii. NCBI lineage: Eukaryota > Metazoa > Arthropoda > Malacostraca > Decapoda > Palaemonidae > Macrobrachium > Macrobrachium rosenbergii. The sequence continues at coordinate 18,649,620 of JANJGK010000005.1, read as the reverse complement.
GCACTAACCCCTTAAGGGGCTCAACATTCCTTGATAATGGACCTAAGGATTTCCTCTCAAACTTCCTTTGGGATCAGAGACAAAATTCCCAAAACCCTTAGGAATCAAAAACTATTTATCACTAAGACCCCCGTAGGACCACAACCAACCTTGACTTAGGGGGGACCACAGACATGTCCTCATTTTACACTTCCTTCTGGATCACAGAACAATTACTGGACTTACACCTGAATCAGATGTTACACGAGTAAGTTTGGTTGTTTTTTAACGTGCTATACATGGCAGAATATCTGCCATGTATAGACCTTGGGCCACCTTTGCTAGAGCAGCACTGCCACCCTAACAAAGGTGGCCCTATTAGATATTCAAGGGTTTTAAGGTTTAGCTAAAGATTATATTACCTCTAACAAATATCGCGAGAATATTTAAATTACATATAATAAATATTCTTAAAAAATATTTCTTGTCGGGAAAATCATTTAAAATTAGGTGAATCTAAACTAAGTTACGTACTAACGTAAATAAAATGCCTCCTATTTTCCTCCCTGTCAACATTTTTAAATGTAAATCGTAAAATATAAGATGCCAAGGGAAATAAGTTACTGGTAAGGTGACCAAGAAATTTTACGCCGGTTAAGGACCTGCTTACTATTTAAACTGATTTATCCTATGTTTACTAAAAGGCACTATTTTTTCCTCCAGTCTAGACAGTTCTAGATGTAAATGTAAGTTGCCAAAAGCCATAAAAAGGTCATGGTTACTTAATATCTAACTGCAGTAAGGCGAAGTGCTGTAAGTAAGCAGATGAAGTAAAACCGAGTGATAAAATGAGTCAAACTGTGTATAATAGCTGACTTATGCTAATTTATGTGGCAGAAGATGGTGTAAAATTTAAACGACGGATTTTGAAAGTAACTAAAAGATGAGAAAGCTGCGTTCCAGAGCAGAATCTTATTATGGCAAAATAAAAACTAAAAATGTTTTAACACAAGATAAAAGGTACATAAGTCAGTGCGCATGGGGATTCGTCGAGCTGTAAACGAACCCCCTGTCGGGTAAATGGGTCAGCGCATGTACTGGGATTCGTCCGCTTGTTTATGAACCTCCTGCGCAAGTGTATAGCGATTACTAATCAAAATATTTCTGAACATAAGGTTCATCCGAGACTCAACTGCTATTAGTACGAAGAAGCTGTGATTGTCATCTTATCTTTTCTCATGGAACATGGGCATGAAAATGCGCTTAATGTTGAATAAAAAAAAAAAAAAAAAAAAACAGGGTCCTAACGAACTAAAAACCTTACCTCACTCAGTGATTTACCCTCGGCCTTGTTGGGAAAGGCTAGTTACATGCAAGACCAATGCCAAACCACATCCAGAAGTCATGGGCAGTTTTCAAGGGCGTCATTCGCTCACCTGAAACCAAATTTTACATTAATATTTTAACTACCAAGTTCACCTAACTAACTGCCTGTGAGTATCTTCTGTGAAACTTGCTCTGTATACAATCAGGCTATGCTTCCTTTGTTGTTATAAAGGACCTCAAAACTTCCCGCGTAAAAGAGAAAACTACTCAACCCTGGCAGAAACTGGAGTTTATTAAGCAGTTCTTAAAATATCAATGAAAGTGCAGAACCAACGAAATATACTAAAAACTTCTGGTCTTCGTGCCATAAAGTTCTAAGCAAAGATACTACGAAGACCTAATAAAACCTTTCGACACAATATCAGAATTAAAGTATACTGTTAAGGGTTGAACACGCTTATTACTTTAGCTAAACTAAAAAATAAATTCACTGTAAAATAACACTAACCTTACAACCAACGGCGAATAGCACAGGAGGGAATAACGGTAAACAGGAAGCACAAAACAAAATCACCAAAACACCCGCGACAAAATGAACACTGAACAGACGTATACCTCCGCTACCTCCGCTAGTGCAGAAAACAGTACCGTATTCACAATTTCTTTCAAGTCAAGGATTCGGCAGTTAAGTACATACAGGTCCTGGCATAGTAATACCCAGTAACGCTAAAACGAAAGAAAACACTGAAAACTTTTATTGTTCCAGAAGAACTCTCACTTTTAGGAAATCTGTTCATGTTACAGAAAACGTGGAATAGGAACCACGAATAAATCGATTTTAAGGGAACAAAAGCTCAGAAAATCTCTCTCTCTCTCTCTCTCTCTCTCTCTCTCTCTCTCTCTCTCTCTCTCTCTCTCTCTCTCTCTCTCTCTCTCTCTCCATACAGGCGCACTGCATTAGATTTAACTCAGAAGGAGACAAGTGAAAAGAGAATTAATTCGTGAAGGCTAAACTGATTTACTAAACGCAAAAACATTTTGATACCAATTCTTATCGAACATGTAGAAAGTGATGGCTGGATCGGTGTTACGTGGCTGCCGGCGTAAGAACAAAGAGAACATTAAGAGACGCCGTATTTGTTCTTTGTTTGGTGAACGTATGTGCATCCCTGTTTAATTCGGATAGAAAAGTGACTGAAGTATTGTTGCACCTATTCCTATAAAAGCAATGGAAGATTTATAAAAAGTAGCAGTTTAACATAAGTTAATATAGTGGAATATAAAATAAAATAATACAAAGATAAAATTACAGTGCAGTGGACGGACGACAGGAAAAACCGTCTCGGTAACTTGACGACCAACTTTCATCTCGTACGAGTTTCTCACTAAAAGACTCCACTGAACCCATGTATGGTTATAACTAATTCCTTATTCGTATGTGGTTTCAATGGAGTCTTAAGCGAGAAAGACGTTCATATATCCATGTTTCTGAATATCATAACTTTCTTTACGTTTTTAATAAACGTCCTGCGAGTCCTCGAACTTTTTAATCTAACACGTATTAAAAGAAGTTTGATTTTTGTTTTAGACTATATTTGGTCATTTATAGATATCAAGAAGAGAAGAAAAAATGCAAAAACATCACTTCCTTTCTGTAATGTTTATAAATCTATAGATATGTGAAATACGGCCACTAAAAAAAAAATGCTTCTCTCGGAAATGATATATATAACCAGCTGCATCATTAGCATATTTTTTTGTTTTGTTTATCTCGGCAGTTATTTTATTTAGAAACAAGACAGCATCTAAGACAGTGATCACTCTCCTCCCGACAAATGTGCGCAAGATCAAAGTATTCCAAGGTTTTCGTAACTGAGATGTCTTTACGAATAACTGAACTGAGTCGAGATGAGCGTCCATTTGCTCTCACTATGCTTGTAGTAGTCTGCTTTGTCATGTAGGACGAGAACTCGGCTTGTGATATAATAATAATAATAATAATAATAATAATAATAATAATAATAATAATAATAATAATAATAATAATAATAAAATTCTTTGGAATTATTATAACAAAGGGGATACTGCTGTACATTGTTATGTTTCTAAACAATATGGAAAATGTATAATAAGAATAATTATATACATATATATATATATATATATATATATATATATATATATATATTACTCTCTGTCTCTCTCTCTCTCTCTCTCTCTCTCTCTCTCTCTCTCTCTCTCTCTCTCTCTCTCTCTCTCTCTCTCTCCAATATCGTATTTTCAAGCAAATGAAGATGCATTACTTCCGAAATTCGTAATAGCGGAAGCAAACTACTTTATTCTCATCTATTTATCTAGAAAAAGAATAATATTACACTATATTGTTAGTAAAATAGTGTAAAAGGCTGTACTATATTAAAAAATTTGAGTCTCTTGAGTTACCTGATATGGCTATTACTTCCCGAAACCACTAATATATGGCATAAGTGAGGTCTTTTGGCCTAAAATCAATAAAAAAAAACAAATTTCAAGGCACACATTCACGGCGCATCACATGGTTGCCTGAGGCAATGCAAGATGGTAAGAAACTGGTTTGAACTAATCCGTAAACTATTCAAGATGGTAAGAAACTGGTTTGAACTAATCCGTAAACTATTCAAATATTTTTGACAAATAAACGAGCTGTTAGCCTATTGTATACACTGAGGGTAAGGTTCACACAAACATACACATACACACACAATTATATATATATATATATATATATATATATATATATATATATATATATATATATATATAGATATATATATATATATATATATATATATATATATATATATATATATATATATATGTGTGTGTGTGTGTGTGTGTGTGTGTGTGTGTGTGTGTAAACATTTTAACACAGTACGGAAGACAGTGATATGATCACATGATAAAACGAGGCGATGTTCGAAATAAAAATTGCAAAATGCCTTAATTTCATTCTCAGAGGGGATTTGACTCTCCCAGTACTGGCCTCCCTGGTCACAGAAATTTCAATGAAAGTGAACAATTTGAGTGAACTGGTGCTGCGATGTCTTTACATCCTGGTGCAATATAGGGATCTAGAAATGTAGTGACGCTGTTAACGGTGGATGGCAAAACTTCACCTAAAGCAATGTGTACAGCTACAATTAGCGAACAAAGGAATACTCATAGCAACGCTTAAAATGGCAAACCCAGAAATATTAGCTGTTCAAAGGACTGTCCTTGTCAGCATTAAGATCTGAGCAGACAGCAATCGCTCGCTTTTATAAGATTCCTCCTTTAAGAAAAAAATTTGGTGGATTAGTTACTCACTACACCATTTTCAAACGCCTCTGAATAGATAGTTTAGCCAACAAGCTTTACTCGGGGTCTCTCTCTCTCTCTCTCTCTCTCTCTCTCTCTCTCTCTCTCTCTCTCTCTCTCTCTCTCTCTCTCTCTCTCTCTCTCTCTCTCTCTCTCTCAAACATACATACACACATAAGTAAGTATACCTTAGTTTTACCAGACCACTGAGCTGATTAACAGCTCTCCTAGGGCTGGCCCGAAATTAGACTTATTTTACGTGGCTAAGAACCAATTGGTTACTTAGCAACGGGACCTACAGCTTATTGTGGAATCCGAACCACATTAGAGCGAGAAATGAATTTCTATCACCAGAAATACATTCCTCTAACTCTTCATCAGCCGGCCGCGGGAATTGAACTCCGGTCCATCGAGCGACAGTCTGAAGCTCAACCGGTTCGGCTAACAAAGGGCTACATACACACATACACCGCTACATAAGTATATCTCCAAGGATATGAATATGGCAGTCTTTTGTAGTTATCATAATCACAGAATACTTGTCAACTCTCTCTCTCTCTCTCTCTCTCTCTCTCTCTCTCTCTCTCTCTCTCTCTCTCTCTCTCTCTCTCTCTCTTTGGAGCAGTTAAAACTTCAACGTCAAATAATTTGTTTCTTGAAATATCTTCTGTGTATAGTAACCATAATAAATTCAGGAAGGCCACAATCCTCCCTCTTTTCTCTTTCGTTTTAATCCTTCACTCGACCTTCTGGGGAATCAACTAAGTCGCTATTCAGCTCATATCTCTCCTAACAAAGCTTTTAGACAATAGGTTATTTAACTCTTCCCCTTCGTCCAACCGCAATACAATGGCCGACATGATATAACCGATTTCCAATTTATTTTTGAATGGGTTCTGGTAAAGACTTCGTTTCCTTTACATGAAACAATTCTACTGAAGCCTAAGTAATTCTTCAGTGCAACATTCGCTTATTTTCTTATTTAACATCCAAGAAATTTTGAACACTGAAGTGAAAAGTAGTAGATATTCATTTGGTTGCTTTGCATGGAATTAATAAATAATAATTATTTTCGCTCAGTATCTAACGAACTAAAAGTTTTCAGACATACGTTACTTAATAACCGTGTTTATTTGCCTCAGTGCACATATGATCAAATATGTACATTTGCAAAGGGGTTGTTAGATAAAAGATGAAAAATCACAATTTTATGCCTACGATGGTGGTCTAAAACCACGCGGTGACAAGCACTTCGTAATAACTATTTTCAAAACATGATCCAGCTGATGTTTACTACGTCAGCCATACATCATCAACATTCATATAAATCTTCGGATAATCATTTATATGTTTGTAAATCCGTCAGCTATTGACGGGATTTACCACAGTGTCTAATCAGATGCCGACACTCTTGCTCACGTTCTTACGTCACAGTTTTGTAGATAAGAAAGTTTTCCATGATAAAATCAGATTAAGGCCATTTATTGTCTACCCTTTCACGCTCTTCGTATATCAAAGTTTCAGTCAACATTTCGAGTTTATACAAACAGCTGTTTTAGAGCTTCGCAGTAGTGTGTCGTCTGTAGGTATTTTATTACTAATTAAATGAGATTTTATTATCACGCAAATATACACATGCCGTTTCTATATAGAACAACGCTTTATATATATATATATATATATATATATATATATATATATATATATATATATATATATATATATATAGTGTATGTATATATGTGTAATTTATTGCATAGCTTTTAGTGTGTCTGTAATTTTACTTAGTGCCTAATTCATTTTTATATAATTTTAATTTCGTGGTTTTTTAAGTGTAATTTTTAAGTGTATTTCAGTGCATATATTCATATACTTGCCTAATGTTTTTAAAGCACTCTAATGTCTGAATTTTCATTTATAGATGTCCCTGATGATGTGACAAAAGGTCACGAAACGTAGGATTAAATTACCGCACTTGGAATCTGCTTGTTTTCCTGCACCCACTCCTTTTAACATGTTGAGAAAATTTTTTTGTTCTTCGCCTGTATATATATAAATATATATATATATATATATATATATATATATATATATATATATATATATATATATATATATATATATATATATATATATATATATATATATATATATATATATATATATATATATATATATATATATATATATATATATACACACACACTGTATATATAGAATGGTGAGTGTAAATCGAGGGGATCTTAGTCATTCTGTAATGAAAGTTTTCCCATGTCCAGAGTAAAACATAAAGTAAAATAATGCTGCGTAAAATAATAAGCAATTTTCAAGAATGAAATCAGAAAATATATTTGAAATGGAAAGACAAGTACAGATGTAGAGGTTAAACAAACAATGAGGTCTTGAAAACATCTAAACGAAATCAACTGGGGAACAGACAGGCGGACGGATCACCGCATAAGAATTGAAATAAACCAAGAGGTAATGTTAGAGGAGAAAATATTTTCCCTCAAAAGTATATAAACATATTCCACTCACACGTCCTAAGAGACAGAGAGAGAGAGAGAGAGAGAGAGAGAGAGAGAGAGAGAGAGAGAGAGAGTTAATTAAGTAGAGCTTAGTTTAACCAGACCACTGAGCTGATTAGCAGCTCTCCCAGGGCTGGCCCGAAGGATTAGATTTATTTTACGTGGCTAAGAACCAACTGGTTACCTAGCAACGGGACCTACAGCTTGTTGTGGGATCCGAACCAAATTATGACGAGGAATGAATTTCTATCACCAGAAATAAATTCCTCTAACTCTTCATTACCCGGGTAGGAGAGTCGAACGCTGGGCCAACAGCGTGCCAGGCGACAGCTCTATCCACCCCTCCAAAGAAGAACTAACAGAGAGAGAGAAAGAGAGAGAGAGAGAGAAGAGAGAGAGAGAGGTAAAGACAAAGAGGGAAAGACATAGTCTAATAAAAGAAAGGTCATCAAATGTCAGGTACTCCAGCGGAAATATTGAAAGAGCATAATGCTTTCCTATCTCTCTATACGGAATCACTATAATAATATATTTTGAAAAAGTCCTTACAAATAACAAATATTACTATATCGTTTCCCACTTGTTTTGTGAACGATATCACAGACGATTTTTGTCCAGGAAAGTATTTGATTGTGTTCTCACTTTCATCAATTCATGAAAATTAATACTACAGCATGGTCCAATAGACACAGTTAATATGCACTCAAAACACACGACTTTTTGCAAAAACACTGTTAATATGCACTCAAAACACATTACTTTCTGCAAAAATCAGCATCTATATAGATGTTTCTTTAACACTGAATTATTGTACTTCCTTTTATCCGCTTACTATTAAAAAAACAAAAAAACAAACACCATTCGTATCGTACTTTTAACGGCGACCAATTATCTTATTAAACAAGTAGAAACCTTTTGTCTTATCTCCTAATGTTAATAGATTTTGGTTTACAGTGACGTATATCATTTGCATATAATTTATACCCTAACGCAATCCTCACCAACATTTCGTTTTTAGGTAAAATGTCGAAACATCACGAAAATACTGGAAAACTCACGAACAACAATGTATAAGACAGTAAAAGAATATTACCAGTGATTAAGTGGAGTGCAAAAAAAAAAATATTTGAATTACCATTTCACTTCCAAAGTTAAAGTTGGAGAAAATTCTTCCTCTCCTCACGCTAATTGCAGTTGGGTTGATGGAGTGCTCGTGATCATTAAGAAACAACAAGTTCTGACGTAATGCTTAATACAGAGAAACTTCAGAAGTAATAAATTATGGTAAAGTATAATACAATAGAAGATATTAGCCAGATCCTCTGCAGTCTGAAGGAGGGAAACAAAGGTCTTATGGCGAGAACATCAGCATAAAATTCAAGAAAAGGGAAGAAATAGAACAATACCAGATGAATTTAAAACCAGGTCATAAACTGTGGGCAATTACTGAAGAAAACAAAGAAAATTACTTTCAGAGAAATTGTAAGATAGACAGTACACCTGTAATGCTTTACATATGACAATAAAGAGGTGATATATATATATATATATATATATATATATATATATATATATATATATATACATATATATATATACCATTATAATTGCCCGGCGTTATTCCCTCCGCGAATAATTTTTTCCCTAAAAGCTGGAACAGAAGACAGTATATTGTATTTAAATAAAAATATTGTATAATGTAAAAATTAATATCCTAATTAAAAAGTCGCTTATTTTATGACCCCTTTGCTTTAACTTTTTTATTAAGAATATCTGTCGTTCCTTTCATTTCTCAAGTTTGCGTTTGCAGCTACGTTATTTGGTTTTTCTATTACTAAACTCCACAAATAAGAAATAATATACAGTTTATCTAGCTAACGGGATATTCATTTCTAATTAGTTAAAAATAGCTCATTTCAGGTAATAAAACGTGATCATCTAATCATTTCGTACCTCTAAAAACAACTCATGATATCAAATTTTACATTTATTTATTCAATACCATTAGCAATAAAATTGTAAAATTACAAGTGACATAACAATTACGCAAAGGAGCTTGAATAATATTATTTGAATGTCAATAAAAAACACTATGACTGAGTAAAGAGCTATGTTTTGCTTCGTAATAAAATCTGAACGACAAAGAATAAGATAAATTAAGAAAGAAAAAACAAGACCAGGAACCACGATTCATTCACTTCTGCAAAGAAAAGGACCGTTTTACTTGCATAGAAAAGTGTTTATAGAATCAGGATAAAGGAAAACCATTAAGGAACAGACATGATGACAGTACAAGTTATTAGTCAGGAAATTTAGATATTCAAATAATAAAACAACTACGAATATACAGACAAAACATTATTTCTTCTCCTCACAGAGATTAAAAAAAAATTCTTTCTCCCCTGAATTACGGGAATAGGATTAGTCACCCTTCCTGTTAAACCTCTAAAATTTTTGGGGTGATTGTTATAAAAAAAATAATAATAAAAAATCAAACTTTGCTTACTCCTCATTCTATTATTAATTTTTCTATCTGGGAATCAAGATTTTATGTTTCAACTCGATACATTTCCTTCACTACTTAATTTTTTTTTCTTTATTGGTGTGGTCTTTTTCTTTCAGATAACAATTCCAGGGCTTAGGCCTATATTACGTAAATTATTCCTTGTCATCATCGATGTAAAAATTACTCTGTAGGAGCCGAATGAATGGATGAGACTACTTACATTATCATACCCAGGACTTAAACATATCATCAGAAAACGAGATAGATAGATAGATAGATAGATCATCAGTTTTGTGAGAAAAGGTACTAAAATGTTCGTGCTGTAATTAATTGTGTGACAAATTTTCTTGCAAGAGTTACTAGGTTTGAGGGTATATGCACGACTCTGTATAAACCTGAAAGCTTATGATATAACTGATTGTCTTTTTATTTATATCAGGAAAACGATTGGCTAGTGACTTTTCAGGGTTATGAAGCATACACTTAGAACCATACAATGTGTTTTTGCTGGTGAAAATATCTACCGATGACCTTCAAACTTTCTGTAATTACTAAGCACTAACTATGCAATGTGATCTACCCTTAATCTGACACGCTGTTAGTATGCGCTCTAAACAACCATAAAAGTATCCTCTTGTTACCTGAAGATATTATTCATTCGCATTAATCTTCAAATGTATATATTTAATGGGTAGAGTCTTTTCCAGTCATATGCCTTTAGACTCTATACATTAAGCCCAGCATACTCTATCATTCAAAAGAACAGAAGCTATCTCTCTCTCTCTCTCTCTCTCTCTCTCTCTCTCTCTCTCTCTCTCTCTCTCTCTTTTACAGTCCATAAAAAGGGGTCATTTGCGAGTACGCTCCTAATCAAAGAAATGAAAATATGAGTGGCTAGTCAAATCTCGTAGGTACTAATACTGTACTTGGTAATGAATAGATAATGTTGGAGAATGACCTATGTGTTCTCTCTTGCCTGTACACTTGCAAATATGCCAGAGGAGTTTGAAAACTTCCCTCTGCCATCTGAGGATTAGTCGGATGATTTTGGTCAATGCATTATTATGGCTGAGCAAACCAGGCAATTTGGCTATTCGAATGTGTAAGTTTTGGGGACATGGGAACTTCGCTCCTTAGCATTCGGGGAAAATAAGGAGGTGGGAATTTTCACTGCAGCTACCTGTGACATTCTAGAACTATCAAATGAGGTTTTCACGTTTGGTGTGCACGCTAGTTTTAGTTTCCTCCCAGTGACAATGTTTAGAATCTTCATATATTCCCGTATGGTTTATGAATTTCTATTAAATTCAGAGTTTGGGAGAGTTTATAAAAAATTCCTGAAAAATTTCTAGTAAAAAAAAAACTGTTGATCACTTAGTTATTACTTACCTTTCTTATTCAGTATTTAATTATCTTATTGTTAACTCTATGCAACTCATCATAACTCTATTCATATATTGCGCTTTGAATTACATGGAAATAAAGGACAACCATAGTCTTTTTCTATTTTAAGCTTCATCTCCTAACTAAAGCCCGCAAAGCCCTAACTTTTATAATCCAATAACGTTCATAAAAGAGACACAATGAATGATATTGCTACGTTTGAAACTAAACAGTACAATTTCGGGGTTACCTTGACGTTCCATTTCAGAGTTCAGAGTAATACTCCATTTCATTATAAATGTGCATGCATATATATATATATATATATATATATATATATATATATATATATATATATATATATATATATATATGTGTGTGTGTGTGTGTGTGTGTGTGTGTGTGTGTGTGTGTGTGTGTGTGTGTGTGTGTGTGTGTGTGTGTGTAATATGCTTTACTTGCACATTTAAGATTGTACACATAAAATATTGTGTCAAAAGAGAGAGAGGAAGATATGAGATCGGAGTACTCCAGGTTTCGTGCAAGGAGCAAGAAAGTGTTTTATTTTTATGTAATTATCCTTTGGGTTCAAGATAAGACAAAAAAGCGCCCGTTTTCTTCAAGAGATCATATCCATCATCGCATAAGTAATGTTTTTTGTAAAGCTGTAAAATTCATAGCACCAGAAATAAGTTCGATTTCGACTCTTCTGAGCTACTTCGTCATTGGCACGAATTGCTTCATATATAAATAGATATAAAAATTTTGAGTAAGAAGACACAAGTTTTTTTTTTTATTGAGTTCAGTGTATGTAATGCAAAATGAGGATATGTACGAAAATACAGATCAGAAAATATCGATTAGTGAAGAATAAAAATTCTAAACAGAATGTGTAACTATAACATCTAATTTCTTTTCATAATCTAACTCACTAATATCCTCATTTTACCAACATTAATATAAGATAAAGAAATGAAGAGATCGGAAAGGAAAATATGATTTCATCCTTTTCTAGAGAGATTTCTGACCACCAGAACAACTTAATTGAACACGAATCCCAAGAGAGAGGTCGGATCCCAGAATGTTCCATACGCTACCAAAGTCTTTATTTCTTTCACCGATGTTATTCCGCCTCTGGAGACGGAAGAGAAATGTTAATCAGGAATGGGAGAACCAGGAGGGAAAATTTCTAAAGCCTTTCTCTCACTTCTCTCCCAATTGAAAGGTAATAATTCATATTTTTTTTATTGCCGTCTGAATATATTTTGACTAGACAGGGCCAACTCCAAACGGAGGTCATTGTTTTTCTTTCTCAGTACAAATTTTAACGTACACCATTCTAGCAATGCTAACTAACATTATACCACTAAAAATCAAATTCTGTTCACTACCAATTTTATGATGACTGTGACATGAAATTTAGGGAATTGGCAGTTAATAAACATCAACTTTTCAAGAAGCAATTGAATTGTGAGGAAAAAAACAAAATTCAAACCAAAGCAGGTTTCAGCGGCATTTCCCTACTCCATATAAACAATGCAAGAGAGAGAGAGAGAGAGAGAGAGAGAGAGAAATTTAACGCATCAGTATGCCTCGTAGTCGAAGAGCTCATCGCCAGATCCTTCTGTGTATATAACAGGTAGCTATTACAGGCCATGTAGCTCTCCACAGCCTCCTACGGTAAAAAGTCTCAAACCCCCATGGCAGATCCGCCCTGGCAATCCACCCTACGGCCATACACATGCAAATAGCAGCAGTGTTCACCGTTCCAATAATAGATGCAATTTTCGGTGTGCTATTATCGAGCTTTAAGTATTGGCAATGAAGGCGGCTGTTGCTAGCCCCATCTTGCGTATGGCGGTGAGATTTATCATTTGAGATGTCCCAGGGTTTCCCGACTCTGCGCTTGTTTGGGTTTGCATTAGGGAAAAAAAAAGAAGAGGGGAATGGATGAGAGAGTCATAAAAGTCAGCAGCGAGCGAACGTATGAAGAAGTCCCTTGGAACAGAATAGTGTATGAGGATCCCTCCCATCCCCAAGGGGGATCGGCTTCGGGAGGACGGTCATTAGTTGGCAAAGAAAAGCGGAGAAACAAACATACAAATGAAATAAATACAGCATGCGGATTCGATGAAAGCGAGTACTGTGAAGAGAGAAAAATGGAGAATTTTATTGAACCCTTCTATACTCTTAAATTTACGAATAACTTAGGAGAATTCATATTAAATAGAAATTCGGGATACAATGATAAGAAAAGCATTAATGAAAAAATCAAGATCATCGTCTCTCTTATTTCGGAGTGCATAATTCCTGGTATTGAATGATGTTTTCTAGAGATTTTCTTATAAGGCATCTTTCATTTGGATAAACCTCTTACTATAGTAATCCCTAATGCTCTTGGCAACTATTTGCACCTTCACTCCTCCGATCACCGTAATGGCCTTCCAACAGTCTTCCCAGCCGTCTCAAATGTCAGCAGCAATCACAGAAGCTACCCACCGACATGGCCTTATCTAAGACGATAGCTACAAATAATTGTGTTCTTCCTTTCCTTGTCAGTGCTTATAATACTTGGTAAAAGTGCAACAATTCTATAATTTTTTTACTGATTTAATAATGTAATATAGTTAACTATTACAGTGTCACATATTTTCCACAGGAATGAATCAAAATCCACCTACGCCATAAACAATCCCACCTTTATACATTTTTTGAACCAAGTGATAGCACCACCATCTCTCTCTCTCTCTCTCTCTCTCTCTCTCTCTCTCTCTCTCTTTTCAAATACTGTTTTCATTGCTGTTCCCAAGACTTTCATACAACCATTTCACACCCGAGAGTTTACATGGATGAAATGCACTTCATACTTTCAATATCTTTACTATAATACAAACATGCAGGAAGAGCTATAAAAGCATTTGGCTTTATCTGCCAGGATCAACAGAGAATTCTATAGAAAAATTCTTTTACAAGAGAAAGTAAAATTCACACACACACACACACACACACACACACACACACACACACACACACATATATATATATATATATATATATATATATATATATATATATATATATATATATATATTATATATATATATATATATATATATGCGTGCGTGTAGTATGTAAACTTTCATACTAACTGTATAAATTTGTCATTAAAGAGATCATCTAACAAGTGAGTGATAAATTTTACTTTTTCTTGTCTCTGAATTTATCTATGGAATTTTCTGTTGTTACCAAGAAGACACAGTCAAATGTTTTTGCGTAGAAAGTGCACAGGAGATTCCGACTGTCTTTGCGTGTCCTCAGGGACCTGACGGGCGAGATGTCTTGGGGCGTGTGTTGCATGGTGAGCAGGTCTCTGAACGACCGCCTAGGAACTCAAGAACAGAAGTGGCTACAGTTTTAGGATAATTTCATTTCCATAGTAAAGAAAAAGTATGAAAACAGGCATAGTAAATAGAAACTAGTAAAAATGTGCCCAAGTTTCTTCGGCGCAATCGAGTTTTCTGTATGAGCCGCGACCCATGAAGCTTTCAGCCACGGCCCGGTGTGACCTGTCCTATAGAGTTGTCAGAAGCACCACTATGGCTAACTTTAACCTTAAATAAAAAAAAAAAACTACTGATGCTAGAGAGCTGCAATTTGGTATGTTTGATGACTGGAGGGTGGATGATCAACAAACCGATCTGCAACCCTCTAGCCTCAGTAGGTTTTAAGATTCTTTTACAGAAAACTAAAATCGTATATCTTTTAGAAAGTTATATACACAAATAGTTTTTTTTTTATTTGGATGGAACATCTAGGAAAAGTATTTTGCTAGAAAACGTAGCCTAACAGCTTTGATATACGTTTACAAGAAAAGAAAGATTTTACAAGCCTCGATGAGATTGCCAGATATGAATACTTTATAAATCTTGATAACTTCAGTTATTCAAGGAATGTTTACAGTTCATAAATTTATCATTTTATTAGTGCTTTCTATTTACAAGCGATTCTACTTATGATGTGTGTCTTGCGAAAATGATCGAATTTTCTCGTATCACCGCTAAAATACTTCATAATACAACACAAGTCTTTCTCTTCTCTTCTTGATTTGCATTTAGAGTCATGTATGAGTTCTAATATTCCTGAATTGTTCCAAAAGAACGAAACAAAATTACCACGAAATAAACAATGATCATTTAGTATAAGGTTCTGTTTCGCAGGAAGAAATCTACTGATATTATCCCACATAAAGTGGTATTGCAATAAATTCAAATATTAGCATTGTTCAGGGTTTAGCGTCTTTTCGTTGATAAGAGTTTGAAGAAATCATCCTTTTTTATACTCTTCATGGATCTCATAAAGACTAGGTATTTTTGTCACTATGAATGAACTTAAACGATGGATAGTTACGTAAATAAAAAAGAAAGTAAATTAATAACCAGATATCAAAAAAGGGAAAATTGGTAAAGTGAAAAATTACTCAACAGTATAAGTGAAATTCTTGCACATACGAATGTATGGAACCTTTTCTTCTGTTCGTTCTTTTTTTATGCTACTACCTTTACCTCTGTTAGTTTTACGCACGCTACTACTCAAATTATTTCTAATTTGGTTAAACCAGGGTATAAAGAATTTCCTGAAGTTTCCAGAACGTGGATAATGTTAGCGAGTATAATTTCCCCCAAAAGAATCTTCATCACTTCTCTGCCTGGACAGCATTTTTCCGACTATGGCATTTCCAGATTTTCTCTGCGGAAATGTAACTATGCAACCTGTCAGTGATACCTGCGTTGCAATATCTTACAAAAACACAAACCCCAAGAAGATGAAGTTACAGAGAAATTACGCACATTAAACTGGTACTGTGACACAGGAAAGGTTTAATTTTCGTAATAAAATCCCTTATTCAACGGTCAGACATCTCCCGAATGCATAGTGGCTTCAACACAAACATATAAACGGAATAAAGGGTGTATATCAGCCAAGGCAAAATTTAAATCTCCGGACGCTAACAGAGAATTTAAATCTCCTGACCCTAACAGAGAATATGATAGGGGAACAGGTTGAAGATCGAAGTTTTCCTTGATTCTCTCTGTCCTGGGCTACACCGGGTTTCACATGTTATAGTTTAACATACAGAGAGAGAGAGAGAGAGAGAGAGAGAGAGAGAGAGAGAGAGAGAGAGAGAGAGAGAGAGAGAAGCATACAGACAGGTAGAAATAATAATCATGCATTTACAAACTCATTTTGCTGGCCTCTCCTCCTTTTAGAAACTGTTCTATTTACCTTTGAAAGTGATGGATAAGGAACTACAGAATAATAGAGCCTGAGAAGGCTTTGTCTGATTTAAAATCTGAACCCCGCTGGGCTCACAGTTGAAATACCAGACTGAGATTCTAAAAGATTAATGTGGGTTAGGTTCCTAAATTTTAAATAGTTTCTATGGACAACGAAATAGTAATATAGTAATCTTATGTTAAACTGGATAGGATTGAGCTAAATTACACTAATATAACAGCAATAATCTATATATAGGCTATATATATATATATATATATATATATATATATATATATATATATATATATATATATATATATATATATATATATATATATATATATATATATATATATATATATGTATATGTATATATATATGTATATATATATGTATATATATATATATATATATATATATATATATATATATATATATATATATATATATATATATATATATATATATATATATATATATATATATATATATATATTTATATGTTTCCTGGTGCAGGTGGATCTTATGACTCCACAATTATTACTTTACTCGAAAATGGCCTTGTAAGATACCCAGGACATATAAAACACAAACAAAAAAAAGAAGTACACGGAGCGGAGGGCTCTTCACTAGGGGAAGTGCGTGAAACACGTGGATATAAAAATAGTTATATTTGATAGCACACAAGGTCAAAAGGAAAATTAACTGAAAATACGGTAAATTACTGCCGTAGAAGTCCTCCCGAAGGGGGGGGGGAGCTTGGGAATGCCAGGAACACGGACCAAGGATAATTCTGCTACAGGCGTCTTTCTGAAACGATATTTGGACCCACGTTACACATCTAATGCTGGAATTTGGGGATTGAATTACTCGGGGGTGCACTGAAGGCGCCTAGGACTCCCCGAGGCGTTACTTGTGACTCAGAGGAAAGAAGCTGTGAACACGTGGGTCTGGCTTGAACCAAGGAATATCAGGGAACACAAAGTTATAGGCCCAGAGATTAATAAATGCAAAAGGGCTAAGTAATCGTGACTAGCAACTCGTTTTGGGTACATTACCACATTTGTAGGGGCGTAGGGCTGACGACGTCTTCTGCCGAGAAACACGTGTGGAAGCGTGGACAAATGGTAGCCTCCCTCTCCAAGGTATTTCTTCAAGTCGTAGATTGGGGCGGAAAAGGGCGCCCTTGGGATGATGAAAAGGCCGCCGTTTAATGTCAGCTCGCGTGTGGGAGACTTGCAATCCCCCTTGCAGTCTTCTAAGGCCACGTGGAATGGAACACGGGGCACACAGGGCGGCGATGGGATCCACGTGGCGGCGAGCGGAAGAGGAAGGCAGGGGCAAAGGACCGAGACTTGACTTGTTCTCGGCTTAAACTAGCAACCGCGTGTGAGGGAGTGCTGTCCTGGCCCTGACCTTTTATTGCTTCTGGACAGGGGTAGGGGGGGGGCGATGTCCTGACCCAGGTCGCCGACCCGGATATCATAGAAAACGATTTTCTTTCCCTGTACCAAAGAAAACAGTGCAAAGCCAGTTTACTGTCCCCAAACTATTATATTCTCTCTGAGCCCCTATACCCCGACCTTCAAAGGTTCAAACCAACCCAAAGCAGGGAAGGAGAAGAGTTTCCTAGCGGATTTTGGCGCTACTCTTTACAGCTCCCCTGGCAAGATAATATTCACACCTATAAACGGGTGCAAATATTGACAAAAGCAAAAATGAGCGAAGAAAACGTTCGACTTTATTCTATCTTTTACTTTGCTACAACCTTTACTTTACTTTATTTGTAAAACTCTGATGCCACACTAATCAATAACAAACTGAAGGTTTACTTTTGGAGCAGAGTGCAATTTAGAATATACAATAAAAGGGTAAACTTGCTTGCAAATTAATTATTGCTCAAATACTTCCTAAGTACTGTTTCTACCCATTCTTTATTCGATTTACTTTACTGGGGTAATAAGGCGCTCAAAAGAAAATAAACAAAGAACACTTCAAAATTTCAAAATAACAACAACAAAATAAAACATACAAGGCAGAATTTAAAAGGAAACAAATGTAAACCCACTGATTCCTTAAAGCTATCCTGGAATTACAGGCATGCTATTAGTTGTGCCTTGAAGAGGCGGCATTCGTGACAATACACTGTAGGTATTAAATAATATCCCCTTTACCAAAATTGTAATAATAGAATTCAATTCTTCTTTTCAATCGACCTCCAATTGTTCACAAGCTCGACGAGCATAACTAATATTTCCCACGAATGCTAATCTGAAGGGACAAGAACTTGACAGCTATGAGGCAAAGAGATTATTCGCGGGTTTTAACTCGCCAACTTAAATGACGCTAAATTTTTACGTCTGCAGCTTACAACTCGGGTGTAAGCTATAAATAGACTACTCGACGTATGAATGGGAGGATAAACAAATGAAGGGGAAAATGGACAGGGCTAACATTCTCCACAGGAATAACTCAACAACAAAAAAAAAAAATGTAAATAAAAAAAAAGGAAACTACACAGAACAACAACGAAGGATATTACTTCATACTAAAGGGCGGGCC
This sequence comes from Macrobrachium rosenbergii, assembly GCA_039081455.1. Classification (NCBI taxonomy): domain Eukaryota; kingdom Metazoa; phylum Arthropoda; class Malacostraca; order Decapoda; family Palaemonidae; genus Macrobrachium; species Macrobrachium rosenbergii. Next base: position 18,630,723 of record JANJGK010000005.1, on the reverse strand, counting down.
GCACCGCGGTGATTAAAAAAGGCAACGTTAAAATTCGTAAGGGCAGGAGTCTTGTGACTCAAGATTCGTTAAAAAAAAAAGGAAAGATTAAATGCAAAAGTAAATAATATACGTAGAAAATAAAGGATAACAGAGTGAGGTATTTATGATTTACTTCTTTATCTAACTTCCGTCGCCAACAGACGACGGTCAGAGCTAACTCTCAGCCCAAGGGCGGGGAAAGAAAACCCAAAGGGCGCGACCCCTTCAGGAAGAGCTGACACACCTGCCTTGTGCCAAAGGACAGGCGTAAGAGCGTGCCACTTCCCACTCTGTCTCTCTTACTGCTTCAAATAAAATAATTAGTGCATTTTAAAAAGGGGAGGATATCCCATATGTTAACTGCCGCTTGCGGTGGTAAGTAAGGGAAAGTGTGGAGGGAAGATCGATAGAGAAGGATGAGGGATAGAAATTCCAAAGGAAAGGAAGAAGGATAGCGGAAGGCCTTGGCATCCTCTCCTGGATGAAAGGTGCCAAGACGTTCAAAGATGAAGAAGGGGGCCCTATGCCAAGTTTGCACCGGGGCCAGAAGAGCTCGGGGCTCCTTGTGGACTACCTGCGATCGCCCACACCCATGGTAACTCCGCCGCGAACCTCTCCTCCTTGGACCGTTGTCCTTGGCAGGGGAATCGGAGGGCCCGAGGCCAAAGGGCGGCAAGGGGTGCCATCTGGGTCAGCTGCTGCGACAACTGACCCAGGAATTTTGTTCGCCATCTTGGACATTAACCGGCGCAGATCACAGAGTTCATCGGCCCAGGAAGGCGGGGCAGAATCATGACTCGCGGAAGAATCTGCGGCGGGCGGCGAGAGAGAGGGGACGGCCGGAGGGGGCGGGGTCGACTTGCTTGCAGGGGTGACCAGCTCAGGCACTGACATTGGCACTGGCGCTGGTGGCGATGTGGTGGTGGTCTCGTCTGTCTGGACGGACGGAGACTGGCACTGCTCAGTGCGCCGAAGGGGCACTGGCAGAGGAGCTGAAGGCCGAGATTCTCCTGAAGGGAGATCTGGCTGAGGCCTCGGCACTGGCACGGATGCCGTGCCGGGCACTGGACTCGGATTTGGATGATTTATTGGGGAATGGGGACCCCGTAATGGTTGTGGCTTGAAAGGAGACGCAAAGTCTTGGCCCTGGAGGACGTCATAGTCTCCTGGAATGTGTTTCGCTACGGCGAGACGAAGGGTCCTGGCTCTGTGGGGACGGGTGACCCTCAGTTGGACCGTAGGGAGGATCATTTTAAAATTGTTAATGCCCTCAATGGTGACGAGCTTGCGTCGGTCTATTATAGCTCCATAGGGAACTTTGTCCCTCCTTATGAGGGAAATTTGCGCGCCAGAGTCGTCAAATGCCTTGACCTGGCGTGCTGAGTATTTACCTCGAGGAGGTGCCACATAGATGGGACCCTCGGCAGGAGGGCCTAAGGACTCGGGATTTGTTACTGCCAGGGCGACGGCGGGAGTTCCTGCCTTATTATTTCTAGGGCATTTTGCCCATGAGGAAGAGTGGCCATAAACCTTGCACGCCGTGCAAAAGGTTTGGCTGAAATCTCTTCGCACTGCCCCGGCAGAGGGCGCAGGCGACTTATTAGGGGGCTGTCCGGGAGAGAGAGACGCGGGGGGTTTACTGCGGCATTGTTCCTTGGCATGCCCGATCTTTTTACAGAACCCGCACACGACGGGCTTCTGTGATTGCCCATTCTTCGGCGGAGGGGCACCCGATAGGCAGGCGGGTGGCGTAATTTTGCGCTGCAGCGAGCTCTCCTGGGGGTGATGGGTGTCCCATAGATCCGCTATTCGGCAGCAATCAGCTAAGGTGGGGGGCTCCTTCTCGGCGATGTGCGTGGCGAGGGCCGGCGGGGTGTAGAGTAGGAAGTTTTCTATTTGTATTTGTTCGATGGCATCGTGGAGGGTCGTAACCCCCACGGCCTCGAACCATTTGGCACAGGCACGCTCGGACTTGTAGGCCCACTCTGCCCAGGTTTGATTGGCCTCCTTCACTAGCCCGCGCCAGCGCCTCCTCCAGCGTTCAGGGGTTATCTCGTACGCCTTGGCAATAGTCTGGCGTACGACCTCCCAATTTTCCTGCTCCTCCGGGGGGAGGGCCCTGTAGGCAATCAGGGCCTTCCCTCCAAGGAACTTGCCCAACACCAGGGAGAGTTCGGCGGCACTCAGGGGGCAGGCCTTTAACACTGTCTCGGCGCTGTCGAGCCACACCTCGGGCTCGGCCTCCGTCCACTTTGGCATACAAGCGATAGCCTGGCTGAAGGCACTCATTCCCTGGGGGGCAGGTGGAGGCGAAGGGCCACTCTGTTGCAGCATTGCGAGTTCATGGGCACGCTGCTTGTCCCTTTCTTCCCTCTCGGCTTCTTCTCGTTTCTCCTGGGCTAGTCTTTCTGCCTCACGTTCCTGTCTCTCTGCGTCTTCCCGTCTCTCCTGAGCCAGCCTCTCTGCTTCTCGTTCCTGCCGTGCGGCTTCTTCTCGTCCCTCCTGAGCCTGTCGTTCTGCCTGTATGGCGTCCATCCTCTCCTGTACCCAGTCTCTTAGTTCTCTCCCGGAAAGGCCGAGTTCCTTCCCTGAGGACATAAAGAACTTGAAATCCTCGCTCTGCTGAGACCGTGTCGACATTTTGCAGGCGGGAGAGGACGCTAGTAACACACAGACTTAATTTCCCAGAGCTGTGGGAATCTTGGACACTTTTTCAAAGGACGTATGATTGGTCTCCCGGTGGTCTCCCTATTTACCGACGAGGCGGGCTGATTGGGGACGAGGAGTTAGCAATGATTGGTCTCCCGATTTACCGACGAAGCGGGCTGATTGGGGACGATGAATTAGCAATGATTGGTCTCCCGGTTTACCGACGAAGCGGGCTGATTGGGGACGATGAATTAGCGATGATTGGTCTCCCGATTTACCGACAAAATGGGCTGATTGGGGACGATAAGTTAGCAATTATTGGTCTCCCGATTTACCGACGGAGCGGGCTGATTGGGGACGATGAGTAGCAATGATTGGTCTCCCGATTTACCGACGAAGCGGGCTGATTGGGGACGATAAGTTAGCAAGGATTGGTCTCCCAAGGTAACGACAAACGGGCTGACTTGGGGACAAGACAGGGATGTATAGGTCTCCCTGATTACCGACAAAACGGGCTTACTTGGGGATTAGATTGGGATATATATTTAGGTTTCCCGAATTACCGACGAAACGGGCTCACTTGGGGACTGAATGGAAAATGAATTGGTCTCACCAATGGACCGACGACACGGATTTATTGGGGACAAGAATAGAATATATGGGCGCCCGGGAATTTCCGCACAGACGACGTCTGATCAGCGAGGGCGCTAGTTTTACTGACTTGTGGGAGAAGTGTAATTCTCAAGGGCAATTAGGTGGGTGGCCATCCCACATTTACAACAGATAGGCAACACACGCAGCCGTAGTAACAGCACAAAACAAACACACAAAAAAAAAAACAGAACAATACAGAACATATAATGCCAGACCCCCAATAATGCAAAACAATTTGGTATAGCGAAGCAAATCAAACAAACAAATGTTTACCTAACTGGGCCACGGAATGGACGGTCAAGGCCGTCTGCGCCATAATATACGCTTTCGCTCCTATTTCTAAAACGAGAGAGAGAGAGCGGGTAAAAATGCGTCAGCAATGCTAATCTGACTTTCGAACACGTGGTTGACGTCGAGGTCTCGCGCCTATATCTAATGATTCGGTTTCGAAATCACTCGTTTCTACAGGAGGAATATGCGCACTATTCCTTTAATGATTTATCACCTGTATAACCTAATTGAATGGCATGCAAGCCGCGTGCAAAGGCTTCCAAAGCTAAGTTTTCGGCGATTCTCTCTCTCGTTTTCCTCGGACATGCGCCCTACTATAAAAAAAAAATTCCTAGGACTAGTCACGTTTTCTACAGCGTCCTACGCTAAATAAACACAGTTTACTTACACAGAATTTCCTTGGCCTGTTGCGCTGGCTTTTCAAAGGTTCGTAATCTGTCTCGTATCCAGCTTAGCTGAGCTAATTGCTGATTTCACAAATTGCAACACAAACAACAAAGGGGAAGAGGGGGGGGGGGGATGCAATCATTACGAGAATCCTGGCAAGGTCGCCATTTTTATATGTTTCCTGGTGCAGGTGGATCTTATGACTCCACAATTATTACTTTACTCGAAAATGGCCTTGTAAGATACCCAGGACATATAAAACACAAAAAAAAAAAAGAAGTACACGGAGCGGAGGGCTCTTCACTAGGGGAAGTGCGTGAAACACGTGGATATAAAAATAGTTATATTTGATAGCACACAAGGTCAAAAGGAAAATTAACTGAAAATACGGTAAATTACTGCCGTAGAAGTCCTCCCGAAGGGGGGGGAGCTTGGGAATGCCAGGAACACGGACCAAGGATAATTCTGCTACAGGCGTCTTTCTGAAACGATATTTGGACCCACGTTACACATCTAATGCTGGAATTTGGGGATTGAATTACTCGGGGGTGCACTGAAGGCGCCTAGGACTCCCCGAGGCGTTACTTGTGACTCAGAGGAAAGAAGCTGTGAACACGTGGGCCTGGCTTGAACCAAGGAATATCAGGGAACACAAAGTTATAGGCCCAGAGATTAATAAATGCAAAAGGGCTAAGTAATCGTGACTAGCAACTCGTTTTGGGTACATTACCACATTTGTAGGGGCGTAGGGCTGACGACGTCTTCTGCCGAGAAACACGTGTGGAAGCGTGGACAAATG
>JANJGK010000005.1:18608422-18623422 GCA_039081455.1 Macrobrachium rosenbergii | reverse complement strand
GGCCAGAATGCGACTGTATGGAAGTACTAGAAATAACAGGAAAAATAAACGATATAGATTTTTGCCTTTTACTCAATCAACCGAATGTGTGCTGTTGATCCGAAGCAAAAATGGTAGAATTATTTCAAAATGAAGCTCATCCTTCACCCTTTTTTACTTTTAGCTTTTGATGCCCTTTGGCATTCGTCGATGTTAATCTTGAATATCAAGCAGAAGTAGAGATAGATTTGTCATTCAAATAACAGTGTCGGCAACACTGCTATTTCGGTTGTTGGTGGATAATGATGATGAAAAGCTGTCATTACCTGTTAATACAACAGCTCGTCGTTATCCGGACTAGCTTAATCTGAGTTCATGCAGCCGTTGCTTAGATGGATGACTTCCCTCGAGCTCCATGTGTGGCTGATAAATGACCTTTTGCTCCTCCGGCTAGGACGTGCGGCCAACGATCTTATCTCAGATACGAATTGTATAGACTTGGGAAGGTACCATATAACAATGATATTCCTTCAAAAGGGAGTAATTGACAGGGTAATAGTTACATCAGTAATGATCATAAATCAATTATGAATCTTTCTGATGTTTTTTCCAGAACTTTAAAGAGAGAGAAAAGTTAAAATAAAAAAAATGAATCGACCTATTTAACGTATAACTTAGACCACGAAATGTTTAAACAGAGATTAATGAAAAACTCATAGTACCATTCAAGAATTTTACAGTGAAAGAATTTAATAACGCTAGCATATAGGTGACCCAGGAGAATAGAAAAAGTCTGATACAATCATAAGAATTGAAACAGAGATGACATGTTTTTCACTGAAAAGGCTCATTTATCTGGATTCTATAAGAAAGAAGTCAAAAATATATATGATCGAAGAGCATTAAGGAAGAAAAATTTTAACTATCGTCATTCCATAATATATATATATATATATATATATATATATATATATATATATATATATATATATATATATATATATATATATATATATATATATATATATATATTTCGCTGATAAAACCAAATTGTTTCATTTAGGTTTCTGTGGTAGATGTCACTGATGTAACGTTTTCAGATCATGCAATTCTTCGTTTAGCTTGATTCCCATTAGGGGTCACTGTTACTAATGAGCCTTTTCCAGGTTTTACTGGACTTGATCAACGCAATCTGATATGACTTGGCCTCACTCTCATTCCACTTGCTCATAAATGGTCGCAAGGATCGAGAGACCGTAATTTCGCAGTCTAGGTTTGTTTTGTAAACTATTTGTTTTAACCATCATAATGCTCTGGAAATGCAAGACTTTATTCAAGCTTTCTCTCACGTTCCTTTTGTTGTTCTGAGTCCCAGTTTAACTATCACCTGGATGTTTGTATAAAAAAAATTGTCCAGTGAATGAACGCAGAAAAGAAGATAAAATAAATAATAATGATTTAACGATGGAAAACATGCTGAAAGGCGAAATACTTATCGTTAGAGAATTCGAACAAGTACTCTCTCTCTCTCTCTCTCTCTCTCTCTCTCTCTCAAGCACTGAATGATAAGGGAAGAGAAGTTTTCATATCGAAAGTAAGGTACGAACAATTTCTCAAGTGAAGAGAAAATTAACACACCACATAATGCCGTCACAAAATAAATCTCCCACATACCAAAGGAAACTCGTGTCGGAATTTCCTTTAAAATTGGGGGCCTTAACGGTGGCCGGAAGTAAAGGCACAGGAAAAAAAAAGTCACAATTTTGGCTAGGGGAAAAAAGTCACAGGAAAAAAGTAACATTAATTTATGGTGGCCGGTAATAAAGTCACATGGAAAATTCACAATATTTCTTGGGGGATCATTATCTTTATGTTATTTACAAGCTTTTGTTTATGTTTTTACAGTCATCCCCAACGGGCTTGTGCTAAACACGCCGCAAAGGTGGATACATAACGGGTTAAAACCTTTGGGGGTCACTATCTAGGAAAGATTAATGTGACTTTATTCCTGTGACTTTTTTTTCCGTGACTGTTTTTCTGTGACTTTTTTTTTTACCTGGATTCGCCTTAACAACGGGCAGTACGTGATCTTTTTGGCGTTTATTTGCTGGTATTCGTCTGGTGTCAATAAACTTCCCGAGTCTTTCAGTCTTGCAAAGAACTGTCAAATATTAAAAAGTCTTCGATGGAAATCCAGAGTGTCAGTAATGGTTCCAAACAACAGAGGACCTTAAAGTAATTTTACGAGCATTTTAACTTCCCGAGTCTTTCAGAGTCTTGCAAAGAACTGCCAAATATTAAAAAGTCTTTCACAGAAATCAAGAGTGCCAGATATTGGTTGCAAACGATAGAAAAGCTTAAAGTAATGTTCCGAGTATTTTTATTTTTATTTTACCATTTTTCTGTTTCCCGGTTACCGGAGTGTTTTATGGAACCATTTTCTACTCACCCAATTTTTTCCTCCTTTTGTGTGTATCGCTTTTCTCTTGCTTTAGTGATAAGTAACGCCGTGAAAGAAAAAAAAATTCCATTTTCATTTCCTGTGTTTCCTGGCAGAATACATAAATACCTGAAAGTTTTGCGCACGAGCAGAAGAGCCTAAAATTATCTATATTTACTTGGAATTTGTTAGGTGTCACAATGCATAATATCCATTACTTATAATTAATAGTTTAATTGACACTGTCTGTATATCTGTATATTACTGCTGAAAATTCTAAAATTTAACGTTTGTATTGATATGTCTTTTCTTATAGTTGAAAACATTAAAAATTTAATACTTTGTGAATGGATCAACCCAATTACATAATCTTCTGCGAATTACCTTAAATAATATTCATCTACGAATTGTTCTGTTTTTTCTCTGTAAAGAAATATTCAGCGTGAAAGCTGAACATGATTCCGTACCTAATACCCCTTTATCTAATTTCCACAAAGTTGTAATACAAATCTCCGCTTTCCATACACGAGAGGATTCGAATACATATACATGCCATCCATCCATCATGGCCTACAGTCAATCCCAAAGGATGTCACTGACTGAGTTGCCATTACTAGCAAGGGCTATTACTCCTGAAGCACCCCGTAACCAGTTGTTAAAACATTACGACTAGGAGCACACCATGGCGCTGTCTCTACGCGAGAGCTCAAGTGGGATCTCTCGGTAATGCAAAGGCTGCCATTAATGCGGTACAAATGACATTAGCATGATGAAAACTTGCTACTATCTCATTCCTGGTTACTGCGTTAATATCGGCATTGGCATCCCACAGACGATCGAAGTTGAATGAGTTCACGATTGCTTGCATCATGTGTCTTGACCGAATGTTCGGAGTAACTACAATTCGCAGTGCATTTAGTATAAGCTCAAAAAGTAACATTCCACATCCGTTATTTCATATCTTGTTCCTAATAGTCATATGCTCAGTTGGTCGTCATTCATAGACTTCTGTTAGTGGCTATATGCCAGAAAAATCTGTTAATGAATAATTAGAACACCCCTTAAATAATCATAATATTCCTCTCATGGCTGAACGCCAATATATCTGACCGTCCCGATTCTTTGATACACAGATGTTGTATCTAGATAGTGACATTTCTCTCTCTCTCTCTCTCTCTCTCTCTCTCTCTCTCTCTCTCTCTCTCTCTCTCTCTCTCTCCAAGGACAACTTCCTGCTTCCTTTCTCTGATAATGTGATGAAGCTTTCGCCCCACCAAAAAAAAAAAAAAAAAAACCCAGAAGTATAATCAGGGTTCAAGTTATCCGAGGAGAGTAATTCATCCGGCAATGCTTTTATCAAAGTATCGTTGCTTAGCAAAAACGAAAGCTTTTCGAGTAATAGACTACGCTTCGCACCTACTTCAGTGGTCTAGTAATCAAAACTGTCCTATGATGAATCGAAGAAATGGGACATCTAGGTAACAAATTCACACCTCTCTGACAAAGGCAAAACATTACCAGAAATCAAAACAAATACCTTGAAAAAGGATGTTTTCTTTCTAACAGAAGCTACTACAATAGAATTAAAAGGACCTGGGATTTGTTATTTCGTTGAGATAATAACCTTTCCTACATGAGGGAGACGGGCAGAATTCAGGGTTTCAGTAGATAAGGTGCACATAAGAGCAATAAACAAATAAGCAAATCTGTGTATTGGCTGTACATTGTTGGCATTAAAGTAAAACGGGATGACTTTCGAAGAGAGCAAATTAGTTTGGGAAAGCAATGACACGCACGAAAGTTGACTACTGTTAAGGGCACTTACCATCTCACTACCAGTTAAAGAAACAAAAAATTCTGCAGCCTGGATAACATAAACTATAAGTTAGTTCTAAAAGAGTCATACCTAATGGATCTGTTGAAAAGGTCAAAACGGGTATGACATTTTCATACGAAACTCCCCAGACTGAATCAAGGCTATAGAAAAGTAAGGACTACATTTGGCTAAACAAAGAACCGTGGGCGACATGGAGGGCTTAAGGTATACAAACAGGTCACTGGACTGGTAATCATATCAAAAAGATCCGTCGAAGTTGATGGAACTACGAGTTCTATCACTAAATTATTTTTGGATGCTTTTAAGGGTGCCTAAGTCCCAAATTGACTCTTAGTAACAACCACTATGAGACTCCGCGGCATTTATCAAAGGGAACAAACGACCTTACCTTATAAGAGGCTCAAGATTTCTTCATAGGAGAAAATGATTTCGTTTCCTATAGGGAGTGGCCTTGTGTACCCATGTATTTCTTGGTCCTGGTAAGTTATTCACATGACAAAATTCCCTTTTAACTATATATAAGTTGGGATATCCGACACAGTTCGTATGTGGTTACATCCGAAGTCTGCGTTTTAGAGGTTTTTGTCTATATTTCGTGATAACAACGGGTTTCTAGCTTAGTACTTTCTAAGGAGGATTTTATAATTGGCACATTTTGAAAATGTGGATTTTTAACGTAATACGTAATATATTCACTTCAATTGTTTTTATGTCAAATTTTGCATACCACTTTATTATAATTATTCCTGTATAACATTATTATCAGTATCAATAACAATATTTTCTTTGTGCATCTCATTTCAAACTAGACTGTAACTTCTATCCTTGTGTAATCTCTTTCACTTCTGTTCTTCTTCCTCTGCACTTCATTTCGATTTCATATGCTTCTCCACTCATCTTCTCTTACTTCTTTCTCGTTCTCTTCAGCGCTGATATTCATCTTTTCCTGTCATCAAATCTAACCCTTTCACCCCTTCTCTTTGTTATTTCCTTCAGGAGGAGGGAAGCATTCGCGAGTAGTGGAGAGGGAAACTTGAGAAGGAGGGTAATGACAAACGTTCCCAGACAGAGATTGGAGGGCAATTTGGAAGAGGATTAAATCCCTCTTCCATGTGACGTTGACCTCATCAATTGGTGTCTGGTGGCTAAAGTCAGTGTATTGCACAATATATTCTATAATTTTCCATCGTTTAGTTTTGGTTAGTAATATCATAAATTTTAACTTCCCGAATGAATCAGTGCCCTCAAAGACTCCTAGCCCATTATTCCGATCCTTCCTCCTTTTCTAATTAGAAAAACAGTTGTTGCTGAACAGTTGTTGCTGAACAATGGTAATGATTTCTTTCATAAAATGGGTGTAAACAGTACTTTTGTTTCTCACAGGATCTGGACACAATCATCATTTCATATTCCCAAATTTTCTTTCAATAGAATAGAATAGAATCAAGGATTTAGGCCAAAGGCCAAGCGCTGGGACCTATGAAGTCATTCAGCGCTGAAACGGAAGCTGACAGTATAAAGGTTTGAAAGGTGTAACAGAAGGAAAACCTCGCAGTTGCACAATGAATCAATTGTTAAGAGAGGGTGGAGAGGAAGATGGAAGAAAGAAAATATGAATGGAGGTACAGTAAAAGGAATGGAAGAGGCTACAACTTGGGGCCGAAGTAACGTTGCAAAGAACTTTAAGTGATGACTACAGTGGACCACATGAGGTGCACTGGCGGCACTACCCCCTTACGAGGCAAATTTTCTTTGAGGTCAGCGAGATACTAAAACGTTTAGGTATTTTAAGTAGTCATATGCCATGTTTTAATTTTTTACAACAAATATACAGATCATTCTTTGACATTACAGTAAGTTATACTTTTATGATACTATAATGGTACTATAATGATATATGAAAATTGTTTGGTTTGTTTCGGGAAAATGTTGCGTCAAAAAAAGGTGATCGCTGCGAGCACTCTAAAATCCTATCAACTGCAGCAAACCAAGGTTGATATTTATAGACCTTGAGTTAAAACATGTCATGAACAAAGGTAGTCAACATATCACAAATGGATTGAAAATAAGTCAATGACCGTATATAGGGAACGAACCTTTGGCAAACGCTGGTTAGAACTAGTAATACCTCGTTGACTTTTATTTAGTTTGTTTGTGGTGTGTGTATGTGTGCAATAAAAGACCGACGTTTTATTGCAATGTAGACATGCCCTAAGGCTGTCTTCATGATGATGAACAGGTAGATAATTAACTGAATGCGTCGTGGGCTTACAGTGCACAACTAGCAACGTGTTAGTCTTGTTAGATACAAAAATGATGTGTGGGGATATGGTACTTTCATCGCTTTGATAGTCACCCAGCCAGTAGACATGTAGTTTCTGTAGTGAATTTTTTTGGTATCTTGATGTTTCTTGGTTTTTGGTGATATGTTACCTGTTTTGGCTTATTTTTTATTTATCTCTTCTTTTTTTTTCACTAATGCTGTTTCCTTTATTCACAAAGATGTAGGTAAGCCCAGCAGGCTCCAAGTTCTCTCCTGATGGAACCTTATGTAAGGGTTGTAGAGGTTTTTTGTTTACACTTTTTAAACATGAGCTTTCATACATTTCATCAGCAGTCCCATTCTCTCCTTCCCTGCCATTACCAAGGCGTATAATAGGATGAGATAAGGAAACAAAACATGCAATTTGAGGTTCATGGCGTTATCTCACAGTCACAAGGATGCTATCAGGATTCCTGATCAGCAGGAAAAACAGCGGTTATCAGTAATATAGATTCACCTATTGCCATGTGAAAAGTGGTTAACGAAGCAAATTCTTGGAAATTAGATCGAAATTCCTTCAATCTACCAGTATATTTGGCTTTTAGATTAGATAGATATGGCTCCTTCGTGCACCGTCCTAGAAGAGTTGGTACTTTTTCACTCGTGATTTCCAGATGGGAAATCAGGTTTTACATGTTTTTCGTATAACAAGTGATTTAAACAATTTAGTCTACACATAACCTTCTGAAAAGAGAGTCAAGGTCCAAAGAGGGAATTAGATGACACTGTGCCTTAGGGGCATCTCATACAAACTCAATATTCCGTGGGAAGTTATGGTTACATGAAACGCGTGTGGATATTCTTTCTTTTTGGTTAATAGTAGTAATGCATCACTCCAGAGATCTGAGAAATAAGGTTAAGAGGGTTGTCAGATTTAAGAGTGTTTAAGCCTGCCCAAAGCATATTAAAGAGTAGTTCCTGCAATCATGCTATTAGAATTTTAAGGATGTTCATGTCATCCGTTCCAGACTTATTTTGCACTTTTATTATATCAAAATAACTTACGTTTGCTTATATTTAAAACAAACGACATCCACAGTTTTCCCCATCTGCGCCTAATCAAGTGTTCTTTATGATTTGTGTACATTCTTTAGCTTCTTCCACGCAGCTACGAAGAATTCTAATCTTACATAGTGTCCTGAGGAATTTGCGATAAGCAAATTTTGGTAAATGGTAGTTTTCCAAAAGCATAAAGTTCTTCCGCTCTCGAGTCGTCTGAATTGTGCATTTTTTATATGACCTGTAAGTGCTGAAACAAATAAGTTTAGTTCGTCCTTACAATTGTTTGTCTTTTTTATTCTAACAATAATAATCAGATTGGGTTACTTTAGTGCTACTTCACTTGATATACAAAAAATTAGATTGCATAACAATAATCTAGATTACGAAGGTAGTAAATTTTAAACTTATAATAAAACAGATTCAAACTACGTTTTTGTTCTTCTTTAACATCACATCAATTCGCTGTTTAGTACAATACTATAACAAATGAATTTCACAGCCAGAAAACATTTCCTTTCTTAACCACTGATATAAAGATATTTTTCCAAGTAAAAAACATATTTGAATTTAATTCAAGCCTCAGCAAAGGCGGAGAGTACAATTTCATGATTTAATTGGCATCTTATTAAGCGATGACAATCACTTGTCAAACACAGTTCCAATAAAACTGATCAGAAAGATTCAATTATTCGAGGTAATTGCTTTCGGCGCTGCTAGTTTGTTCATCTCAGGAAATATTGCCAACACAAGGAAATAGAATGATCATTTCTTGATATGGAAAACTGCACAGAAATGTTTCTCATTTATCATAACCGCATTGCGGCAGACTGCTTGATGCCGGTTCCGGTGAAAGTTATGAATGTGTAGGAATGAAAGCAGTTTTCTGATAATAAGGTCATTGAGTAATGCAATTTTATGAAGTGTGATGTAATTGCCGGGACATAAGAAGTAGTCAAGAGCAGTATTATATCATATATATATATATATATATATATATATATATATATATATATATATATATATATATATATATATATATATATATATATATATATATATATATATATATGAAAGTGAATGTTTGTATGTTTGTCCTTTGTAGAAATCCGAACCATTTGACAGACCCAGACAAAATTTGGCATGCGGCCCCCATGTGACCCCAGGAAGGTTATAACTCAAAATCAAACCCCTATCCCCGTGACAGACATCAGACACAGACAAACTGGATGAAATATTCGTTTTTACCAGTTCCGTCAGGTTTTCCTTCAAGTGCTTTATGGGTTAATGGTAATTTTTCCCCTGATCGCTACAGGTTTTCTTCCAGGCGCTGTCAGACGTATGATTAATCTGCAACCATAAATCCCTTATATACATCAATTTTACGTGGATTTTAATCATAATTTATGATAGTAATTAATATAATTGTTAAATACCTCGATAAAATCAACATTGAAAACCTATATCGTTAATTTCTATAAGCAGAGGTCTGCTTTTCGCAGCCGAGAACTATAGTGAAATATACCGCTTCCTGATTTCTTTCTGTCTCTTTAATTCATTCCTGACTGATACCACAACCTTCAGTCTTTTAACAAGTCGACAGACTTCACGAGTCTCTGAAGAAGACTGCGGACTTAGTGGTATACCTATTTTTCTCAAAAAGTTGGCAGACTATCTTGCCGGAGATTTGGGTATCTGTTTGACCCATTGATACACAGTAGTATTTATTCTTGGACAACTCATTCCTAAGAAAAGTGCCATTCCAACCTCATAAGATCCTGTCGATATAAACTCTTCTGTCCTTCAGTTCTTTGAAACTATTATTTTCTATTTTTTTTTAAATTCTCGAAATCTCACAGCCTGCTCATTTACTTGTGTGTGGATCCTTTTTCCCGTGAATTTTGGCGGCGCTTGTGTCAGCGACGCTGCTAGTGTCTATCTTTACTATTTACCTCTGAGTATTCCATTAAAAGTATCGTTTACCTATTATTACTCCTTTTAAGCCTGGCAGTGATATATCTACTCCTTTCTACTTGTCTACTGATCTATCTCAGTCAAATTTTCCATCCTTTCAACAGTAACGTTATTTATATTCCTTCCTGTTTCTCCTAGTCACCTGAATGATGACTCTGCTCTTGATAAATAATTCTTTTGTTTTTTTTGTCAGTTCTTTGAGAATATGAAAGAGGAATATTGAATATTTAATGAAAACTCAAAACATTTAGGAATGCTGAAGAAGTCTGGAATGCCATAACTGCATACAAATATTCGAGTTCCCATGATTTGTTTTCGCTCAAATTGAATATTTCCCTTTCCAAGAAAGACCGAAATGAGAGTTGCCGTTTACATTCTTCTTTTATTGAAGGTAGTGTACATGCCTCAAGAGGATTTTAACTCTCTCTCTCTCTCTCTCTCTCTCTCTCTCTCTCTCTCTCTCTCTCTCTCTCTCTCTCTCTCTCTCTCTCTCTCTTGAGAAAATATGCCTGTTAGAAATGTTGTGATTCTATTTGGAATAGATGAGATTTCTCTTTGTTTGGTTACTTTACTCACAGATTATGAATTGCAGCGACTGCAAAAGTTAGACTATTGAACTTTTCATTTTTAAGCTTAAACCTTCAAGAAGTAAGGTCATATCAGTTTCCAAGTGCCCGCGGATGGCGATTTGCATGTTCATTTACTGTACAAGAGCAATGTACAGGCAAGAAAGTTAATTTTTCAACGGGTAAATTATTCTGTAGCTGTCGCGTTACAATTTATGCTTAACTTCGTTGGTTTTTTTTGGGGGGGGTATAAAAGAATTATATCATCTTATACGTTTTCTTTGTTTCCATATAATCAGTCTGAGTTTTCATATTAATCCTGTCTCCATGAGTTGTTCGAGTTTCTCCTGTTTAATTTTTTTTTCTTATTACCTCTCTTAAGTCTTCATTATGACCAAATCCCATTTACTTTTCCGCCACTGCACGCAGACCGATTTTCTTCCTTTAGAGTTTCCATTTGTGATGGCGCTGAAGATGGAGTGCTCACCGTGACAGTATCTGATATATTATGTCTAATCTGCTCGTTTTAAAGAGAAGAGACCGTTTCTCTCTCTCTCCTCTCTCTCTCTCTCCTCTCTCTCTCTCTCTCTCTCTCTCTCTCTCTCTCTCTCTCTCTCTCTCTCTCTCCGAGGTTATTATTTTTACTAACTCGTCCAAATCATCTGTTTTAACTTACAAAAAGGATTAATTTATTCCGAAACCGCCTTGTTGTGAAAATATGATTCAAAGGTGCATTAATTACGGAAACTTGATTTCATGATATGCAATTTCCTTGTCTGAAACATGAAAGAAAATGCCATGGAAATTTCTGTAGTTTTAGGTGGTTAATGATGTGTCATAGATGGTTAATGATGTGTCAAAGAAGAGACAAAAAATAGTGGATTAAAACTGATCACCAGCTTACAGGATAATTCTGTCGACTGCATATCGATGAAGATGTATGTTGATATGGAAACGCAAGCGTCAATGAATTGGAGAGATAAAAATGACTAAGGTTAATAAGAAAATTACTTGTTTACCAAGTTATCAGAAAGTCCAAAGTAAAATATTTAAATATCTCTTTTCATCACAAAAACAAATTTAAAATCAGTACTAAATATCACCACCATCATCACCACCACCACCACCACCACCACCACCACCATCCCCATAAGCGAATATCTCATCAACTGATTAAAAAAGCAATTGATACCCTATTATAGGAAATCTCGAATCACAAACCCATAATGGAAAAAAACAAAAGCAGCAGACAGACACTTAATTAAGAAAAGATTAAAAGTTCACTACCAAAATCAGGAAAGGAATTATAGCTAGCCTGGAAATAAAGATTCGATGAACAAATTAGAATGAGCAATTGGGAAAATCAGTCGCCCAGGAAAGCTTAGGGCATGGGGGGAGGGAGGTGGTACACTTCAGAAACGCTGGGGAGTATTATAATGGAGACGAGTAGCTCTACAAGCATGACCACTCATGTTCGTTTGGTCTTGTAGACTGGGTGGTTAGTTGCCTTAGTGCTACCTGTCAAGTTTATGACAAGGTTTATATTTATCAGATCACTAGCCGATGTTAGAATACACACACACACGCACACACACACACACACACATCAACGGATGCATAATTTGTAGCCGGTGATCGAAGTCACGGTCTATCGCTTTTGTCAACCAGGCAGCGATTCGAACCCCACTGGTGAACTGGATATTAAACAATATTGAGGCCTGGATACTGTGAATGTAATAAAGTTACGCGTGCACAAGTGAATATATATATATATATATATATATATATATATATATATATATATATATATATATATATATATATATATATATATATATATATATATATATATATATATATATATATATATATATATATATATAATCATGAAGCTACAAATGTCGAATTCGATATTAGGCGACATTTGTAGCTTCATGATTGTATATAAATCACGGTGTGATAAAAATTTCATATATATATATATATATATATATATATATATATATATATATATATATGAATGTCTTTTCCTGTAATACTACAGTGTAATATGAAAATAAGAAGGCCCATAAAACACTATTTAAACGTTGAAACCATATATTTCGGGCACTTGTTTCTGTGCCCCTGTTCACTGGTAGAATATGGACAGGTGGAAAGTTACAATGGTATATATACAAAAACATGAAGGTGTGGTCTTAGGCCTCCGATGTTATGGAGGTGGCGTTTCTTAAGAAGGAGGAGATTGACCAAATTCCCTAGTGGTTTTTGGCCTCATTAGCTCCCGTTTGGCGATGGATCTGGCGGTCGCGTTTCTTGGGTCATCTTCTTCAAAAGGGGTCCGAGGATTAAGGTGTCAATGGCGTCCGATTTCCAATGTCCTCCTGACAGGTTCATATTGTTGGTTTGATTGATGATAGCAGATTCCAGCATCTTTCTTTTGTACGGACAGCTACTCTTGAAAACCAACTCCGCCCCACTCCAGTTAATGACATGCCCTGTATTTCTAATATGTAGGAAAATTCCCGAACTCTCCGAAGCGTAACGTACTGATCTTTTGTGCTCTGTTATTCTTTGCGAGAGCGATCTACCTGTCTCGCCTACATAGATGTCATGACAATTACTACACGGTATCTTGTAAAATCCGGCTTCTTCCCTTTTGTTATTTAAGTATACGTTAACGAGCGAACTCCCGATGGATTTGGGATAATGGAAAATGAAAGGATTATTAGAACTGAGTTGCTCGGTGGCCTTTTGGATGTTTTCATCGTATGGAAGCTTTATTTTGTTGTTGAAATCTATTTGTCTGTTGTGAGTGGGACCTCTGTAGTATATTTTATTTGCTTTATTAATAGCCCTCTCGATAATGTGTGGTGGATAGAGCAGTTGCGTTAGGTGTTGGCGGATCGTGTTAAATTCTTGATCCAGGTACTCATTTGAACATATCCTAAGTCCTCTGAGGAATAGGTTGCACCCTACCATGATTTTTACGGAGACGTCGTGGTAGCTTAAGAAATGAATGTAGGAGACAGCGAAGGTGGGTTTTCTATATACTGTAAATGCATACCTGTTCTGTTTTCTTATGATCAGTACATCTAGGAACGGCAGTTTTCCGTCCTTTTCCCATTCTGTTTTAAATTTTATGGTCGGAACTAGCGAATTTAGCCTATTAAAAAATTCATTAAAGTCCCCCCAGCTATTGTCCCAGAAAGTAAAGATATCATCTACGTATCTAAGCCAGATCATATTATGGGGTTTGATAGACGACAAAAGTTCTGTTTCGAAATATTCCATGTAAAGTTTGCTAGAAGGGGTGATAGGGGACTTCCCATGCTACAGAGCCAAATTTTTGTTTGTAAAAATTACCATTGAAAGAAAACACGTTGTTAGTTACACAGAGGTTGATAAGTTTTAAAGTTTTATCTATGCCAAGAGGAAAATGGTCTTCATATGGTTGTAAACTTCCTCTCTAAGAAAAACAACACGTCGGCAATCGGGACTTTAGTAAATAATGAATCGACGTCTAGACTGAGCAGTTTGATGTTGTTTGCGGGGATGTTTAAACTATTAAATTTTTGTATGAAATCTTCTGCATGTTTGACGTGGGAGGATGAGAAGGTTCCTAGAAAGGGTGATAACAAGTCTGCGAGCCATTTTGATAATTTGTACATGAAAGAGCCCCTGCTAGATATTATGGGGCGTAAAGGAATCCCATCTTTATGTGTTTTCGGGAGGCCGTAAAAATAGGGGAGAGAGGGGTTGATTACCTTGAATGTCTCTAGTAATTCTATGTCTTTTTTATTGCCCCCTATGGTTCTAACTGATTTGTTAAACTGAGCAGCAATATTTGTTGTGGGATCTTTCGTTAATTTGTCGTAGGTCTCCGCATCGTTTAGAAGTTCTTGAACTTTATTGATGTATGTCTCCTTGTCTAACAGAACTATTTTCCCGTCTTTGTCAGATTTTGTGATGATGATATCCCCCCTTTTTCTTAAGCTAACTAATGCATTTTGGAATCTTTTCGGGAGCGAATTTTTGTTGTTATTTTGCTCCAAGACATTTAGCAAAATGCCTTTGAGACATGCCTCTTTCTTGTCATAGTTGTTTTTTGCAAAATGTTTATCAAAAGCAACTAGGAAATTAAGATTACTCTCGGGACCAGGTTTTAGAGCGAATGAAACTCCAAGATTTAAAACGGTCTGTTCTTCTGCAGTGAAAGATCCCACAACAAATATTGCTGCTCAGTTTAACAAATCAGTTAGAACCATAGGGGGCAATAAAAAAGACATAGAATTACTAGAGACATTCAAGGTAATCAACCCCTCTCTCCCCTATTTTTACGGCCTCCCCGAAAACACATAAAGATGGGATTCCTTACGCCCCATAATATCTAGCAGGGGCTCTTTCATGTACAAATTATCAAAATGGCTCGCAGGACTTGTTATCACCCTTTCTAGGAACCTTCTCATCCTCCCACGTCAAACATGCAGAAGATTTCATACAAAAATTTAATAGTTTAAACATCCCCGCAAACAACATCAAATTGCTCAGTCTAGACGTCGATTCATTATTTACTAAAGTCCCGATTGCCGACGTGTTGTTTTTCTTAGAGAGGAAGTTACAACCATATGAAGACCATTTTCCTCTTGGCATAGATAAAACTTTAAAACTTATCAACCTCTGTGTAACTAACAACGTGTTTTCTTTCAATGGTAATTTTTACAAACAAAAATTTGGCTGTAGCATGGGGAAGTCCCCTATCACCCCTTCTAGCAAACTTGTACATGGAATATTTCGAAACAGAATTTTTGTCGTCTATCAAACCCCATAATATGATCTGGCTTAGATACGTAGATGATATCTTTACTTTCTGGGACAATAGCTG
>JANJGK010000005.1:18579937-18608322 GCA_039081455.1 Macrobrachium rosenbergii | reverse complement strand
CCTGTAATATACAATAGGCGCTTTCCTGTATGGGATACAACTAGGTTCTTGCACTGTGCCATACACCTAGTCCGATCGTTCATCCAGTGTCATAAGTCCCGTGCAATCTGTACACCATCCAGATAACTAATTAGCTGACACTGAACCCCATGCTGAGTTTCACAGCAGTGATATCACCAATGTGCCTTGGTAGTGCCCGACAATGACTCCTTTAATACAGTGCCTTAACCATGTAATAAACTAGAAAATATACATCAGCAGGCTTAAAAACATAGGAATCCACACTTAGATCATGCAATTCGGACAACTACAAATATTTCTAAGCAAAACAACAACTTCAGGTGGTTATTTTGGTGGCCATCTTGAAAAATGGCCACCATTTTGGATTTTCAATTGGCCAATTGGGCAGATTTGATTAGTATCCCTTGGAGAACAAAAATATTGTGCCAAATTTGATGCTTGTATCATCATGTGCACAATTCTTCTAAAAACTTACTCTTATCTGCCCCAGTATATATATATATATATATATATATATATATATATATATATATATATATATATATATATATATATATATATATATATATATATATATATATATATATATATATATAAGCGAATCCCCAGTGCGATTCGCTTATACACTGAAGTCACGTGCATCTACTGTGATTTTTTAAGCATATATATATATATATATATATATATATATATATATATATATATATATATATATATATATATATATATATATATATATATATATATGTATATGTATATATATATATATATATATATATATATATATATATATATATATTTATTATATATATATATATATATATATATATATATATATATATATATATATATATATATATATATGTATGTATGTATATATGTATATATATATATATATATATATATATATATATATATATATATATATATATATATATATATATACATACATATAAATATATATATATATATATATATATATATATATATATATATATATGTATGTATATATATATGCTAATATGTCACTAAATAGCGCGTGACGATATATTCAGCCAAGACCACAGGAAAAATAAAAGGATTACCAAGCCCTTTCGTGTTGAAATAACACGAAAGCGCTTGGTACTCCTTCTTTTATTTTTCCTAAGGCTTTGGTTGGGTATGTATATATATATATATATATATATATATATATATATATATATATATATATATATATATATATATATATATATATATTTTCATGATGTTGCCTTGTAATACGTATATCCTCCTATAATTTTGACATATTTACTTTTTTCATGTGTTATGTTTAATGATAATGGTTGTTGAAGTGTCATATTTAGTTTGACATCAGATCTCAAAAGTACTAATGATAACTTGATAGCGTAATTTAGAATTATTATTATAATTTTTATAGTAACGTAATTTAGAACGAATATCTTTCTTGGTAAAAGCGTAGTATTTGAACACGTGTGTATGTGTGTCCAGGAAAGGCTTGTTTTATTTCAGTTGTCATCAGTTGAGATAAGAGGGAACGCTTTGTTTTGGGTTAGCGATGACAGATTTGCAAAACAAACGCCAATTCGTCCCATACGGGCTCAAGACGAGTGATTTCATGTTGTTGCATGCGTTGTTTGAGTCACGTACGCCACTTTGCGAGAAAAAATACGTGTCCTGATCAATTACGTCATGTTTTGTAAGATGCGTTCAAAACGTTTTGCTGGGATGACGTAACTTTCCTTCTAGAAGCTTCTCCATTGTATCTCGCACCCAAAACGCTTTAATGACGTCACCTCCCTGCTTCTAGAACTTTTGTATCTCGTACCCAAAATGCTTTAATGACATCATGTAATTGTTTCACGTATTACTGGAATCCTAAAATTTGTTTCATTCTGATTTCTGAGACCAGTCGATTTGGTTCCATATCTCTCTCTCTCTCTCTCATTCCTAATTAGGAAGAGATTACTTTTAACGTAAATTTTTGTGGTCACTTTTAACATTAACTTTTGAGATCTGAATTTAGCAAAGTTATTTAGTTCGTAACGGCGCCTGGTAAAAAAGTGTGTATTGTGTAACGCAGCTGCAGCAAGTGATTTACAGAGGTTTTCACAAGTTGTGTAAGGTAACGTGAAATTTTACTTATTGATACCATGGTATGATAAGTTAGGAGGTTATGGTGTGATAAGTTAGGAAATTTTGAACAAGTGAAATCATTATTGATAAATCTTACGAGTATTTTTGTGTGTTTTTCTATTTACAATTTCTTTATATTTTCACATTTTTTATGTTTGTGATGTAACATTTATTTACATAGCATTGTAAATATTTCTTGGTAATTTAACATTGCATACTTGATTTAACATTGCATACTTGATTTAACATTGCATACTTAATTTAACATTGCATTCTTGATTTCATTTATTGAGATTTTCTTTTTAAATCTTGAGTGATTCTTGATAGTTTAAATTTTACTTGGTTAATTAAAATTCCTGATAAAGTTTTTGTGAATTAGTTTTGTTTCATAATTTAATTCAAGAATTCATTGAGTTTTGTGTTATTTTCAACTAATAGTAAATTTTTCAGATTGTGAATTCTAATTAATTGTGAATTCTAATTATAAACTTTGAATCTGAAAATAAATTTTTGTATTTAACATTTTTAGAAAAACAGTGTTTCATTTATTGATCACCAGTGAATAGGATTGATTGTGTGTGCATAAGGCAAAGTGATAAACATGTTTTGTTCTTTTAGTTTTGCTAAAGTGAATTAAGACGAGGGAAACAGTTAGAGTTTTTTGATGGAGTGATGCCCTTTTACTCTAGAAGATTTCTAGTTTAATTTTTTATACCTCACACATATTCTGACGAACTTAGTTTAATTTTTCAAGTGATTGATAAATAAGTTTTTTCTTAAGGGATCACTGTTACCTTTAGAGTACTCAGTCGTAACAATTAATGTTATGAGAGTTCAGGTATCTGGCTGAAGTGAGGTATATTTTTGAATCTTGAGATTAGTTGTGTAATAACCAGGTACTTGATACGCATCGTGACATAATATTGTTTGGTGCCCAGAGACCCGTGGAACAAAACAAAATATCACTCTGGTTTATGGTTTATACTGGTGGTGTTAGGGATATATTTTGATAGGAAAGTGACCACATAGTTATTTTTTGCTTTGTATTGTGAATTATTTAGTTGAGTAACTTAGAGAAAATGGCTCTGTTCAATGTTCAGAGGTTTTTAGCAGCTCCTTCCATCCAAGAGTTATCTGAATCCAACCTGACTAAGGCACAGTGGATTGCTTTAGCAGTAGCATGTGGGGGTAATGTGTCTAGTGGTATGATTAAGGCACAAATCAAATATATTGCAATCCAAGCGTTGATGGACTCTGGTAAAATAGATGAAGAGTTGGGAGAGGCACAGGAATTGTTGAATGCAGCTGAGGCAGAATTTACAGATAAACATGAGCAAAAGAAAGAGAAAAGTGATGCAGAAGCAGAACTTAGACGTATAGAAGCAGAAGAAAATTTGATTAAGCTGAGGATACAGGCTGACAGAGAGAAAATGCAAGCAGAAAGAGAAAGAGAAGATAGAGAGAAAAGAGAAAGAAAGGAAAGAGAAGAAGAAAAAGCAGCAGAAGAAGAAAGAGAAAGAGCAAAAGAAGAAAGAGAAAGAGCAAGACATGAAAGGGAGATGGAGTTAATAAAAGCTCGATCCACATTACCTATAATACCGTCTAACCCTACTCAAGGTAATTCAGACCCTGTATTTGATGTAGTAAGAGTGCAGAAGTTAATTCCGAAATTTACAGAAGAAGCCCCAGATGAGTTTTTTGATCACTTTGAAAAAGTAGCTTCAGGTATGGGATGGCCAGAGGATAAATGGTCGGTCTTGTTACAGAGTGTTCTCATTGGTAAAGGAAGAAGTGCCTATTTAGCCTTATCAGCTGATCAGTGTAAAGAGTATAAGGTACTCAAACATAATGTGCTACAAGTTTACCAGATGACCCCTGAATATTATAATGAAAGATTCAGATCTTTGAGAAAGGATGACAAGATAACTTTCTTGGATTATGCTTACAAAGTAAGAAGATGTTTTAAACGATGGTTGGAGGCTGCTAAAGTTAAATCTATGGACGAACTTGAGGAGTTAGTAGTTCTAGAACAACACAATATCAATTCCTGAACACATAAGAGAGAGGTTAAAAAACTTGACAAAGCTGCTACATTGAGCGAAGATTTTAATATAATTTCTAGCAAAAGAAATTATAATGTCAAGTACCAGAACCAACAACGCACAGGTTTCAGATCTCATCCAAATTTCAGGAACATTACAACTGGAAATCCTTCTAGTGGCTATGCCAATACAAAGTCAGGTAACACCCCTCAGCAATTAAATGTTAAATCCTCATCATCCAGTCAGTTTTCAAGACAGATACAGAAGACTAATGTTGTCTGCTACAAGTGTGGAAGAGTAGGACACTACAGTCGAGATTGTTATCAGACACAACAGCAGACCAAACCAGTTGGTCAAGTGGTTAAAGGTAACCAGGTGAAGCAAACTACGAAGAGCAGTGTGGGAACGACTGAGACTAAACAAGCAGAGTGTTTAGCAACCAGTGGAAATGTAACTTCAAGCAGTGAGTGGCTGAGCAGCTTGGAGGCTTTTAAGCCATATATCTATGAAGGTACGCTGACAACTCAAGGAGGAAGTGTGCAGGTACCAGTCAAGGTATTACGTGATACGGGGAGTAACCATAGTGTGGTAGTTCGTGGTGCTCACCCACAGTTGGAGAAGAATCTCACCGGAGATTCAGTTATTTTGAAGGGTATAGGAGGAGAAGAGGTAACTCCTATATGCCGCTTGCATTTGTCCTGTGAATTGGTGACAGGAAATGTTGATTTTGCTGTAAAGGACTCACTAGCTGTTGAAGGTGTACATATTTTACTGGGTAATGAAGTTGGTGGTGTACCATTTGTTCCTTGTCCTATAGTGACAGACAAACCGTTAAGGATAAGCCCTACGGTAGATTTAGAGAAGAAAAACCCCCACCTGTTTCCAAGTTGTGTAACTACCAGGAGTATGAAGAGAACTATGTCTGCAAGTGAAAATACTGAGGATTTACCTGCACTAGAAGAATCAAGTGAAGGATCTTTAAGCTTAGAAGAACTGTTCCAGGAAAGTGAAGTTTCCCCTAGTGTTAGTAATGAAGAGATTTCCCAAGAAGAAGAGGATCCTGTTGTTATTGAAGAGACTCCGAGTAGTCAAAGAGTTCCTGAAGATAGTAGTGAAACTGTAGAAGCAGAGTTAGCAGATATGGAGAGTTCAGCCCTTGAAGTTGGTCAAGTGACAAGAGAGAAGCTAATGAAACTGCAGAAGAGGGATACAACGTTGGCTGATTTGTTCTTCAGAGTTGTTGATCAAGAAGAGATGCAACAAACCTCCACCTGTTATTATCTAAAGGAAGGATTGCTAATGAGGAAGCATCGACCTGCAGATATACCAGGAAATGCTGAATGGGGTGAATATCATCAAATTTTGATTCCATATCCATTGAGGAAACAAGTTGTAGCAGTAGCGCACGAGTCTGGACATATGGGAATCAGGAAGACTGTTGAGAAGGTTATGAAGTATTTTTTCTGGCCTGGACTTCACAAGGACGTTAGCAAATTTTGCAGAGTGTGTCACACATGCCAGATAGCTGGAAAACCGAATGAAACCATTCAGAAAGTACCCCTACATCCCATAGAAGTTAGAGGAGAACCCTTTAGCAAGGTAATTATAGATGTGGTTGGGCCACTTCCGAAAACAAAGAAAGGAAATGAATATCTATTAACATTAATGTGTCCAGTGACTAGGTATCCTGAGGCGATTCCTGTAAGAAGTATAAGTGCAAAGGTAATTGCTGAGAAGTTGGTGGAGTTTTTCTCCAAGTTTGGAATACCAGAAATTGTGCAAAGTGATAGAGGAACGAACTTTACTTCAAAATTATTCCAGGATGTGATGAACTTGTTAGGAGTAAAACAACAGTTATCAACTGCTTATCATCCAGAGACTCAAGGAGCCTTGGAAAGGTTCCACCAGACATTGAAAAGTATGTTAACTAAGTATTGTAATGAATCAGGAAGAGAATGGGATGCTGGTTTACCTTTAATGTTATTTGAAGTTAGGAATGCTTATCAAGAAAGCATGGGATGTTCACCAAATGAAATGATTTTTGGTCGAGACATTAGAGGTCCATTGAAGATTCTTGCAGAGAATTGGGAAGAAAATCAAGAGGAAATCCAAGGAGAATATGTGAAGAACTTGAGGAAAAGATTAAGAGAAATTAGAAAATTCTCTTTAGAAAATTTGAAAATAAGTCAAGAGAAAATGAAAAGGAAATATGATGCTAAAACTAAGCTAAGAAATTTTAGTATTGGACAGCAAGTTCTAGTGTTCTTACCAGTGAAAAGATTTCCCCTTACCAATAAGTTTCAAGGTCCTTATAGGATAATAGAGAAGTTAAGTGATCGAACTTATGTGATTGAAACACCAGGAAGAAGAAAACGACAGAGGAAGATACATGTGAATCTTTTGAAACCTTACTTCTCAGAGACTAAAACTGAAACAGTGTCAATAACACAAACAACTTCATCTACAGAGGACGATGACGGCTACGAATTAGGAGCTGAAAACAAGATGAACAATTCTTCAATATTAGAAAATTTGGAAGATAAACTAAAACATCTGAGTGTTGAGCAAAGTAGTGAATTAAGTGAAGTTATTCAAAGTTTCCCTGAAATTTTTGCAGATGTACCTAGGTGTACCAATCTGACAAAGCATGAGATAAAGATCAGAGAAGATGGAAAACCTTTTAAAATGAGAGCTTATCGCTTATCGCCTTTTCATCGAGATGTTTTGAAGAAAGAAGTTGAATATTTGTTGCAGCATGGATTAGCAGAACCCAGTTCAAGTCATTATAGTTCTCCTTGTGTGTTAGTGAAGAAACCAGATGGCTCATTTAGGATGTGTACTGATTATAGGAAACTGAATTCCATCAGTGTGGCTGACAATTATCCTTTGCCTCTTATTGATCAATTACTTGATAATATTGGGCAAGCCAAATTTGTTTCCAAGATAGACTTGTTGAAAGGACATTATCAAATTCCCTTAGATGAGAATGCTAAGTTGCTGTCAGCTTTCATTACTCCTTTTGGACTGTATCAATACACTGTTTTGCCGTTTGGTCTGATGAATGCACCTGCAACATTCCAGCGAGTGATGGATCAACTACTAGGATCAATAGAAGGAGTAGGTGTATACCTTGATGACATTGTGATTTATTCTAATACATGGGAAGAACATCTGAAGATATTAAGGAAAGTGTTCAAGAAACTTCGGGAAGCAGGACTAACAATCAACTTACAAAAAAGTGAGTTTGGAAAGGCAACTGTACAGTACCTAGGATTTGAAGTTGGAAAAGGCCTTCTCGCTCCTATTGACGCTAATGTAGAAGGTATCCGTAAGGCTACCCCTCCTGCTACGAGGAAACAGCTACAAAGATTTTTGGGCATGGCTGGATTTTATCGCCGATTCTGTCCAAATTTCTCAGCCGTAGTAGCTCCCTTAACTGACTTAACCAGTCCTAAAAGAAAGTTTGATTGGACTCCAGAATGTCAAGAATCATTTGAGAAGATTAAAGCCATATTAACTTCAAGACCAGTGCTTCAAGCTCCAGACTTCAATAAAAAGTTTGTGATACAAGTTGATGCATCCGACTGTGGAATTGGAGCTGTTCTACTTCAAAAAGATGACAACGGAATCTTACATCCAGTATGTTTTATGTCTTCAAAGTTGAAAAAGCACCAGAAAACATACTCAACAATTGAAAAAGAAACATTAGCATTAATCACAGCATTGAAAAAGTTTGAAGTGTATGTGAACCGACCTAGGAATGAAGAAATTTTAGTATTGTCGGATCACAACCCAATCTCATTCATCAATAAGATGAAAAATAATAATATGAGACTGACCAGGTGGTCTTTATGCCTGCAACCATATAATGTAAGTGTTAAACACATTTCAGGAAAAGTTAATGTCATAGCAGATTATTTATCCCGTTGTGAATCGTTGGATTCAAACCCGGGATAAGTAATCTTCTCGGGGGAGGAATTTCATGATGTTGCCTTGTAATACGTATATCCTCCTATAATATTGACATATTGAATTTTTTTCATGTGTTATGTTTAATGATAATGGTTGTTGAAGTGTCATATTTAGTTTGACATCAGATCTCAAAAGTACTAATGATTACTTGATAGCGTAATTTAGAAGTGTTGTTATAATTTTAATAGTAACGTAATTTAGAACGAATATCTTTCTTGGTAAAAGCGTATTATGTGAACACGTGTGTGTGTCTACCAAGGCTTGTTTCGTTTCAGTTGTCATCAGTTGAGATAAGAGGGAACGCTTTGTTTTGGGTTAGCGATGACAGATTTGCAAAACAAACGCCAATTCGTCCCATACGGGCTCAAGACGAGTGATTTCATGTTGTTGCATGCGTTGTTTGAGTCACGTCCGCCACTTTGAG
The DNA here is from genome assembly GCA_039081455.1 of Macrobrachium rosenbergii. NCBI lineage: Eukaryota > Metazoa > Arthropoda > Malacostraca > Decapoda > Palaemonidae > Macrobrachium > Macrobrachium rosenbergii. The sequence continues at coordinate 18,599,727 of JANJGK010000005.1, read as the reverse complement.
AGAAAGAATACGTGTCCTGATCAATTACGTCATGTTTTGTAAGATGCGTTCAAAACGTTTTGCTGGGATGACGTAACTTTCCTTCTAGAAGCTTCTCCATTGTATCTCGCACCCAAAACGCTTTAATGACGTCACCTCCCTGCTTCTAGAACTTTTGTATCTCGTACCCAAAATGCTTTAATGACATCATGTAATTGTTTCACGTATTACTGGAATCCTAAAATTTGTTTCATTCTGATTTCTGAGACCAGTCGATTTGGTTCCATCTCTCTCTCTCTCTCTCTCTCTCTCATTCCTAATTAGGAAGAGATTATTTTTAACGTAAATTTTTGTGGTCACTTTTAACATTAACTTTTGAGATCTGAATTTAGCAAAGTTATTTAGTTCGTAACGGCACCTGGTAAAAAAGTGTGTATTGTGTAACGCAGCTGCAGCAAGTGATTTACAGAGGTTTTCACAAGTTGTGTAAGGTAACGTGAAATTTTACTTATTGATATCATGGTATGATAAGTTAGGTGGTTATGGTGTGATAAGTTAGGAAATTTTGAACAAGTGAAATCATTATTGATAAATCTTACGTGTATTTTTGTGTGTTTTTCTATTTACAGTTTCTTTATATTTTCACATTTTTTATGTTTGTGATGTAACATTTATTTACATAGCATTGTAAATATTTCTTGTTAATTTAACATTCTTCTTCTTCTTCTTCTTCTCATACTTAATTTAACATTGCATACTTGATTTCATTTATTGAGATTTTCTTTTTAAATCTTGAGTAATTCTTGATAGTTTAAATTTTTCTTGATTAATTTAAATTCCTGATAAAGTTTTTGTTAATTAGTTTTGTTTCATAATTTAATTCAAGAATTGATTGAGTGTTGTGTTAATTTCAAGTAAAGGTAAATTTTTCAGATTGTGAATTCTAATTAATTGTGAATTCTAGTTATAAACTTTGAATCTGAAAATAAATTTTTGTATTTAACATTTTTAGAAAAACAGTGTTTCATTTATTGATCACCAGTGAATAGGATTGATTGTGTGTGCATAAGGCAAAGTGATAAACATGTATTGTTCTTTTAGTTTTGCTAAAGTGAATTAAGACCAGGGAAACAGTTAGAGTTTTTTGATGGAGTGATGCCCTTTTACTCTAGAAGATTTCTAGTTTAATTTTTTATACCTCACACATATTCTGACGAACTTAGTTTGATTTTTCAAGTGATTGATAAATAAGTTTTTTCTTAAGGGATCACTGTTACCTTTAGAGTACTCAGTCGTAACAATTAATGTTATGAGAGTTCAGGTATCTGGCTGAAGTGAGGTATATTTTTGAATCTTGAGATTAGTTGTGTAATAACCAGGTACTTGATACGCATCGTGACAATATATATATATATATATATATATATATATATATATATATATATATATATATATATATATATATATATACGTTGCAATGGATGGGACCTCTTTTTTTTACATTTGCAAAGTAACTGAGAAAGAAATAGAAATTAATGTACCTCATTAATTACTAGAACTGAAGTTTCAACTTGCCCTTTCATAAACTCTGCCTACCATTCCCTAAAATAGTTAAGCCCAACTCTCCCTCTCTCTGTGTTCAAAGTTACAGCTTTTAGGCCTAATTCCAGCTGACTGGCGTACCTCCCAAGGCAAGGGGGGAGCCAGAAAGAGAAAATTTGCCCCCCACCTCATCCCGGACCCTTCTGTAGGGTTTTCTGCTGCCATGTCGTCATTAAAGAAAACGTGACAAAGATTAACCTTAGAGCCATCTGGGAGAGAAGCCAGGGTAATCCTCAAAGGTTATAAATAGACATTGCAACGAGAATCGAGAGAGAACGCTTAGAACACGACTGGAGGACAGACATCCTTGCCTTGCCTGTCCTTCTGAACCATGTGTTTTGACCCCGGGGCTCGAACCAACCAGTTTACTTTGTAGTGGCATGATAACTCCCTCCTCCATCGCCAGCACCCTATTGAACGAGGACATCGTTATCTTGTCTAAGGTAATATGCCAGAGTAAGGTCCATTTTAGCCAGTCTCTTTTATTTTTTCATTGTGCGATCTCCTTCTGTAATTTGCGTTGGAGCTTTCAGTGCGAACGTAATTATGCATTAATGTTGAACTGAGTTATTTGGCACCATCTGTGCATTCCTCAGTTTCCCTTTGAGCGTCTTACTATTATTGCAAATAACTGTCTTGCATATATTTGCAGATAGGCCTCGACAGTGGAATCTCTTGGCCGATCCATGTGCAGTTCCCCTTTCCATTGTGATGTTCCCTGTTACAAAGATATCGTCAGCATAGAATTTTTATTCTGTGTAGGATTCATTATTTTAGCAGGCCTTTGTTAATACCTGCCCAGTAATTAGTCATTCTTCTGATCTGTGTTGTTATGTAAATATAATTAGTTAGGATAAACTTTGTATTTACGTAATTCCCTCACATGAAGAAGGCCCTAAGCCATAGATTTCCTTTGTTTTGTCTATGAATAGTCCTAATATTGAGTCAGATGTGTAATAAATAAAAGGAACTCCCCTGCGTTATCTGTTGCCGACCAGAGTCAAGTAAGTATCCCCAGACATACATAGCATTATATATATATATATATATATATATATATATATATATATATATATATATATATATATATATATATATATATATATATATATATGCACATTTACTTGACCATATACAAAAGTGAAAGAACGGAGTACAATAACATTTCTGTTTAATAGATCCCTTGAACTGTAGGTTCTAATAGGCAACATTATGGATTCAATTATCATTTAAGCATAAAAATGATCGAGGCTTAGACTATCTGTCAAGTTTCGCGACCTATGATAAGTCGATTTTTGAATTCAAATGAACTTGATATGTGTTTAAATTTGTCTACATTTCAAGTAAGCACAAGTAATCGTGCATTCGTCTAGCATAAGTATATTAGCATAAAAAATAACTTTTTCCCAGTTACCCCAAGAATTAGTAAACTTATCAAAACAATATGGCGATTGCTTGCTACTTCCAGTGCTTGTTTATGAAAGCGTAATCTAGTGTTGGCAAACCGCTAAATTTGCACGGGTATCACATTGCAAAATGCTTATTTCCTTTGCTTTTACCTTTTCCAGTAAATTAAAAGTCCCATGCCCAAACAGATTTCTCTTTATATACAATTTCATGTTTATGTTTACTTAAAAAGAGAACTAAAAATGACTGCAGAATTCGAACCGCATCCATGTTTGGGTATGGTATGTATACTCCCTATTCGCATTAGCAAAGTGAATTATCCTGGCATCATCTTAGGACTTTAATTCTTACCGATACGAAAACAAAGTTCAGTGTCTGCGTTATATAAACAGCCTGAAGATTTATTGCTGATCCGGACCATCCCCCAGAAAGCCTGTTTAATTCTTTTGAGCAACCGGTAGGCAACTATAAATCTCGCTGTCCTTCAGACAGCGAAGGAATTTGTTGCAAAGGATATCTCAGGTATCTATGAAAGTTCCAGAAATTCGCGCATCGATTCGAATGATTCTGAATCGTAGTAATTACGAAACAGAAAGTAAAGCAGGAAGACAATGTATTAACAATTCTAAAATAACGGAAATGTCAGCCATGTAAATACGAGATAATTCTGGCATTACTGACTAAAGCAATAAGCCGCCGTTGAAGCATGTAATACATTATTCTAAGGAGAGAAGGAATGGAAAACGCATCTCATTTGTATAATGATCACCGATCGTATGTCGTGCTAGTGTTTGATTTCTGTATATTATTGCCTATAGACTACCACCTTATTATCTCCGCTTATGAGTGGAAGGAAGGTAAGAGGATATTTTTCTGGAGAGAGAGAGAGAGAGAGAGAGAGAGAGAGAGAGAGAGAGAGAGAGAGAGAGAGAGAGAGAGAGAGAGATGTCTTAGCATTGGAAAGTTCATATGTACTCAATTGTATTTTCCCCTTGAGTTGAGAAATATCAGCAAACCATGTCTCTACTGAATTATCTACTTATTCTTGATCAACACGTTTGACTTGTAACGTCTGAAACATTGTTATCCCTTTACAGTTTTTGAAAGAGCAGCGTTAAGGTAGACAAGTACTGTATACTGTACAGGAAGAAGCTTTCCACTAGTTGACTGACCAAGAAAAAAGTTGTGAACATCATGGTGGGTGGCAGGAGCATGTTTTCAACAGTGGGCTGACCAGCAAGAGCGTAGTCAAAGTAGGTCGAGTAGAAAGGTTTTCAAGGTTAACTGATCAGTCAGGTTGTTAATGTTATGCTAAGGAGGAGTTTTATCATGTTTTAGAGTAGAATCGCATCTCTTGAAAAGTGTAGTTTCACAGTAATAGCATCTCTGAATGCCAGAAGGATCACTGGCACCAAGATCAGATGGTTCGTAGAAACTGCAATTTCTACTAGGTCTACATAGTGACAGATATGTAAACATCAAATGAAAGCCATCGTCTTGTCATTAACGGTGGCGCATAAAATAAAAAAAATTAAATAAAACAATGGAATTTGTTGTGACTGAAACACCTCACAAACGTAAACAAAGGTGGTAAATCTAATAGAAGCTGTCGGCAAATAAAACTGAAGTATAGGAGGAGACCTAAACACAAACGACAACACCAGGAGGTCAAGGTACGAATAACTGTTAAAACCTCCTCCAACAGCAGCAAACTTTACCAAACTAAATCTTGTGGACAAACTAGTATGAGTATTCCTCGACCAACATGAAACCTAGAACATGGAGACGGAGCAGGAGCAAAACACTGTTCAAAATACTAAGTAATTTTGCACAGTTCATTTTCACGAAAAACTTGCAAGTCCTCAGCAAACGTAGGCTATCAGATCCAAAAGTACTTAACCAGTATTTCCAAACGAGCTTATTGGCAAGCTCCACACGCGCTGGAACCCGGCGCTGCTGTCTCCCCTATCCTCCACTCGGATTTCATTATTATAGATATAGATATAAGGATTTATTACTTACCCCCATAATTATAAGTCTCTGCCACGTCATTTGTCGCCTTCTCCATATCAACCCATCTCCATTAGGTTTTTTCTCTTAAAACCAAGCCCTTGAAAACACTTTGTTTAAAAAATCTGAGATATATGCTTCTGGACTTTTAGTGTTACGGCAATAAACTATATAAAATGCATCAGTGAAAATGTGATGTTCATTTAGTAACTGAAGTTACGTAACCATGGAGGCAAAATAACTACAAAGAAGAAAAATATAATCTGAGAAAGCATGATGTTCTCCCGGAGTTACCGACAGGGATTCAATCATGAAGAATATTGCTAAGACCTACACAAATTACCGAGCATACCATGCCAATGAAACACTTCGTATAAATTGTGAAAAGCAGTTGGTATGTTAAAAGAAAAAGAAAATCCCGTAAACTGAGCATGAAATGTTACCTACTGAAATATTCATTACCTTTTCCTGATCGGGGGGCCACCAAATGTATAAAGTTTCAGGAACATCAAGTGACATATTTTTGAGTATCACATAAGTAGCCTCATTATACCAAATACTGACCTGAAAAAGAAATTAAAATATACGACTACACTGTTTATGCGAAGAAAAATTACATCCGAACAAAACAATTCATTTTCATACATAGTCAGAACCTAGGCATAAGAAATCTGTTTTAGAACAAAATTCAAAATATATTTAATAATTTCTGTAGTCATATCATATTAGATAATCTTTCATTTCACAATTCGAAAGCAATGACATAAAACGAAGGTCAGTAGCGCAGAGTTAATAGCACTGATTGCCACTTTTTTCAAGAGCAATAGTATTTTCCCCTTATTTGCTATAATTAGTTCGACACTTAGTTTACTAGTACAAGAGATAAAGAACAAAACAGCAAACCTCCCAAAATATCAACAAAATCTTTAACCCTGCATCATGCCTGCGTACCATGATTAGCACGTGCATTGCAAATTGTTGATCATTTATTATATATATATAATAATAGTGATATCAGTCATCAGGATTTATATAAAACAAATAAAAAGGTTTTATAAAAAATGCGCCGAAGTTTCTTCGGAGCAATCGAGTGTTCTGTACAGGGTATAATGCTGTATGAGCCGCGGCCCATGATACTTTCAGCCACGGCCCGCTGGTGGAATTTCCTACAGCGTTGCCTGACGCACGATCATGGCTAACTTTAACCTTAAATAAAATAACACTACTGAGGCTTGAGGGCTGCAATTAGGTATGTTTGCAAACTGGAGGGTGGATGATCAACATACCAATTTGCAGCCCTCTAGTCTCAGTAGTTTTTAAGTTCTGAGGGCGAACAGAAAAAGTGCGGACAGACAGACAAAGCAATCTCAATAGTTTTCTTTTACGGAAAACTAAAAAGGAAAATAAATAAATAACGGGAAGAAAGTCTTTAAATGCATCCAGATTATGTACATCGTCATACCGCACTTGAAAATACTAGACTTAAAATGGAAAATACTTTACAAACCCCTCCGGGACAACCGCTTGTACAAGTTCAATATGGTTTCGGGTGTCATTGCATTCAGTGCTTTACATAGACTCTTCGAACGTTCGGAAAATTTCAAGTTCTTCAGTTGAAAACGTAGAAAAGTTTACTAACCTTGGTGCAAAGTAAGATAAAAGGCAAAGGAATAGAATAACAATCAAATATTCATGACATGATGTGTATAATTGATGCGTGTGTAGTAAAATTTTCGTTGGAAAATAACAGAAATCAGTGCAACACAGAATCAGGTTCCCTTAAAGATTCCTGCTAAAATATGCATAGAGGATTGCTACGATCTATAAAAGAAAGAACTAACGACCAAAGAAGTTATTGCTGTTCTTACTAGACTTTTATGATATATTAAACTACCACTAAATATTTACAGTAAAATAACACTAGAATGATAAAACCATTTGCGAGAATAGTACATTCCCAAGATTATGGCAGTAAATCACTCGAATGTGTATTGATAATATTTTCATTTTTTGGAAAGTAACACCACTTGTGATAAAACTAAAAACAAATGCAGCATAAATTACCTTTAGGCACTATCTTCTTTTTCTGTATCTTACAAATACTTGACAGTGATGAAACCAAAACCAGAAGCAAAACAACAGAAGCGGTGGGAATCAGTTAGCAGAGAAGAGTTGTTGTGAAGGAGGGCACGATAAAAGGTAGAAAAAAGTTTTAAAAAACACGGAACTAAAATGAAAAAGTTAAGGGCACACACTGAAAGCAGGGAATTTCTAAATTGAAACCTAAAAGGAACAAAACTGGGTGTAGCACTGAGCAAAAAAAAAAAAAAAAAAAAAGAAGTTAACTGACAACATTTAAACAATAAAAAAGAGGAAAAACTATGACTGCAAAAAATCATTTTTAGAAAACGAAAAACAAACTAGTAAAAACATTTTCAAAATTTCGTGAAAGGTGGCGAAAGGAAATTTAAAATAATCCACAACTACAGTTATAAGTTTCAGCAAATTAATTTAAAAATTTAAACTGGCATATTAGTATGTAAAATTATAGCTAGTCGTCACGTCTAGTGTTTTGCCCTTGGATAGGTTCCTTATTAAGTGTCAACTCCATCGCCCAACTCGTCTTTAGACACAGCGCCCCCTCCCCCCTTTATCAGTTTTCTGTAAAAGAAAACTATTGTGCTGCTTTGTCTGTCCGTCCGCACTTTATTCTGTCCGCCGTCAGCTCTTAAAAACTACTGAGGCTAGAGGGCTGCAAATTGGTATGTTGATCACCCGCCTTCAAATCATCAAACATACCAAACTGCAGCCCTCTAGCCTCAGTAGTTTTTATTTTCTTTAAGGTTAAAGTTGGCCATTATCGTGCATCTGGCAACGATATAGGATAGGCCACCACCGGGACGTGGTTAAAGTTTCATGGGCCGCGGTTCGTGCAGCATTATACCGACACCATAGACGGACAGATCTATTTTCGGTGGCCTTGATCATACGCTGTAGCAGCTGTACAGAAAACTCGATTGCACCGAAGAAACTTCGGCGTATTTCTTACTTAGTTTTTATTTGGTCTCTTATTAGACTACCAACTTTTCTCCTTACTTTTGTGAGGTTTTTTAATTCTGTCGGTGCCTCCTCTATAAATGTAATTTAGTTTAAAGTTTACTTAATATATATATATATATATATATATATATATATATATATATATATATATATATATATATATATATATATATACGCACACACATGCGCACACAAACCACATACACTCTATCGTAACCTCATTATGCTACTGATGTCAGAATTTCTTTATAATCTTCCCTTTGGATCTCGAGGTTTGTAGTGACCAGATTACCAAAAAAGTTTGAAAAAATCAAGGAGTTGAAAGGCACTCGCGTTAATGCCACTTCTGAAATAGAAATGTGGCCGACTGGCACTATAAATGAATATTTGAAGATCTATTCTCCTCTGATATGAAGTCATAAGAGAGGGAGTTCAAACAATAATTATAAGATAATTAATATGAAACTAAACGACAGCTTTGTAAACCTGAAAAGTGAAATTAAAAAGAATGATTAGTTACAGAATACTGTTAGAATAGAACGGACAAATCTCGTTTTTGTAATGGTACATCTGTAAATTTCGAAAGCCAACTGTTGTAAAAATGAAAGTAAATACAAATTATTCTCAAATAATTTTATTAATAGAACAAAATCATATTAATTATGCAAAAATGAAAACGGAAAATTATAGCCAATTAAAACAAAAATATCACTAAATGAGGCTCTTCCTTACAAATCTAATAAATTGATAAAACACAAAAAAATACGTAGCCGCATAAATATAAACAGAAAACTTCAGTCCAAACAAATGAGGGAATATCGCTTCATGGAGTTATGTAAATTAGCATCACTAAAACGTTTTAACCTCTCGGCGGTGAGCTAATTAAATTAACATTGATAATGAGAGACGCAGCCACCGGGCTTAGTCCACAAAGCTCGCCAGTGAATTTTCTTTCAGTGCGGTCTTCCTTGGAAACAAAATGATTGGGAATCTGCCCAGAATATGGTGATAGGAAGAAGAGAAACAATGAATCTGTTCAATTTAAGTAATGCAAAGCAGGATAATACTACGTCTGCTTCACAAGAAAAGTATAAAAATAAAATTAAAAAATAATGATACAATGAAGGATACATACAACTTACGGTGATAAGTGGCCTAGATTCTTTCTAATGATACTAATTGGCTTAGATTCTTTCCAATGAAGATAAAAGAAAAATAAAGATAGATAACTTTGGATACTAATTGGCCTAAGCTCTTTCGAATAAAGATATTCAAGTCGACTACAATCGGATCAAGATATTATATCCTGTGTAGGTAGTTATGTAATCCACATAAAACATTGTATAATTAAATGACAAAATAATACCCTTGAATCAATCAAAGTGACTCCTACACATTATGATGAACCTAAGAAATGGCTAGAGAGCTTACAAAACATGATGAAATACAGAAGGATAATGAAATAGGAATTTACTTTATGGTGGATGTTACAACGTATCCGTCATCCCAACCCAGTATTATGAAAATTACACAGCACACCGTCACAATTAAGCGCACCAAAAATACCAGGGTGAAAATAAAATTTCAAAATTAAAGGATTAAAAGTTGTGTGTGACCAATTACGGACGTCAGGTAGTTTACATTCCTATGATTAAGTATACCAGCGTAGCCATGACAGTAAATATATATATATATATATATATATATATATATATATATATATATATATATATATATATATATATATATATATATATAGTCCGTGTGTATGAGGGTTTAATGTGCACGATTAAAACGCCCTTATGTATATGGGTCAACCTGTGACTGTGTGCGTATATTTCCTGTAATTTATTTAAGAAAACAGACCACTTTAAACGTCTTAATTAATGCACAGATTATCTATATTTAATAAAATATAGTTAAGGCACAGAATACGTAAATATGAACAGAGACACACACACTCTGGAGATATCAGCATTCGGCAGTCGTCGACCAGAGATGTCAACACAGCATCTGTGCAAGATATAGTTCAGAGAACTCCAAAACCTCCGCGGTGAAATTGCAAGTGGTTTTGGCTTTGGTGAGCGCTTGCTTGAGGGGAAAGGATCAGGCAAAGGTACACACGCCACATATTGCTTGATAAACCCGCTGAAAACACGGGTCGAAGCAGAGGCTTCTTTCCTGGAAATCACCTCCGGGAGTTGGGAGTCAAAGGGAAATAGCGCAGGAGGACAGTCAAAACGATTTCTCGTGTGCTGTGTCGAATCTCGCCTCTTTCCCGTGAGTTCTCAGAAGCTGCTGACGCTTGAGGGATTGTGTGCGTGTTATTACTCTTTTTTTTTTTTTTAATCTTGGTGTAATTTCTTTCGAGGGATTTTACATTTATTTTTGTAAGAAATAGACGAAGAGTAACTTATCATAGTTTTATATAAGAGAGTTTTTGCTAACAATCTGAATTCTCACACAGCTGGCCAAATGAGTTAAGTTCTTTAGCATGCTCATATGAAAACGTTGAAGGGTGCGGCATATTTCTTTACAGACGAAACTTTATTCTAAACTGTCATTTGCTGTTTGTTGACTAAACGATAGTAACTGTAACTCTCTCTCTTAATCTCTTCGGCCATGAACATTACATGAAAATTTTTTTATTTTTTTTAATGTACATTTACATGACTTGTAGATGTGATAAACTAACACGTGAGTTAGCTGAACTCAGAACAGGACGTCACTTAGAACGAAACAGGAATTCCAGGTTTGGAGAAGGTCTATTTTAGGCCCGATTGTAATGCTTACAGGCCATCTTCAGCCTTTGGTGGATGCAATACATAGACAGTTTTATGATTATATGTTTTAATAATCAAATGAGTAACCAAAACGTGATGTGCTTTATTTTAGTTAAATATCGTTAAATATCTAAAGACATTAACACAAGCAGCTTTGCTAGTGATGAATATATATTATAATTAATACATCGGAATCACTGTTTATTATTAACAAACCATATGAATAAATTCCTTACATTTAGTTTACCATATAATTAATCGCATTTGTACTAATACAATTACCTAATGATTTTTCACTTTTGGAATTATGTTGCAATGATATTTTTCAAATTCCTCAAAATTCTTAAAACAATAAAATCACTTTCTGGTTGAATTTGAACTTCTTAGGGTTACCAAAACAAAATAAAAACATAGCTGTTAATTAAAACTCAAGATAAAGGTATTTAATTGTGCAGCACGAATAATTTATCACATTGATGGTAATACGGTACGCACAAGAGTGACGTGCATAATCTGAAAAAGTTGTATCCTAATTTCGCAGGCCCCACGAAAATTATGTCCGTAATCTACGAGCGAGAATTGCCCACAGAATGGCTCCAATTCCATCTCTCTCTCTCTCAGAGAGAGAGAGATTCATTCTTAGCGTTAATCATTAGCGAATTTCGTATAATACTGTATGTGAAGCATTTCAAGATGAAGTCTGTCTCTGACCGCTGGCTAATGAGTTTGCTTTGCCTTCGTAATTTTTAACAACATTTTTATCGTGATCTCAACTGGTGTAAATTAACTTATCAACGTTTCTAATTTCTCGTGGATTACACCCTGCGTTTTATGTTGATTTTCGAGGGTCTCTTCTGTATAACGATTTAAATCCTATAGTTATAACAAAGTTAATATTTATAGCGACAAGTCGTCGCTTCCTGAGAGTATGTAAGAACGAATAGAGAAAGAGGAGGCTACATCTTGTCTTTCTTTCTTTCTTTGTTTCTTCAAAGATTCAGTTGAAAATCCTTATGGAAAGAGTCAACAGACTATAAACCTAGGAGGGCTCCAAAGGGAAATGAGACAGCAGAGAGAGACAAGTTATGGGAAAGGTGATAAATAAATATTTAAGAGGGAAAAACAAAAACATCGATACAACTGAATTCAAGAGGCGTCAACAGAAACCACGAATGAATTTGCTCCTTGCTTAAACATATGGAGGTAAGAAGATTCCGAAACAGAACTAGGAAAACTATTCCACATTTTAGTTGTAGACAAAATAAAATTTCTGGTAACGTGAGCAGTATTAAACCAGATACTAGAAAACGGTACACTTTTTGAAGCAGCAGCCTGCCTAGTGTTGCAAACAGTGTTTCCTTTTCTACCTTTCACACCTGCATTGTAACAGATGTTTCACAAACTTCGAATGACTGTTGAAGTTACGAGATCTCGAATCTCTTCGCCAGAGCAAGTAGAGTTAGAGTTACATGAATAATATTAAAGGTTACTTTAAGAGCTGAATAAAGAAGGGTTTCTAGGAAAGATGAGAGTAAGATGTCCTCGGCTAGAGCAATAATTTCTGTGCTCTCCAGAATGAGGTCAGTCTCCATATCCATCGGGCATACAATTACAAATTCTATCTTCTCTAATAATACTAAAAAATATGAAAGCAACACTCTGTTACCAGAATCCAGTTTTCCCAACAAGCCATAGGCAGTTATGTATTCATATATTAGGACAAGCCTCTTTAGCTAAGAAAATATATTACCAGGACTGTCTACGTCTAGTCTCTGTGTTAAATGAAGATTTCTGTAAGTCCATGCATGCCTCATACAATTCTGCTTATACTGTCAACCTTCTGGCAATAGTTTCGTTAAAAAGTAAAAATGCCTGATTTACATTAATCGTCTTACTTAAGCTGGCAATACTCTTCCCAAAAATTATTCCAATTAAATGTCTCACTTTCTTCTGTAGCAAAAAATATCATAACCTTTCCTTGAATACTATATCATGTTATAATGTACAATTTTTCCAATAACCTTTATTTCCTTTCAGTTTCCACAAACAAATGATGATTTCACTCACCCATTTAGCTTCATCAATATCAGGGAACAGCAGCTTCTCAAATGTAAGCCAATCAACTCCAGGTGAATACCCATTTTTTAACTTTTCATTAGAGTACAGAGATCCTTTACAGGCACTTCAATAAACAAGCTCCAACTCCTATCAATTCCTTTCGCTCTGGCACAACTCAGGTCTGTCTCTTATCGCATTCGCCACATGCACACTCAACAATTCTTTAAAAGATTCTTTCTTAAGATAATAAAATGTATTCCGTTTGGACAGCATTTCGCAATGGCTACAATCATCTCTGCATTTTCTTCCCTCCATTACAGTTTTCGATTCCTTGCTAAACTGCATTCTCAAAGCAAATTACAAATTTTCCTTAATTTTCTTGGCGAAATGGAGACTCATCGCTGAAATGTTTACACTAGAATATTTTTCAAATTAGGTTCTTCCCACTCATGGCGAGTGCAATCGTTGATTTTGTTGTCTCGTTAGTTAGCTAAATTGGGGAAAGTAGTAATGATAGGGTGGCCTTTTTGGAATACACTATTTGTGTATAACGGGATGCATTTACCTTTACCGTACATTGACCAATCAGAATCATGATGATGGCATCTGATGCAAATATTTATGGCAGAAAAAATGAAATAATATACATGGGAATCATTCGCGTTTGTAACTAACTGGGCATAGATACCAGACACTTGAATAACTTACAGAAAAAATTAAGCCTATAAAAATCATTATGTAAACTTGATTGCATAACATGAAAGAAGATCAAACAAAGCTCGCTATAATCAAGTATATGTAAAGGCCATTTCTGAGCCTATACTTGATTTAAGTCTCTGTTTTATGAACAGAGATTTGATCTCGCTTATTCCGAGACATTATGTGTAACGTGAGCCGATATCATAAGTTATATCTTTCCCTAACTAAAATCTAAGGACTACTGGAATGATATACTAAGTACAAAACTAAAACCCTTTATTGACAAAATCAACGAAAAATAACTTCTTAACAATTACGAAGAATGAAATCCAATGTTTCACATAACTATCAGAAAATCTTCTAAGGAAATAATGCTCCAAAATCATAAACACTCAAATACCTAAGGGAATACAGAAAATAACTCATCTGTCAAATCATGAACAGGTCAATCAATAAAAAAACAGGTCATCTCAAATGTCATACCACTCTCATCCTTGTAGTAGGGAGAGAGGAAAAAGGAATAGGAATGGAGTGGAACAGAAATACCTGTGAAAGAACAAACGTCACATTAAAAATCATAAAATGTAAAAAATTGCAGAAACACACATTTCACTGTCACAGGAGATACCGTGTGTTCACAGTTCTGAAAAACAAAGTCTAAAAACATATATAAATTCTTACTGACTCCACAAGTCCTCTGGGACAGTCTCCATGTGAAAAATCACTCACATCTTCAGACACACATGAATCGGATCTCATAAGTCCAATTCGAACAACGGTTCCTCCCATTATATTCATTATGTAACGCACGAACGAACGTACTTTTGTATGACATCATTCGAGGTCAAAGTTCGGCAAGACACGCCTCTGTATTTCAAGGCGTCACTATTGACATGCATCCTTCAAAACCGGATTTTGTAACTGGTTCAGCTTCTAGAACGTTCTTTGCTGAAAACGCATTTGCCAGCCCGTGTCTTGTCACCAAGGAGCCTTTTGTGACTTCCTGTGGTATGCGAATTGCTTCAGCAGTTTCCTATCTGCTGCGTACAGTGAAAATGGACCCTGCGAATAGCTGACCCAACTTTTCAAAGGTCACCTTCGCGAGCCTTTACAGATTAACTTAAAGGCCATTTCTGAGCCTATACTTGATTTAAGTCTCTGTTTTATGAACAGAGGTTTGATCTCGCTTATCCCAAGACATTATGTGTAACGTGAGCTGATATCATAAGTTATATCTTTCCCTAACTAAAATCTAAGGACTACTGGAATGAGATACTAAATACAAAACTAAAACCCTTTATTGACAAAATCAACGAAAAATAACTTTTTAAAAATTACGAAGAATGAAATCCAATGTTTCAACGCTACTATCACAAAATTCTTCTAAGGAAATAATGCTCCAAAATCATAAACACCCAATTGCCTAAGGGAATACAGAAAATAACTCATCTGTCAAATCATGAACAGGTCAATCAATAAAAAAAACAGGTCATCTCAAATGTCATACCACTCTCATCCTTGTAGGAAGGAGAGAGGAATAAGGAATAGGAATGGAGTGGAACAGAAATACCTGTGAAAGAACAAACGTCACATTAAAAATCATAAAATGTAAAAAATTGCAGAAACACACATTTCACTGTCACAGGAGATACCGTGTGTTCACAGTTCTGAAAAACAAAGTCTAAAAACGTATATAAATTCTTACTGACTCCACAAGTCCTCTGGGACAGTCTCCATGTGAAAAATCACTCACATCTTCAGACACACATGAATCGGATCTCACAAGTCCAATTCGAACAACGGTTCCTCCATTATATTCATTATGTAACGCACGAACGAACGTACTTTTGTATGACATCATTCGAGGTCAAAGTTCGGCAAGACACGCCTCTGTATTTCAAGGCGTCACTATCGACATGCATCCTTCAAAACCGGATTTTGTAACTGGTTCAGCTTCTAGAACGTTCTTTGCTGAAAACGCATTTGCCAGCCCGTGTCTTGTCACCAAGGAGCCTTTTGCGACTTCCTGTGGTATGCGAATTGCTTCAGCAGTTTCCTATCTGCTGCGTACAGTGAAAATGGACCTTGCGAATAGCTGACCCAACTTTTCAAAGGTCACCTTCGCGAGCCTTTACATATATGAAGGGTAAAATACTCCAGAACGAATTACACTGAGGGTGTAATTGGCATTAAGTTACATAAGAAATCGGTATAAAAACAAAATATGACAATATATCTGTTATTTGCCCTGACTTCATCTTGAATACAGAAACCTATATGTAAAAACGTATACAAAAGACAATACGGGGTCATGTCCAGCGTTATGTAATCTTGAATCACGGGTGGAAATATGAGTACAGGACAACTACGTTAATGTACTTATTACTCAGAATTCTCTCTCTCTCTCTCTCTCTCTCTCTCTCTCTCTCTCTCTCTCTCTCTCTCTCTCTCTCTCTCTATGTCCAACACTAATTCCTTTTTTAAGTCTATTTGTTGGAGATCAGGGCTGACACTAACTTTGGCAGTAGTGCTAAGACCGATGCCACAAAGGACTTCCGGAATAATGTTACCTTGTATAACGACCCATGATATTATCTTCGACAAAAGAAAATTAGGAAAATGGTAAAATCCAAATAATAAATATCACTGGGATAAGTAGCCTACGGTTTCATCTATGAATGAGGAGGTAATTTGTCCAGGCCTATATCCATAACTTTTGGAAGAGTACACACAATTTTTTAAAATCAAAACTAACGAGGTTTGACATGGTAATTATTACGAGCATTAGATATTTTATTTATATAAACCGTTTTCATTTGCAAAGTAGATATCTGACGTGCTGGATGCGTTTCAAAAGTAAAAGTGGTCACTGTGAAATCTATTTTTTGTCATCATTTGAGAAAATCAGACTAATTTGAAGAATAATCATATAAAAACCATAGACTATTATAGACGGAGTTAAAGAGACTTAGTTTTCCTTAACAAAGGCCTCAGAACAGGTACTCTTGTTTCCGATTGATTGAACGATAGTTTGATTTACTAGACCTCCGACCCAACAGCTATGGTTACTGACACTAAAAAAAATATTTTTTGATATAGAAGTGGATGTAAAATAAAATCGAAAGACACTTTGTCCCTAAATATTCTTTCAATATAAACATAGTTTACTGATGTTTCGACATGTTCTATTCATAATACTGTTGTAAAAACACTAGTCAATTTCGGTTAAAACCAGATGTATGGAATATATTGTACGTATTTCGTAGAAAACCTGCTTCCTAGTTTACACACAGATATCACTTGAATTAAAAACATATCACGCTCCAATATCCCTGAAGAGATTAGACATACCGTTTTCCCGGCACTTCGAAAAAATAAACAATCAAATCCCCAGGACTGAAGCATTCGACTAGCAAGCGTTTTGTACACTAAAGATAACAGCCATCCATAAAGACCGGGTTTGCCGAGCCATCAACAGTCCAAGCATCATACATATTTAACATATTTTCAACCGGAAAAAAAGATGTTTCCTGTCTCCATGGTATTGTACTATACGCCCATAGGAGAGGTGAAGCAGTCATTTCAACCATTTTTGGTTACTACCAACCAGACTCCTCTGCGACATTTGTCAAGCAACATTCGTTTTTCTTATGCTTAGAAAGGTGTCTTTGAATGCAGTGCCACAGTTCTCGACACGTTTCATTCTTCTTGCTTAAGCATTTTAACTTCCATTTCGTCCCACAACAGCGTGTGCGAGTACCAAATAAATAATTTATATATAAATTTCATGCCACGGAAAATTATTTATCATAAGTTTCCCTCTAAGGTTTCTTTATCAGTGGTTGTTTCATGGTGATATTACAAAAAGACCGAAGCCATCCTAAATAATTATTGAAAATTATAAGCACCTCGACCCATGATTCTGACCAAGAAACGAACATGAACTATTACTATTAAATGATGTAACATTTTGAAAATGTCAATTGGGATCTGACGTAAGGTAAAAATTACTTTAGCAATACTTTTAGATTTTATATGACCAAGCATGACGACCGACCCTAACTCAACGAGTATACGGCTGAAGCCTAGGAACAAGTCAAGTTTTTTTAATCATATATCTGAAGATGACTAATAAAGCGTCGACATTCAAGCCATTATTCTTTATCTTATGAATCCAGATTCAAACGAATAGGACAGAACTGACTCAGCTGATTTAGTTGTAAGATTAACTGGAATATGGATAGTACTTTATATTATGTAGGGAAGGTCATGAAGAAATTTGAAAAGCATAAAAATACGCAGATATAAGAACATATGATGTTCTTAGTGGTTGCTGCATTTTTAATAATTTAATGTGAGATAACAGAAAATAAAATAACGTTCTTACCGTGCGAATGAAAACTTGCCAAGAAATCTAAAAATGAAAAGGAAAAACTTCAAATCGTATTCCAACGAAAAATGCATCATCTCCAAATTAATGTGTCTGAAAGTCTCAAGCCCGCAGAAGAAGAGCATCCGAGGATCAAAGGAGTAACTTTCGGAAGGATTTACAAGAAGACTTTCCAAAGAGATTTCAGGGGTGCGAAGGATAAGTTATCTTAAAGCAATTTCAGCAACTTCCAATAAGACTTATGATGATAATTACTTTTATCCCATTTCTTTACAAAAAAAAAGTATGGTAGAATTGTAAATGATTTCTTATCATGAAATCAAGTATGCAACAAATATGTTTCGTTTTCGAGCTAAGGTGCTAATTGTTGCCTTCTTTCAGGCATAAGTTACACAACTGATGGCTGTATTTACGCCTATATTTACAACAACTGTCTCTTCATAGACCTTGCATCTCGTTGCTTCTGTATTATGGGGTTCCATAGTCAAAGACTTCAGCAAGTGTGCGCATGTCGGAGATGTTTAGAAAGCAGTGTTTGATGAGTATCAGTTATCTATCGTTACTTAATATTCCCTCTGTTTTTATTCTTTAGACTGATTCCAAATCCATCAATATCATCCTTCCGGAGTCTTGATGGTTCTTTGACAATTTTTTTGTGTCAAAGATTTCCGTATTTACCAGTTTACCTCCGGATTTTTAGACGAATTTAATGACAATGTAGTTATATCGGTAAAGAAACTCAGCCTTCTTTTTTTTTTTTTTTTTTTTTTTATCTTTTATCTTAACGATAAAATTAAGCGGAAAATTTGTAAGAAAATTTCTATCGTAAGCGATGAGCTTTTGTGAACGAACTTGATTTGTTGTTGCAAACCAAATAATTGTCAACACTACACTCCAAAGAATTGTATATTACGAATTTATTTACCTGGAGCCACAAATAAGTATGGTTTACGATTCAGTTTCTGAGCAGCTTTTTTTTATTTTTTTTTTTTACCGACTTACCTCCTCAGAAATAATGAGCACTGGCGTCGACCGAGTTTCCATGGAATGAAAAGAAGTTATGAAAACCTCGTTAAGAGTTTTTCTAAAACGTGTATTAAGTTGAAAATCTTCTTCCAGATAATTCCAGATTACGTGAAAAGCATGTCAATTTGTCGACACTTCTTATACTGACAAATTTTTTAATTAGTTCTTTTATGTACTTAGATGGGGCTCGTCATTGCACGTTCTACTGTATTTTCAAAAGTTTTTATCTTTCAAGTAATGGGGGAAAACGAAAAGTGTATTACATATTATCACGTCATTTTTGCATTCCAAATAATTCTGTTTGGAAGATGTCTAGAATTTTCTCGTTCTTATTTTTATAGCAATTCTTAATAAGTCTTGTGTTTTGGTTACCATCACCTGCCCGTCTAGAAATTTCAATAGCAGAAACATGTCTACGGTATTAGTAAAAAAAAAAAAAACATAAGTTGCGAAATCTTATGATTAGGCCAGTTATGATGGACTATTCTTAAAATTCTTCTACAATTTCAGTATTTGCAAGCAAGTGCGCGGCTTTGCACAATTAATTATTTCTTATCTTCATGATGGTTTGCTTTTTTCAGGTGTTTCTGCTGTTAACGAATTTAAACTTTCAATGGAATGATTGCAGCTTGATTAGAGAGAGAGAGAGAGAGAGAGAGAGAGAGAGAGAGAGAGAGAGAGAGAGAGAGAGAGAGAGAGAGAGAAAATTAAGCATATCTTAGTTTAACCAGACCACTGAGCTGATTAACAGCTCTCCCCTAAGGCTGGCCCGAAGG
>JANJGK010000005.1:18556744-18574837 GCA_039081455.1 Macrobrachium rosenbergii | reverse complement strand
ATAAAACAAGTGAAAAAAAGGGGAAATTTCATACGAGCGTAAGGCTCTTACTACTAAAGGGAAATATTACGTAAACACGTGGGTAAACTTACAGGAATATATTTACATAAAGAACATTAGTATGGGAAAGAGAAATGCAATTAAATTATTGATCCTGAAGGGGATTCCTATGGGATGAATGAAACTGGGGGATTCCAGACACAGTCCGAGAAGATTCCGCGATATAGGGTCCCTCTGAAATGAGAGATACACAAATTATATGCCAGTAATGAAAACAGACAAAAGGATAATGAATTCGAAGCTGCACTGAGGGTGCCAATGGGCTTCGATGAGTTCACTGCCGACACTCGAGTAGCATGGGTGGAATTTAACAAGAGATTCGGTGATTACTGGCGCTCAAATTAAGTAAATTTTACAAGGAAAAGCGTGACTGAATGGACATTTTTTCAGAGCCCTTTACTGTAAGGGAGAGGTGGTTCTAGCGAAGAAGGCGGCCCGTGGATGACTCCCGATTCACGAGGGCGAAGGCGATCTTCCACATGGTAGGATGTAGGGGCGCTGACGGCGAGGGTAGCACATGGGGGACTTCATGAAGCGCCAGGTAATGGAGTGGGTTATGGATCTGGCCAGCAGCGAAGGGAACACGTAGTTGGCGGTCGAGGTGCACGAAGGTAAAAGTATACTTTGAAAGGCCACGTGGTTAGATGGAGAAGTGGTGTGTTAAGGGCGTCGTCGACCCAGGGGCATGGTGGTGAGCGTGTCCGTCGTCTTTAAGCCATGCCGTACAGCGAGAGTCTGAGAGCGAGTCCTTGTCTGCCTGTCGCTTTTATGCCCTCTCCTATGGGCAGGGGGCATGTCCACGCACATAGGAAGTTGAATCATTTTCAGCTGTTGTCCGCGGCTGGGGCAGGGGGGTTGCCTGGAAAGAATCAGCCAGATAGATTCACTTTTGCCTCGAATAAGGAATTATCTATTTAAAGGAAGTGGCCTACAATCGGTTTTAATCCCTTGTATTCTGACTGTGCTAACCCCTTGTCCACCTCAGGCTGATAGATAGGTAGTCACACATGTCGATAGAGTCAGATATGTCTATCGATAGATCGGCAGACAAGAAACGAAAAAGGGAGCAATTTGCTAGCGAATTCTTGCTAATTATAATATATATATATATATATTTATATATATATATATATATATATATATATATATATTTGACTCACATCAGGACCGAACCGAGGTCTTTCAATTGAAAGGCAAGGGGGCTACCCACTAGGCCACACTAGCCATAAAATTAGTTGGAACCTGAGCGCCACTGCACACAAGGAATTACCTGGGCAAGCTAACTGTTCGCATACCAGCGTGTTTTCTCCAACTTCCCGACTCAGCTAGGAAAACACCCTGGTATGTGAGCATTTAGCTTGCCCAGGTAATTCCTTGTGTGCATTGGCGCTCAGGTTCTAGTTTCTTTTATGACTTGTATGGCTTAATGGGCAGTGCACTTGCCTTTCAATTGAAAGACCTGGGTTCGATTCTGATGTGATTCAGATATTTATTTCTGTTCCACACGTGACTGTGTGTTGATTATTTCTGTCATATTATATATATATATATATATATATATATATATAATTATTGCAACAGATGGAACCTCTTTAAAAGCCACCTCACCCGTTTTTACATCTGTAACGTAACTGAGAAAGAAATAAAATTCATTTCAATTGTTTTAATTACTAGAACTGTGGGTTTTCACTTGCCCCTTCATAAACTCTCTCCTTCATTCCCCAAAATGGTTAAGACTAACCCTTCTCTCTGTTCAAATGACTGCCTAAATCCTTGTTTCCAGGTGACTGTTGTACCTTCTTAGCATCAAGCAGCAGCAAGGGGGGAGCCAAAAAAAGAGAAAGTTGTTGCCACTGCCATGCTAACCCTCCATGAGGTTAACTGATGCCATGTGGCCTACAGAGAAAGCGTGACAAAGACTGACCTTTGCACCACCTAGTTGGATGCAATGCGTAATCTCCAAGTTTATTTATAGATGATGCAATGGAAATCAAGCGAGAGAAGAGCACAGAACACCACCGAGGACAGATTTCCTTACCCTTGCCTGACCCTTGAACCTTCCACGTGTTCGACCCCAAGGTTCGAACCAGTATAGTTTTGTAGTGGTATTTTTAATTCACTCCTCCATCGCCAGTGCCCTACCTAATGAGGACACCGTCATCTTGATGAAGGTAATGTACCGGAATAAGATTTCTCAGTCAGTCACGATTCCTGTTATTTCTCTGCCTGATTTTCATTTACTTTCCATTGCGCGATCACCTTCAGTAATTTGTGTTGGAGCATAGTGTTAACGTAATTATGCATTTAGTGTTGGTCTGAGTTATTTGGCACCATCTGTGCTTTCCCTCAGTTCCCTTTAAGCGTCTTATTGTTCTTGCAAGTAACTATCTTGCATATATTGCAGATAGGCCTTGACTGTGGAATGATTCTGCTCTATCCTATGCGCAGTCCCCCTTCTACCCCCTACTGCAATGTTTCCTGTTATGAAGACATCTTCGGCGTAGAATATTTATCCTGTGTAGGATTCATTCATTTAGCAGGCCCTTATTATTACCTGCCCAGTAATTCATCATTCTTCTGATCTGTGTTTGTTATGTAAATATAATTAGTTAAGAGAACCCTTGAGTTTACGTAATTTTCCCTCACAAGAAGGAGGCCCTAAGCCACAGATTTTCCCTTGCTTTATCTACGAAGTTGATCTAATATTGAGTCAGATGTGTACTAAATACAGTAGATTTCTTGATAATGTAAGGAACTCCCTGCGTTCATCCGTTGCCGCCCAGAATCAAGTAAATAACCCTTGGACATTCGTAGCTATATATACGTGTATATATATATATATATATATATATATACATATATATATATATATATATATATATATATATTATATAGTGTATGTATGTGTTTGTGTGATCGTCGAGGGAGGGAACGCATTCGTCGTTACCGCTCCAAGATAAGCAAAAACCGAACTTAGAGCTGTATTATGTTCTTTTCACGAGATGCCAATACTTGTTTGCTTGGATCGGTTTTGACATCCAAGAAACAACGCAGCTTCTTTGTATTATTTTCCTCCCAGAACAGAGTAAAATGTAGGGTAATCTCACAACCACCCCCTTTCCCCTCCCCCATCATTTGAACGTTTTATGTACGAGTATAACTGCTGCAAAAAGACAGAGAATAAAGAATTAATATATTTAGAAAAAAAAACAACGCTGACAGGTAAAGGTAAGGATAGAAAAACATGACAAAAATAAAATTATTATACGCTTTAACCGTTTAACAGACTGAGAGCTAAACTGAGTTTAATTTTTTATGTAACGTTACATTAAAACACTCCCTTCAAAAATAGGTTAAAAATTTAGAATACTGAAGGAGAAAAGGAAATAAATAGAACACTAAGCTATATAACAGGAAAAATGGAAAGCTTACCTACAATTATTATTATTATTATTATTATTATTATTATTATTATTATTATTATTATTATTATTATTATTAACGCAGCTCAAAAAGGTAATGAAATCTGAATAGGAAATGTGCAAAAGGCAGTGAACAAAGCAGTTGAGAAAATATCTGAATGATGAATACGTTTAAGTGCCAACAAGTAAACCAACAAGTAAAATGTAAGTGATGAGTAACATAGAGGAGGGAAACGAAAACCCAAATTCTTTCGTGACCCAGGTACCGAAGCAACACAGCCCAAGACTTGGACACTATATCGAGGTTCTGGATGTACTACCAGTGATTTGGGTTTCGTTAGATTTATGAAATTTATGTTGTCAAGCCAAGATCTGGGGCACATTCAGCCACCCAGCGCTTAATACACTGGAGAGATGAAGTTGGAGTGGCTGGACAGCAAGATAAAGAGATCCAGAAAATAAAGAAAATGAGGGACAATGATCTACAGCTGGAATTGGTAGAGAACCCGACTGTTGCACCAAGCAGTAATGGTTAATATATTGAACAGCAAGCATGAAAAAAAAAAGGGGAACGTGAATGGAGGTAAAGTAAAATACTAAAAAGAGGGGCATCTAGGGTTGCAGCAAACGCCCTTAAGTTATACCCACAATGCATCACGTGCACTGTGCACTGTCCACTAACCCCCTTAGGATGCAAATGATTTGGGAATATAGGTTACCTGTACACCATCCGCCATCAGGTCATAAAATGGCATACATTCTCGCACCAACAAAGCATGAAGTAGCTGAAATGGTGGACTCGTTCAATGATCCACCAATTTTCTCAGTTGAGAAAAATATAAGAATACTAAAGCTATACATAACATTGATGAGTGCTGTATTAGGAAAAGTAGGATTAATGACGTTATTAATACAACGGACTCTACTATAATCTGCTCAAAATACAACTCGAGAAGCTGTAAAATACACTAAACAGTGCCCAGACTAATAAAGGGTGTCGAACCTACGGGTAGGACTGCACTTGGATTATTTGAGGTGCACTGACTCCCTCTCAAATCTAGAATTATCTAAACTTCGTAATAGAAATTATCAAGTTATCATGATTTGGGGTGCAAAATATAGCCAATGAATGGTGTCAAAAAGATTAGCTAAAGATGGTTTCAATTTACCTTGGGCAAGGTGAAAATCAAACGTTAATTTTAGAGCCTTGAAAAATGCAGCCTTGATATCAAGATTAAAGGGATATTGTGGGGAATTATAAATGATAAGTGCCTTTGTCGCTTGCAAGCCGAATGGTCAAGACAAAGGCTAAGTTTACATTCCTAGACGGGGCTGCTGCAAGTACCAGTTGAAATTCCTTTGGTTGTAAACTATTCCAGAGGTATAGAGAATTCAGTATTAAGTGATATTTGCAGCTATAAGTACGTATATATATATATATATATATACGCACACACACACACACACACACACACATATATATATATATATATATACACACACACACATATATATATATATATATATATACGTCAGTACAACGCATAATGATACAGGTGTGGCCCAGCTCTGCAATACAACAGTATTTGCATAATCAGAAAAACGATAATCATTATTCGTATCCTACAGTTCCTTGAATACTGTAGCCACAGCAATGAATGAAAATGTTTTATTGCCAACAAATGATAATAAAACCGAAAATAACCAACATGACATCATACCCGAACAAATACAAAGCTGGAGAAAACCTTTTAATAGAACGACACCTTATTGAGAAGATAGGTTATCTTGTTAGCATGTGGTGAGGTGTTGGTAGTTGAATGTTTATTGGTGTTAGCTCTTCGAGTTTCACAGAAATCTGAGAAGTGATTCAGAAAGTGAAATGACTACAACATGTGTGTGTGTGAGAGAGAGAGAGAGAGAGAGAGAGAGAGAGAGAAATTCAGTTCATCTGAATATTACTGCCACTCACAGGAAATCTACCAATAGTCCTCCATTTTCACCACTGAGTCCTTAAAAGGCTTTGTAGTATTTCTTATTGGCCATAACCAAGACCTCTACTGTACTTTTGGGCTGACACGCTACACTCTGTTATACTTTACTGTACTTTCCTTCATCTCGGATAAAGGAACTAGGTTGCACGTCCCGCCGTTCTTTGGGGAATAAAGGATGAGCTTATAGACCGCAATCCCAAATATGGATCGAACGACTGAATTGCTTAACAAAAAACGTTACTGGAGTCACCACATTATCCTAACAAGAAAAATGTCAACAGGATATAAACATCATTTTGATAAACGACTCAAATTACTATTACATTTACATTTTCAAACTTGGTATGGGCAACTGACATAACACATACATTCACATCCACACTCACATACACATGTGTGTGAACATGTGAATGCACATGCACACTCACGTGTATATGTGAGCGTGTATGTGACTGAATCTGTCATGTACAAGCACATGCGCACACACAAGCAAACTCACATATGAGTGTGAGTATGCATAAGCATTCACATGCACATGTATCTGGGAGTGTGCATGTGAATGTATGTGTTATGCACATGCACACCCACATATACATGCGATGTAATATTTAGATGCCTGGGCGTGTTGTCAGTTATTTTCACTTAAAGTTGACCTATCGATTTCCCTCATTTTTCCTGCCTTTGGTCCTTTATAACAGTTCTTTGTCTTAAAAAGAGACCTAATCGTTTCTCTTGTTTACCACAATTCCTATTATTGCCATTTCCCATTATATTCCACTGATAGTCAAGAACACCTAGTCTCCTATCTGGTCAGCCTTCACATAAAGGATATCTTTCTTTACACTTGGCAATGCATTAGACATTGGTTACTGGAAGGGAAATAAATGAGAATAATTTACAGTACTAATAAAACAATACGAACAGGATTACTGAATTTCAAACATCACTGATTAAACAAAACATTGTTTCCAAATTGATTTTTAACAAGAATACAATTTTTATACAAAATATAAATCACAAATAGCACAGAGGTAAAACAATTTGATTGGCAATGAAAAACAACCTAAGCCAAAGGAATGAGTTAATGCTCATCTCTACAGTTTCAAGGAACTGAGGTTTAAATCTAAGACAGAATTTTCATTTTCCCTTCTTTTGCTTAATAAAATTATATAAAAAAATCTTGTGAGAACACGGGGCGAATAAGAATTCGAAGTTAGACACAAAGTTATTTTCCGTGTTACCATAATTATTACAAAACCTATTTTCCTAAATGAGCATCACATTAATTACTATAGCCATCTATTAAGTGAACTTTTAAAATTATAGAAATACCATGGAAACCCTCCCAAGAAAAAAAAAAATAAAATAAATAAACCGGAATAATTCATGTAACAGCTGCATTTGTTAAATTCCTGTTCAGCCTCTGGCAAATTTCTAAACTGCCTGGTCGTGTTTTATAGTAGCTGTTTAAATTCCTGAGCGCGAAAACGCGTAAAATTTCATCACTTCCCGGGAGGGCAGGACCTTGTGTTGCTATACAAAGGGAAAAGAATATGATCCATTCAGTGAAAAATTCTACCGGTAGGAATGCGCATGTGTTTAGCTATGTTACGAAGAGAAGAAAGTATTTCTCTATTTTCATTCGATAAATGTTTAAGACATTTGTAAACATTAGTCATTACAACAATCCACTGCCAAATGAAACCGAGACTATACATTTGTATTTGATTTATACAATCAAATCGAATATAGCCCTCATCCAAGCTCACAAACAGTCAGAACACATACACAATGCTCATAAGGAGAATACAAATCTAAAGCCAGCAGCTGATAGATGAAAAGGCATACTACACCGTATCGGCACTTTAGGTGTTAACACCGTTCCCCTCCTTCCCAAATACTGCAACTGATCAGATTTGACATTTCTGGACTACGCTATTCCCATAATTACTTCATGTCTGATACCAGTACTTATTTCGATCTAACAGCATATTCTGGATTCACTGGAAAATGCAGTTGAGGTACTGTACATGCAAGATGGTATATAGGCCTACGTATATCATGTCATTTATAATACAACAACAAACATAACAATTAGTGGAATCCAGCTTTGTATGTCACCGACCAAGTATTCCTTTTCAGAGAATATTAACGCACACCTGACTGTTCCCTTTCAGAAGGCGCATATATATATATATATATATATACTCTCTCTCTCTCTCTCTCTCTCTCTCTCTCTCTATATATATATATATATATATAATAATAATAATAATAATAATAATAATAATAATAATAATAATAATAATAATAATAATAATAATAATAACTTTTTACATTTTCCTACAGGAATGTCATACCTACATAAATTGATTTTCATGAATTATTGGAAGACGTAGCAGTATGTAACACAGGGAGATGTTAAACTCTGTATTTAACACTCCTTAATAACATGCAGTGTTTCCCGAGATATTAAGGATCAAGGAATGCAATTCCCCCCCCCCCTTTCTCTCTCTCTCTCTCTCTCTCTCTCTCTCTCTCTCTCCAAACAAATTTCGTGTCAAGGTTGGACTCCACAAACACTTCCCTCTTAAAACACACACACAAAATCTTTTTAATACTTCACAGTATCCCCCTCCCCGCACCCCGTCTGCCTCAATTCCTACTAAATTAATCTCATACTTCAATCTCCTACGCAATTGATTTGGTCAACTGAGCTGGCCTTATGCCTGGACGGGCTTTCGATCTCGAAGCTGTCCATAACATGCAAGCCCACTGCACAAGCAACATTCTCCTTTGTAACACCTTACTGACGGCCTAAGGAATATACAGTAGGTACAAATCCTCTTGCCCTTCAGTCCTCTGCCAGCGGTTTCGTTACCAGTAGTTTTATGAGTGAATGCAAATTTGATCATGTTAGGCCTAGTTCACAAGCTCTAACACCTTCCGGATTTTAAAATTAACAAGTAATAATACACGCAACCCTGTGTTTATCGCTACGAAGATGATTACGCAATGATGCTTAAGTAAACAAAGCAACCTTTTGCTTACCTTTGAGTGGGACGTTGGTTTACGTAAGCCTTAAAAGGGTTAACAGGAAGCGTTTAATAACTCGTATGAAAATCTCAAGATGATTCCATCTCCATGCTATGAACTGTAGCCTGGTTAATGATAATTATTTACAAATGATTTATTGACATAATGTCTAATCTTCTTAGAATAAAACCACATCATTTTTTTTATGAAAATAACTCCTGGTCTTCAATGGCTTCGCGTTGGTTGACAATTTCACTTTACTAAAAGTCAGGACGCTCATACTCTTGGGTCTTGTAATTAAGACGTCTGAATAAATGACTGGCCGGGCGAATGGAGCCTGTTCAGTTGTACTAGGAGTTCGCCAGATTTAATGGACGTCCAAACTGTTCTTTAAAGATACTGATCTTCCTTCGAAATTCATTCGGAACTTTTCACGGTGAATCTTATCTCACCTGCACACGGCATTTTCTGATTCTACCACGACGAAAGATAATCCTTAGGTGAATCGTCCCATCTAACTCTAATTAGTGGGTGAACACATTACGTAAAGTGGAAAACCATTTCGTGAACATTTTCGGCTTATGTAACCAACAGTCAATAATGCTTGTACCATTTACGCGCCGCACACAGTAATACACCACCACAAACCACAATACAGATACTACTAAACTAGTCCCGCCTAGCTGCCTCTTACTTCGTTCTGCAGGGAGTATATTGTTTACATACGAGCGGAGGCGATGTACCGTCTACCGTGTCCAACAAGACCGCTAAACGATGGTTGCTTATCTTAATCTTTTTGTGTCACTGCAATTTTGCTGAAAGTTATCATTATTGTTATTGGTTTTCATAGGAAGCTACTGATAGCACAGTGCTTATGAAAACAAGAATGGATTATAGGGCACTTTCTCTAAGAGTTGCTTTTTGTACGATAAAGAAAACGGACTGTACTGAAGCTAGTAATTATCAGTTCCCCCATGTGAAGTTGATAGTAGTTCCTCAAAAATGATTTTTTGGGAAACCTGCTATTAACGATCTTGTGCCCGTGTACGAATAGATCAAGGAAGTGTGTTTCATCAGGTACAAGGGCGGCAGCATGTGTAATTTTGAAGTTTGCTTCGATCTGAGGTGAAAGGAATTGCTTGAATCTATAGCTGTTTGCAGATGAACGTCCCGCATATGAAGTAAATTTTGTGACGGGATTTATTCAGGTAAATGAACGTTATTACATTACCGGTAACAAATCACACAGTTCATATGGCAAACGTATGTTAATACCATTTCTCAATTATGATCAAACAGTTTCATCCGCGGCAGAATTATAATAATCAATGAATACCTCATATGCCATTTTCTATTCACGAACCGATTATATACACGAATATATATATATATTTTATTTGCATAATCCCCATGATATTAAGGCTACAAATATAAAGGAATAATAGAGTTAAAAAAGCACTTATATCCTTAAACGATTGTCACCACAAGATGTAGGCTATACATATGACTACATTGACGACTGACGGAACTTAATCTTTACACATTCTCAGCTCATGCACAACGTTTACTGGTAGTCCTTCCACAAATCAAACTGTCATAAGGCGCCACCGTTATTTCCACGTATGAGAGATAGGCCATTCTTTCAGGTGCAGCTGGTAAAAATGTAGCAAAATGCAAATCATATTTGCATTATAATATAAGAATTTATCCCGGTACCTGCAAGTGTTTTCAGTATTTCACTTACATTTACAGATAAAGGCTACTATTATTTTTTTATTATTTGATAGTTTCCTATGCTTAGTGGTGGAATAACATTAATATAATAAAATAATGTAGCTACTAATTATGCATTTACCACTTTTTATGATGCTGTAGGGTAGAACTAGGATAATTCTCCTGTAATAAAATGTGTCTGCTCTTCTGGTAGGGAGACGGTCTAAATATCTAAGATTCAGTGCCTATATGGGATCACTAATTATAGTTTTATCCCAGTTATAAAAAAAAATTAAAAGCACTCATGAATCACTATGCATCATAAAATTGTACATCTGAAAGGTCGCAATAGCACGTTGGGATTTAAAGGTCCAGTGGACGGGAATTCTCTCTCTCTCTCTCTCTCTCTCTCTCTCTCTCTCTCCCGTTTTCTACGTTATTATATGACTGTTAAGGAGATGACGCTTTCACTTAGTATTTTTGTAGCATGATTCATTAAGAAGAGATGAACAGAAAATTGGAAGGAATATTCAGCATGCAGTTCCCTCTAGCTAATTAACGTTTGATGGCTATCTAGAGATTTCATGATTTATCGTCATCAAAACATTTATATTTTTTTTTTATATGTCGACATTACTTGGTTACTCATTGGCCGTGGCAGGGTTATGCTCACTATTAGCGTGTACCGGTCATTCTTATTCTTTATTTCTAGCTTTCAGTTCAGAGTAAAATGAATTTTTCGTAAATAAATAAGATTTTTTTTTGTTTCGTTTGACAGTGGTCTAACAGATTTTATAGAAATTCGGGTAAACTTCAACTGATATGCGATGATGCTACGTTTACCTTCCCGCCATCTAAGTGGTCCAATCAAAATAAGATGCTGAGTGGTTCTGTGGAGAGAGAGAGAGAGAGAGAGAGAGAGAGAGAATAAGTTAAGCGAACTGGCGTAAATATAGTGAAAACTCAATGACTAACTTGCCAGAAGCTTAATTTTGCTTAGTCTTACATATGCATGGTCCACTTATTTCTGAAGTTTTCTGAGGTTCATTGTTTTATTTAAACACTCCATTCCACTAAGAGCGTATTTTCCCTTACTTTTCATTCATTATGGGTTTTGTTAATGGTGTGGTCGTGAAAGATTTATGGAGAATGATATTCTTTCCAAGCCTCCCGAACCCTTGTCGTATATACAATGTTATCAAATACATTTGCAGTCCTGACAATGATAGTAAAGTTTTCATAAAATCGTTGATTCTAAGACGTTTAATCTTATATAAAATGTTTTAGATTTGGTCATTACTGTGAAATTCATAGCGCAAAAAATTTAATTCAAAGTTAAATAACCAATCACCTCCAACTCACGAATGCTACTCTATAAACCTTACAAATTCAATGAAAAAAATCAAAAGGCGTTAGCCTTTCTCTCTGTCTCTGTCTGTCTGTCTGTCTGTCTGTCTGTCTCTCTCTCTCTCTCTCTCTCTCTTTACTTTAACGGTAAATTTAACAGGAAAAACAATAATGGAAGGTATAGACATTCTGCCAAATCCACCGTGTTCAATTTAATAGCCGCTTTTAAATAGGATAGGATATGGCTGTCACACGGTGCATGTTTGCACGTTTTAAAATGGTTATTACTCGGGTTTCTGCTTTTGTGATTTTATATTTAAAGTTAAGGTGCCAACTACAAAAAAAAAAGAATTTATATTAAATGTACGAACACTTCCAGAAGCTTCTTTCGCAAGAACGACTTATCAGTTTTTAACGAAAGTTTGTTCAACTGAAGATCCTGCAGGAAACCAGGCACAAGGATACCGATGCGAGGGCACAATTAGGCTGACAAACAAACAGTCACTCACATTCACACACAGACACTCGGATTGTAAGGTATGTCTAAAAGGGAAGAAGGTTTCAAATAAATAGGTGGGATGTATATTGTTGCTTTGTAAAAGTGTGTATGCATTGCATGACTTCATTTCCGATACCAGAAAGTACTACAGTTGGCAGAATGATTAGTAGGAAAGATCAGTAAAAAAATGAACAGATAGGAAGAGAGAGGGAGCAAGTGTGAAAATAGAGTTTTAGATCTTTATGTGGTATGTGGTATTCTCGAACACACACAAAAAAAAGCCAAGGGGAAACAAATAGATATAATTTGGTGTTTTGGAAGTAGATGTAATGACCTTAGGAAAATAAGGGAAGAAATGAGTCAGTGAATAGGTGAAACCAGAAAGGTGGATGGGAATAAGCGTAAGATTTCGATGACGATTGAAGTCTATGAGGATGCAAAAATTTAGAATGCGGCGAGCTATTTAGATGAACCGCTTTGCATAGTGCATGTGGCAACAGGATGAATCAATCGTATGAGAATGAAGAGAAGTAGAAGTAGTAATAAACTAGTGTGGATGATAAAATGAAGCAAGGTGCTTTGAGATTGTTTGGTCACGTAAAGAAGTAGCAATAGGAACAACAGCATAGTGAGAGTGTGAATAATTTGGAAGTGTGAGGAGTGCTTAGGAGAGGAAAAGTTGGGAAGAGCGAGACCGAGGGAACGTAGGCAGTATGGGGAAGGAAGGACCTTATTATCCAAGAACCCGGTAGGGATGTAGTGCCGTCAGTACACCTCATGCGGTGCACTGTAGGTATTACTTAAGGTTCTTGAGAGCGTACCTTCGGCCCCTAGCTGCAACTCCTTTCATTCCTTTTACTGTACCTTCTTCATATTCTCTTCCATCTCACTTTCCACCTTCTCCTAACGATTGATTCATAGTGCAACTGCGAGGTTTTCCCCCTGTTACACCTTTCAAATCTTTTACCGTCAATTTCCGTTTCAGTGCTGAGTAACCTCATAGGTCCCAGTGCTTGGCCTCTGGTCTAAATTGTATATTCAATTCAATTCTTATTATCCAAGAAGCACAAGAGTACTTGCAAGAATTGAAGCCTTCTGTGCAGTTATGTGAATCTGCAATTGGGAAAACTTCCTGCATGTAGAGCTAATCTACCATTCTGCATTTAAAGGAATAATGTCGCCATAATAATCCTCTTGATTTTTCTTTCTCTGGAGCCAACTCGTTCAGTCATTTGGCCACTGACCTCCAATCAGAGATTTAAAAATATTCATCCTTGATGGTCATAAGATTTCATCTTTTATATATGTATATATACATATGTATACACACACACACACACACACACACACACATATATATATATATATATATATATATAAATGAAAGATACGAAGGCTATGGATTAATAATTATTCCCTGTTTACTGCCGTACCCGGGACACTGTCCCTCATTAAGAAAAAATAATTTGTATCGTTTGTGGAATTTATCGGTGAACTTTAAACAGTTAAGTTGCTCTTATCAAACAGACATTTTGACAAGAAGAGAAGACTAAGACTGAGTTGTCCGTTCCCCTTCTTTTATTTGTTTTTATTTCTTCTCTTCAGGAAGGGGAGATACGAGAAGCAATAACTGCAAGATATAGCCCATAAATTCAATTCATTGTCAACTTTTTCAGATAAGTTCTTTTTATAAGTAAATATTATGCAAATAGGTGATTCATGTCTTCGTTTTCGGCTTTATGTATGGACTGCATCTTGCTAAATTAAACAATATCTTGGAGCAATTTATTCAATTGTTTGTGGACCCTATCAATTTATTATTATTTCTTCTCTCCTACCGGAAACGACTCTTTCCTTTGCAAATATTATTGCACTTTCCCATGGAAATGTTTACAGTACATTCATTAAATACTCTTCTGCAATAATGCACCATTTACTTTAATAGGAACTGAAGCAAACAAATAAGGTGTCAAATATTAAAGCTCTCACCACCAAAGCTTTAAATTTCCCTTACTGAAGACTCTCTCTCTCTCTCTCCCTACTCCTGTAATTATGTACAGTAAATATGAATAAATAGGCAATATATATACATATATATATATATATATATATATATTATATTATATATGTATATATATATATATATATAAGCATACACACACACCTATATATATATATATATATATATAGATATATATATATAATATATATATATATATATATATATACAAAACGTGTATGAGCGCGAGTATCAATGTTTTTGTAAATGAAAACTGATTAAAACTGTAAAGCAAGGCCAATCCTGAGATTTATATTCCTACCTCTCCCTTAAATAGTAATAATCCTTTCCTTTCTGCCTGACTGGCAAGACTCCCTTTCTAATTGCCTATTGGAAGAGATTAGGCTCCGGGGAAATGATAATTAATTTTAGCGGAATGACACCGTTTATATTTAATGTCGCTGTGAGAACTTTACTGGTCGTTAATTTGTTTATTCTGCCATCATCTGCATCAGTGTCTTCACTGTGGTCCGACTTGGAGATCAGATTTTGCAAGTGTTGATACTTGCCTCACACATAAGGTTCGCTCTTGCGTTTCAATACGTGAATACACTGTGAGGATGTCATTTTATTTTTGCCTTT
Organism: Macrobrachium rosenbergii; assembly: GCA_039081455.1. Classification (NCBI taxonomy): domain Eukaryota; kingdom Metazoa; phylum Arthropoda; class Malacostraca; order Decapoda; family Palaemonidae; genus Macrobrachium; species Macrobrachium rosenbergii. The sequence goes on along the minus strand of JANJGK010000005.1, from coordinate 18,560,125 downwards.
AAACTAGGGAATGAAATTAGCCCAGTAAAAGAAAAATGATTTAAATTCTTGGAATTGTAGAATAATCACTGGTAAGTATGATTGGTTTCGCTGGTTTCGATTTGGACACTTCTTTTCCTCTTGCTGACTATTTTTTCTAATATTTTCTTGTCTAGTAATTGGTCCAGTGACCATTATACGAAAGAATGGATGGAGGAAGTAAATAATATAATTATTATCGTTTTCAGATGAGGAAACCCCTCATAGGACGGTAGTGCCATCAGTGTACCTTACTCGATGCACTGAAGGCATTACTTAACGTTCCTGCAGTGTTCCTTCGACCCTACCTGAAATCCTTTTATTCCTTTTGGTGTACTCCCGTTCATATTCTCTTTCATACATCTTATGTGGAATATATAGTGCAGCTGCGAGGCCTTCCTCCTGTTACACCTTTAAAACCTTTCTGCTCTCAATTTTCCTTTCAGCGTTGAATGACCTTATAGGTCACAGCACTTTGTGTGTTTTGATTTAATGTCTGCCGCAGAACCTTCAATTTAACTTACATTTTCTTTACTTTTGGTGCTTTCAACACGTGCAGCTCATCAAACACTTAAGAAAATTATTGATTATTTTTACACCTAATACTGCTATTCTTTTCAGTCTGCTAGTATTCCATGAAAAAGTAGTTAATTTATGGCGTCAGGGCGCTAAATAGCAGTGAATATTTTGCATCACAAATTGACATGAGCTTAATTGTAGAGGTTATGAGTTGAGTAAATAGCCACAAGATGCAGGTGCTCCATTAACGCATAGAAGACAATGTTTGATATGCAAATAACATGATTTTCTCGGCTTCCGTTCCAAGAGGTTGAATTTATAAACGTTTCATAGAGAAATGAGTGACCTGGAGGGTACGCTTGCAGCCTCTTATTAACTAATAATATCTTGCTCCTGGTCAAACACAGATTTTACATTCCAGTTTCAGGGCCATGTGCCCCCAGTGATTTATGAGAGAATTCCTTTTACTGTACCTCCTTTCATATTCTCTTTCTTCCATTTTACTTTCCACCCTCTCCTAACAATTGATTCATAGTGCAACTGCAAGGTTTTCCTCCACTTACATCTTTTAACTCTTTTACTGTCAATTTCAGTTTCAGGACTGAATGACCTCATAGGCACCAGTGCTTGGTCTTTGGCCTAAATTCTACATTCAGTCCATTTCAGTTAGTATGAAGGACTCTGATGCATTGCTAAGGTTGATTCCTTATGACATCTTGACTTTGCTTTAGAAATACACTAAGATTCTATAGACATTGATGCTCATTTTACAGTAGAGGGTGTCGAGGTAATTTTGAAATTTGAGTTTTTTTTTTTTTTTTTTTTTTGCTAACCAGAAAGAAAGGATCTAAAACTTTGCGAAAGTTTCATTACAATGGAATCCTTCTCATATCCTGAGAGGACTTAATTTACGTTCCCACTTTTGCTTAGTAAACAGTGGATGTAATATGAATTTGGAGTGAAAGACTGTGCCTCAATATAAGGCAGTGGACGTTAACTACGCAGAATATATCTTACATAATTTTGCATTGCACCAATCGATGAAGATGCAATTACAATGATATTACATAAATAAAATATTCAAGAATTTTCGGAGAAAATTCGAGCTACTTGTCTTTAAGGTTTTCGGAAAGTCTGAACACCTTCGTTAAGGGTTCGAATTAAAGGAATTTAATCAGATGTATGATCGATGCAAAGTGAATTCGAGCAGTTTCCACCGAGTTGTTCTACGCTGCTTACCACTTTTGTCGTTGCAGTATAATAGCAATTAAAATGGGTTTTCTTTCTTTGCAGAACCCTGGGACTATATTACCACAATATCTATAAGCCAAAAGAAACAAGTAAAAAATGCGACAAGGGTTCTTCGGCACAATCGAGTTTTTTGTATATTGTATATTCAAGGGCACCGAAAACAGATCTATCTTTCGGTGGTCTCTGTATAATGCCGTATGAGCCGCGGCCCATGAAACTTTAACCACGGTCCGGAGGTGGCCTGGCCTATATCGTTGCCAAATGCACGATTATGGCCAACTTTAACCTAAATAAAATAAAAAAAAAAACTACTCAGGCTAGAGGCCTGCAATTTGGTACGTCTGATGATTGGAGGGTGGATGATCAACATTCCAATTTGCAGCCCTTTGGCCTCAGTAGTTTTTAAGATCTGAGGGTGTACAGAAGAAAGTGCGGACGGACAGACAAATCCGGCACAACAGTTTTCTTTTCAGAAAACTAAAAGGAAAAATGCCTGTAACCAACTCTTAACCCTTATGCACTCTCTACTTGATATTTATAGGTGTTTATAATCCGGTGATATTTATAGGTGTTTATAATCCGGATATAATTTTCAATCGTGAATTCTTTGCATAACGTTAATTAATTTTGCTAAGCATTATTTGTGGCTAATGTGTATAGCTGTAAAAATTATACATATTTATTCGTTGCTCAGACTATATATATCAAAAGATATATAACACTGATCATCCCAAGATGAATGAAGCAAGGAAAGATTTTAAACAGCTCCAGCAGGAATTAATTCAATATTCAAAGTGTGTGTGTGTGTGTGTGTGTGTATGTGCTCGCGTGAGAGAGAGAGAGAGAGAGAGAGAGAGAGAGAGAGAGAGAGAGAGAGAGAGAGAGAGAGGTAATATGAAATTGAAATTAAATACGAGCCATGGAAAAACAGATAAAAAGCAAGAGGCCATTGCCTTCTAGAACAGCTCGAGCAATTAATAAAGACGATCAATTTTTTTGTAAAAGAGGACAGGTAACAAGACCTATCCAATAGGGTCGAATCATTCCATTTGATATCCAGGCTGAATGGCCGCCGGAGGGGACAAGTAGAAAACGGAAAAAGTTTTTTTTCATCTACTTCATATTTTTTTTTTCTTGAATGTCCTTATATTCAAAACTCATGTCTTTTTCTCTCGTTGACTGAGAACTTTGGTTTAATGAACGAGTAAACTAGTTGGTAAATTCGTTGATTACAGAAAATCATGGCCATAGACGTAACGCAGGACGCGCAGAATGGAACGTCCATGCAACAACTTGATGACCTCTGCCTTTTCATCAGCAGCTGAACATGATTATGCTTCAGAGAACTAAAGGTGATCTTTCCTTGCAAAACGTCATCCATCTTTCTAGCAATAACTATGCAAAAAGAGTCAGGTTTAAGAAACTGTTAAACTAAGGACATTATCCAGGCGATTTCTTTTTACACAGATCACTGAAAGTTACGATGTCAATCATTCATAACTGCTTTCATAATTAGCAGTACGAATAAGAAAAAAGATGTTCTTTCCCTTCAAGAACGTTTAATCTCTTATTCAAACATGAATGAGTGTGTTC
>JANJGK010000005.1:18536744-18551744 GCA_039081455.1 Macrobrachium rosenbergii | reverse complement strand
ATTGATAATCTATTCTTAACCGAAGTACGTACATAAACCGAAACCAAAGTTAAAATTTCAGATTTATTTTGGGGAGGGTGTTTGTTGCCTATACATTTATATTAGGTACACATGCAAATACAAAATATCTACTGATAAAACCAAAAGGATTTAGCTTAACGCACATTTCTTGACATACCATTTGATTCTAAAATCAAAATTGTATGGTTTTGGTAATTAACTATCTCTCTCTCTCTCTCTCTCTCTCTCTCTCTCTCTCTCTCTCTCTCTCTCTCTCTCTCTCTCTCTCTCTTGTCGAAACCTTCGACAATATTTGCAATCGATCAGCAGGCCATTTCCCATTTGTTTCTATGCGAGTCCGCGAACGTATATGGATTCCATACGTGACCCCTCGTTCTGCAGTCCGATAAAACATTTCAGCCTTCCTGGTGGGCCGATGTGTCATTTTGACTCCGAGAAAACGTTTGAATGTTTCCATCGTATTGTTTCACTTAGCCTTGTAGAGTGTTTTTACGTTCTGCTTAGCATTGGTTTTCTAGTATTGGGTTGATGCGTCTGGAATTCACCTACAGTTCTTCTTTGGATAAGTTTTAACCTAAATATTATTTTTTGTATCGTTTTTCGTAACTTTCTTGGAATTATAAATACTTGGGAGACATTTCAGGTTTGGTATTTACGAACACCTTAATTTCCTTGCGATTTCATGATAACTAGACTACAAACTCAATAAATTGATAAAGCCATTCTCAACGTGAAAACAGATATATCATGCCAAAGAATTAGCGGGATAAGAAAAGGTAAAGGATATCAAGCTTCTCTAAACATACTCATCTAAATACCGAATGACTATGGTCATTTAATCATGTAACCTTGCATAGAACCCTTCAAGTTACAGATTTTCAATTGTGTCCCGATTACAAACGTCACAGCCCCCAGCCGCTGACTCTCATCTCTCCTCCTAAATGTCACCTAACAGAGAACTACTGTCTCCATTGTCCTATAAATTCCCCAACTCCATACCTTCCATTCTCTCCGGTAGCAGACAGTAGATGAATCTCGCCTTCTGTAAGTTTCATGTGTCCAGCTTTTTCAATGACTACACTTCAAATTGCTTTGTCTCCGCTGCCGCCCTTCCGTCCCCCCTTTCCCTACTCATATGCAGTTATGTCTGTCATTCTGTCCCTCTGACTCTCTCTCTCTCTCTCTCTCTCTCTCTCTCTCTCTCTCTCTCACGTTCGTGTTGCATCTACTTTCCAAAAATCACTGCAACCACCACCAACAACAACAACTAATAGCTGGAACAGCAACAACATTAATAATAATTACGATGATATATTCAGCTATTTCATTTCACTTGATACTTTAAAATGATAATAGCAGCAATAAATGCAAATAATACATTAAAATGATAATAATTACAATAAAGTACAAACAAAAACACTGGTCAATCTGAACACTGCTTCCCACCATCCCTTTACGAGTTCCAGTGATTATAATATAGGTACACTGGGAAAAGAATTACGGCCACCACGGATTATATTCTGGTGATCATACAATTCGTGGCTTTTAATATCTTCTGAGAGGCGATATACTTTCTGCTGTCTATTACGTCATAACTGTCGAGGATGTTATTAACATAAATCATGAGGTTGTGGAAATTTTTTGCTTCAAAATTTTGAATGGTAAATATATAAATAAATGAATGAATAAATAAATAAATCTAGATTTTAGTTATTCATCTTAAGAGGATAAGTTTCCTTAGCCTCCAGTTATTATTCCCCAACCAAATTACGTTTGGAAAATAAAACAAGTATAAAATGCGCCGAAGTTTCTTCGGTGCAATCAAGTTTTCTGTACAGCGTATAGGCTAATCAAGGCCATCGAAAATGGATCTATCTTTCGGTGGTCTCGGTATGATGCTGTATGAGCTGCGGCCAATGAAACTTTAACCACGGTCCGGTGGTGGCCTCTCCTATATCGTTGCCAGACGCATGATTAGGTCTAACTTTAACCTTAAATAAGAAAAAACTACTAATGCTACAGGGCTGAAATTTGGTAAGTTTAATGATTGTAGGGTGGATGATCAACATACCAATTTGCAGCCCTCCAGCCTCAGTAGATTTTAAGATCTGAGGGCGGACAGGAACAAGTGCGGACAGAAAAAAGTGCGGACAGAATAAAGTGCGGACGGACAGATAAACCCGGCACAATGGTTTCCTTTTACAGCAAACTAAAAAAATGAAACACAAATCGGAATCGAACCAGGATTAGGTAATTCGAATGAAATGAGACCGCTTAAGTCTCAGGTAAGTCGGGAAGTTTTGCAAGGAGCGCAGCCTGCTCAGGTAAACCTGATCGTTAGCAAATGAGTTTCAAGGTTTTCTAAGATATTTTCCCGAAATATTTAAGAAGGGAGAAATTAAGAGTTCAAGCGACGTAGCCTCTGTATTTATGGAGATTTAATAGCATATAGTTATAAAAATGATTGGTTAACCTAAACATAATTTTCACATTATCGGTACAATACACAAAAAAAAATCCTTACATATATATATATATATATATATATATATATATATATATATATATATATATATATATATATATATATATATATATATATATATATATATATATATATATATACATACATACATTTGTTGTGCTTTTTATGAATATGTGTATACTAGTACATATATTTATTCTTACATAGAAAGGGAGAAAGGGATATGAGAAAGAACAGCGATAAGAGTGTACCTCAGTTTTTGTAGACAAAATAAGCAGTTATTCTGCAAAAGGGATGTGCTTATGTGCAAGTTTCTTTGGTGTTCAGTTTGCTAACAGACCGTAAAGGAAAGTTTGTGCTCTGACAACAGGGCGAACCGAATAATAATCTTAAGAAAGGCAACACTTATTTTAGTAGCTCACTAGACATGCTATGCGGATTTCTTTCATAAAGAGAAAAAATATAAGTGAAATATTTCAATGAGCGACAGATATCGGCAATCTATTTTCCTTTTTTTACTGTTTCTCTTATCTCCCACTCATTAGAATAAAGAAAAAGGGGGGGGGGGCAAATCTGGGAGAGAAAGGAACCCTCTCAAGTTTATGTCAAAATATTTATGACGAATAGTTCCTGTTCCCAGAAAGAGGGCCTAATTCCAGGAAGTTTTATAAACCATATCATATGAACTGTATTTTACCAGCAACTTCCTTCTTTCTTGAAGAAATAAGGTGAAGGATATAATGCAATAAAATAGATATTAATAAACCTAAAAAAAAAAAAGATGGCTGAGTATTCAGCAATCCACTTTTAACCGGACAGTTATTCACTAATCTATTTTTCATTTCATTACAGACAAGATATATAAAGCTATTAAGAGACGAAATTTAGATCTGTGAGTGAAGCCTAGTGCTAAAATACCCTAGGAAAACAGGGCAAATTAAAACTAAGGTAGCAAAGAAAGAACATTACAGAATGTGATAATTAATAAGACGTATTGCTCTTACGTCTATTAAAATTAAAATGTTCAGCATGCTTATTCTCAACAGGCTGAGAAAAAACAAAACCACTGACGAAAAGCTTTGAGAAGAACAAGAAGGTCTTAGAAAAAACAGGCGTTGCACAGGTCAAATAACTATGATAAGAAATGCTGCGCACCAGTGTGTTGAACTTGAAAATCCACTCCTATGGCTTTTGTTGCTTACAAGAAGCATTTGACAGCGCCCACAGGCCAAAATTATGGGATTCCCGTTCAATATGTAAAATTAATTGAAATCATTCATGAATGAACTAGATTTAAAATTAATGCAAATGGGGTCTAGTTTAGAGAATGTTATTTTACTTTTGCTGTTTGTCATTTTCATTCTATAAAGAAAAACGTGGTCAGCAAGGAAGAGAACGCTTTGATTGGAGAAAGGATAGACAACGGATAAACCTAGAAAATTCACAAGATTCACAAAGCTTCCTTAATAGAGCGGTTCATATTTCCAGAAATATGGGATTCAAAATAAATTTACGAAAAGCATTAGTAACATGGACAGAGCACTCTCGGTAATCTCTTGCCCTCGACTCTCCAGTTACAAATGATTTCCCGTATCAAACGTCATTTTCCATCGCCAGTTGCTCTACTCCTTGAGGGCTATATCTATAGCTATAGCTATAACAAGAAAACGGAACTAACCACAGAAAGCCACCGCCATGGCATGAATTACCGAACTTGTGAGCTGTTCTTGAGTAGGAGTTCAATGAAGTTTATACTGATTTGTTGATAGTTTGATAATAAGTTACGTACTTCTAAAAGGTTCTCTCAAACAACAACTATGGAACTTGTATAACAGGCTGACTGGCATTATTGTCACTAGTAGTCCTGTCTTCTAATCTGTTCGTTGTCAAGAATCCACCTCATCCACTTCCTATTGGGAATCTATATTGCGAATATTAAGGATTGTTGTCATTAGTCACTGTCTGAACAAATATCAAGTTCCAAAAGGTGCCAATTGATTTTATTTGTCATTTGTTTAGATTCCATTGCTTTCGTGGAAAACTTTGGGTAAATCCATAGGTGTATTGTTTGTAACACGAATGCGGAATCTTGATATTACCAGCTCAAGAGAAATTTAAAAGCATACTAATTCTGACATTTTGCGGTGGGACTCTATAAGTAGTCAACCGTGTGCAGCTGTGACTGATAATCTTGTATTTATCTTTGTCTCCGGTTTTCTGTAGTGCTGGGCGATTTTATATCAGTGCACTTAATTAGCTAATAGGCGATGCAACTGAAATTCTAGAAATGATAAAGCTTGCCGTGAATATGTGAAGGATGTGCTCAAAATAGATACTAACCAACTTTCCTGGATTTTAAGAAGTTCAAGTTCTTATCTCTGCCAAAACGTTGCAGCATACTGGGAATGGTTTATTACGTTTATATACAAATGAAGTTATTTTACGGTTACTTGATGCCCCTGCGCATATAGAATTATTGTTATTAAAGAAAATTTACATTCGTGTAAGTCATTACATATATCGAGTAAAACAGACATAAATAAAAATTTAGTATTTTTCAAGACACTGTAATGTTTTCGAGGTATTACATATATCGAGATATATGTAATGACTTACACGAATGTAAATTTTCTTTAATAACAATAATTTAACAATATATATATATATATATATATATATATATATATATATATATATATATATATATATATATATATATATATATATATATATATATATATATATATATATATATATACACACAGTGTGTTTCTTTGTATCCTGTTTAAGTTAAACTTACCGGATCTACTTAACAAACAATTTGTTTGAATGTCAAAGTTTTAACAATGTTATTATAGAACACCCACAGTCGGAATCTGATTTCACGTTTTCCCAATGGCAGAGGGAGTAAAAAATCTCCTAACATTGTTATTTTAATGCTACTATATGTTTCATCATAGATTAACCAGCCATTATGTTGATGCAATAATGATATTGGCGTAATTACCATGAGCTGAAGAGTACTCTGATAATGTAATTCTCAAAATAGTAATTCGGTACTATGCTTTAAAGCCCGAATGTTTTATTCTAATTTAGCCGGAAGTAATTTTGCATATACTGAAGCGGCATTAAATTAGTTAGTATTGGCATTAATTATTGCTAATACTCTACAGGATCTCGGTGTTTAATGAAATAAAGTACAAAAATTGTTCGTAGTTTTTGGAAAAGCTACGTACATACAATAATTTTAAATCTTTTAACGGCTGTGAATAGAGTACTTTTTCAGTTTCCCGCTTTTAACACTCCCTAATATGCTCAAAGCCCTCTAAGAGCTATTATAATAACTTTCAGCTGGTTTTGAGATTCATTTTGATAGTGTGCTTTTGGAGGCGTGAGGACGAGAACTGAAGAGGAGAGGCAAAGTTTCATTTAACGATTATGACACTTTGGACCAGGAAAGTCACGTTACCGAGAGGAAAATAACTTAGTAACTTATTATTTTATCGCTCCTTTCTTTGCATGATGTCAAAGAATGTCGAGGGTCTTATAAGGATGTTTTTATAGCATGAATTGTTGTAAACATTAATTTTCTTTTAAAATGTTCCTGGCTGCGTATAGGCTACAAGTTCATTATTCAAATGTCAAAATGCATGCAATTTGTGAGTTGTTTATTATTACGAATGATTATAGTGATTTGACTTTGATATTATGAACCTCTTTCAATATACAAGCAGATTCATTTTTATATTTCGAGGTATGTATTACTTGTAAATAATTGTTTACTGATTCTAATAGCATCAAACTGTATATTTCCAGTAGAAGAAAATATTTGTGCGGGCTCTGAAATAGCAGTACTCATGTTTTCAGTACACAAAAGAGAGAACAACACCACTAGCACATACCTCGGTTAACTTGAAGCGACAGGCAATGAACCAATAAAAGGGCGCTCGCTTTTAGTACAAAAAGGCTTCAGTCCACCTTGTTTTGATGCCTGCCAATTTTTCCCGTATCATTTACACTCGGCCATTGTTTCGTGCGCGCGATCTTTTTCCGTGTTTGTTCTTTTCCATTTTTGCTTCTCTTTCCATCTGCTTTCCATTTCACCGTTAGGGTCTCTAAAACTTAGTTCAGATTTCAAGAAACTGCACAATATAAAGCAATTTATTCGGTGCGGTGGTTCTGAACTGATATAGTTCAAATATTGTTCGTTTAATATTGCATAGCTTACAGTTTTAGATTTTTGTATAATAAAACTATTGAGATTATTTGTCTGTCCGCCCGCACTTTTTCTGTCCGCCCTCAGATCTCCAAACCTAACTGAGGCTGGAGGGTTGTATAATGGTATGTTGATTGTCCACCTCCAGTCATCAAACATACCAAATTGCAGTCCTCTAGCCTCATTAGTTCTTATTTTATTGAAGGTCAAAGTTAGTCATGATCGTGCGTCTGGCACCGCTATACATGCCAACAACACAGGCTACCACCGGGCTGTGGCTGAAAGTTTCATGGGCCGCGGCTGAGAGTTTCATGGGCCGTGGCTGAGAGTTTCATGCAGCTTATACGCTGTACAGAAAACTCGATTGCGCCGAAGAAACTTCGGGGCATTTTTTATTTGCTTGTTTTGCTATTACTTTCTTTATATTCGAATTTTGTTTATACCACCCACAATGAGAGCAGGCAATAGTTTGAGGAATTACACTTTATTTGTGATGGTAATCATCGTCATCATCATCGCCTCCAATGCCTTGCCATGTACAGAGTCTCAGTGGAATTCCGCTGTTGGTGTCTTTCCTGTAATTTCTCTTCCACAAATCTTCACTGTCTTCTTCCTCCCCCCTCATACTTGTCAGTCGAGTAGGTCTGGGTTTTCCATATTCTCTTTTGCTCAGAAGAGCCCAGTGCTGCAGGGGACAATCTAAGATATCGTTGACTTTCAATATTTTAACTAAATCTCAGGTGCGGGCGAAAATGGTTTCAATTGCTTATGGCTATACTGCATATGGAACAAATGATTTTTGAAATGGTAATTCGTCAAATTTTAGTTGATAGAGCGACATATTGTAGACTTCTGAAGGAATCGGCATATTAATGCGTTTGCCCACATGGATCAAGAATCCTTTATCCGCTGTTGAGGTATTTTGATAACTTACAGGCGTAGGTAAAATGTTTATTTAACAAAAGCTCGTTTTCGAATATAATGGTACAACTTTTATTTGAAGAGATTTTACAAACATATCTTAAAAGGCAAAACTCATGGTCATCTCCTTTGCTTCCTTAGAGTATCTCTCTCTCTCTCTCTCTCTCTCTCTCTCTCTCTCTCTCTCTCTCTCTCTCTCACACAGTCGATCTTGGAAGGGGTAATTTCCCTAAACATCAACTCGTGATGAGATTGCTGGCTATTCTCATCTGGTTGTTAAACTTTTTCCTCCAGATGGCTGCCTTCAGAGGTTTGCAACGTCTTCGACTTTCCATGATGGGAAGGCGGGGGCGGGGGGTGGTGAGCGGGTGTTTGACGGTTAAAGAGGGCTTTTTGGCAACAATAACCTATAAATGGAGATTTACGCTTCCGCTGTTATCGTACTTATGCATGAAAGATGTACTGCCTAATAATTATGCGTAGTGCACAGGTATTAGCGATTTTTTTTTTTTTTTTGTGTGTAAAATTACTCTGAAATATTTTTTAGAATGCCACATTTTTGTTTCTTATTAGGTTGCACTATTTACTAAGAAATAATATTGCGTGAAGCATCAGTTTTTGTCACTGATAAAATAATAGGCTCTAATTAAATGAACTTAGGGAGGTGCTTGGTGGTCTTTCTGCATCTTCACAAAGGTCACCTCTATTGTAGATCCTCGAATCGGCTTTCTGACTGGCTCTTGAGAGAAATGACTGCAGTTTCCAACATTAAGTAGTTGTCATAAGAAGTACATTTTATTTTTTTAGCGAGTAATCTTCATGTTTTTTTTTTTTTTTTTAATGGGCCAGTAAAAGGAGTTTTAAATCTGAAAGCAATTTTTGGATATTTAGGAGACTAAATCATAGCCCAGCTGGCAACTATGAAGTGTGCCTGTCGTTAGGGATAGACTTTAGATTTTTAAAGCTAGATATTATTTGGGTCATTTCAAAAACAGGAATTATTACGTATTTATAGGGCAACCACAGTTTATCTGATCTGAAGTTTTGCCTTCAAATTTGTATTTTTTGAGCAAGCATATATAGTACATCTATGAATGCCATGAAACCCGCCACCCCCCCAAAAAAAATCCATAAATCTAACTCACTCAAGCACTGGGCATCAACATTATCACCACGTCTCACCAAATAATGTTTGGCCCCTCAACGAAATTATTTAATTTCTGGTGATACTGTCACTTAAGCAACAAAATAACATTATCTCGTTCACTACACACACACACACACACACACACACACACACACACACACACACACACACACACACACATATATATATATATATATATATATATATATATATATATATATATATATATATATATATACATACATAAATGTATACATACTCATACATGTACATACACATATGGTATACATACACATACGCACACACACCTACATTTACATGTCATACGTTCTGTGACGGGAATTAAAGATAAAACGGAGAATTGTCGATTAATCAGTTTCCTTAGGAACAGCGTTACGAAAGAACTATGAACCACGCAGTATTAAATTGATAGATTAAAAAGGAGTTAATTCTCATTCTGCAATGGATTCATCACTCCATGCCTAAGTTAATACTAACAGTAAGTTGTTACAATAGCAGCATTGTATCTTGTACCAAATAATTTTCAGAGTAATTTTTGCGTTAATAAAAAAAAAAAAAAAGTCTCATTCACAACCACGATTTTCAGTCACTCTTATTGTATTTCCCCGGCAATTCTGAACCACCTTGAAATACGTTTAGCATTTAACCCAGACAATTTCGGCAGCTTCTGCAATTCAACACTCTATTTCCAGTTAACACCAAGCTTCATTTGTTTTGATGGGGGCGAGCTTTTGAAAAAAAAAAAACACTATCATACAGTAAGTTAAAATGTAAAATTAAGTCTTTTAACCTATAAAACAGGCAATAACTCTACATCTAGCTTTTCACTTCGCATTTTTATAGTGAAATAAAAAGTTTAACCTCCTATAACTTTCAATCATAATCAATAGATTATGATTGAAAGTTATAGGAGGTCAAGCAAAAAACAAACACAATAAGACTGAAGCTCCTCCCCTTTCCAAAGTTGCCAGACGTCGCATTATTGAGCAATATATGTCCGAAGTTAAAAAAAAAACTCTATCCTCACTTACCTTGCCGAGTGTACGTCAGAGCATTAAATACACTGCCAATAAAGCTAAGTGCTCCCGTATTTCAGCGGACGCTATAAAAAGTCGGTATTATTTTCAGTGCCGCCTGGTTATACAAACAAGCCCATTTATCCTTCACCATAAACACTTTGGTACAAGTGGGATCGTTATTTTTCTACGACTCGGTTAGAGCCGTAAAGTTCTCCTCAGCAGCCGTACCCCCAAAAAATATTCTAAGGGAAAAATATTATTATTTCAGGTTGCATCGTAAATCCCTGTAGAGTAACTTAACTGGCGATATGGGAGACTAAAGAGAGGAAATAGGTTAGAATAATATTATCAAAATCAGGTTTTTGCTGATATTACCATCATGAAATGAAAGCACCAATATGTAGTGAATGATATTTCTATTCCTAAATTATTCTAAAAAGACCGTGCTATTTAGTGAGTTCGAAATATAACTGATGGCGTGAGCTCTCCTGCAATCATGTATTTAGTTTGCCTGTGCCGTAATGTTCCGAATATCAGTTACAAGAGCCAGTGAGGTGTAATTATAAAATTAGAATGATGCTCGTCTTTTGCGCGTGAGTTGTTTTTGGCCTCTTATCAAAGGTTTTCTCGGTTTTGCTCCAACTATTCATTACCAAAAGATGAAGAGCGACTTACGCAATAATTTGAACATGTGAATTTTCCACTTGAAGAAACTAAAATGTCAGCTATAAAGGATAGAGATGAATATGGAATTCGTTCCTCTAAACCAGTGATTCTCAAACTGGGTGCCGGTGCCAGCCTAAGGGTGCCGAAAGGTTGTCATGAATTTTGTCTTGGATAGGTCATCTCATTGAACATTTCTAAAAAAGAAAGTTTGCAGAAGTCTTCATATAATTATTATCATTGTCTACTCTAATTATGTTTATCTAATTGTTCTGATATGCTCTTTGTTTGCAGAGTATATTTCTGCATGTACTGTGTGCTGATTTTGGTTTGAGTATGAATGATAATTTTATTCATTAAATAAGAAGTTAATTCATGCGATATGGCAGGATGGTGAAGAAGGGGTGCCACGGTAATGATTACATTAGTTAGGGTGCCAGTCTAAACTCATTCGCCGTAGCGATGACATTTTCTTTCTTTAATTTCAGAAGGGTTAAGGAGATTTTCCTATATTTTCATATCTTATTAAAAAGTAAGATAGTGAAAACTTTTTAGGTATTTTCTTATGACTAGCAGCGCATCTCACTGCATTCTAGTTAAAAAATTATTAAAACTCATTGCTGAGAAAATTTTTGTGTTTGTAGGTTGCTACGTCAGTTCCCTTGGTTCAGGCTTTATTAGACAATGCCAGCTGTGATTTTTAAATTTACCCATAAAATCGCCTTCTCTTACCGTCTCTACATACAATTTAATCATGAAAGACCATTACACAAGCTTCTGTTTCATGTTTCCCTGCCTACAAAAAAGCCAAAAAACCCGTTTACACTGGAGTGGAGAACTACTCTGGAGTCATTTAATGAGATGAATCGTTCAGGTAATAGTAGAGGTAAGAAAAGTAGTCTTCCCAAGAAATAATCTCAACGAGATACAGAGTTTCAATAACCTTTTTCTCAACTAATATATCTTACGCTAGTGGATGAGCTCAGTAGTAGTGCTCAGTTTCAGTGAAGACGATTCTGGTGGAGCGCAAATTCAGGTTGTATGCTCTCGGTTCTGTCCCATTCAGAACTCATGGAAAAATAAGTTAAGATCACACACACACACACACAGAGAGAGAGAGAGAGAGAGAGAGAGAGAGAGAGAGAGAGAGAGAGAGAGAGAGAGAGAGAGAGAGAGAGAGCTTTTTAACAATAATTTCTAAAGAGCTTTGCTTGTGCTTGTATAAGGGAGAAGGCAAGTGGCTGATGGGAGCTATTGTTGGAAGTTCTCCCGTTTTATGTGTTCACTTTTGTCCATTATGTGTTCTGATAATTGGAAACTAGTATGAAATTACAAAATTATCAGGCTAAACACAACGCTTACTTCAGTAAAATTAATATTTTTAAACACAACAAACCAGTAAACTTCAAAATTATATATGTTATGCCCTAAAAAAGGTCAATAGGGTCATAATCTCATCTACATCTGTTCTAAGAATATTGTCTTATCATCTTATATCTCTAATTTTCTCCGGTAGCAATGGCCAGCACTGGGTCAGCATACCCTTTCTCTCGTCAACCCCTTACTCTCTCTACCTAACAAACAAAGGCTTACTGGATTAAAACGCCGAGATACAAAACTAGACTTTATTTGCAAAATTAACGAAAGCATTTCAGCAAAACCTACGGTCATGAAATGGAGTCTCTCACACTCCACAAAAATGGAAGTCATAACTAGAGAAAACCCAGACTCACAATCAATCGAATTAATGATTCTACACCAACCAATACCAGTGACTAACACCCCGGTCACCAAACAAAATAAAAAGTTCATTATTACTCTAGACCAAAATAAATTTCATATAGTATGTTCTTATTCACAAACATAGCTCAAAAGAGCGATCACACCAGCCACAAATCGAAGTGAATACCCATTCTATGGTTCGTCTATAATATACACATCAGAGAGCGCAAGTATGTACACATTCTCTTAATAACCCCTCCCTTGAAGCGTGACGTCACCGTCCGGTTCAATGTTCCATCAATCTGTCATGTTTCCCCCATGCATCTTGATCATGACCGGAGGTCATGACTGCGTCGGATACCCGCTGTCTCTAACCACGGAAAATACCGCCGTCAACAGAAAGGCCACCTGCACTGGACACACGTTTTCAAAGGCCAGCAATTAGTCAGCTTACTTAGTAATATATACAAGGTTTTTCAATGAGAACAGCCATTTTGCAATTAATGAAACAAAGGTCACGTGTTATATTTAACAGCTGCAAATAACGTGCACTAATAACTATTTTTTAGTTTCAAATTCCTTTTCTGACATAATATTTTTTGTACATTTATACCAACACTAATTTATAATTTCCCGTTTTCTGACACAGAGATATGGAAATCTCATCCCCATTTTTTAATGCTTTTTCCCTTTCTGAGGTCATCATAGTTTTACTTGATTTGAATTCTATAAATAAAAACATAAAAGGCATTAATGGGAGTAATGACTTTCAAAGATATATAATGGCTTGGAAGTAACAGGGTTTATTCAGCAATTTTGATTTCAAGGAAAGCTAATTTAATTTGAAGCTTTTAAAGTTTTCTGATAGTTATATTAAAAAAAAAATGGCATAACTTCCGAGTTTTCTTGTGATTGACGCTTTATCTTGCAGAGTCACTGAAGTATCACAGTAAGATAAATATGACTAACCTCTGGTCCTTTTCTTAATGTAACTCCTTAAATTAGCTAAATATTTTTATTTAAAATTTAGTGGATTCATGCATTGAATCCAAGTGATTCGCTTAAAGTTGGTTTTAATATTGCTTTCTTTATTGCTATAACAAGTCCCATGAACATTTCATCGTCTTCTTGTTATTCTGAAAAATGTTTTACCTATTTTCTTAATCAGTGTATCTTCACTTTACCTAAAGTGTGAAAAGGTAGAAGTTTACACCTTATCTGCAAGAAATCTGACAGGTTCAATGCTTCTACGTTGTACTGTATAAATCAGTCGATCAACTAATCTCTTGGAAAAGGTCCATCAGTCACAATTAATATTTTAAACAATTTCATCTTAAGAAATTACCTTGTGGTGTTCAGTTATAGTTAACATGCGCCCAAGCTACAGCAAAACATGTCTTAAACGCTAGGTGACAGCCTATCTCTTGTATATTATTATTATTATTATTATTATTATTATTATTATTATTATTATTATTATTATTATTATTATTATTATTATTATTATTATTATTATTATTATTTCTGTAGATAAAACTTATTCACATGGAACCAGCACAGAGGGGCTATTGAGGAAATTCAAGCTTCGAAAGAATGTTAGTTTCAACCTCCCACCACAGACCCCACACTGCAGCAGTAGCTGATCACGATACAGAGCCAGTGATTTTTCATCACAAACAGGTTGAAGATAAGTCAACGACCGTAAGCGGAGAACGAATCTTGTTCCAGTACTGGATAATCGTTTGATGCTCTGGTTCGAAACTATTTGTGATGTCTGTGCAATACGTTACAGACGTGCGTTCATGACATGTTTTACTGCAGCGTTGACATCTAAGACACCGACCCCGTAGAGGGGTAGTGCCGTCAGTGCACCTCATGTGGTGCACTTAGGCATTACTTAAGGTTCTTTGCAGTGTGCCTTCGGCCCCTAGCTGCAACCCATTTCGTTCCTTTTATTGTACCTCCTTTCATATTCTCTTTCTTCCATCTTACTCTCCAACCTCTCCTAATTCATAGCGCAACTGCGAGGTTTTCCTTCTGTTATACCCTTCAAACATTTTACTGCTAATTTCCATTTCAGCGCCGAATGACCCCATAGGTCCCAGTGGTTGGCCTTTGGCCTAAATTCTATATTCAATTCAATTCAATTCTAGGACACCGTAAACGTGGACTATAAGATGCGATATAAAGGGATCCAGTATTGAATCTGGAAAGTTTATGCTAATAACTGACAAAATTCGTCCTGATAAAATGCTCATTGCAAGGCAACAGAGGCGCCGGTTTCAATATCCAGTTGGCAACAAAACCCATTTCTGTCCAAATGTGCTTAATAGCTCTACATCAACGTGGAACAACATCTAATGGCTGGCAATCTACGTCAATAACTCCATATAGTCAATCACACTAAATTGCTGAAATTAGCCGTTAGTGAAAATTTGACATCAATCAATTTTAGAATCCGTTTATATTGCAAATGCACTCTAGTCACAGTTCTATATTAACTACACATTAATGTTCGCTCATCATTCGAAATTCGTAATTAAACATAAATCGGCAACATTTTACATGGAAATTGTGTTCAGTAGACAAATTATACAATTTCCCGTAAATTGATGTAGTTGCTGTAATACAATTCCCTTCTAAGTAGAACATCATTCTATTTTCTCTCTAAGGCGGCATCTTACCATATTTCAAAATATAACTTTATAACAAGTCTCATTGATTTGTCCCACGTACTTTTTTTGGAATATTAACTTTTATTTACTTATTTTATTTATTTGTTTGC
>JANJGK010000005.1:18503967-18536644 GCA_039081455.1 Macrobrachium rosenbergii | reverse complement strand
GAGAGAGAGAGAGAGAGAGAGGAGAAAAATAGATGTAAGTGTTGTCGTGAGCGAACGTTCATACGCCCCCGTTTCCTGAATAAATGGTGGCAGCCGTGTCTGAATGAAATGGTTGGCAGCGGGTGTCTTTTGATTTTAAATGGTGGCAGCATGATTTTAATGTCTTTAATGATGGCGAAAGAGGGAGATTGCTAATAGACTAATTGGTAACGTTGATGCCCAAGGCATAGGCGACTTCACCTAAGAGCTAAGGCGACGGGTCAGTGTTGAATGACTGAGTAGGTCGTGATTACGTGTGAAATACGGGGAACCTTTCCTCTTTTTTTTTCCGTTTCTATTCGAGTACTGGGAGTGGGGAGTTGTGAAATAGATCTGGTTGATCTCTAGAGCAATTTTGGGGTTAACAAAATACCCAAATAAGTGTGAATAGTGGCGATTGTGAGTTAATTACGCAAAGTGATGATTCAACTAGAAACGCGCTGGGTGTCTTTTTTGCTTCGCCGTCGAGTAGGTGACGTCACAGGCTGCACACAGCTCTGTTGAGAGATAGGTACTTCGTTTTCTGTTTCAAAATTGGTAAGTACCCCATTCTCGTAAGTTGCGCAGAACGCCGTTTTCTGTTCTTCTTTTAGAGGGGGTAACTTGTGCCTTTCTCTAGTGTTCTTTTTGGTTTCTCTTTTTATGTTGTTACGCTCAGGGCGTGTGATTACTCACAAAATGCCGGACGATGCAGCAAGCACATCCCAATCAATTGTGGTGCATAAAGTGACGAACATTTGTGGGGGAATTACAAATTTTAAAGGGTTAGTTGATGGAAAGCCAACCCAAAATATAGAAACTTTCATTGAGTCAATGAACAATTATCTGAATTCCAAGAAAATTACGAATGGCGCTGAAGCTTTAACAGAGGCTAAATCATTTCTGGATTTAGATAAAGGAGATATTGGGAAACGAGCACGCAGTTTCGGGTTCAGAAGGTGCAAAACTTGGAATGAACTGCAGAAATTTCTACGAGCTACTTATGGCGGAGTTCAACGTGAATGCGCAGTTCGGAATTTGCGAGAGTTTCTCAAAATAAAGAAAGGCAATGATTCACTAGTCACATACAGTGCGAATTTATTTGATGCAGTAGTTGAGTTAAAGAAATCTATAACAGGTTCTCCATGGGTAACTGGAAATAATATCTCCTTAGATAATTTTGAAAGATTGTTACACTTTGCTTGCCTTTTAACGTCGGTCCCAGATGTAATTGTAGATAGTTTTGATAAGAGAATTGATCAGGATACAGACGAATCCTTTTTGTTTGCACAGATTAACAAAAATCTAGCAAAATGCCCGACACTGGACAGTAGTTTTGTACAGGGAGGTGCAAAGATGTCAGCTGCGGTTTCCAAACCACAGAATAATGATAGTCGCTCGCATTCGGGAAATGATGCAACAGCGAAGACATGTGCACGAGTAGAATCGAAGAAAATTCCAGAGAGATCAGTCACAACGATACGTTGTTTCAATTGTGATAAAATAGGCCATAGTAAATCAAATTGCAGAGTGAGATATTGTTCAGTTTGCAAATCTTCAGATCATGGATGGAGATTTTGCCCAGCCACGAAGAATAGAGATTATTCAGGGAAGTCCCGGGGAGGTTTTTCTAGATATGACAGGAGAATTCCACATGATGCAAGTTCTAGATACACAAAGGAACAGCAGAATTTTCACAAGATAAGTTCGAAAACGGACACAGGATAATGACTAATCAGGTCGTAGAGTCACTAGAACCTAGGCCGATTGTACGTGGATTCTCTAATGGCAATGAAATTCATATTTTCATTGATTCTGGTAGCTCAGTTAACTTAGTAAATGCTGACCTTTTTCACTCGAGGTTTCCAGAGTGCAAATTAGTCCCTTCTAGTGAGACAGTGTGTGATGTACAAGCGAGGAAACTGAATATTTTAGGTTCGTCATTTCTTACGCTTTGTATCGGTGGAAAGACAATAGTAGAACCATTTTTGGTCATAGAAGGATTAGCCTTAGGTGAAATGGTTTTGCTAGGACACCCTTCTTGTATGCGACATAACATCAACATTCTTACAGGAGTTCAGGGGATTACAATAGGTGAGTCGGGTTGTTTTGTGCCATATATACACAGGAAAAAAACTTGTGAGAAACTTAAGACACAGTCTGAGACATGTGTAACACAGTCATTAGAGAGTGAAGATATTCCGCAGAGATCTTTCAAAGGATTTTTGTTGGAAGATGTTGAAGTGGAACCGCGAGTTCCTACATTAGTTAAAGTGTCGCTGAAAGAGAAGAAGTTTCCTCCTCAAGTGTGCGTTGTTGAGGGAACCGAGAAATTCAAAGACGTTGTGAGTACGGTGTCAGTGAATGAAATTTCAGTCGCAGGCGTGACTTCAGTAGAATTAGTTAGCTATCAAGACTCAGTGAAAAAATATCACAAGGGTACTTATGTAATTGATTTTGATGAGTTTAATGAAGAGCATAAATTAGTGAGTTTTTGTGGAGACGGGAATATGTTTCCTAACGAGGAGCAACAGTTCCGAAGTCAGGTTCTGCATGAACACTTGGCTAAAGTTGATTATCCTGAGTATTCAGATAAAGTAGAGAAAGTGTTGAAAGAATATCTAGATATCATTGCTTTGAAGGGAGATAAATTAGGAGTTACAGATGTTTTAGAACATTCAATCCGCCTAGAAAAGGGTACAAATCCCATATATATTCCAGCATATCGAATTCCTTTTAAGATCAGAGAAGAAGTAGAAAAAGAAGTTCAGAGGTGGGAGTCGGAAGGCATTATTAGACCGTCCAATTCTCCGTTTAATTTTCCTTTGCTTGCAGTTCCTAAGAAAGACGGTAGTATCAGAGTTTGTGTAGATTTTCGTAAATTGAATGAAAAAACATGCCCAGATAGATATCCGGTAGCTTGTTTGCCTGATTTGTTTGTTGAGATCGGTGGCAAGAATATATATTCATCCATAGATCTTATGCAAGGGTTTTTACAGGTTCCCCTTTGTGAGAGTAGCCGTAAATATACAGCATTTTCGGTACCAAAGGGACATTACGAGTTTAATAGGATGCCTTTTGGATGACAAGGGTCCCCAATAACATTTACTAGACTGGTTAACACAGTACTTCATGGCTTGTTAGGAAAGTCGGTGTTTGTGTACATGGATGATATTCTCATATGCACAGATACAATTGAAGAACATCTATAGGTGTTAAAAGAAGTCCTCAAGCGATTACGGTTCGCTGGGTTAAAGGTCAAATTGGCCAAATGTGAGTTTCTGAAGAGAAAAATTGTCTATTTAGGACATGTTATCTCTAAAGAGGGAGTTAGAGTGAATGATGAGAAAGTTAAAGCCATTGTGAATTTTCCAGTTCCCAAAACCAGGAAACAGATTCGTTCGTTCCTAGGTATGTCGGGTTTCTTTCGCCGTTTTGTGCGGAATTTTTCTACAAAAGCGTCTCCATTGACAGATTTGTTACGAGAAGACGTTAAGTTTGTTTGGGGTGATAGTCAGCAATTAGCTTTTGAGAAGCTTAAGAACGCTTTGGTGAACCCACCAGTTTTGAAGTTTCCAGATTTTAGTCAACCGTTCACCTTAGTGACTGACGCGAGTCAGGAAGGTATAGGTGCGTGTTTGATGCAGAAATTTGAAGGGAAATTACACCCAATTGCTTTTTATAGCAGAAAGTTCAAAACGCGTGGTAGTAACGAAAGGCTGATGTCAGTTGTGGACAAGGAGGCTTTCGCAGTCGTCTCTAGCCTTGTTCATTTTAAGATGTTGTTGTTGGGAAATAAAGTTGAGATTTTTACAGATCATCAACCGTTGTTAGAGCTTTTTAATAAGCCAAATTTGTCGCCCAAGAGAGCACGTTGGTTCCTAACATTGAGAGATTTTGATGCAAACCTCAAATACATTGAAGGTAAGCATAATGTAGTTGCAGATGCATTGAGCAGATATTTTCCGGTCGAGGATGAGGAAATACACACCGAATCCTGTGTGGGTGAAGAGAGTAAATATTTGGTGTCTAATGTCTCTGATATTAGTAGTTCTGAGAGATCGCATGTAGAGGACATACACGTTCCTACAGTGCATACTTCGGGGAGAAATAGTGAGTCGGCAGTCTTGGGAGAGATTGTTATTCGTGATAGTGAGAGTAACGCAGTGTGTTATATTACGGGTGAAAATGTCACTTGGGACATAGGCTTGCTGGAACAAAAGCAAGATGAAGATAAATTGTTGTCAGATGCTAAAGCATTTCTTAAGGGAGTTTCACCGAAGAAAGGGTATAAGTTGCCTTTTTCTGGTCTAGAGTTGGAGAATAATTTATTGGTGAGAAAAGTTAAGTATAACTTGCGAAGTACTCGAAGCATGGGTGAGATTACACAAATCATCGTGCCAGAGAGTCTAGTACCACAAGTTCTAGACATTGTACATTGTAAATTTGGTTCTCCTCATTTGGGTGTAGACAAGACGTATGAAAACGTCAGGTCAAAGTTCTTTTGGAAAAATATGTTTTCCGCAGTAGAAGCCTTTGTGAAGAAGTGCGCTATTTGCAATGCGAATAAGCCAGCGACGACAGTGTCGTGTCGTTTGGGTTCATATCCCATACCACATAGGCCGTTTCAGAGAGTGCATATGGATATTCTGGGTAACTTCTCAGAGTCCGCTTATGGTTATAGACATTTATTAGTAGTTGTTGATGAGTTGACTCGCTTTGTCGAGATTTTCCCACTGAAGTACAAATCAGCTGAGGAAGTTGCTATAGCGTTCTTTAAGGGGATAATTTGTCGATATGGTGTTCCAGAATGTCTGATCACAGACAATGGTAGGGAGTTTATTAATAAGACTTTAGACGGTCTTGCTAATTTGTTGGGATAAAGAAAGTATCTATAATCCCGTATAGACCTGAAGCGAATGGGTTGTGTGAGAGGGTGAATCGGAAAGTAATCGAAGCTTTGCGCATGACGGTGGGTGGTTCCGATACACATTGGGACAGATCTTTGGATGAAGTGCGATATAGTATCAATACTATGATGAATGACACAATTAAGATATCTCCAGCAGAAGCTTTGTATGGATACAAGTTGAAAGGACCTTTTGATTTGTTACCAGAGTGTGTTCAGGGTGATGTTACGGTCACTTCATTGATAAATACAGCGAGAGAAAGATTTGCACGTATCAGTAAAGAACTTGAACTTAGTTCGCGTGCAATGGTAGAGAAAAGTAACGCGAAATCGAGGGGAGTAGTTTTTTCGATGGGTGATAGAGTGTTTGTTAAAGTGAATGTTCGGAATGATCTGAATTATAAATTAAGTCCGAAGTTCCACGGACCTTTTGAGATTGTAGAGATCAAAAGAGGGAATAGATTTGTAGTTAAAGATGTAAACACTGGTGTGACGAAATTGACCCATATTTCGAAGTTAAAGAAAGTTGGGATGTAACGGAACGTTTGTATATAGTCATGTACTGGAACGTTTGTATATAGTTAGAGGGATAAATGGGTTGATGTTTGTATATAAATGATTTTTTTTTATTTTTTTTTTTTTGTCTCTTGTTCATTTTAAATGTTGAAGTTCTTAATCATTTGTTTTCGAATGATTTTAGGAATTGAGACATGGGCTAATTTCATACGAGATTTGACCCGTGTGTTAGTGTGTTATTGTGTTATGATGTGTTTCATCATCTGACGCAATGTGTGTGTTGTTTAGGATTTTTTTGGGGGGAGATACTTAGTATATCGGACCGAACAAGTCTGATTTTTTTTTCGGGTTGGGAGATCGTATTTGAGTATTTGGATTTTTTTTTTTAGTTTCTTTTTTTTAAAATGAAGGGAGCTGTATTGTGAGTAGTTATAGTTGTTGAGATCATGAGAGCGATTGCCATTACGTCAATTGCTGTTTTGTTGAGAATTAGTTAGGTGTTGCGAAATATTTGCTAACCAGAGTAGAGTTTTCATGTCTTTTACGAGATATGATACCTTTTAGTGTTTAGATAGAATTTTTCTTGTGAGTGAGTTCCGTAGAGTTTGTTGTGTGCTTAATAGTGAGTTGACTGTGATTATTCTGAGATACACACTTGGAATTAGTTCACATTGTGAGTGTTTACTTTTGCATTAGTGGTTTTGTTTGGTTCAGTAACATGAAACCTTTTCTTAGTTTTGTTATTAGACCTTTTTCGAGTGATCTTTTGGAGACTCAGTAGTGACATGGGATGGATTAGAAACCATGTTCATTTTGGGAGATCAATATCAAGGTTCGGGAGTTGATTATAAGACGAGTTGTACTTTAGTTAGAGAGAGGTGTGTGTGTGACAGTAGTGTTTTCCAGTTGCGAGTTGTGTCTGTGGGTGGTTGTGAATTATCATTAGTTCGTGGACAGACTCCGACAGAATGTGACTTTAGACAGTTCCTGCGAGATTACCACATCGTGTCCACCAGTACTCTTCCTGCCGTGTTTTTGCAAGGAGTATGCAGTTACAATGATGTGCCAGAACAACAAGTCGACATCATTCGTTCTTCAAGGATCCAAGCTGGTTGATGCTGCATGCCGTGTGATGTCTACGGACTTTCTCGTACTTAGCCGTGCTGTATTCAACAGTTCCGAGAAGATAATTATGCGTCATACGCATAACGAGCATTTGGTAGTGGCGGTACCTACAACCAAGGTACCAATGACGGTTCCACCGTTGGAAGACATTGACGATTCCGTGATGTTCGAGTATCAGGAATATATTATGCCGACAATTTTAATTGTCTTAATAGCTGTTTTACTGATAATTCTTGTTGTGGGGGTAGTAAAGCTTATTCGTGTTTGTAAGATTACATGTAAAGGCTCTAAGAACTCAACCCCAGTGACTTTGGAAGTGCGTCATGAGAGCAGTCCTTAAAGCTGCAGTGCAGTAGACATTGCTAATTGAGCATAGCTCTATTTTGTTATGTTTTATACATATGCTTTTGTTTTAGTTTGCCGTTAAGGAGAGCGAGACGCTCTTATGTGGTGGCCGAGCTCTATTTCAGAAAATATGGCTGCTACAATTTTAAAGGACACATATATGCATTTCATAGCTTCAATGCTTTAAGATGTGATGGAAGAATTTATGGAGTCAGATGAAACTAGGTCGAGAGACTCGAGGTAAAATCTTTGTATTCAGCAAATAATTTGATTCCTCAACAATGTTGCCGGTCAGGTGATCTTCCGAATTGTTATGTATATTCGTGAGTACGTGCGTTGATTTGATCTAGATTATGCCAAAATCTGCCCTAAAAATGAGTTTGATCGTTCATTAACGTGATAGAACTGCAGTTGTCTAGACGTAGCTTTGGAGAGGATCCAGGCTTTGAATCGGCAGATAAGGTAGAGTTTGAAATCTCTGTTTTTATGGGAGGAAATTGAACTTGTGATTTTTACTGTGATTTTCTAATCATTATGAACTTTTGAACTGGTGTGGGAGATTTAATATGAATATTCATACCTCTTTCATATTATTATTGTGTCATGTTACTTTTGCCATATCTTGGCTATGCATTTTACACTTTCCATTATTGTGTTTTGCATTTCATATATTTTTGGGAGTTTTCTATCATGTTTAATTCTTCCGACAGATGTCTGTGGACACTGTGGACAGATGTCTGTGGACAGTGTGGACTGGTTCGAATAACATGTGGTAGACTGTTTTGACATGACTAGTTGTTGATTTGGGGAGTATGTGTGAGTTTGGATATTTTCAGGCTATTAGCCATAGTGAGACTTCTTTAATCAGAAGTGTTTTACAGTTCAGAGTTTAGTTATCTAACTCGATATTTCATTTATTATGCATTTTAATCTTTGCTTTGTTTTATTCATTTCTTGTTGGGTTATTTGAATAATAAACTTATTTTTGTAGAAACTATTGCGTTTCTTTAAATGGTCCATTTAATTGATTTGGTGAGAATGAGTGCGATTCGGGTGGGTGAGCTTCGGAAAAGATGAGAGAGAGAGAGAGGCGATACACGGAGAGAGAGAGAGAGAGAGAGAGAGAGAGAGAGAGAGAGAGAGAGAGAGAGAGAGAGAGGAGAAAAATAGATGTAAGTGTTGTCGTGAGAGAACTTTCATACGCCTCCGTTTCATGAAGAAAGATCGTAGAGCACGTTACGTACACTTTCAAAAAAGTGTTAATTCTGTCCTCGTTACACATCTGCACCTCCCTTACTGACGTATGTAGGATGAAAAACATTTTTAACATTTTATCTCCAAATTTTCTTGTAACATTTGTCCACTCTCCCTTCTTCTGTCTATTTTTTTTTTTCCTCTGCATTTTTCATCGTTTCGTTTAAATCCAACTCTGCCCTTTCACTGAATCTTCTCTGAGCCATTTATTCTCTGTTTCGTTGCTGGGGTGACTACGGAAAGTTTCTTTTATACCGCGTAGCAGCTTAGTTTGTTCTGATTTAAATGCTACAGGAAGCAGCAGTCAAAGCATCAAACCTTTTTTTTTTCCTCTGTTGAAATAAACTCTGTTAAATATTTATATCATTTAAACCCAAAAATATTTTTTTCCAAACTGGAGAGCCAGAAAGTCTACTAACTTCTCATTGTTCCTGTATTACTCAAACAAACATGCCTTTGTTTTTATATAACTACAGAATCTTAAGAAATGTATATATTTTATATATATTCGTATATCACATAATCTAACTCGTGGAAGGTATTCATCGTCGCCGAGGAAGGTTGGAGATATTCTGAGACATCCCCATCATGATAAGGATATCGAGTATTTCCACTAAAGAGACTATAATAAATTTAACGTTAAACATCTCCGCGAGATTCTCTATTCTCACAACAATATTAAATGGATATATCACATCCCTTCCTTCTCTAGCATTAATTGTTTTTTGCTGCCACTAAGAATAAACTAAAGATGATATGGACTTCGCAGTAGCAAAGGGTTTTTGTCGGCATATATGCCTGTAAAAATGGCTATATTCTACATAGAAGCAATCTTATATTTCACGCGACAAATTGATTTTGCTTGTAATTACAAATTTGTAAAAACTGTGACATAATGCGTTTATTCATAACAACAGCATTTTGTTATTTCAAGGTTTTTCAGATCTTAAAGACTGGAATTGTATTTTTTATAATTATCATGCAGAACAGATAACCAAGGTAAAAAGAATTAATATACAGATTGCAGTTTGGAGAGTACTCTCTGTAAAATGCTAGTAGTCGACTGGCGTTTTATAATGCTCAGGTTTCACTGGTTATTTCCAAAGGAACCTAAACTAACAACAAACTCCGGAACATCCTATTTAGAGAACGAAATTTTGACAGTTTTTTGTCCTGTTTAAGTTACCCGAAGGGTGCGTGCCAAACTTTAGGCTGTCTTTAACTCGAAACACTGCTTGAGCAAGAGTTTTATCAAGCGGCAATAGAAGGGTTTCATTAGTTCGCATCTTGTACTGTTTTCTATGAAAGAAAATTATTCTGGCACCTACAAAACAACCAAAATGGAGGGCTCTGGTATCACCGAGGAATTATATTTAGAGAAAACGTAGGCCGCTGGGTATTCGTGAATAATTGTGCGGTCCACAGTTGAAAGTAAACGGACCGTTTTCTTGACAGAGTCAATACCTGCACAGAACAGAAACAAGAAGTTTCCTCTTTCTACCTCCAGTGTTAAAATTTCAATTTTCAGAGCTTCTGTCTTGGGAAATTTATAAGTGCCATTTGTATGGCGTCAGGACTCAAAGGGACTATTTACCCAAAATTCCTGTTCATAAATTATTGGTAAATTAGCCTCAGTTATAAATAAGCTCATATTTCAAAGGATGATTATGAACTGCCTCTCAAAAGCAGCCAGTTTTAGTTTTCTGTAGAAGAAAACTGTTGAGATGGCTTTGTCTGTCTGTCCGCACTTTTTCTATCCGTCCTCAGATCTTAAAAACTACTGAGGCTAGAGGGTTGCAAATTGGCACAGTGATCATACACCCTCCAATCATCAAACATACCCAATTACAGCCTTCTAGCCTCGGTAGTTAAAGTTCGCCATGATCGTACGTCTGGCAGCCCTATAGGACAGCCCCCCCCACCGGGCTGTGGCTGAAAGTTCCATGGAACGCAGCTCAAACAGCAATATACGCTGTACAGAAAACTCGATTGCGACGAAAAAACTTCGGCGCATTTTTTAGTTGCTTCTTTTTGATACTAAAGAAAGAGAGAGAGATTGAAACTTATTTAGTCAAGGTCTTTCTCTGGGAAATATATTATTTCATGTTATACATGGGAACAAAACGAAACTATTTTCAGTTCCCTTGGTAAATTAAGAGAAGCGTGTAAAATAAGATTTTAATTCTTAAAGAGCAATGCTTCAATTTATGCATATTCTTATATTTACTTTTCATCAAAAAAAGTTAGTACGTAAATGGCTTTTTCAGTTTTCCTACCTTGATGTGAACTTTTCTGGAATTACTTGCGAATCAGAAATACGTACATATGTTCTACTGTTTTACATAGTGCATAAATATTCCAAACATACTTCATTGCATAGCTCCTGCAATATGGATGCACTGCTCTACTTGAAATATAATCCGTTATCGGTTAATGCACGCCCTTTGCCAAACCAACCTGCCATTAAAAATTAATTGCAAAATCCCTTGAGTACGATTTAAGCTTTCCTTCCTCGAAATCGTTAATTGATTTCATTAAATGTATTACTCCAGTATACTTGAATGCAGTCAAAAGAGGAATGCTTAGGATTCTGCATTTGGAATTCTCTCTGTACAGATACTTGACAATGATTAATCTACCTGCGCCTACCTAGGCCCTCCTGTTTCAAAACTGACTTTATGACAAGTAGCAATTCTTTTCCTGATTTGTAATTATAAATTTTTAATATCATAATTACAGCAGTGTTGATGCGCTTTATGGCTATCTTTATAATCATAATGGCCTATTATAATTATTACCAGTCTTCATTATAATCATCATCAGCTCTAACGCTGCGTTACGCAAAGGGTCTGTATTATCATCACCGTTGTGGTAGTTAACAACAAAATATCATTCTCGCCTTTATACGCTCTACAGTCGCTGATTGTTACATCTTTGATATTTATGTTATGGTAATGACATACAATGTTTTTCTGATATTTGTCACTTTCTTTTGAGCACGAATCCACTTTGTTTTTATATGATTAAGTTTCCGACAATCAGTGTTATGTTTTCTAAGTATAGTCAGATAATGGAAGTCAGGAAGAAATCTGCTATTCAAAGAGAGCATGCAGGATTTCTGCTAATGATTCAGCGATGAAGTGTAAATCTAAAACATTTCTAAGCTGAAGCATTATGTTAAGGCAACAGAGAGAGAGAGAGAGAGAGAGAGAGAGAGAGAGAGAGAGAGAGAGAGAGAGAGAGAGAGAATAGAGTTGTATCCCACAGACCCGGTGATTAATTTTTAAATATGCACTCCCTACAAAACTCTCAATGGCCTATACAAATTTTAATCCTAAACCTCTTCCAGTTATGGAAATTCCCGAGTAGTTGCTTCTGTTAGGGCTAAGAGGCGAGGGAATTAGATTTTGTAATTTGCTACTGCGTGTGGGTGTTGCTGGGAATGTTATACTTTGTTCAACGTGCACAGCCTTTGTTGTTGTAACGTCAATACATATATACCAAGTAGGTTTTACTCGAACGCATTTGTTGTATACCTTCTCATGGACGCATTTTGGAAAGCTGGTACACCATAAATGGGAGGTGATTTAAAACATCCGTATCACTACCCCCAAAAAGACGTAGTATGTCTGTGATCTGCCGTAGCCTTTTAGAGCGCAGATTATAGCTGACTGATGTTTTACAGTAGTTTGTTTTGTATTACTTTCGAATTAACCTTGAATACGGAAGATTTGTGATTAAAGAAATGTTTATCGCTTTGTAAAAGCGTGCTCGCTCACAGAATCGGTAAACTAGTAGAGAGAGAGAGAGAGAGAGAGAGAGCGTTTTTGTTCATCCCTTGAACGAAATATTAATAATCAAAATCATAAGCAAAAGCAAATGTTTTAAGTGCAGCGTAGACAGACAAACAGAGAGACAGAATGACAGACAGTATATATGGTCCTTCCCAGTATCAGTTATACACGGCAAAAAGATAGGTTTAAAAAATGGGAACAGGTAAAATAGTATGAAAAAATAAGAGCAAGGAAAAAGAGGTGAATGGTTCTTGTTTAACAACAGACGGGATGAAAGCTCTCATGTATCCTGATTAATTCATTTTCTTCCATATCTGAAATATTTCGCAGAACTAAGAGGCACTGAGTTACATTAGCTTTTTTTTTTTTGGCAAAAGGAACGTTTGATGAAATAAAGAAGCAGTTCGTAGGTCCAAGGATAGTAAATTAGTAACACTAAACCAGAGTACTTTATTTCAAAACGTCAGTATTCACTGCATTTTTTTCTTTGTAAATCTCTGCTTTTAATTTGAAAGCTCTGATGCACAGGCTAAACTTCACCGTTTTAAATTTAAAAAAATATCAACTACATTTCATTTAACGAAAGGATTATTTGACATACCTTAACGTTCATTTTAGCTACACTTTATAAATAATAAAAAATACGTCGTTTTTAGTTTTCTGTAAAAGAAAGCTATTGGGATGGCTATTTATCTGTCCGTCTGCACTTTTTATGTCCGCCCGCAGATCTGAAAAACTACTGAGGCTAGAGGGCTGCAAGCTGGTGTTTGTCATCCACTCTCCAATCATCAAACATACCAAATTGCAGCCCTCCAGCCTCAGTAGTTTTTATTTTATTAAGGTTAAAGTTAGCCATACTTCTGCGTCTAGCGGCACTAAAGGCGCCAACAACACAAGCCACCTTCAGGCCGTAGATAAAAGTTTCATGGGCCGCGGCTGAGTTTCATGAGCCGTGGCTGAGAGTTTCATACTTCATTATACGCTGTACAGAAAACTCGATTGCGCCGAAGAAACTTCCGTGCACTTTTTATGGTATTTTTAAAACGGGAGTTCAAAAACAAGATACAGTGCTGAGATGTCATGTAGAAAAGTTTCCACATACCAATTATTCATTCAGATTTCAGGCAATGCAAAGGTAATGTCTGTTAAAAGCATGTGAGCACGCCCCACAATTGTTTATTCTTAATTTAATGCATATATTAATCTGATAGTGATTTTGGAGGTCGGGAGCCGCTTTCATAAACTATTAGCAAGTTTTGTCTTATAATTGATAAACTCAATGCTTGTTTTATAGTAACCCTTAAAATTGGTTATAATCGTAGGCTGATTAAAAGATAAGAATTACTCGAAGGCCTTTATATCTACTGAGATGTAGTACTGATGTGATTTTGTTAGATCTTTCATAATATTTAAGAATTTTGCTAACCAGACGTGGCCCTCTTTGTTCCGAACGATAAAAATTCAAGAGACGCGCCAATTGCTACTTGTTAATAAGCTATCTTCTATTATGTTTACCTGGCAAAGAAGTCCTGATATTACCTGCTCTATAGTGTCCCTTTAATTAAGCGGGGTATTGTCGTTAATGCATCTCATGTGGTGCACTGTACTTGTTACCGAAGGGAGTTTGCAGCGTCCCTTTGGCCACAAGCTGCGTCCACTTCTTACTCTATTACATTACCTCCATTCCCGCTTCTTTTCTCCAATCCTGCCGCCCAACCACTCAAAAAAAATTTTGTTGGTGCATCTGTGGGGTTTTCTCCCAGCTCTACTTCCTACTTCTTCTTTTTTTTATTTTTTGGATCTCTTTCTCTTGCTGTCGAACCACTTCACCTCCCTCTTCAGAGTCTTAAGTGCCGAAATGGCTGAAGTGCCTCTGTTTAACCTGACCGCTTAAAGTTCATAGATCTATTATGCAATGTGCTTTTAAAGTTCTTGTGTGGTATCCGTTCTTGTGTGGTATCCGTTTCGCTTATCATCAGCAAATCTTGTTTTGATGCCATGCTCTTGAAGGACTCAGCGGAAGAGCCATATATTCTTTCTTCTGTGCATTTGGGAACGGTATCCATTATCATTACGAGTCAGTTTATCCGTCGGCAGTCTAGTATACAAAAATACTGTCATAATATGTGCGTTTGCTTACTTTTTATAGGGTGAATATTACGCCTCGAAAATATGACAAGGGGGTTTATAAACCTGTGCTCTCTCTCTCTCTCTCTCTCTCTCTCTCTCTCTCTCTCTCTCTCTCTCTCTCTCTCTCTCTCTCTCTCTCTCTCTCAGCCTGTCTTTCAGATAATCAGTTGCAGTTATAACAATTAAGGGCGGCATCAGAACTATACAGCAGAAACGGTAACGGCAAATATAATAACGACGGTGATAATGATGGCGATGATAGAAATAATAATCTATTACATTACCAAAAAAATAATGAGTGCCAGTGTTATCACTGTTCAAGGTACTGCTTACAGTGCCTTCTCTCTCCCACAAGCGCTTGCAGAATTATGTGCAATCATTTGTTAGAAAGCTACATTTAAGGAGAGAGAGAGAGAGAGAGAGAGAGAGAGAGATTATTCTACAATAACTCCAGGCAATTGCTCCGGTACAACGTTACCACAGCCTAAGTTTAGTCACCAATAACCGCATCGTGACCATAGCAAAGTGTTTGGCGATTAGACGTGCAGCAGAGCTGCTGTTGTAGCCACGTCAGTTATCGTTACTAGGAGTTTAACGATATCCAACGGGTGTTGCACTTCCTTTTTGGAGAATATCTATAATATTCTTTTCTTTTGGATAACGAGGACTGTGGATAAAAAATAGATAAATAGTAGACGGGCGCCTGGCGGAAAATTAACGAGCCGGCCTGAGAGGGAAGGGAATTGAACTGTAAATAGAGGGAATAAATAGAAGGCTTATTGGATAAAATTCGATAAATGTGATGACATAAAAAAACTAATAACTAAGAGTAGAAGATATCCCAAAAATGAAGGGCAACAATAAGAAAGAAATGAATTTGCAGCAGAAGTACATCATTGAATGGCCGTGAAAAGAATACTAGAACAATTAATGCCCTCTTGGAATGAGAAAAGAATCTTCAATATTATTTTGCTCAATGAGCAGGCTACTTATACCGTATACAAAGTCGTCTGCTTCCTGAAAAACCAATTATATTTGAGAAATGAAGTGCAATTTATTAATTATGAAGTGCAATTTATTAATGAACTTCCGAAGGATCAGGAGCCAAACTCAGCAATGTCATTAGTGAAATCTCATCTCTTCACTGTTCCGATTTTTCCTTTTCTCATCTTCCGTAGGAAAAAGAACATTGATGAAAAAACCATGAAACTCTTTCACGCAATTAGCATTCCAGAAATGAATGAGGAGGATTAGGACGAAATTAAAAGAGAGAGAGAGAGTGAAGGAGGGGTTGAGGAAGAATAAGTTTAAATTTAATCTTAGCTGTGCATTTCCATTTCCTTCATTTTTTATTATCAATTTTTAATTGACATACAAGATTTTCAATTTAATTTCTTTTTATACCCAGGGGTTGGTCAAGTTTCAAATCTCTTGCCCTTCACTGATGACGAAATCGGCTTCAGAGGACCTCAATATTCTCAGAACTACAATAAATCCTGTCATATATGCCCTATTCTCTTCTAAAGTTGCTCATATGAAACGCTGATAGAAAATTAATAAAATAAATTAAATACAGTCCGAAAGAATAATGGAAAATATAAAACCAAAATGGAACAAAAGTATTTTCCCATTTCTGCGGCGACACCCGAGAGTTATTGCTCTGGGTAAACGTTTATTTGGTGTCAATACCACTCATGAACCTGGTTCAGGCGCTGCTCGGCGTCCCATTTAAACGATATTGAAGTGGTCGGACAACTGTTACCTCTGATTGCTATTCCTATGGTCTAAAGCGAAGCTTTCGTTCCAATAAGATAACGATATGAACGAAAGGATGTTATTGCCTTCACTAGTCATTTAAGATACTTGGGCATTTAAATTTTAATGCATCGATGAAAATCGTATGTACCTCTCATTTCTGGAAAGAGTAGTGAGATATAGTGTGACATTTTTTCAGTGATGAGTCTCCACCGGGAAATTTCTAAAAAGTAGGCAAACCTAAAATTTAAAGGGTAGATAAGATATATGGAAAAGATATAGTCGTTTTTCGTGTGGAAGAAACTACCAAAGTTATTTGAGAAAGTGAATATGCGTTTGGGGTTCGAATTATTTTCCCAAGTTTGACATGAAAGGAGTTAAACAACTTACATTCCTTCTAGTTTCCCAAAATTGGACAGAAGACAGGTGCGTTTTAATTGCGATTGGCAGAAAACAAGATAGTCTATCCCTTGTTGTTAGTGCCCATTATTTGACAGGAAAGACGATAAACTTCTCAAGGTGGACAAGTTTTACAATTCCAGGTTCATTTCAGTTTACTAATTTAACAACAAAACTCTTGTACGTTTTTAATGCCCTCATTAAGAGTACGTTTTAGTTTTGCTAAACTAGCAGTTCATGATGAACGTTCTGACTTCATTCGTCTTTCGCTGTATATTAGAAATTCCAGTTCTTTTCCTCTTCGTAATTTTACCAGTAAAATAGATTTAATTCCTAATATTTATTTTTCAGTTTTAACAATACAGGAACTAAAGTTCTCATAACAAGAAAAAGGAAATTGAGTCCTTGTATGTTTTGCAGTTTCATGTATTTTCATTAAGCAATAATTTAGTTCACTCGTTTTCCTATCTTCGTTTTTTTATTAACTAAATTTCCTGCATGAACTTTGTTGTTGTTCTCTGCTGCAGAACATTTCCCAGCTTTCATCATTCCAATTTATTCATCTCCACTTCATCCTCCTTCGCAGAAATCTGTTTTCGTGCTGTGAGTTTAAAATATTTTTTAAGGTTTGCATCTTTTTATTTATTTACTTATTATTTTTGACTATTGCATGGTCTCTCAGCATAGCTTTTTTTCCACTTGCTCATTTTTGGCATCATTTCTGTAGCCTTATTATTTAGTCTTTGTTTTTAATCATTATTAAAATTTCTGACCCATACCAGGAACCTCGGTCTCCTGAGTGACAGGCCAAAGCGGTAGCTGCTGACCTACAAAAGTCATAAAAAAAAGTTAAACCTAAGTACTCCGTACCTGACGTTATTCCCGAGCAGACCTCTGAAGCCCAACATACCAGCGAATATTACCCAACTTCCCGACCTATCAGGGAGTCAGTCGCTATCTTTTCATTCGAATTACTCCTTCACTGTGAGATATGATGGAAATAACGAACGCATTAGCATGTTTCACAGAAATAAAATTCTGACTCACACCGGGAACGAACCTCGGTCTCCCGAGCGACAGGCCAATGCGTGAGTCAGGAAATAATTTGTGAGACACGTGCTCTTGTGTTCATTATTTCCATCATATCTCACATTGAAGGGGTAAATCGAATGACAAGTGGGCGACTGACTCGCTGATGGGTAGGGAAGTTGGGTAAAATTCGCTGGTATGTTATGCTCCAAAAGCCTGCCCGGGTAAAACCTCAGTTACGGAGTAACCAGGTTCCAACATATATGATCATTGTAAGACCGAGATTAGCATATGTTTTGCAGTTTCAAGTTTTCATTTACAGAGAGAGAGAGAGAGAGAGAGAGAGAGAGAGAGAGAGAGAGAGAGAGTGAGAGAGAGAGAGAGAGAGAGCGATAGGCATGGATGTAATGGGGAGAGAGCTGCAGAGAAGCGTAAAATATGGCCCCAAGGTCTCTGCAAAACCTCTATCTGATACATGAGATAGAAAAATAAACTAAGATTTGATGTTGGAGTATGACAACATTGTGAAATGTTTTAGGAACTGATAATATAAAAAGAATATATCGAAAGGTACTTTGTATGAGCTTTACTTTGAAGTGAAATATTTGTAATATTTCCAATAAGCTGACTACTAGCACTGTAATGTTAGAGGCAGTAACCGAGATAAAGGAGGAGCATAGTCTTAAGCTGGAGAAATGTGAGGAACAGGAGAAAGAGAAAGGTACGTGGAAATGGGTGGACAAGTTTAACCAAAGCCGTGGGCGTGCTGAAGAGTGTACTGTTTTAAAGTTGCTTAGAAAATACCAAAAACCTTCCGAATAGGAAAAACAAGGAATAGATTATAATATTATTTTCCTTAAAATAAAAAAAACAGTTCATTAAACTCATAATTCTTCTATTAGACATTACAATTTAAAACTAATTTTGATGTTCAATTATCCATAAGCTTTTAAAAAATTCTCTATAATTCACAGACTTAATTACCCTGGATCTGTGTAAGTCCGTGTCCTGCCCGATTCTATTCTGTCCATTTATTTCACATTTTCTCTCCCTTCTACTTGTTCATGGGAATCCGAGGCTCTCTTTTGCGTTGCTGATATCATATCTCGTAGATCACAACGAGTTAGTTTCGCATTAGCATGCAAATAACGTTAACGCGATGTTGCCATGTTTGCATAATTAGGTTACAATATAAATGATATCATCCGCTGCTATTTAAGGACACCTTGGAGCCTATTCTGTGCATAAACAAATTATGTTGTGAAATTACCGGGAACTATATCGTATATGGTTATAAATCATACAGTTTTCGGCATTTGACATTTCTTGAAAAACAAAACATTCTTAAAATAAATCACTCTAGAACTGTATAGTTTTTTTTTTTTTAATATTATGTTATTTGTAGCATGAAGAAATGTGATTATATTACGATAAGCTTAACGATAAGATACATATATTTGCCATCTAATGATATCGAGTTGCATTTAACTAACATTTTCGTTTAGGGTCTCTCGAGTTACCATAAATTCTCATAATTCTATTCCATATTGACTTTGCCACGTCAGTATTTTGCCTCTGTATTCATTTTCTGGAACTGTTTATTTGATGCAGCAAGTACGGCTTGTCTGGGCAAGGGAAAATTCCCAAAGGAATGGGTGGAAGGAGTACATTTTCTATTCTTCACCAGGTATAATTTTGACCGAAAAATAATCCATATGACAATATGATTCCCTTGTAAAAAGCAGCATGGATTTTGACAAGGGTAAGGTTCACTTTGAATTAGTAGTTAAAGTACAAAAAATTGTCAGTCACCTTGGCTTTACTCTGTCTTTATAGCATATATATATATATATATATATATATATATATATATATATATATATATATATATATATATATATATATATATATATATATATATATATATATATATATATATATATATATATATATTTATGTATGTATATACATATAATATGTATGTGTGTGTATGTGGGGCGGGGGGGGGAAGGTTGTATTCTCGTCCTCTTTCAGTATTGGTGGTCATAATTTTAAAGCTAGTCCTCTACCGTGTTAGGCCCTCATATGAATAATGAACAAATTGTTGCATAGGTTTGTATTGCTTGTTATCCATGTACATTTTGACAGTTATTGCTATGACCAGAACAAATGAAAAGTGCCAAACCAGTTTGTTCTCTGGGTGTACAGTAATGTACCAAAGAGATGGAAGGCCCTCATTTGTTTAATGATTTATGTCATTTGAATTTTTTTATATATATATTTAAGGTACCCTCGTCATTCTGTTGAAGTTTTACTGCCCAGTTGATCATGCCATATTTGTTGGTGTTGTTTTCCGGCTTAAACCACATGAGATGTCATTTCCCCTCCTCTGACAAGGTGAAAAGGGTAATTACCCTCTTCCCGGTGTTCTTTTTCTTGAAGTAGATTTTGCATGCAACCCAGATGCTAATTTTAAATTTGTTGAGGGATCTGAATTCATTACAGTTCCGTAATTTATGGTTAGCTTTTCAATTTTTATCAAGAATTATACACAAGGTTATGAAAGACAGGTGTGAAAATGTTTATAAAGCGTAATGTACATTTTGACAATGCTTTATGAAAAATATCTAGTGAGAATTAGCACTCATTTTTGTCTATAATAATTATTTCCGATGAGGAAAACCTAAGCTGATGCGAAGCAAGTTTGCGTGAATCAGTAAATGATACCAATCCCATTCAATGTGGTTTATTGAACAACTTATCAGCTAATTGCAACGAATTTGTAGAAAAAAGATCCATAACTGGATTTCTTTACTCTAGGCCCTACGTTGCCTTTTATTTCAGTTAATAATATATACAAAAGAGAGTCTGGCCTCCACTTAGTAAATGACTCCAAGAGATACAAACTTGGCCCCAAAGTCCCAAGCCTTCTTAGTCCATTAAGGGATTTACCCCAGATCCTGTGGTGGCCATTCCTTGTTCCCTGTGGAGCCTCCTTCTCATCATTTTTCGCCCAGGCTTTCTTTTGCATGGTTTCACGTTTAGATGCATCTAACTATGTAGCTCTCTTAGTTTCAGAAATATTGAACGTCAGGAAGGGCATAATTTTCAGTTTGTAGACTATGTATATTTAAATGTTATCAAACTAGCAATATTTGGATATTCAGACAAAATGGTAGTTACATACACACACACACACACACACACACACACACACACACACACACATATATATATATATATATATATATATATATATATATATATATATATATATATATATATATATATATATATATATATATATCGTTCGCTTTTGTACGCTGCTACTGGTTGTCTTCGGTAAGATTAAAGCAAATTTCTTTTCTACATTTTCATTTATCTTTTTTTTGCACGTGTGCGCGTTATAAAAATCTTCTGGATTATTTTAGTCTTCGGGTCTCTTTCATTTCATCCTGTTTCAGAACTGTGGCTTATCTTTTTGTTGTTTTTCACAGATATGTAGCAGGCCTCTCGTACTCTTTCCCTGCCTTGGCACTTTTATTCGTTGCATTTGTCTGCATTTCTTTCTTTCCAATCCATCTCACTAACATTTTTCTCTTCTAATGCCTCGTTTTACTTTGGTTTCTTTTCGTTTGTGTACACTAGAGCAGAAAGTGATATGAATACGAGTGTAGGGACCCATAGCCAGAACAACCGAGACACAAACAGGAGCATGGGAAGCGGGGGAGTTATAAGATAGAACTAAACGTGAAAGGGCGCTCCATGGTGTTCTATTGTAATTGCCCTCTCTCTCTCTCTTCTTCTTCTTCTTCTTCTTCTTCTTCTTCTTCCTTTGTAATCAATTTTTTCTGTTATTGAATAGGCATCGGAGGAAACGCACTTGGTTATCCGGAAGCTATATTGCAGTTGCATTATTCTTGTTCAGACGAGATAGATTGAATTTCCGAGCTGGAAGTTAGAAAACAACGAGAGAACACCAATTCGAAATAGAGAAGACGACTTTGAAAT
The DNA here is from genome assembly GCA_039081455.1 of Macrobrachium rosenbergii. Taxonomy (NCBI): domain Eukaryota; kingdom Metazoa; phylum Arthropoda; class Malacostraca; order Decapoda; family Palaemonidae; genus Macrobrachium; species Macrobrachium rosenbergii. The sequence goes on along the minus strand of JANJGK010000005.1, from coordinate 18,515,359 downwards.
CGCGTTCAAAATAAGGAACAGTGATGGAATGGCGTCTGTCTGTTTAAAACGATTTTACACAGGGACAGTTCGAGGTCCCTCGATAGTTGCATAACTGTGAAATTCCTAACATTATTTTACAGTCAAATTCAAATCAATACCAGAACACCAACGAAGTTCAGGCGTCCTTGAATAACCCTCTCAGAAGGTTTAATCAGAAGCGTACATAAATCTTTGAACAATATACTTTACATCGACAAGCATCGAAACAAATGAAATGACGACTGGGTCTCCAAACGAAAGTGAGAGGACGCAGACTTTAAAAACAAAGGGAGAGAACAAGTGTTTGAACTAAAGACTGAATTGCGCAAATGGCTGTGCTGTGAATAAAAGGTGAGGGAAGTTGGTGAGACAGAACCATCAAATATTTAAGAAGAGGAAAATATTTTTCGATAAATAGAAGCCTTGGTGGGTGAATTGGCAGGCAGGAGATAATAATGATGGATGGATCTTGAAGCGAAATTCCATCCATGAGGAATCGACATGAATTGTTCCTTCAAAACCAATACCCCGGTTTCCATTATTTTTAAAATAAGGGGAACGACTTGGTAAAAGGTCCTCCCTCTAAGCGAAACTTTAGATTGACTGGTAAAGGCCTTAACGGTATGTCTATTTTCAGACTGAAAAATGAAACTGTGTAAAACAAAAAGGCCTACTCATGCAGTGCTCTTAATTCCTAGAATTCTTATAGCCAACGCTTGTTTAATGAATTCAATAGTTAACGAAGGCAGTCCACTCAACACACATCATCAATGAGCAACGACAGCAAATGGGGTCATTGGGCTACCAATTGTTTCACAAAGAACAAGTTAAATCCAACAATTACAGTTGGAAGAGAAATGGAGTTGTTTCCAAGCCAAACGTACTACCGAATTCTGTTGTTTACAGATATATGCTATTTAGAAAGCATTATATTACAGCGTTCTCAGAACACGAGTAAGGTTTTAAACGTAAATTTTAAACCGGGAAGAGAGATCAATGAATACGTATAACATTGGCAGGAGACTAAGCAGTTCATACATACTGGCATTCGGGAGTAAATAATTTTGGCGAAAGATCGTATAAGTTTTTCTCTCTAGCAATATTTTAACCGCAGAGGAGAGAATAGAATACTAATGTATTATTAGTATTAGCATCATTCCAGGCTGAAAATCTTTCCCATCCAGTGTAATGATACATCGTTTTTTTTAAGCCGAATCACACAGTAACAGTACAAGAAAGGCAAAGGTGGTGGGATATAGTCATGCTATATGCAGTTTTTCAGAATCTATTTAGGCTCAGCATATAAATTGAAAGTGGTGGCTTTTATTACACTAGTAATAATTTTTTCCCTAACTGCTAGTGTACTTCACTTACATCATTTATTTATATAGTTACCATTTCCGATTACTGATACATCCGTCCATCGAAAATTTGTTCATTCACCTTTTGCTAATTTGTTAGTTGGCATAAATTTACCAATTTATGAATTATTTAGGACTTAATATGATGTATAAATTGATGGTAATTCACATCCTTAACGCAGTGAACATAATACCAATGGTAAAGCAAAAGCCAGCAAAATCATACTTGATTACCGAGTATACAACTTATGGCCTGCATAAAGCTGAAACGCGATTTGAATCGTATATATTAGATTCCTTTAAATGGCGTCACATTTACATTAATCCATGCAATATGAGAGACTGCATATTCTGATTCCAGTACTGGAATGGCTTTCCGGCATGAGCGTTTGCTTTGATGAAACGCTGGATACTCGAGTACTTCACATAAATTCATAAGTACTTACCATGATCCGATTTCCAAATCATTCGCTTTCACCGATTTGGAGAAAGTGATGCAGAGATTGGTTCGAGTCTGTGCAGTTACATGGTGGTCACATCCAAAGATTTTAATGTTGGCAAGTATTGTACTGAAAGAGATGGAGACAGAGAGCGGAAGATGTTATTACATGATAGTGATAATAATGGGCAAAATATACAATATAATTTCTACCTAACATTAGGAAAAAATCCAGGATATCTCACCAAAGAGAAAGGGGCACTACCTGCCAGGCCCTGCTGGTAGTTTCTTCAAATCTTATGTTTAGAGTGTGATACTGATGTAAGGAAGAAGTTTATTTCATTAATTTTGCACGTTATTTTGTCACGTGACGGGTCCTTTGCTTGATTCTCTAAAAGATTAAAATTCATTTCACGAATGAATTAGTGCATGCAGATTATGAAAGATGAAAATAAATCCTAACAACACTCAGCATATGATTGTTAGTAAGTCTAGGACACTGTCCTTGTGTTGATGGCAACACACGGCCTAGCACAACGTACCTTATTAGATTAAAGGGCCAAATATCAAAATATCAGTGTGCCTCAAATGCCTAAAGAATTTTGAGAACATCAACCACATCATAAATGAATACCTTTCGAAGACTACTGACAAGGGGGTTGAGGAGGCAGTAGTTTTCGAAACTTATGGTGTTTTACGAAATAATATAACTAGAAATCATTAAATGCTCTTATTAAGCCAATTTTGTTTAGGTTATTTAAATCGAAATATAAAGAATGACTAAGAGAATGTTCCTAAGCCATGTATTAATAATTAGTACTTAAACGTCACTGACTTAGCTGACTAGTACAGGGCTATGCAAACTCTCTTCTGGATAAGGGGTAACTTCCTTTGTCGAACTGTCGTATGCTTTAACGACATCCGTTCCATCCACGGAGAGAAACGCAGAAAGTTTTTAAACATAATTGAATATCAGAAGTTTTGCTTAAGTATCAACGTAACGCGTTTACATATTCATCGCAACTTCGTTTACACAATTTCTCATCTGACACACAAAAAAATGATCCGTAAACGGAAAACAAGGGTACATAAAGTTAGTTTCACCCAACACTCCTTCAACCAGGGATTATCTCTTCTCTAAGTAACCAGTTATCAAGCTGTTAGGAGAATCGAGAGTAGGCTGTTCCATATCTTGACCTCAGTGTTTCACGGATAAATGCTAACCTCTGGGTAGACAGCTACAAAGATGGAACAAATCCAGTCTTTAAGAAAATTCAGATCTGGGGATCCCTGCATCAATGGCTTTGAAGAAATTTCCTTTCCTCTTACTGAATCCTATTTGCTCTTGAAATTTCCACACGTAAGTCCCTCATAACAGAACAAACTATACCGCTAATTTACATTCATTGCGTATTTTAACAATCACTTCATTTCATTCGTAACTTACTTACTCATTGCAAAAACAAAGTTCGTTGCGATTTTTAACGAAAATTTTTTGAATTATAAAAGTGCAATGCAAATAAATAAATAAAATAAGTAAATAAAAGTAAGTATTCCAAAAAAAGTACATGAGACAAATCAATGAGACTTGTAATAAAGTTATATTTTGAAATATCGTAAGATGCAGGCTTAGAGAGAAAGTAGAATGTTCTTCTTAGATGGGAAATGTATTACAGCAAATACAGCAATTTACAGGAAATTGTATAATTTGCCTACTGAACACAATTTCCATGTAAAATGTTCCTGATTTGTTTAATTACGAATTTCGAATGATGAGTGAACATTAATGTGTAGTTAATATAGAACTGTGACTAGAGTGCATTTGCAATATAAACGGATTCTAAAATTGATTGATGTCAAATTTTCACTAACGGCTAATTTCAGCAACTTAGTGTGATTGACTATATACGGAGTTATTGACGTAGATTGCCTGCCATTAGATGTTGTTCCACGTTGATGTACAGCTATTAAGAGCATTTGGACAGAAATGGGTTTTGTTGCTAACTGTTGCCTTGCAATGAGCATTTTATCAGGACGAATTTTGTCAGTTTACTAGTATGAACTTTCCAGATTCATTACTGGATCCCTTCATGTCGCATACTATAGTCTTAGGATTAAATTGAATTGAATTGAATATAGAATTTAGGCCAAAGGCCAAGCACTGGGACCTATGGGGTCATTCAGCGCTGAAATGGAAGTTAACAGTAAAAGGTTTGAAAGGTATAACAGGAGGAAAACCTCGCAGTTGCGCTATGAATCAATTATTATTAGGAGAGGGTGGAGAGTAAGATGGAAGAAAGAGAGTATGAAAGGAGGTACAGTAAAAGGAACGAAAGGGGTTGCAGCTAGGGGCCGAAGGCACACTGCAAAGAACCTTAAGTAATGCCTACGGTGCACCACATGAGGTGCACTGACGGCACTACCCGCCTACGGGGTCGGTGTCTTAGATGCCAACGCTGCAGTAAAACATGTCATGAACGCACGTCAGTAACGTATTGCACAGACATCACAAATAGTTTCGAACCAGGACTTCAAACGATTATCCAGTATTGGAACAAGATTCGTTCTCCGCTTACGGTCGTTGACTTATCTTCAACCTGTTTGTGATGAAAAATCACTGGCTCTGTATCGTGATCAGCTACTGCTGCAGTGTGGGGTCTGCGGTGAAAGGTTGAAACTAACATTCTTTCGAAGCTTGAATTTCCTCAGTAGCCCCTGTGAGCTAGTTCCATGTGAATAGGTTTTATCTACAGAAATAATAATAATAATAATAATAATAATAATAATAATAATAATAATAATAATAATAATAATAATAATACGCCAGAGATAAGGCGTAAACTTCTGCCTTTTCACACTTTAGGTAACGTGAAGATACACTGATTAAGAAAATAGGTGACGCATTTATCAGAATGTCAAGAAGACGATGAAATATTCATGAGAATTGTTATAGCAATAAAGAAAGCAATATAAAAACCAACTTTAAGCGAATCAGTTGGATTCAGTGGATGAATGCACTAAATTTTAAATAAAAATATTTGTCGTTTTTTTCTTGAATATAACTATCAGAAAACTTAAAAAGCCTCAAATTAAATTAACTTTCCTTGAATTCAAAATTGCTGAATAAACCTTGTTACTTCCAAGTCATTATATATCTTTGAAAGTCATTACTCCCATTAATGCCTTTTGTTTTTATTTATGAAATTCAAATCAAGTAAAACTATGATGACCTCAGAAAGGGAAAAAGCATTAAAAAATGGGGATGAGGTTCTGTATCAGAAAACGAGAAATTCTAAATTAGTGTTGGTATAAATGCACAAAAAAATATTATGTCAGAAAAGGAATTTGAAACAATAAAATAGTTATCAGTGCACGTTATTTGCAGCTGTTAAACATGACACGTGACCTTTGTTTCATTAATTGCAAAATGGCTGTTCTCATTGAAAAACCTGTAATATATTACTAAGTAAGCTGACTAATTGCTGGCCTTTGAAAACGTGTGTCCAGTGCAGGTGGCCTTTCTGTTGACGTTGGTATTTTCCGCGGTTAGAGACAGCGGGTATCCGACGCAGTCATGACTTCCGGTCATGAGCAAGATGCATGGGGGAAACTTTGTGATATCTGTGGGTGCAGAAGGCGGGGTCCTTCGAACATTGAACCGGACGGTGACGTCACGCTTCAAGGGAGGGGTTATTAAGTGAATGTGTGCACACGCGCGCTCTCTGATGTGTATATTATAGAGGAACCATATGGGTATTCACTTCGATTTGCGGCTGGTGTGATCACTCTTTTGAGCTGTATTTATGAATAAGACAGCCACTGTGAAGAACGGTTTCCTGATGGCCATAGAATGTCAGTAAGATAACTCATTAACACGTACTTTTTTCAGACATTATATGGAATACCCATTGTACCTTTCAGTGAATCCCCTCTGTTCTTTATTTTGCATTTTAATTTTTAAGTGTTTATTTTCTATGCACCATTTCAGGTTTTTAATATAAGCTATGTTTCTCTTACTAGGAATGCTGGTTGAGTCCTGTGAGGACGTGAATATTGGAAGTGGCGTTTTTTTTTTAACATACTATTGACATTTATTTTGGTCTAGACTCTAGAGTAATAATGACCTTTTTTGTTTGTTTGGTGACCGGGGTGTTAGTCACTAGTATTGGTCGGTCTAGAATCATTAATTCGATTAATTGTGAGTCTGGGTTTTCTCTAGTTATGACTTCCATTTTTGTGGAGTGTGTGAGACTCCATTTCATGACCATAGCTTTTGCTAAAATTTTTTCGTTAATTTTGCAAATAAAGTCTAGTTTTGTATCTCGACGTTTTAATCTAGTAAGCCTTTGTTAGATAGGTAGAGGGGGTGAGGAGTTGACGAGAGAACGAATGTGCTGACCCAGTGCTGGCCATTGCTACCGGAGAATCTTAGAGATATAAGATGATATGACATTGTTCTTAAAACAGATGTAGAAAGACGTTATGACCCTATCTGACCTTGTTTCAGGGCATAATATATATAATTTTGAAGTTTATTGGTTTGTTGTGGTTAAAAATATTAATTTTACTGAGGTAAACGTTGTGTACAGCCTGATAATTTTGTAATTTCAGATTCCAATTATCAGAAGACATAATGGACAAAAGTGAACACATACAACGGGAGAACTTCTAAAAATAGTTCCCATCAGCCACTTGCCTTCTCTCTTATACAAACACAAGCAAAGCTCTATAGAAATGATTGTTAAAAAGCTCTCTCTCTCTCTCTCTCTCTCTCTCTCTCTCTCTGATCTTAACTTATTTTTCCATGAGTTCTGAATGGGACAGAACCGAGAGCATACAACCTGAATTTGGGCTCCATCAGAATCGTCTTCACTGAAATTGAGCACTACTACTGAGGTCGTCCACAAGCGTAAGATATATTAGTCGAGAAAAAGGTTATTGAAACTCTGTATCTCGTTGAGATTATTTCTTGCGAAGACTACTTTTCTTACCTCTACTATTACCTGAACGACTCATCTCATTGAATGACTCCAGAGAAGTTCTCACTCCTGTGTAAACGGGTTTTTTGTCTTTTTTGTAGGCAGGGAAACATGACATAGAAGGTTGTGTAATGGTATTTCACGATTAAATTGTATGTAGAGACGGTAAGGGAAGGCGATTTTATAGGTAAATTTAAAAATCACAGCTGGCATTGTCTAATAAAGCCTGAAGTAAGGGAACTGACGTAGCAACCTAAAAACACTAAATTTTTCTCAGCAATGAGTTTTAATAATTTTTGAACTAGAATGCAGTGAGATGCGCTGCTAGTCATAAGAAAATACTTAAAAAGTTTTCACTTTCTTACTTTTTAATAAGATATGAAAATATAGGAAAATCTCTTTAACCCTTCTGAAATTAAAGAAAGAAAATGTCATCGGTACCGCACATGAGTTTATACTGGCGCCCTAACTAATGTGATCATTACCGTGGCACCCCTTCTTCACCATCCAGCCATATCGCATGAATTACCTTCTTATTTAATGAATAAAATTATTATCCATAATCAAACCAAAATCAGCACACCGTACATGCAGGAATATACTGTGCAAACAAAGAGCATATCAGAAGAATTAGATAAAATAGAGTAGACACACTGATAATAATTATATGAAGACTTCTGCAAGCTTTCTTTTTTTACAAATGTTCAATGAGATAACCTAGCCAAGACAAAATTCATGTCAATATTTCGGCACCCTTAGGCACTGTCTGTGACACCCCAGGGTGCCACGGCACCCAGTTTGAGAATCACTGGTTTGGAGGAACTAATTCCATATTATATCTATCCTTTATAGCTGACATTTTAGTTTCTTCAAGTGGAAAATTCACATGGTTCAAATTATTGCGTAAGTCGCTCTTCATCTTTTGGTAATGAACAGTTGGAACAAAACCGAGAAAACCTTTGATAAGAGGCCAAAAACAACTCACGCCAAAAGACGAGCATCATTCTAATTTTATAATTACACCTCACTGGCTCTTGTAACTGATATTCGGAACATTACGGCACAGGCAAACTAAATACATCATTGCAGCAGAGCTCACGCCATCAGTTATATTTCGAACTCACTAAATAGCACGGTCTTATTAAAATAATTTAGGAATAGAAATAGCATTCACTACATATTGATGCTTTCATTTCATGATGGTAATATCAGCAAAAATCTGATTTTGATAATATTATTCTAACCTATTTCCTGTCTTTAGTCTCCCATATCGCCAGTTAAGTTACTCTACAGGGATTGGCGATGCAACCTGAAATAATAATACTTTTCCCTTAGAATATTTTTGGGGGGACGGCTGCTAAGGAGAACTTTACGGCTCTTACAGAGTCGTGGAAAAATAACGATCCCACTTGTACCAAAGTGTTTATGGTGAGGGATAAATGGGCTTGTTTGTATAATCAGGCGGCACTGAAAATAATACCGACTTTTATAACGTCCGCTGAAATACGGGAGCACTTAGCTTTATTGACAGAGTGTTTAACGCTCTGACGTACACGTAAGGAAAACAAGTAATAAATGCGCCGAAGTTTCTTCGGTGCAATCGAGTTTTCTGTACAGCGTATAATCAAGGTCACCGAAAATGTATCTATCTTTCGATAGTCTCAGTATAATGCTGTATAAGCCGCGGTCCATGAAACCTTAACCACATCCCGGTGGTGGCCCATCCTATATCGTTGCCAGAAGCACAATTATGGCTAACTTTAATCTTAAATAAAATAAAAACTACTCAGGCTAGAGGGATGTAATTTGGTATGTTTGATGATAGGAGGGTGGATGAACAACATACCAATTTGCATCCATCTAGCCTCAGTAGTTTTTAAGATTTGAGGGCGGACAGAAAAAGTGCGGACGGACGGACAAACAGCCATCTCAACAGTTTTCTTTTACAGAAAACTCAAATTTGTTATCTCAAAAGCATCCTGAAAATGTTTACTTTTCTTCTTTCCAAGCATCTTTCCTGTTTCATTTTTGCCAAAGAACTCTCTTCCACGAGGATGCTCCTAGCAATGTGGTCTGTATTAGCTTCTCCCTTCGCTTACAATTAGTTGCTACTAATTGCTGCAGTTTGGTACGTAGGGGCATAATTGTTCTAATACTCCGACAAATTTCTAAGTCTGGTCACTTCCCTTACTGAAAGCATTATAATGTTGGTCATCTGCATTCATGTGCACCATTACTTCTAGTTAAATTGCCATACTTCACATCCTTTGTCCTGGCAGATTTATATGTTTCCTTATATCTTTCATTTATTTTTTTTTAAGCCAAGGTCTCCTAAAACAGTTGCCATAATCCAGACTCTTTTAGTGTGATCCTTTCCAGTCTTTTCCTTTCTATATATTGCTTTATATTATTGATTTAGTGTATCATTCCTATATTACTAAGAAAATTACTATCAAAACCATTTACACTGTCCTACATACTGAGTCCATGTATTGCAAATGGAATCTAAAACTTAATATTCAGAACAAACACACCTGATAAATGACAGGAACTAACACAATTTTACTTGCTTAGGGGATGGTCAAGAATATCGTTTTCGCATAGGTTTAGGGAGAAATTTGTCACCTTTGTGAGATACTTATTTCCTGTTTCTTTAAAACTCCAGAGTACAAATGTTCTTTTTATTTTCTGCTTCTTTGTGTATGGTATGTCAAAAACTATTTCCATTCAAATTTTCCTCAAAGCTTTTACGAGAATTAACAGTGAAGAAGAAAAAAGGATCCAGGATGCTAATTTCATTGTTGAAACTAAATTAATCTTGTGATTACCCAAAATGTTTCAAAACTTTTCCGAAGCACTGAGTCATTTACAGAAGCAAATGGGGCTAAAATATAGAAATGAATTGGCAAGCTTAATCAGAGCCAACTTACCTACTATCATCTCGACGTTTTCTTTCATCAATACAAAGAAGTAGTAAGCATAGTTACCCAAATATTCAGCGCTATTAAAGCGTTCTTTCATCAACGACTAGAACTTGCAGTTTCCTTTAAATGCAAAAAAAAAAAAAAAAAAAAAAGTCAACCATTAAGAAGGGTTATGGACCTCGATTTAGATAGGATCGATAATTCTTAACGATGGCACATGATTCAGCCACCATAGTCGTATTAACTGTGGGATAAGAGCGTTGAATTGCCTTCTTATGGCAATTACATTCATGAAACCCTATTAGATTAAGAACAACTCATTTGTATTTGTTTACCTATTCAATTTTCAATTTATTGTTTAATTCCTTTTCTAAAATTAACATCAAAATAAGCTTATTTTTAAATCTAAATTTTCAATGCCCTTAATGCTGCTGGGCCTGATTGAACAAGGAAGCCAAAGGAATTGCCTTGATTAGATCCTCCAAATGCAAATACAATTCTGTGTCTTCTTGAGATTGGTTTACCTTGTATTAACAAAGTAAAAATTTTGTAAAACAAGTAATCCTGTTAAGCATTTTCTTGTGTCTGATCTGACTTCAAGCCTTTAGCTACCTGGTTATTTTTTTGTTTACATATGGGATCTTTGTACTTTTGTTATAATATACACAAATATTAAGCCGGAAGTATCGCTTGATATCGCATTCCGTATATCTTGGAAAGACTCACTAGAGGAATTACAATTGATCAGTGCAACTGCCCTTTCCATGAGTATACTGTACACTGGACTTTTGGTTTACATTCTGCCATAGACGGTCGACTTGACAATTCGGCCATCAGGAGACTCCTGGATCTTAGTTATTCCCAAAGTACAGTGAATTCGTTATTAAGTGATAGTTAAGGCTTAATATTTGTGGGTATGGAAGTCAGACGAACATAAATGACAACAATTTACTTTTATATATACGGTTTTCTTAATATTATGTCAACGTTCTTTTCTTTTCATTTATTTTGCCTTTTTTTTGTTATTTTCAATTTGTTTTATAACAATTTCGCATTTTATAGTTGTCCAACATATTTGCGCATTTGAATGTTAATATTCCTTATTTATTAAAGGACCATTTTTTTTCCATTTTAAAGGGTAATTAAGAGCATCTCCATTTTTAGTATTTGGTGTACTTCGATAAATATATAGTTATTGTGTAAAGACATTGTCTTGCTTTAGATATGAAATTTACATACTAGCGTCGTTTATCTGCATGGAGTCAGATCGTGTTTAAGAAAAAGCAATTTGGCACTTTGCGAATAAAATAAAACGTGAGTTTATTTGATGATCTTAAAATTTGTTTTCTGGATCAATGCCCCACTTACTGCTTTGATTAGATTCCAAAGCCAAGGCTATTAGTATAAGAGGATATCGGCAAAATTCAGAATTTGGGCAGGCGAATATATATTTTTTATTATCTTTAATTAAGGTCGACAAACTAAATTTCTCTCATCTTTTGGGTAATCGATATCGTTTAAGACCATCCTACAGAGTCTGAGTACTGTAGACTCTTGACATAGCTCTTTCGAATACATCTGAACGTTTTGCATTCTGTAAAAGAAATTCTATTTCGGTTGCATAGACTTTTTTCACCATAAACTGAAATGGGAAGTTTCTTTATTCAA
>JANJGK010000005.1:18498967-18501467 GCA_039081455.1 Macrobrachium rosenbergii | reverse complement strand
AGGTTTATTATTCAAATAACCCAACAAGAAATGAATAAAACAAAGCAAAGATTAAAATGCATAATAAATGAATTATCGAGTCAGATAACTAAACTCTAAACTGCAAAGCACTTCTGATTAAAGAAGTCTCATTATGGCTAATAGCCTGGAAATCTCCAGAATCACACATCCTCACAAATCGATAACTAAAAGTCATGTCCAAAAAAAAAAACAGTCTACCACAATTCCACATGTCATTCCAACGTGTCCACAGACATCTGTTGAAAGAATTAAACATTATAGAAAACTCCCAAAAATACAGTAAATGCAAAACACAATAATGGAAAGTGTAAAATGCATAGCTAAGATATGGCAAACGTAACATAACAAAACAATAATATAAAAGAGGTATGAATATTCATATTAAATCTCCCACACCAGTTCAAAAATTCATAATGATTAGAAAGTCATGGTAAAAATCACAAGTTCAATTTCCTCCCATAAAAACAGAGATTTGAAACTCTACCTTATCTGCCGATTTTCAAAGCCTGGATCCTCTCCAAAGCTACGACTGGACAATTGCAGTTCTGTCACGTTAATGAACGATCAAACTCACTTTTAGGGCAGATTTTGGCATAATGTAGATCAAAGTAACGCACGTACTCACGAATATACATAACGCTTGGAAGATCACCTGACTGGCAATATTGCTGAGGAATCAAACTATTTGCTGAATACAAAGATTTTGCATCAAGTCTCTCGCCCTAGTTCGCTCTGACTCCAAACCTTCTTTCATCACATCTTAAAGCATTGAAGCTATGAAATGCATATATGTGTCCTTTAAGATTGTAGCAGCCATATTTTCTGAAATATATATATATATATATATATATATATATATATATAATTTCGTTGAGGGGCCAAACAATATTTGGTGAGACGTGGTGATAATGTAGATGCCCAGTGCTTGTGTGAGTTAGATTTTTATGGATTTTTCTTTTTTGGGGGGGCGGGGGGCGGGTGTTTCATGGCATTCATAAATGTACCATATATGCTTGCTCAAAAAACACGATTTTGAAGGCAAAACTTCAGATCAGATAAACGGTGGTTGCCCTATAAATACGTAATAATTCCTTTTTCTGAAATGTCCCAAATGATATCTAGCTTTAAAAATCTCCTAAAGTCAATCCCTATCGACAGGCACACTTCATAGTTGCCAGCTGGACTGTGATTTAGTCTCCTGAATATCCAAAAATTGCTTTCAGATTTAAAACTCCTTTTACTGGCCCATTTAAAAACAAAACAACAACAACAACAAAATACATGACGATTACTCGCTAAAAAAAATAAAATCTACTTCTGATGACGATTACGTAATGTTGGAAACTGCAATAATTTCTCTCAAGAGCCAGTCAGAAAGCCGATGCGAGGATCTAGAGGTGACCTTTGTGAATATGCAGGCAGGCCACCAAGCACCTTCCTAAGTTCATTTAATTAGAATCTATTATTTTATAAGTGACAAAAACTGACGTTTCACGCAATATTATTTCTTAGTAAATAGTGCAGCCTAATAAGAAACAAAAATGTGGCATTTTACAAAATATTTCAAAGTAATTTTACAAAAAAATATTGCTAATACCTGTACACTACGTATAATTATTAGGCAGTACATCTTTCATGCACAAGTACGATAACAGCGGAAGCGTAAATCTCCATTTATAGATTATCGTTGCCAAAAGGCCCTCTTTAACCGCCAACACCCCCAACCCCAGCCCCCACCTTCCCATCATGGAAAGTCGAAGACGTTGCAAACCTCTGAAGGCAGCCATCTGGAGAAGAAAGTTTAACCAATCAGGTGAAAATATCCAGCAATCTCATCACGAGTTGATGTTTAAGTTTAGGGAAATTACCCCTCCCGAGATCGATTGCACCCGGCCTGATTTTCTGTCAGAGAGAGAGAGAGAGAGAGAGAGAGAGAGAGATACTCTAAGGAAGCAAAGGAGATGATCATGAGTTTTGCCTTTTAAGACATATTTGTAAAATCTCTTCAAATAAAAGTTGTACCATTACATCCGAAAACGAGATTTTATTAAATAAATATTTCACCTACGCCTGTGACTTATCAAAATATCTCAACAGCGGATAAAGGATTCTTGATCCATGTGGGCAAACGCATTCATATGCCGATTCCTTCAGAAGTCTATAATTTGTCGTTCTATCAACTAAGATTTAGTTAACACTGAAAGTCAACGATGTCTTAAACTTGTCCCCTGCAGCACTGGGCTCTTCTGAGCAAAAGAGAATTTGGAAGACCCAGACCTACTCGACTGGCAAGTATGAGGTGGGAGGAAGAAGACAGTGAAGATTTGTGGAAGAGAAATTACAGGAAAGACACGAGCAGCGGAATTCCACTGACTCTTTACAAAACTATTGCCTGATCTCATTGTGGGTGGTATAAACAAAATTCGAATAGAAAGAAAGTAATATCAAAACAAGCAAGTAAAAAATGGGCCGAAGTTTC
>JANJGK010000005.1:18468225-18498867 GCA_039081455.1 Macrobrachium rosenbergii | reverse complement strand
ACGGTCATAAAATCCCGCCATACGTTAATTTGTTCTTTACGGTAATTTTGGAAATAATATAACAAACATAAAAACTCCTCGAATAATACCTCGTTGTTGGAAACCTCTACATCAAACTAAACCACCTGGGACTTTGAAATGTACATCGTAGGTAAGACAGAGAAGATATATTTCCACAGACGCGGATTCCGTAAGCAAAATCCAGCCCCAAACCACCACCCACACTCGCCCACGTATATTAGTTTCAGAGTTCAATTTATTTATGGAATTGCATCGGAAAATGGGAAGTGATCTTATTAACGTTATTGAGCTGATATCATCAGGCAATAACATACGAATAACTCTGAACCGAACGAAGCCCGTAATTGAAATATTCATTGTTAATTAAACCACAAGTAGAAATCTTTCTTTAGTCGGGCTTCATTATTATTATTATTATTATTATTATTATTATTATTATTATTATTATTATTATTATTATTATTATTATTATTATTATTATTATTATTATATCTGATTTGAAAAATATTAATTCACCTCCTCGTATATTACAATCATTTATGGTCACACTCCACGCTAATATATATGGTATACTTATTTATTCCTTTCAGGTAATAGAGGCATCATTAACTGCTTGTCAATATTCGCTATAAGAACACTTCCATCACGTCTGGGACAGAGATGATGATCAAGGTTTTGGCTCCATTCTTCTCAAGAAAAAAAAGTAAAAAATGCGCCGAAGTTTCTTCGGCGCAATCGAGTTTTCTGTACAGCGTATAATGCTGTATGAAACCCTTAGCCACGGCCCGGTGGTGGCCTGTGTTGTTGGCATCTATAGCACTTCCAGACGCACGGATCATGGTTAACTTAACCCTAAATAAAATATAAAATATTGAGGCTAGAGGCGTGCAATTTGGTATGTTTCGTGATTGGAGGGTGGATGATCAACATACAAATTTTCAGCCCTCTAGCCTCAGTAGTTAAGATCTGAGGGCGTCCAGAAAAAGTACGGACGGACTACTGGCTGCCCTTGGGTAGATTGTATGGTGCCAACCCTAACACGGCAAACAGCTTATTATTTCTTTTTTGTCCAGAGCGGCACCTATGACGTAAGGTGCTCGCAATATCTAAAGCAAAAAATTCAGAAGAGAGTTTCTTCGGATTGTCTCCTATCGGGAAAAGAACATTAACTATGCCAAACATGAATTGAAGATTGTAAAATATCTCTTTTATATATAAAAAAATATTTCTTTTACTTGCTACCTCGTGCCGTGAACCCTTGGGACCATTAACATATCGATACATTAAACTGAATAAAACTGAAAAATAATTCATACCACCTTAACATTATCAAAATAAAAAAAAATGTCTAAAGTATAAAAGTCCGAAGGTCCCGAAAGTCGTCAAAGAATTAGTACCTTTGATATATTCTAAAAAAAAAATCTATAAAATCCGCACCATGCAGTAATTGAAAGAAAACAGTTATAACAATAAGTAACGGAGATCAAGGCCAAAATGCCATGAACCAACATGGCACCAACAAGGAAAAGTAGAAACAACAATGTGACGGAAAATAAGTGCATTCTAATCACTAAAATGTTAAACATCAGTTTGGAGTCTATATAATTCATGACGCCAACCAAATCTATAATAACTAAATCCGAGTGATCGTGTTTGTCTTCTACTGGGTGGCAGTAGGGGAGAGTGACACAGCCACCCATCCCCTGCAAACCCGTTTTTCCGCCCCGGTGGGGGCGGGGTAGGCAGGGGAACGGGACGGTAGTGATATATCCACTCTCCTCATGCAAACCTGTTTGTCCGCCACACATTCAAAAGCATAAACTCGCATACGAACAAATAACTCGCTTTGAACCTCAGGGATGCTGATATATTCGAGGATAATGATCACTCGAATGCATAAGCAATGGCGAAAGAATTAATACAACGAAAAAAATCAGAAGCGAGAAAATAATAGTTGGGTTGGTATATGAAGCTCTCGTAAATTAGTTCGAGGCCAGACGAACTCTTTTCATCGAATCTGACAGTCATAATATATATAATGCATCAAAACAGAACTTGCAGAATTAATGGAAATTACCAGTGCGGATGCTCAGTAAAAAAAAAAAAAAAAAAAAAAATGTACGTGACCTAGATAGAGCGAGTAATGGATTTTGATAATGGAATTATTTGATGACGGTGTTCTCCAATATTACATGGTTATGTCATAAATTTAATTTAATGAATAATTAAGTACAGATAATAAAATACTAGTTAACAGTGACTAAAAAAATCCATCTTGTTTACAATTCAATGTTCCTTCACACAGTGCAAAATGATATACTACCTAACCCCAAATATATCACCTCGCGTATCGAATGATATAAAATTCTCCTGGCAATAAAGAACTGAAATATTGACTTTGAACCCAAAGCACCCTTTTCATTTTTTATCAGTTCGATAAAGACAGACAAAACGTGAACAGATATACCACATATATGAAAATGCTGTTAGGCTATGAAATCGGAAGAGCAGTTCCGGAAATCTTCCGTGGCGTTAGTTCAGCAAAGCGCTATGGAAACAATATTTATATAGTCTTTTCTTCCAACACGACAGTCTTACAGTAAACACTTCCGATTGCTTACTTTGCTATATTTTCGTTAAAAAAAGGTATTTTCTTTAGTTTTCATTCAAAAACACAACCAAACTTTATGCAATATAATTAAGATAATACGAGTAGACTGCACAAATTAGTAAACTAGAGTTGAAAGTTAAAATGTTGGTTATGATAATGTAGCTCCTGGGATGGTTATTATTATAAAAAAATATATATATATCATAAAACACCTCCAGTTAAAAAAATCTATTCAAATGGAGATTGCAAAATGATCACTGCAAACTGGTGATAATCGTTGCTAAGAGAAATGATTATTTGCTGCAGATTTGTGATAATGGTTGCTAGAGAAATTATGTTGCAACCTGTGATTATGGCATCCAGCAATAAAAGTCGAAATTACAATGGCCGGTCTTTTTTAAATGAAGAGTATGAAACTGACAAGAAAAGATATGTTAGTAAATTCTGATATTTCTGACTGGACTATGCTACCTTGGTAACATTTTATAAATACTGAATATAAATGAAACAGAACAAGTAAGGCGAAGTAATTTTCCCTCAATAGCTTTAGCCTCTACATTCTGAACGCGCATTAAAGAGCAGCGTAGGCGCTTTTACTGCCTAATTAATTATTGCACAGGCATCCGTTATTACTTCGGTATTGGTCAATGATTTTTATGACTTATGATGATGGCTTTTCCTTCACATATTCTAGGCGATGTGAAAATGATGATGTGTAATAATGTTTTCCATAAAGCTTTGCGAAAGAGAGCACATAAGGGAAAATGCTATGAAGGCTTCCATGCCATAACATTAATGGATTAAGTGGTCACACTATCAAACCTGTATATCTACAAATATGCAGTTCACCTAATGAAATTACTGTTTGGCGATATAAACACAACCAAACAAAAAAGCATTAATAAACTCAACAAGTAATATTATTTACGGTTCATTTTATTTGGTTGATACTGACATCCGTATTTAGGTTCGATACCAAGTACTCCGCCTATATCACTGCTCAAGTTCGTACTGACACAGTACAGCGAGCAGCCTCCGCACGTCGTTGATCAGTTTACAATACAAAAGGACATGAAGAATACTGAATTTAGGCGAAGGCAAGCGCTGAGACCTATGAGGGTCAATCAGCGCTGAAACGGAAATTGACAGTAAAACGACTGAAAGCTGCAATAGGAGGAAAACCTCGCAGCTGCACTATGAAACAAGAGGGTGGAAGGTAAGATGGAACAGAGAATACGAACGGCGGTACAGTAAAAGGAAAGAAAGGGTTGCAGCTAGGGGTCGAAGGGACGCCGCAAAGAACCTTAAGTAATACGTACAGTGCACCGCATGAAGTGCACTAATGGCACTACCCTCCTACGGGGAACAAAAAGACAGTGATAACATGTAGAAGCTATGGCCGAGATTGAAATTTACCGCCGCGGAAAACATCCAGAGAAGAAATAAAGTAAGGGCAAGTCATTCATAAGGCCACCGATACCGTTAGTTCTTGATTTTACAGATGTTTCTTTTTAGGTCAAAATGAGATTAGTGTCCATTGCCACGTTTTTCCTTGGTGATAAAAATGTGACTTACTTTGATGAAAATGCGGTTGAACTGATTAAGCTGTTACAATATACTTACGTAAAACAAAGTAGTTTTACTTGCATTTTATTCGGGCGTAGCTGCCATCTGTTATAACCATTCATGAGAAAAGCCACTCATGTGAAAATACCTCAGCACATGATTGGAGAGGCATCATTTGATAAATATCAATCAGGACATACTTGGGGAACTACCACTTGAAGGATATCTGCCATAAATGATTTCGGACCACGCCATGAATGTTGGTAACTGTCCTTCTTGAAGTATTTGAGAAAAGCACGTTCAAGTAATTGCTCAAAAAATGCCAATTAATTTAGATGTACTCTGCTATGTTTGAGAAGGCACCAGTTACATAAAACTGGTCTGACATTTAGAAAGACACCTCTAAATGAAACATTATCTTGAAATGTTCGAGAAAACTTCAGTCGATACATAACTACCCCCAAAAAATGTTTTGAAGATACTATAAATAGCCCTATTTTTTCTTATCTATATGAAATCTCGTGCAACTTTTTGAAAATAATAAAAACAATAATAACGAATTTATTCTGTGTGAGAACGCTTAACTCATTAACGCTATTCAATACTTTACTGGGTTAAAAGTTAACCACTTTCCTATGTATTCCCTTTGACATGAAAAGAACAGTAACCACCTGTCTTAGCATACCAGGGAGGAAACAATCATTCGAGAAATATTTTTATGGGTATGTTGAGAGGACACCACTGTTATTTAGATTTTCCTTCCAAAATTTGTGAAATCTGCAAGACTGCAAGTAGAAATAAAGTTGACAAACTGAACCTCTAAAGAGTGATCGGTTATCTGTAATATCAAGGTAGCTGTCGGATCAATAATGCATTCCGAGGCCATACTAGTTGAATCTGTTGAGGTGAACCCTTTTATTTTATTTTTTTTACTAGATTTTCAAACATAGTCTCGAATCTGACTGAACGTATACTCGTACACCAGGGAAGTTCACACAATTTCCCGTTAATTTCACTCCTAGCTCATAGTTAGTCTTCAGATTCCTCGCATATAAACATTAGGTCGGGCCAGCTTGTACAGCAATTTTTCTTAACTTCACTTATTGACTTATAACATATTTATCAATTATACGTGAAATATTTTGGCATCCAGCTTAATCTCTTCTTGTTACATGAATCAACAGGAATCATTTATACTCGTATAATTTATAAACGTACCGGTTTTCTACATCCAAAATTCGGAACGGATTCTAAAACTATCTGTCATATACTGTATAAAACATATTTTTAAAGTGAGTTTGTGTGCTTATTTTGCATAGGGATTTACACGTGGGTCACTGTATGACGCCACTACACTGTGTATTATAATACACTGCTTAGTTATTTCAGTGACGAAGCAGACAAGTCAACAAGCGCCGGCGGGGCCGTGATTCTACGCATAGTTAAAAAGCCCGTTACGGGTATAATGTCCAATCTTTACAGCGGAAAAGTTCATATAAATATGAAGAAAATGGTCAATGATTCTCTCATAAACTTATTAACTTATCGGTCTACGTATCATAAAAAATAATTCTGGGGTATGAAAAACTATCAGTATGACGAAGTTTGCCACACCCATATGACTAAATTAAAACATAGTCATTGGGGAGAGTTTGTTACCAAAGAGAATTGAGATGTAAAATCATTATATATATGTATGTAAATATATATATATATATATATATATATATATACATATATATATATATATATATATATATATATTATATATATATATATATATATATATATATATATATATATATATTATATATATATATATATATATATATATATATATATATATATATATATATATATATATATTTAACAAATAAGGGCCAATCAGGTACAACGGTAAATTATATTTACATCTGATACATTTGGTCTGATATAATATGAACCCACCTAATATCTAAATGAGCAATGTTACGATGTAGCAGTAAATTAATATCTTCCTACCGGGATGAGCTGTACTGTATACGGGATTATTATCATTAAATCGATATACGTTATCAAAGTATAGAATAGATATAGAATTTAGGCCAAAGGCTAAGCGCTGGGATCTATGAGGTCATTCAGCGCTGAAAGAGAAATTGACAGTAAGAAGGTCTGAAAGGAGTAACAGGAAGAAAATCTTGCAGTTGAACTATGAAACAAGGGACATGGCGCTGAACAGCTGTTCCTGGTAACCAGATTTCGAATCCTGGTACGTAAGGGAGAGTTGCTTTATTTCCTTTCCAAATGCCGATACAGGATTCACAGTCGGAAACGTACCCAAAACCACCACTGCATCGAGAAATTTCGATTTCGTTGAAATTTGGCAGTTGATTTACTTGGAGCTGGTAAATGGGAAAGGAGGCGTGGTTTCGCATCCCACCACTACTCACAAATACTCGTATATATTAAAGATGTTGGTGGTACTGGGTAGATCTCTGAAAGAGAAGTATCCTTATATTCTTAGTGGTTATTACAAAGATATACAGGAGAATGCTATGCTCTAGCTAATTCAGACCAACTCCACGCACACTATGGGTAGATGTCAATTAGTGGTTGTCCTTAACCATCACAAAAGATTAACTAAACAACCAAAGAATACATGAAAACGATACAGAAGTCACATGAACATGGTTAAAAAAACGGTAATGTCTAGCTCTTTATGAGGTTAATTTATAAGCAAATTTCAAGTGTCATCACTTAAATGGCATCCCGAAAGTGGGACGACCGTGCTGTAGATGGGGTCCCACCCAGAAAGAGTTGACATCGTCATTAGACTCCATTTGCATTAACTAACTCATTAAGTAGGTGTCAACGTCATCAAATTCGTCAACAAATATAGGTATGGCTGGTCCGCTGGTGTAGTGGTTAGTGCCGTGGCATGCCACTCAGATGTCGCGGGTTCGCGTTTCCCCAAGGGCGATGAAAAGTCACTGGCTCTGTATCATGATCAGTTACTGCTGCAGTGTGGGGTCTGCGGTGGGAGGTTGAAACCAACATTCTTTGGAAACTGGAATTTCAAGCCAATGGTCCCTGTGTGCTTGTTCCATGTGTATGGGTTTCATCTACTGAAATAATAATAATAATAATAATAATAATAATAATAATAATAATAATAATAATAATAATAATAATAATAATATGTCATCACATACATTTGCAAGTGGTCACTCACCAAAAGGAGGCTATCTCATCAACATATCATTCTCGCCCTGGTTAGACTTCGTCATCGAATTGTTCATAAACACCAAATTTTACTTGCTTTCCAATTCCTCCCAAATAACTTTTACCTTCACAGTTGCAATACAAAACTTTTGATATTTATTTACTCAGTAATTTCCTTACAACACTGTTTTCAACTTTCCATTTTTACATTTCATATTAAAGAATTATATCAATGATAATCTGTGTATCCTTCAGAATAATGCACAATCTTAAGTCATTTCATTACTACACAAATACGATCTCTTCTCCAGATGGATTTATTCTTATTATTAGGATACTTTACGAGACGATTATTAATACAAAAAACCAAATAAAAACCTAACGGTTGAGCTAAGAGTTCTCGCGGCATCACTGAAAAGTAATAAATAAGTTCCATCGGCAAAAGCAGTCATGCATTAAATTAACCGATACCCAAATGAGTGTTTCGACATATCCTGAAATTTATATTTATGAAATAACTAATATATTCGTAACTGAGGTCACAGAATTTGTATGATTTGTTTTTCTAAATTAGGAATCATAATATTCTTTCATTTTCCTTTCTTATAAATGTCCTAATTTCGTTTTCCTTTAATCTGTACTTGCACATTTTTTCCAAATATATCAGGACCTAATTGCCATGTAACTTAATATAATCATGCTATAATTTGCAAATTAGCGATAATTTGTTAATACAAAATTATCCATAATTTTATTTAAACAAGTTCACCCATACGACGCAAAGTTATTCTGAAAATAGTGGAATAATGATGATGATGATGATGATGATGATGATAATGATATTGATGATGTGATGATGATGATGAGAGAGAGAGAGAGGCAGCAGCATTAACTACTGCATCAGCACGAGTTTAGGAGAGAGAGAGAGAGAGAGAGAGAGAGAGAGAGAGAGAGAGAGAGAGAGAGAGAGAGAGAGAGAGAGAGAACATTAACTACTGCATCACGAGTTACCTAAGAGAGAGAGAGAGAGAGAGAGAGAGAGAGAGAGAGAGAGAGAGAGAGAGAGAGAGCATTAACTACTCCATCACGAGTTATTTAGGGGAGAGAGAGAGAGAGAGAGAGAGAGAGAGAGAGAGAGAGAGAGAGGCAGCATTAACTACTGCACCACGAGTTATTTAGGAGAGAGAGGCAGCATTAAATACTGCACACGAGTTATTTAGGAGAGAGAGAGAGAGAGAGAGAGAGAGAGAGAGAGAGAGAGAGAGAGAGAGAGAGAGAGAGAGAGAGAGAGAGAGGCAGCATTAACTACTGCATCACTAGTTATTTAGGAGTCAGAGAGAGGCAGCATTAACTGCTGCATCACTATTTATCTAGGAGAGAGAGAGAGAGAGAGAGAGAGAGAGAGAGAGAGAGAGAGAGAGAGAGAGAGAGAGAGAGAGAGAAATTAAGTATATCTTAGTTTAACCAGACCACTGAGCTGATTAACAGCTCTCCTAGGGCTGGCCCGAAGGATTAGATTAATTTTACGTGGCTAAGAACCAATTGGTTACCTAGCAACGGGACCTACAGCTTATTGTGGAATCCGAACAACATTATAGCGAGAAATGAATTTCTATCACCAGAAACAAATTCCTCTTGTTCTTCACTGGCCGGTCGGAGATTCGAACTCGCGACCAACAGAGTGGTAGCTGAGAACGAGAGAGAGAGAGAGAGAGAGAGAGAGAGAGAGAGAGAGAGAGAGAGAGAGAGAGAGAGACTGTATCAGTTCGGTGGTGTAGGTGAATATATTAATCACACCATGTTTGAAGTATCTATAACTTTTTCTTATCCTTTTTTAGTTTGCTGCTATTATTGTTCCTTTATTCCGTTTTCTTTGTTATTATAGCTAGTTTGGATAAGCACGTCGTTATTGTGTGTAAATACGAAAGAGTAAATATGATTTTACTCTAAGATGTTGTATTTCTAGAAATTTTCTGACTGATATTATCATGAATTCTGATCTATAACAATACTTTTTTATAGTATTTTTTCCTCCTTTACCAGTATGATATATTCCACAGTATGTGGATTCATCATATCAAGTGCTACAGTTTCAAAAAATTCTGATATTTTCACTTCATCATTCCTATCTGGTGCCATTACTGCTATCTAGCTACGTCAATTAAAATCCATTTTAAAAAAAACCCTGCACTTTCACTAATAACTATCTCCTATTCCATTTCGAATATTTTCAAATCTATATTGTTCGCGTTGTGAATATTTCATAAAAACCTTTTTCAGTTATCTACATTTGTAAATGAAAGCGGAACAATTAACAGCAAACACCAATATGCGTGGTGCAATTATCCCGAAGTCTTTTTATTGTTTCTGTAGGCATTTAATATATATCCATCAACTTAAAAAAATAAGAAGAAATTGAGACATAGTATATTTTAACCTGAAAAGTTTTAGTCTCATTAAATTAAATCATTAAGAGTAAGAGGGAGGTAAAATAACTATTGAGCACATGTCAAATAAACATCTACGCTTAAATGCTTGAAATAATACAGCTTTGATATATGACATATAAAAATTAATCACATCCAAAGAAAGTTTTCTTGAAATATAGAGCTTTCACGGTAACAATATCCGGTCCTTTAAACTGGTGTTAATGAAACCTGTCTTGCTAATACTCAACGGAATATTTAAACAGTGAATAAAACAAAAAACCTGAAACTAGTGATTCTGTGTAATGAAAGAAACATTTTGACAGAATTATTCTGACAAAACGATATCAGAGAGAATATGAGAAGTTATACTGTAAATATAAAAAAATAATCCATGCTAACCTCCCTTTATTTTACTTGTTCACTCCCTATCTGCAGTATTGAAGAGTATATGAAAAAAAATTAAGGTGGTAGCTATATGCAAAAAAACAGTATAAACGACACGTCTAACTATCCACACATTGCATACGCTCCCCAGGTCACATTTGCATTGCACAAAGTCTCAATTATTTAAAATAATACGTTCATCAATTCTAATACTTTCCCTATCCCAATTCTCCATTGATGGCCTAGTCTCCCTCTGCATCGTTTTGCTAAGACGTATTACACGAGTCGTCCCTTTTCTGTCGTTTCCTATTTTGACCAGCGCTTTCGAATGCATTCAGAGATGAAATCTGTATCGTTCTGAATCTTATTACTCTACAAATTTTCCGTTAAGAGGTCGCAGCAGCCAGAGGGAATCTTTTACCTATCACATTTTACTTCCTTAAAAAGGGCTTGGTTCATGAATCCCTTCTTATGCATTTAGACGTCAATTAACAGTCATTGCAAAGAGGGGAAAAAATAAATATGGGATAAGTCCGCGAACTTTAATGGAAGAAATGAAACTTGGAATTATGAAATAAATTCTTCTAACACCTGGAAGTTATAAGCACCCCTTCAATTAGTTTAAAAATCCCTTGTACTGCAAGGAGACACTCAAGACTGGTAGGCAGCCCCATAAAGAGCAAATCCCCGTCCTTGGCGTAATACTGATAAATTCATATACACGGAACAAGACTGGGGAAAACAGTTTCCTGTTTGCATGATTAAATTCAGGTGTGATAAAGTGGAAATAATCATATTCAATAATACTGGGGATTTTTTCCCTTTCTATCATTCAAAGATGATTTTCGGTTCATTTTCATGCAGGATATTGAAAACAGTTTCAAACACCGACTTAATACGCCAGTTTCACAATAGACCGAAGGAGCTATAATTATTCATTCTATTCCATATTAATGAAAAGTACATAAAGTTTCTCCCGTTTCATGAATAACTCTACAACAGTGAGCATACTAAAGGAATATTACGGCATCTGAGCGTGAAGCTGTTTAATTTGTACACTAAACTGCTTTGCTTCTGATAAACAGTATTTGATGAGACGTAAGTGAGGCTTTCACTCTTCAATGATGAGATTAGACAATGAAGACTGGCAGATACTCTGGCATGCTGAGCGTTCAGATGTTTAGTCAGCTGAAACAGCACCATGTTTGAGAATTTTAGAGCATTATCATTTCAGGTAAATGTTCTTTGAGAGAGAGAGAGAGAGAGAGAGAGAGAGAGAGAGAGAGAGAGAGAGAGAGAGAGAGAGAGAGAGAGAGATGGGGGGGGAGGTTATATAATTTTGTGTAAGGGTCCTTAGTGTCCTGGTGCGAAGAGCCAAATAAAGACAAGTTTCGGAAATAAGTTTATTCACTCTAGAGATTTGAAGGCATAATCTAATAGAACTGGTGACAAAGGTAATTATAATAATAATAATAATAATAATAATAATAATAATAATAATAATAATAATAATAATAATAATAATAATAATAATCTTGAAGCAATATGGATCATCTCATGCGTATTTTTGCGGGAAGAAAAAAACGCTACCCACATTCATCACAACGTTGATATTTTCAACAATAAAAGATTCATAATGATTAAACCTCTGTAGACATTGAAAGCTGACACTAATTCACCAAATCTCATCAAGACAAATGGTCTGAAACTTGAAGCCTAAGGAAAAATATCAACCCTATTACTTGCTTTTCTTACAGAAAAACAGCGAGCCTCCTAATGTTGAACAACCGAGCTCCACGAAGCAAAACTTTCTTAGAAGACTAATATTATCTACCACTTCATACATCTCTACACCGCCACCAATGTGGGAATGACTGTGATGAGTCTGTGAAGAAGATGTGACGACCTTTTCAGGAGGGCGCCATTAGGGAACATGTCGTGGAGAAACAACGGCAGCAAACCACACAGAGAACCTCGTCTCGGTTATCAACATCCTGGCCAGTGCCTCAGAGACCTGCAGATCCAGAATCTAAAGAGCCCCGACACATGGCAGTCACCGATAGCTGAATAGATGGGCACTGAAGCTTGTCAACAACCCTAGAGAAGATCATCAAGTTGCAATTATGCGTCTTCGTGGAGAAAAATTAGGCTGAGGGTAAGGGGTAGTGGATCATTCAGTACCAAAGACCTAATTTAGGGAGTGTTTATTACTGTACCCACCACTTAGATAATCCCGCTGCAAGCAGATAAGCGGTACCGCTCAGCCAGGGTAGTGGTCGCGGAATTTTCGTAACATAGATAAGGATTATCGATATTTCTTTGTTATGGACAATTTGTGTAATTAAGTAAAAGAAAACGCCAAAATGTGCGTTATTACCACAAGAATATGTAAATGAATAGTATGTGAGCAGTAGAAAGCTATGAGGAGCATAGCTTTCTACTACTCACATGCTGTACTATTTATTGCAGCCCTTTAGTTCGGTAGTTTTTATTTTATTTAAGGTTAAAGTTAGCCATAATCGTGCTTCTGGCAACGATATAGGATAGGCCATCACCGGCCGTAGTTAAAGTTTCATTGGCCGCGGCTCATACAGCAGTATACAGGGACCACCGAAAGACAGATCTATTTTCGGCGGCTTTGATTATACGCTGTAGCGGCTGTACAGAAAACTCCATTGCGCCGAAGACACTACGGCACATTTTTTACTTGTTTGCTATTGGCTCTACAAAAGCTAAAATATCTTATTCTATTTTCCCAATGTCGGGGTTTAGAGGACCTAGGCATCTGTGGTTCTCGGAGGTTTCTTTCAGTGCCTGCCAATATTTAGCCTTTCTATTTCATTCTTACGTTCGTGTCTTTGAAATTCTGATGTGCTTTGTTTTTAATTCTATGTTGAAAATAATTGTTTGGGCATCATTGTAAAAATACACGATCGGTTAATGTGAATAAACTAGTCAGTAATATTTGTCGACACTGATACTTGCAGAGGAAAACCTGACTAAAAGTTACTATCATTTAACACAAAATGTGGACCAAAGGTGCTGACCAATGACAGCCTCCGCTGCTGTTATGCTAAACTTGTGTAGTAGGCCCTTATGTGATCATAAAACTTGACTGTAATAATCATAATATTAAAATATTTGTATTAAAAGCTAAATAATTCTTACATTCCGGCACTAATTCTGCCTGGCTTACTTTTCTAACAATACAAATTCGAAAAAGGGGTAAACTTCTACATTTTTTTTTATATCGTAGAATATGTGTATTTTTTCTGATTGTTGGTTTAAAAGTCAGGATCTTTATAAATGATGAAGAAAAACTTATGTCAGAATTTGCTTTGAAAAACTAATAACAGATTTTGCTTGAAAAAACTAATGTTAGAATTTGCTACCCAAAGTGGTACCGGAAAGCATCAATTTGTGGGATTGGCCTATGGACTACGGAAGGGAGAGAAAAAAGCATTAGATCTCCGTCAAACTATATACAGTCATATGATTAAAACTAAGGAAGGAACATTAATGAGGCAATCTTTCAAGAAGAATTTTTCTTTTAACTTTATTTATAAGTAAATGTGGAATTCAAGCGGAACGGTTTCTTCAAGATGACAGACTGAATTTCAAATAGCCTACCTTTCTTGAATTTTAGTTCCGATTTTTCAATACATCTTTTACTCTTTTTCTTGTGAAGCTTCCGATACCTTGTAGAGGGTTGAATATGTAGCATTTTCTTGTTATCTAATTATTCCCATATACTTCGAATATACCGTGCTCTTAAAAAAATATAAAATTCAGCCTTTTAGGCAAAACATCTTGGTTTCTCTACGTCGACTAATACTCCTTTCATGCCAAAAGAATTTGAATAAACTTCTTATTTCATCTCCGGTAAGGTTTTTTAAGCTTTCAGAATAGGACATTGCGCTATACTCTGCCGCTTTTTTTTTTTTTGTTAGTTTTCTGTAAAAGAAAACTATTGTGCCGGCTTTGTCTGTCTGTCCGCCCTCAGATCTTGAAAACTATTGAGGCTAGAGAGCTGCAAATTGGTCTGTTAATCATCCACCCTCCAGTTATCAACATACGAATGTGCAACCCTCTAGTCTCAGTAGTTTTTATTTTATTTAAGGTTAAGGACAGCCGTGGATCGTTCGTCTGACAGCTCTTTCCGGAGGCTGCGTGCGACGCACATTTACTTGACCGCATCTGGGGAGCGACTGATAATGCTGGCCGGTCGTACCTGATAGGTTTATACAGCATTATGTGTTGTACAGAAAACTCGATTGCGCCGAAGAAACTTCGGCGCCTTCTTTACTTGTTTATAAACATTAAAATTTATGTTTAAAAAATTTGCTTTGAACATGCATCCTGAACATGCAATCATTATTATTACGTAGTTTAACCAGACAGAGTTAAAGCAATAGCTTCTCATGGGACTGGCCAGGACAAGCAATCGCACTCCAATTGTCGATTACTGGCGCAGGAATGGAAGATTTGAGCCAAGGTTATGATATGTTACAAATTTAGGAATTCCCTATTTTGGTGTTCCAATACCTCCCTCCTGGTTGTCCATAATTCAATTCGTCTGTCGTCCGATATTGGACCACCGGTGTCTAATTACTGTACAGAATTGAACTTGGGGAGACATATAAGTTTCTTGCATTCCAAAGGTATTATAACTCAATGTAAAAAAAAAAAGGAATAATTTCTATGGTGGTTTTAATTTTATTTTAATGTTTTCATAGTATTTAATGACTGACGTTTTGCATTAGAGATATTTACGGTTTTCACTTATAGCTCCTATTTCTTCAATGACTTTTATTTATAAATGATAATGTCATTTACGCTCGAGAGAGAGGTACACATTCGTTAGAAATAGAATTGCCTGTTTCTGGTAAGAGAGAGAGAGAGAGAGAGAGAGAGAGAGAGAGAGAGAGCGAGAGAGAGATTTGACTAACACAGAGCCTTGTGACAGCTTAAGGGAGAGACGAGTGTAGGGTAAAATAAAATCAATCTAAATAATTAGGATAAAACCATTAGGGAAGTTTCAGCCATTCAACGCTTTTACACAGTGAAAAGTGAGGGTCAAGAAGTTTCCACAGCAAGATAAAGAAACCAGAAAATAGATGAGATTAAGTAAAAGGATCTAGGGGTGAAAACTGGGAGAAAACTCCCCATGTGCACTAGGAAAAAATAGTCTAGGGAGGTTGCTAGCTGGATGGTTGAAAGGAGGCGGGCATGAAATAAAATAAAAAGCCAAAAAGTGGGTCTAGCTAGGAACGCTGCAAACACCCTTTGCTAGTGTCTGCAGTGCACCGGGTGAGGTGCATTGACGGCCCTAAAAGTCTCGTACGGGGGCAAGTTTCGAGCTGAAAAATTCCCAATTTATCTAAACTCGACTTCCTCTAGCCAAAAATAAAAAAGCTCGGATTTGTAATTTTATGAATATCCATGATAATACCACCACCATTACAGGAAAGATAGATGACCCTTCACTGAGCACAAGCACTGCAATACTTTTAACAAATGAGCTGAAGGAACAGAACTCTCGCAATTTCTGGGGAAAGGCGGACTGGACTCGCTATAAAGATGACATCATTTGACTGCTGCAGTTACAGTTACCGATGACTGTACCACGCAAGGTACTTTTCTCTCACGAATTTCTTAAGCAGCAGGAGGGGAGTCAGACTGTTTAGCCACATGCGTATGAATTTGACAAAAAAAAAACCGATTATCATACCTGATTCTTCATGAATAAACTCATCATATTGAAATTTATGCTTCCCTAGACGGTAATTTACGTATGAAAATACCATAACAAAAGTTTGGATATTCAGGAAAAAAACAAACATAAGTGAGACATTCAATATAAGTTACCACTAAAGGCAAAACTTTGACCAACCGAGTCCAGTCGTCTTTGTCATATATATAATAATGCTCTGATGTCAAAAATATCTCGCATCTCCATATAAAGCTCTTTCCAACGTTCATATTCTTAGTCACTTTTCACATTTATGCGAAAATGCACTTTATCATCCGTCTCATTATTATAACAGAAGAACAGCCCTCAATCCTCAAATTCAAAAACTTCTCTAGTAGCTGCTGTGGCGAAGTGCCCTGTCTGACTGACCACTCTCAGCAGAGGTCAGTGGCAATGGGCGGAATACGAAACTCCTCCTGAAAGCTGTCAGACGCTTAAACCAAGTGAGAAGTGCAAACCAGCTGAATAATCTATAATATAACTTGGGGAGTGGCACCGGTAACATCGGAGCTGGCAGAGGTAAAATTCGGTGCCAGCCAACCTCCATATCAAGAAGAGGGCGGCGAACGTGAATGGAACGTGTAAGCTGTGAGCCTGCGACGCCCTACTTCCAAATTTGAAACAGATACATGGTTAGTTACATTTAAGTTTAGGAGTGTGCAGAAGTCTCCTTTAGTTTATATAACAGTTCATGCAACCACACTCGTATCAAATGGATCGATTTGTTATTAGAAAGGGTGTCACTGCTACTCAGTCACCAAAGCCTTCGTGTTCAGGCGAGAAAGATGAACAGACGAACTCAGTGACAGAGAAGCCTGCTATGTCTCTTACCGGTATAAACTCTGATTGTTTGAATGTATTTTTATCATATAATATACTAAATATATGCACAGTATTTAGCATAATAAATAAGAAATAAATACATAATAAATAATACACAATAAATATGATTTGGTATAATGAATAAGAACTAATACACAATAAATAAATATGACTATTTGCAGGTATTAATATTGCATAATATACCAAAGATATGCACAATATTTAGTATAGTAGTAAGTAATACGCAATAAATACCACAATAAATGTAAATACACGTAAGGCATATGGCCATGGCGAGATATGTGCTAGTTTGTTTGAGTTACCCATAAATGCGCGCGTGCTCGTTCTCACTTGTCTGGCCGAACCATAATAAAGTTGGTGAATAAGCGTCCCGCAAATATCTTCGACAGAAATCAAATACGGTTGTCACGTTTGTATGTGTGCAACACCTATTCCTGTGTTTCTTATGACATCATTTTCCCCATTATTATTATTATTATTATTATTATTATTATTATTATTATTATTATTATTATTATTATAGCAATGCCACAAAAAAATACGGCAATACAGTTTGCTGTACCAAACTTGAAATAACACGAACTTTGCAAAATTGGCCTAATGTAAATGTCACGAAATTAAACATTTGTCTGACTATTTTTGCGGAAAATGTTTTACAGCCAAGTTTTAAAATGTTGCGTTTTAGTTACATGCATACAATAAGTGTCAGTTTCAATTTTGTTTTTTGCTTATCTGAAAAAAATATGACAAATAAAAACTACATTCTGTACACTATATGACCTTACGTATCGCGCCAGCGCTAAATCGGACAGCAGCGCTGTATTGCCCTTTAAACAACACTGTACCCTTGGGATAATGGCAAAGTGATGAATTGAATTGAATTGAATATAAAATTTAGGCTAAAGGCCAAGCACTGGGCCTATGAGGTCATTCAACGTTGAAACGGAAAATTGACAGTAAAAGGTGTGAAAGGTTTAACATAAGGAAAACCTCGCAATTGCACCATGAATCAATTGTTAGGAGAGGGTGGGAAGTTAGATGGAAGAAAGAGAATATGAAAGGAGGTACAGTAAAAAGAAAGGAAGAGGTTGCGGTAGGGGTCGAAGGCACGCTGCAAGAAACCTTAAGCAATGCCTACAAGGATCACGGTGGTCGCTAGAGTCAAATATGAATTCTGAAATTGATCACAGCAGGGCCAAGGATAATAATGACACATGGATTGAGATGCTGAAGCACAGACAACGTCGGAACAATTAACTGATTTTTTCCCTGGGAAGAATTAAATCTTTGTAAATAACAAAGACGTATAACAAAAAAACTGCCAATTCCCAGTGATATTAAATCAGCACCTAAAATTACATTGATCAAACCGGTCATCGTATTCTTGCTTCACAACGCACAATTTGCTTCAAGTAAAGTAAATACATGCATAAGAAATGTGTAGAAGAGCATCAGTGTATATACATATACATACACACACACACACACACACACACACACACACACACACACATATATATATATATATATATATATATATATATATATATATATATATATATATATATATATATATATATATATACATATGTATAAACGAAAAGACAACTTTAACTTCCAAGATATCACAGAGACTTATTAAGATATGTGCTTTCATAATCTCCAGGTGCATCTTTGCTTTCCGCAATGAATTTCGAGACGTTTGTTTGTCGGAGAAAGCGATTCCCTCACATTCAAATATAATCTTTCTGCGGATCCTCTCATCTCAAAGAAATCCTAATTTGGCAGATGGAGCCGTTATGCAATAAACTCGTTCTCTGTCTGTCTCCTCTCCTCTCCTCTCCAAGGCACTAGCTATTTAAATATTTCTCTTCAAACAAACGTTCGTCTCCGCTTTTGAGAAATGTTACCCAGAAAAAATTCCTTTTGCCCGTAATTCAGTGTCACAGGAAGCAGTGGGATTTATTTTAGAAGCCAAATTTAGCTCTTTATTTTCAAGGATTATGCTTAAGGTCGGAATCATTCATAATTACTTTAATTATAATCATCGTTATTTAAACTCTCGGAGTAGGAAACAGTGATTTATGCATTTGGAGAAGCAGGTTCCCATTAAAAATAATGATAGCAATTTACGTTCCTCAGAACAAGGAGACATAATTATGTAGAGTTATTAGAAAGGTTAGATGTCCAATTCTGTGTAAACGTTAACTTCACAGTAACTCAGGTTTATCAAAAAAGACATATATTCGAAGATAATCATTACTTTCGTCGTATTGTAATCCATTTCAAGACCTCTCTCACTTCATCAAAAACCTGCCATAGACTGAGTTACTCTTACGACTTTCTAAAGAGCAAAATTGTAATACGTTTTCAATTTCCTTTTGTTAAAGTCAATAGGCCTTTCAAATTTAATATTCATCTGAACACTCTTTAAAGGTGCTATGTTCAATATCTGCTTGGCCGGTTTTTGACAGATGAGTACTGGTAAACCAAGTAAGAGGTCAAAGAGAGAGAGAAAAAAAAGTAACAGGGTAAAGTTGTGATAATTAAATATCCATTCCCTCATTTACAGGGTGTGAAAGAGACAGCTAACAGAAATGACTTAAAGGTCAATATACCTTAAAGTGCATACTGAGGCTCAGAAAAAAAAAAAAAACTGGATTCATTGGAAAGATGAGGGCCAAAAACAATCAAATAACAGACAAATCGAATGACCATATTGATAAAAAAAAAAAAAATAAACACACACACACACAATTCTCCTTAACCCAGCGTGAACTGAAAATTAATGTAAAATATATAGTGAATGATGTTCGACTGACAAACATTTTTTATATCCAAACAAACTTATTTTAAAAGGTGAACTATAAAAATAATTCAGAGGAGAAGGATTAATAAATAATAGGGAATTAACGTATCAAACGTCAAAATGAGATGGGAACTGAGACAACATTAAATAAAAAGAGGAAACTCTAACACTGTGTAATGAAATGGATAGCAACAGCACTGGAAATCATTAATGGAGAATATCGTTAGTTATTTACTTTCCTCCACGATCTGGTTTTATTACGCTAATTCAGCTTTCACTTTCCTTGAGTCTTTTATTCTTTCATCCTTTCTGCTTAACTCCAATTCTTTTTCCATATTCACTCACTGTTGTATTTGCTTGGACAAAAGACCACGGAATCGGAAAATATAGAGGAAAAGAGTGGGTGCAAAATCATTCCTACAGACTGTACACCGCTCCCAAATGGCCCGTCTTAAAAGCTATTTTTTTTTTTTTTAGGTGAATTTACAAAATTACATGTCGTCTGAAAGGAAACGTTAAAAATTGCATATGTTATAAGTCCTATAATGTACAACTATATTCCATATTGCTGTAATATCTTCTCATCTCTAACTATAGTTTCACAATTTATGCTCTCCAACAGACAATACATCGAATAGGATATTTGCTCTGATATCGGTATTCACCACTTCTCATATTATCGCAAGAAAGCAAGTAATTATGATTAGTATACAAAAAGTTATTCAAAACTCGACAAAGCTAGATAATCTACGCCGAAAAAGAAGTAGTATTCATTTATTTCCTAATAGTTAACATGCCCCTTTAATATCAAAAATAGCGGACTTCTTAGGCAAAGGATTCAGCAGTCTTCTTCATCGCTTTCGGTAAATTAGTGGTGACTTATACCAGATATACCAGTGAATATATTGTACGAATAGTACTGGTAAGCTAAATAAATCATCCTCTTTCAGAAGAATGATGTTAAAGAAAACCTGGAACCAATCAAGAATTTTTCTGAGGCTTACAACATGTCCATACATAAAACACACACATATTATATATAATATATATATATATATATATATATATATATGTATATATATATATATATATATATATATATATATATATATATATATATATATATATATACAGTATATATATACATCCATACATACATACATATATATATATATATATATATATATATATATATATATATATATATATATATATATATATATATATATATATATATATATATATATATATATATATATATATATATATATATATATATATATATATATATATGTATGTATGTATGTATGTATGTATGGATGGATGTATATATATATATATATGTATATATATATATATATATATATATATATATATATATATATATATATATATATATATATATATATATATATATATATATATATATATATATATATATATATATATATATATATGTATATATATATATATACACATCCATACATACATACATACATACATACATACATAAATACATACATACATACATACATACATACATACATACATACATACATATATATATATATATATATATATATATATATATATATATATATATATATATATATATATATATATATATATATATATATATATATATGTATATGTGTGTGTGTGTGTGTGTGTATGCGTGTGTATATTGTAACATATATATGATGATCTCGTCTCTCTGGCCTCTTAACACAGAGGTCAGATTCTAATACACTAAGGGGAGTGACCCCCAGACAGAGATTAGGAAGAGTCTCGATGTAGTAAAGCCCCGTTCACACATTCACGTATCAGCCCACGCATGTTCACGCATGAATGGAAACTGGTAGTTGGCAACAGCTTACGTAAGTACTACGAAAAAGTTCCGTAATGCGTATTTAAGATCGTGGACATGCAGGGCGGAGTCGGGAGGTCGATACGCACCATCCCAGCATGCGTGGGCAGCCACGTACGTTTCGATGTGTTCAAAAGATACGTGTCTGCTCACGTCATCCGTCATTTTGCGTGGTTGCACACGCACCGCGTGGTGCATCCGTAGCGTGGTCTGCACGCCTGCGGAACAATGACGCGTGGTCCCACGCTGCTTTCCCGTTTCCCGCCAAAAACCGCGTGTGTCCCCACCGGGGTTCGGGAGTAGACGTGGCAACAGCGCCTCGCCCCCAGGACCTGGAGACGATGAGGCAGCGCTGCGTCGGGTGTATAAAACAGCTTGCGGCGCGGATGCAGCTTCAGTTTTTTGTAGTATCTATTTTGTGTGTATGTGGTCAATGTAAACCAAATGTATATATTTTGTATTATTGTATGTTTCCATGTAAATATTCAGCATTAGTATAAGCAATAAACATAATTTAAAAATAACTTTTATTCAATGAACTAAAAACCATCAAAGTAACAAAATGAAGTAATAATAATCACACAATTAAGACATATGCAAACAACTATATAGTTGAAAATTAACTTATAGAAACAAATATCTATTTTTTTGTATTATCGTATGTTTCCAATCTATATATCAGCACTAGTATAAACAATAAACATATAATAGAAAAGTAACTTCTATTCAATGAACTACAAACCATGGAAGTAACAAAATGAAGTAAGGATAACAACAAAAATAAGGAGTAAGTGAAGGTATATTATATTAAAATAAAAAATAAAAAAAATCAGTACTTTTCATATTAAGTTGTTCTTCACTACTGCTTGGTAATGGCCTATTATAAAGGTATAAACCATTTCAAAATATTCAAAGTTATAATCTTCCCCACGCCATGGAGTAATGCACTTAGCCACATTGCAATGCATGTATTTGCTTCTGCAGTTAAAAATGTCAGAGTGTATGATCCAGTACAAAAAAAAAACATATGCAAACAAATATATAGTTGAAAATTAACTTATATAACAAATGTTTATTTTTGGTATTGTATGTTTCAGTGTATATATCATGGTTGGTATAAACAATAAACATATAATTGAAAAATAACTATTTATTCAATGAACTAAAAACCATTATACTAATAAAATGAAGTAAGAATAATAGCACAAATAAGACATATGTAAATACAAATAAATACATAAATACAAAGGAAAAGTAAACTGTATGGATATTAAAAATTTTGGAAGTCGACATACAAAGAGAAATTATTATAACAAGTATAAATGTATGTTAACAGTAGTTCTCCTTATTTTCAATTGCAATGAAGGCCCTCACAGCTTCCACCAATTACCATGTAGTGCACATACTCCACGACGGCCTCCATTACGTTTCTTTGTTGTCTGTGTGCTGGTGTTATAAGGGCAACGATGTTCCTCAATGTTCTCCATGTTGATTCAGCAGCAGTGGAATACTTCTTGCTACAGGGAGGCACTGAATGGCACTGAAAACACGTGTGCACAGCACGGCCCTTTTTGTACCTGGCGTATACCCGCCCGATGTACGTGGGGATGTTGTGAGGGTGTCGTGAGGTCGTAACGCACAACATTACACATACGGTAGTACGTGCGTGGGTGTTACTTGCTCTGCCACGCATTACATGTGGGGGTGTGGGCCTATTGTCGTGGGCAGTTCACGGTAAGCAACCCGTCTATCTTGTGCAGTGCGTAGCCTTAACTCGCATTACTCCGTACTTACGTTATGGCGTTGTTATGTTGACTTACGGACATCGGCCTTTGACACGTATCCACTTGATCGCGCCGACAAACCCTACAGTATAGCCACGTTTCACATGCGTGAACATGCGTGGGCTGATACGTGAATGTGTGAACGGGGCTAAACTCACAGCTGGGAGAGAAAATGTCGATCAGGTAGAAGTTTAGATTAGTCATGGGGCTAACAGACATGCTAGTCGTCCCTTTAGATACCCTTGTTCCAAGAACTAGATTCTTGTGATTTCCTGTCTGCTAGTCTTAACTGCTCCTTTCAAGAATGTGGGGCACTCCTTCGTTAATCCGAAGGCACCTAGACAAATAACAACAGGGCGAAGGAAGGGAACAAGGGGCTTACCAAAGCAGTACTCCCTCAGCGCTCATCAGAGTAACACAACTCCTACACCCTATCTCTTGTGGTGTAGTCCTTTGTCTTTGTCATGGCCACGGTGTGCTTCTTAGGTCACAAGTTGAACTGGGCTTCAAGTCGTCCCCTATGTTGTTAACGGAAAGCATATTAGATCAGGCTAAGTGCAGTGGTGCACCTGCAACACTGGATTGCCGGTAGGTCTGAAATTAACAGTTAATTGCCAGTGTCTTTTTCTCTCACTAAAATCTCACTTCCTTTTCAAGATTTTCATCTCCCAACATGAATCCTATGTAATGCATTGCATGTGTATTTCCCTTATGAATTAGTCCAGTAAATGAATACATCTGTGCTCAGTGATATTGATTAAAACACCTCTCCATTGTGATAAATCATTGCAAGTGAGAGAACCTTTTCACGTACGAATTCTTATCTGGGATATCTATTTCCAGAGACTGATTATCTTGTCCCTCGTGTTCTGCCACCTACCACCTTGCGATACGTTCCCTTAGAAGATTACTAATTCAGCCTTGCCACTGGCAATCCAGCTTCTGAACTGATAGTCATCATCACCTAGTGAACCACGAGCCACGGCCTCCAATTTGCATTATCTTTGTGTAAGCACTATTGCATTTTGAAAGCCAAGTTACCTGTAATTTTGGCATAAGATACTTGTTGGTAAATTTGGCTGTAAATTATGTGTGCACTTATTTTGCAGGTTTGCATGCCAGCCAAGATTCAGTCTACTTGCTTGAATCGTGTGGAATAAAATAAATTAAGATTATTCATTGGCTTTCTGTCGATCTTCCCCAATTCTGTGTTAAATGTAATAAGACAGTAGGCTATCCTTTTGTTACATTTGCTTATATATTTGGGTCTGGGTAATAGGCCCATAGGGCAACTGTCTATATATATATATATATATATATATATATATATATATATATATATATATATATATATATATATATATATATATATATATATATATATATATATATAAATATATATACATGCATAATGATTCACGAAAATACGGAATGTGGTGAATGTATAATAAAGGCAAATGCCATGAAGGAAAAGTGAAACAACGGAGTGGTTGCTAGGCCTTTCGACACACTGTCCTTTACTAGCAGGCTGATGAAAAAATATAAAAGTAAGTGTACAAGAGAGTTCATATAATTGACAGATGACATACAGATATCCTTGGGGATGGGGATTATAAGTAACAGATGCACCCTGGAATCCAACACAGTTGAAGAATTAGTGGATCTACCAAACAAAGGTAAATCTTTGAGAGGTTTTACAAAGGATTAAGCCCAACTGGCTTAAAGCAGGGAAGATTATATAGGGGAAGAAACTGACCACCAAAAATAGCCTTGGAATGAATAAGCTGATTACATATCCATAAAAGTACAACACTTAATATATTCTCCTTTTGGTAAACAATAAAAATTTTTGCAAAATAAACATTTTCGAAAGCTATAAAACATAAAAATACATAGAAAATATATATAAGATAACTAATTAGTAATTAAGTCATTGAATTTATCTTTAAGGTCATTCTTCAACATTTTTCTACTGCAGGGGTCCAAAAAATACATGCCAGGGCTAAGTTGAAATTACACTGGAAGCAAGCTGTATAACTGCATATTCTCTAAAAGATTTTGTGAAGAGAAATCTTTCGATCTGGCAATCACTTAACTGTCAGTCCAATTGATCCTGTGAATTTTCACTTAAATGAATGAGCATTGCATTGGATGTTTACCCAGTTTTCACTGAATACTTTATGCTGCTTAATTCTCACTTCTAAATCTTTACTAGATTGACCTACATAAAAATAAGAGCAGTCCAAGCATGGAATTTTCTATATGTTGTTGCTTTACTTAGGGCTATTTTTTATTAACAATCCTTTTAGTGTGCTATTATAAGGAAATATCAGGTTAACATTAAGAGATTTTAACAATGATTTTATGGTTTTCAAAACCGCTAAAATAAGGCAGGCTAAGAATGTTCTTAGGGGTTTCTTTCTCCATGTTACTTTCAGTATAAAACTTTTTTGTGGGCTTTAATTACAGCAAATATCTAATATATGTGAAGGGGTAACGTAAAGCTGTCCCGATTTTTCTTATGTATTTGATTTCTTGATCCAAATACTGGGAACCTATACTGAGCAATGCTCGTAAAAACGGAAGAAAAAATGGATATTTTGATATTAAAGTGGTGGCCTGAATAGAAATGACCATAAGTTAAGTTATTGGTTTGTTTCCTATAAATACTGAATTTGCATTGAAAGGGAGGCAATTGCCCTTATTCTAATTCTAAAGTAAATTTAATGGATGGTACCTGGTTATTCAAATTAGAGAGTAAGTCATTTACATCAGTAACAGCAGGCAAAACAGCTAATATATCGTTAACATATCTATAATATTTAAAGGAGTATAAATGATATTAGGTAAATATCGTTTTCTAAAAAAAAACTCCATATACAAGTTTGAAAGGAGTGGGGATAAAGGTTTGCCCATTGCCATACCAAACATTTTTTGATAGAATTCACCAGTGAATATAAGATTACAATCACAAAAGCACAACCTAGTGAGTGAAATAATATGACTTACAGGTAGAGGTAATTCATGATGGATTACTTCGTTCCTAAGATACTTTAAAACAGAATCTATAAGGACTTTAGTAAAATGAAAACAAACATCGAAGCTAACAAATATATCAATGGGGCAAGAAGAGATTTTGTTTAATTTATCAACTAAACCTAGTGAATTATATATGTGAGAATTATATATATAAACATATATATATATATATATATAATATATATATATACTATATATATATATATATATATATATATATATATGTATATGTATATATATGCATATGTATATATGTGTATGTATATATATATATATATATATATATATATATAATATATATATATATATATATATATATATATATAATATATATATATATATAATATATGTGCATATGTATATATATATATATATATATATATATATATATATATACTATATATATATATATATATATATATATATATATATATATATATATATATATATTATATATATATATATATATATATATATATATATATATATATATAAACAGCCCGGGTTCGAAGGGCCATCTTTATTGATGTTTCTATTTGAAGAACAGAATTAAGCATCCCACTTTTCTTGAGATGTCTCTGGTAGCCATGGCTCGTTCCTTAGGTCAGCAGATCCCTTCTCTGTCTCAAACATTCTACGTGCATACTGAAAATGTCAGATATTTGAAACACCACAACTTTAATTTACAATAACTAACACACGGTCGGGCACTAATCTAAAAGGTGAGATTAATTCTTAATAAACATGAAAAAACACACACACATTGACTGCACTCCTTATATGTGGCAGTTATTATTAGCCAGACCTATTTTGATAACTTAAAACTGGATGTCTTAAACTCACATAGAAAGACTAGGACAGGATCGAGCAGTATATGATCTGATCGACGCATATATAATCTCCTCTAAACACCCTAAAGCAACGTAAAAAGAAAACAGAGCTGGAGATGCGTTTACAGTTTACGAAATTTGCATGGTTCATACCCGATTACCAATGAGACAGTTCTTTTAGTAAATCCTGGTTTGTATTATTACACTTACAATGGTCCCAGTAATATTTGCTTTTTAAAGTTCAGAGGATAAGAAGATTCAGGTTTATACCCACAAAAGAACATAAAGAAATGTCAGTAAAGTAAAGTAAGTTTTAAATGGAAAACTAAAATGGTAAAATCAACCTTTAATGTCCTTGTGCGAATATTAATTTTTCTTCTACTAAACAAAAGAACAATAGCTATAATTATGCGGTCCGTTAAATCAAAGAACACATCATGTAGGCATTGCTGAAGGTTCTTTGCAGCGTTCCTTCGGTCACTAGCTACAAACGCTTTCGTTCATTTTACTGTACCTCCTTCCATATTCTGTTTCTTCCAGTCTTACTTCCACCCCTCCTAACAATTGATTCATAGCGCAACTGCGAGGTTTTCCTCCTGTTACACCTTCCAAACCTTTTGCTGTCAATTTCCGTTTCAGCTCTGAATGACCTCATAGGTCCCAGTGGTTGGCCTTTGGCTTAAATTTTATATTCAATTCATTAAATGAAAGAAAGGACCAACTAAAAGAGGAGTGCCGTTCAGAAGAGGAAAGCAAATAGACCGAGGCCATTCACGGCAAGAGCAGACAGGTAGGGAAAAATATCACCCATCCACTACCCACGATCCCTAAATCCACTGCTGTATCCGATTAATCAAACCTTTGGGCCCATTCTACACAGCGTAGGGATCTGCCTTCATTCCAGCCAGCAAATATTTGGAAAACTCCAATATGTCGTCAGGGAATCAGACAAAATTGCTGGTCCCTTTTAGCGTGAACTAAAATTATGTTTTCGGCCGTATATACTGTTATAGGCAGTTTTGATTTTATAGAGGGAGCTATTGGTGCCGAGGAATAAATAGATAAAAATAAATAAATAAAAATAAATAAATAAAAATAAATAGATAAAAATAAATAAGTAAAAATAAATAAAAAATAAAGAAATAAAAATAAATAAATAAAAATAAGTAAATAAATAAAATAAATAAATAAAAAAAATTAAAAAAATAAATAAAAATAAATAGATAAATAAAAAAATAAATGATAACGGAATGAAATTCAAGTTAAATATTGGAGATCACTGGAGCGAACGAAAGACGTGTTTCAGTGCATTCCTCTCTCTCTCTCTCTTTTTAATATCTCTCTCTCTCTCTCTCTCTCTCTCTCTCTCTCTCTCTCTCTCTCTCTCTCTCTCTCTCTCTCTCTCTCATATAAATTACAGTGTAAAGTATATTACCCATTTCTATTTTCACCATAATCAGTGAAAGGATAAAATCACACCACTAATTCGGTCTTGTTAATCTCCTGATGCATAGCTGCAATACACTAAATATGCTTATATGATACGACAGAAACGTATAAAATATGAAATAAAATTAAAAGTTAAACTGTTTTGAGTTAACTGAATTGAGCAATTACAAATAAACAAGATGTGAGTAAACAATATACGATAAATTGCAGAGCAACTGTAACAAATATACAAGCAATGGAAAAGACGGCGTTTGGAATTAACTTGAGGAAACTACTTCTTTGTACTCGAAATCATTAACGATCGAGACAGAGAACTCGGTGCTTATGACTTTACTCTAAATACCACTAAGGAATTTCATGTATTTAGGTATAAAGAGAATACTAATCTTTTAACACAAG
This sequence comes from Macrobrachium rosenbergii, assembly GCA_039081455.1. Lineage (NCBI taxonomy): Eukaryota > Metazoa > Arthropoda > Malacostraca > Decapoda > Palaemonidae > Macrobrachium > Macrobrachium rosenbergii. The sequence continues at coordinate 18,469,883 of JANJGK010000005.1, read as the reverse complement.
AGAAGAATTATTATTGACAAGGAGTGTGATACAGAGTGTGAATATCATTGCTATTACGAACTTGTTGGCGCGCTGGAACTCGGCGCTGCTGTCTCCCCTACCCTCCCGATCCCCTACCTACCCCGCCCCCACCCAGGCGGACAAACAGGTTTGAGGAGGAGGGTGTATGTTTCCCCTACCTTCCCGATCCCCTAACTATCCCACCCCACCCGGGGCGGACAAACAGGTCTGCAGGAGGAGGGTACATTTCTCCCTACCCTCCCATTCTCCAACCTACCCCGCCTCCGCCCGGGTCGGACAAACCGGTTTGCAAGGGGAGGGCGGCTGCCTCCAAGGGTGGCTATGTTACGGCTCCCCTACTGTCACCCGGGGGAGGAACAAACAAGATCTACTCGGATTTTATTATTATTATTATTATTATTATTATTATTATTATTATTATTATTATTATCATATTAGCAGTAGTAGTAACAGTAGCAGTAGTAGCAGTAGTAGTAGTAGCAGTAGTAGCAGCAGTAGTAGTAGTACTGTAGTAGTAGTAGTAGTAGTATTTAACACGAACATGCATTCTAAGGAAAAACCCTGTATGTGCAAAAAGAAAACAGAAAGAAGATGGCAATAAAGTAAAAAAAATACGCAAACAGCAATTTTCATCAAAAAAGCAACATTAGCCATAAAGCTATGGCAATTGCGCATCTGTTAGAAGGTAGGCAGGGATTTCAATTACTGGAGAGGAATAAAATGTATAACATTTCTCCTATTATTCGTCAAACATCAACAATTATTTTTATGCTGTTCTCCACAAAGGATAAATGTAAACATATCAGATTTTCAGGGTTTACCAACATAAACTAAAATGAGTGAGGTACAAGCTCTCGGTTACGACTTAGTTGCACAAACTTGGAAAGTGGTAAAGATTCAAGACACAGACACGAAGTAAAACAGTTATGAATCGTGTCGAAATATGATCTTAATCTGGGTAGTGCGAGAGTTGTCCTCTACAGGTTGACCAGTATTTTGTGAAGTTGCTGAACTGATGTTTGGCCTAACACGTCACGTGCCTCCTATGACCAGTGAAACTTTAAACTATGGCTCCCTTGCCATTGTCAAATCTTTTAATTTTTTATGCACGGTTATTCTGCATTATTACATTTTAGCATAATTACAATGTTCTTCATATAAGACATAATACCCTATTGACGCGCGGCACTTTAAAGTAATGTAGCAGCTGTTCTTAAACTTACGAGCAACAGGATCAATAATACTGGCCAGAGGACTGGCCGATAGTATTAAAGTAAGAAGGATGCAACTCTACTAGAAATGGATAAAGTGGAAAAGTGGTATCTCTGCATGTCGTGCAGGATCATATTTAGCAAAATTAGTAGCAAACACCAACAGGAGGTACTAAAGACACTAATGGAAGTTCACCGTTAAAACAGTTCTTATGAAAGTTGGCCATACAAGATTGTCTTGCCATGAGCTAAATCATAATAATCCTTGTTGAGTCAAAGTCAGTCATCTCTTCGAATAATCTTGTTTAAAGGAAAATGATTCCGAGAAGCTGCCGACATCCATGCTGAAGAATAGTGTTCCAAAAACTGTAAAGTAATAGATTTAAAGTATGGTTTTAATTCTGCAGTCTAATTTGCAGGAGTTCC
>JANJGK010000005.1:18431008-18463508 GCA_039081455.1 Macrobrachium rosenbergii | reverse complement strand
GTAAAATTGGTTGAATCATAAGAACCATTATTTACACTATGATTATTCTAACAGTTTTTCTCTTATTTTTTTCCTTTTATTTATTTTCACTCTTACAGATCTGTTGTCAATTTTTTAATAGGAATCATTGTGTGAGGCAGATACGTATCTCTGGGAAATGTTCAGGCTATTTGTGTTTTCTAATATTCTAAATTACAATATATTCTGCACCAGTGGGCATATCATAAAAGGAGTAAAAAAAAGTTTCACACCCGCCTTCCAGCAGTAAATACTGCATTCTTTTCGTCTGAGAGAAGTTCAGGTGATGTTATGAACATAAAAAAGCGAGGCCCGCGCCATCATTTCAAGCTGAGGAAACATACGCAATCCATGAATAGTCGGTTGTAAAGTTGCCTCTTATTTTTGTACTGGTATCGGAAGAAGACGGAATACACTAGCGCTCGCGTATTGTTTTAGGATAATATTACACTGCAATACGTTTGAAACTAACGTGGGATAAACGCATGCGAAACCATTTGTTCTGTTTTGGGTTTGTTATTTTTTTCTCTGTCGTATTTCGGTGAGGTCGAAGTTAATTTATTTTTTCACGTCTCTTTTTATTCTGATTTGTGCGCTTTTTTTAATATTGATAGGATTTCTCTTGCCATTATTTAATCAAAATATATTTTTGTAAATATGAAGGTCGTCTTTCATACCTTTGGAAAAATTGAGAAATAAGAATATAGAAGAAACCCGAATTTATTGAGTAATGGCTTTCGCTGGAAAACCCGAGAACGGAGAAAGTTTGATTTTGGAAGAGAGGCAAATGTGTAAATGAAATGAGACGGGTAAATAATTCGAGAAAATTGTCGCTGGGCAACCGGAAATAGAAGAAGAATAAGGAGAAAAAGCAGTAAGCTGGAGATGATGATGATAGATGAATCTCCAAGTGAAATTCCCTCCATCAGGAATCAGATCAATGGCTTGTCTTTTCAGAATGAATGCACCAATTTCTGTGGGGTAAAGGTGGAATGGGTTTTCACGCTGAATGATACTTGAATGAACTTGATGATACAGTCGTACCCCTTCATTAAATTTTTGTTTTACCTGTCATTGTTGGAACCTAGTTATCATTATTATGAAAAATGGAAAGACTTTTTGATCCCACAATTCTTGCGCAATGAAATTTTGACCCTCTTAATATGCAGTTCTTCGTAAATAAAAACTCAACATCCACATTTTTTTTTTATGACAAGTTGGCACAAATCCGATTAACAGAGTCCTTTTATTCTCCTGAGAGCATGACTAAATAGTCTTCCGGATAAGATTACTAGTTACAGTACCCTTACATTCAAATAAGAGGAATACTTATATTCTACTTTTCCATAAAAGGGGGATTTTCTTTTCTTAAAGTTTGCTCAAGACTTAATGGCCTGTAAGGCTAGCTTCAAATGAGTGTTTGTTCATTTTGAGTATGTATATATGTATATATATATATATATATATATATATATATATATATATATATATATATATATATATATATATATATATATATATATATATATTATAATTTATATATATACACATATATATTTTATTTATTTATTTATTTATTTATTTATTATTACAGCAGTTTTGAAAAATGCAGGAGACAGATTTCTTTAGCCTCCAAGGGAGGCTGCTACCCTTGTCAAAAAAAAATGTAAGAGAAAATTACTTTTAAACTTTGTTTATTGGTGGTGTCTTTAGAGATGTTCTCACTAGCCGTTCATTTTAGTTAGTATTTAAGATGCTATCAGAAGTGTTTTCCCTCTGTTGGCAACAGAATTATCATGTAAATGTTCCCGATTAACTTCAGAAACAGTATATAGCCATATTAGCTTCTCAACCTACACCTATAAGGTCGGTTCCAGTAATGAAGTCCGTGTTGATAAAGTCCAAGAATCTAGAGGATTTGTCTCTAGCCGCCAGTCTGCGTTCTATCTTTTTTTTTTTTTGTTATATATTATTGCATTTGAATATCATTTTACAGTGACCAAAGTTCATTTTTGATGTTTTAGTCCCATTCCCAGCAATAAAGCTGTGCCCTGTCCTTTGTTCTTCCAACAGTCCTATGGTTGGAGAGACGTTTGTTCAAATTCTGACCGTTTTCTCCGACAAAAAATGGTGTATGCCTCGACTTTTTTAATATATACCCCTGAGGTTTGTTTTTTCATCTTTATCGGCGGTCCTACTTTTACTACGTTACTGTAATGTCGGAATGGAACACGAGTTCTTAAACCTCACCCTTTAGTATTTTTTGTTGTATTTGCAACTTGTATTTAAATGCAAATTTTATGATAATTTTCTTTTCCGTATTCCTCACGCTTTTCTCTTTTCATAGATTTTCCTTTAATACATCGCTCATTACCCATGGTAGATGTACTGCGTCTGTGGTAAAAATTTTTATACCTCCTTTTTTACGCAAATAAATATGGTTGCACATCCTAAATTAAACAGGCTTGAAATTGAAATTGCCGAATATTTGAATTCACATTTGTCGCTTTGGGGTAAATCTTGATTTCGATACCTTCATGTTTTTCCTTCATAAATATCTGCGAACTGTAGAGTTTGGTCTGCAGATTTTTATTTTAAACATTATGGAAGGTTCTCGGGTATGGAGTGCATCTAAAAATAACTCGAGTCTCTTCAGAATGTATATCCAGCAGGCAAACACGTCACCCAGGTATCTCTTCCACATGACTGAACGAAGCCCTTCGATATGAATTGGGAACAGCAGAGGATTTTCAATGTATGCCATGCAGAGACTGGCGAGGGTAAGGGTTAGAAGGGAGCCCATGGTGACACTAAGTATTTGTTTGTATGGTTGTCCATCAAAGTTGAAAAAAGTGTCCGTCACGCTTACTTTAACATGTTCACATGATTTTCCACCTTCGAATAGGAGATCAAACACTTGCTCTTCGCATTTGGTATTTGCACTTTAGTATTTACAGGCTGCTCTCCCGTCATTGTGTAGTTTACTTTGCATAGCTTACATTGTACCCCCAAATTCAAAATTTTTGAATGCGCTTGGTGCATCGTCAAGTCCAAGCTTTCAATTTCGCAGCATTGCAAATAGTATTACCTTTTGTTAACAGAAAAGTAGTTGTTAATGGTGGGAGCTCCTGCAAATCAGACTGCAGAATTAAAACCATACTTTAAATCTATTGCTTTACAGTTTTTGGAACACTTCTTCAGCATGGATGTCGGCAGCTTCTCGGAATCATTTTCCTTTAAACAAGATTATTCGAAGAGATGATTGACTTTGTCTCAACAAGGATGATTATGATTAAGCTCATGGCAGGACAGTCTTGTACGGCCATCTTTCATAAGAACTGTTTTAACGGTGAACTTCCATTAGTGTCTTTAGTACCTCCTATGCAACAGTTGGTGTTTGCTACTAATTTTGCTGAATATGATCCTGCACGACTTGCAGAGATACCACCTTTCCACTTTGCCCATTTCTAGTAGACTTGCATCCTTCTTGCTTTAATACTATCGGCTAGTCCTTTGGTCAGAATTATTGATCCCATTGCTCGTAAGTTTAAGAACAGCTGCTACATTACTTTAAAAGTGCTGCGCGTCATAGGGTATTATGTTTTATATGAAGAGCATTGTAATTATGCTAAAATGTAATAATGCAGAATAACGTGCATAAAAAAAAAAAATTGACAATAGCAAGGGAGCCATAGTTTAAAGTTTCACTGGTCATAGGAGGCACGTGACGTGATAGGCCAAACACCAGTTCAGCTACTTCACAAAATACTGATCAACCTGAAGAGGACAACTCTCGCACTACCCAGATTAAGATCATATTTCGACACGATTCATAACTGTTTTACTTCGTGTCTGTGTCTTGAATCTTTATCACTTTCCAAGTTTGTGCAACTAAGTCGTAAGCGTGAGCTTGTACTTCACTCATTTTAGTTCGTGTTGGTAAACCCTGAAAATCTGATGTTTACATTTATCCTTTGTGGAGAACAGCATAAAAATAATTGTTGATGTTTGACGAAGTGATAGGAGATATGTTATACATTTTATTCCTCTGCAGTAATTGAAATCCCTGCCTACCTTCCAACAGATGCGGAATTGCCATAGCTTTATGGCTAATGTTGCTTTTTTGGATGAAAATTGCTGTGTTTGCGTATTTTTTTACTTTATTGCCATCTTCTTACTGCTTTCTTTTTGCACATACAGGGTTTTTCCTTAGAATGCGTGTTCGTGTTAAATACTACTACTACTACTACTACTATTACTACTACTGCTGCTACTACTACTGCTAATAATAATAATAATAATAATAATAATAATAATAATAATAATAATAATAATAATAATAATAATAATAATAATAATAAAATCCGAGTAGATCTTGTTTGTTCTTCCCGGGTGACCGTAGGGGAGCCGTAACATAGCCACCTTTGGAGGCAGCTGCCTTCCCCTTGCAAACCGGTTTGTCCGACCCGGGCGGAGACGGGGTAGGTTGGAGAATGGGAGGGTAGGGGAGAAATGCACCCTCCTCCTGCAGACCTGTTTGTCCGGCCCGGGTGAGGGTGGGATAGTTAGGGGATCGGGAAGGTAGGGGGACATACACCCTCCTCCCCAAACCTGTTTGTCCGCCCTGGGTGGGGGCGGGGTAGTAGGGGATCGGGAGGGTAGGGGAGACAGCAGCGCCGAGTTCCAGCGCGCCCAACAAGTTCGTAATAGCAATGATATTCATACTCTGTATCACACTCCTTGTCAATAATAATTTTCCTCTTGTGTTAAAAGATTAGTATTCTCTTTATACCTAAATACATGAAATTCCTTGGTGGTATTTTATAGTAAAGTCATAAGCACCGAGTTCACTGTCACGATCGTTAATGATTTCGAGTACAAAGAAGTAGTTTCCTCAAGTTAATTCCAAACGCTGTCTTTTCCATTGCTTGTATATTTGTTACAGTTGCTCTGCAATTTATCGTATATTGTTTACTCACATCTTGTTTATTTGTAATTGCTCAATTCAGTTAACTCAAAACAGTTTAACTTTTACTTTTATTTCATATTTTATACGTTTCTGTCGTATCATATAAGCATATTTAGTGTATTGCAGTTATGCATCAGGAGATTAACAAGACAGAATTAGTGGTGTGATTTTATCCTTTCACTGATTATGGTGAAAATAGAAATGGGTAATATACTTTACACTGTAATTTATATGAGAGAGAGAGAGAGAGAGAGAGAGAGAGAGAGAGAGAGAGAGAGAGAGATTAAAATTCCTCGGCACCAATACCTCCCTCGATAAAATCAAAACTGCCTATAACAGTATATAGGCTACGGGCCGAAAACATAATTTTAGTTCACGCTAAAAGGGACCAGCAATTTTGTCAGATTCCCTGACGACATATTGGATTTTTCCAAATATTTGCTGGCTGGAATGGAGGCAGATCCCTGCGCTGTATAGAATGGGCCCAAAGGATTGATTAATCGGATACAGCGGTGATTTAGGGACCGTGGGTAGTGGATGGGTGATATTTTTCCCTCTCTGTCGGCTCTTGCCGTGAATGGCCTCGGTCTATTTGCTTTCCTCTTCTGAATGGCATTCCTCGTTAAGGTGGCCCTTTCTTTCATTTAAAGAATTGAATATAGAATTTAAGCCAAAGGCCAAGCACTGGAACCTATGAGGTCATTCAACTCTGAAACGGAAATTGACAGCAAAAGGTTTGGAAGGAGTAACAGGAGGAAAACCTCGCAGTTGCACTATAAATCAACTGTTAGGAGGGGTGAAAGTAAGATGGATGAAAGAGAATATGAAAGGAGTTACAGTAAAATGAACGAAAGAGTTTGTAGCTAGGGGCCGAAGGCACGCTGCAAAGAACCTTAAGTAATGTCTACAGTGCACCGCATGAGGTGTTCTTTGATTTAACGAACCGCATAATTATAGCTATTGTTCTCTTGTTTAGTCTAAGAAAAATTAATATTCGCACAAGGACATCGAAGGTTAATTGACCATTTTAGTTTTCCATTTAAAACTTACTTTACTTTACTGACATATTTCTTTATATTCTTTTGGGGTATTAGCCTGAATCTTCTTATCCTCTGAACTTTAAAAAGCAAACACTACAGCTATGATGATATCAATTGGGACCATTCTGAGTGTAATAATATAAACGAAGATTTACTAAAAGAACTGTCTCATTGGTTATCGAATATGAACCATGCAAATTTCGTGAACTGCTAACGCATCTCCAGCTCTGTTTTCTTCTTACGGTGCTTCAGGGTGTTTAGAGGAGATTATAAATGCGTCGATCAGATCATATACTGCTCGATCCTGTCCTAGTCTTTCTATGTGAGTTTAGGACATCCGGTTTTAAGTTATCAAAATAGTCTGGCTAGTAATAACTGCCACATATAAGGAGTGCAGTCATTGTGTGTGTGTTTTTTAAGTTTATTAAGAATAAATCTAACCTTTTAGACTAATGCCACCGTGTGTTAGTTATCGTAAATTGAAGTTGTGGTAAATTAAAGTTGTGGTGCTTCAGGTATCTGACATTTCCAGTATCACGTAGAATGTTTGAGAGAGAGAAGGGATCTGCTGACCTAAGGAACGAGCCACGGCTACCAGAGACATCTCAAGAAAAGTTGGATGTTGAGTTCTGTTCTTAAAACATATACATCAATAAAGATGGCCCTTCGAACCCGGGCTGTTAACATATATATACATACACACACACACACACACACACACACACACACACACACACACACACACACACACACACATATATATATATATATATATATATATATATATATATATATATATATATATATATATGAATGTCTTTTACTGTAATACCACCTAACCTAACCTAACCTAACCTTCGGTAACATATATGAAAATATATTATTTCCGAGGTAGAGCGAATTGGATATTAAAAGACGTTTGTAGCTTACTGACTGTATATGAATCACGGTGATGTGATAAAAAGTCATATATATATATATATATATATATATATATATATATATATATATATATATATATATATATATATATATATATATATATATATGTGTGTGTGTGTGTGTGTGTGTGTATGTGTGTGTATGTATATATATATATATATATATATATATATATATATATATATATATATATATATATATATATATATATATATATATATATATATATATATATATATATATATATATATATATATATATATATATATATATATATATATATATATATATATATATATATATAACTCACTAGCTTTAGTTGATAAATTAATATATATATATATATATATATATATATATATATATATATATATATATATATATATATGTATAACTCACTAGCTTTAGTTGATAAATTAAACAAAATCTCTTTTTGCCCCATTAATAGATTTGTTAGTTTCGATGTTTGTTTTCATTTTACTAAAGTCCCTATAGATTCCGTTTTAAAGTATCTTCGTAACGAAGTAATCCATCATGAATTACCTCTACCTGTAAGTCATATTATTTCATTCACTAGGTTGTGCTTTTGTGATTGTAAGTTTATATTCACTGGTGAATTCTACCAGCAAATATTTGGTATGGCAATGGGCAACCCTTTATCCCCACTCCTTTCAAAATTGTATATGGAGTTTTTTAGAAAACGATATTTACCTAATATCATTTATACTCCTTTAAAATATTATAGATATGTTAACGATATATTAGCTGTTTTGCCTGCTGTTACTGGTGTAAATGATTTGTTCTCTAATTTGAATAACCGGGTACCATCCATTAAATTTATTTTAGAATTGGAAAAAGGCAATTGCCTCCCTTTCAATGCAAATACAACCAAAAACTTAACTTATGTTCATTTCTATTCAGGCCACCACTTTACTATCAAAATATCCACTTTTTCTCCGTTTTTCAAGCATTGCTGTCCCCAGTATTTGGATCAAGAAATCAAATACGTAAGAAAAAATAGGGAGCGATTTATGTTACACCTTCACATATATTAAATATTTGCTATAATAAAGCCCACAAAAAGTTTTGTAGTGAAAGTAACATAGAGAAAGAAACCCCTAAGAACATTCTTAGCCTGCCTTATTTTAGCGGTTTTTAAACCATAAAATCATTGTTAAAATCTCTTAATATCAACCTGGTATTTCCCTATAGTAGCACACTAAAAGGAATGTTAATAAAAAATAGCCCTAAGTAAAGCAACAACATATATAATATATAGAATTCCATGCTTGGACTGCTCTTCTTTTTATGTAGATCAATCTAGTAAAGATTTAGAAGTGAGAATTAAGCAGCATAAGTATTCAGTGAAAACTGGGCAGACATCCAATGCAATATTCATTCATTTAAGTGAAAATTCACAGGATCAATTGGACTGACAGTTAAGTGATTGCCAAATCGAAAGATTTCTCTTCACAAAATCTTTTAGAATATGCAGTTATACAGCTTACTTCCAGCTGTAATTTCAACCTTAGCCCTGGCATGTATTATTTGGACCCCTGTATTAGAAAAATGTTCAAGAATGACCTTAAAGATAAATTCACTGACTTAATTACTAATTAGTTACTCTTTTATATATTTTCTATGTACTTTTATGTTTTATAGTTTTTGAAAATGTTCATTTTGCAAAAATTTTTGTTTACCAAAAGGAGAGTACATTAAGTGTTGTACTTTTATGAAAATGTAATCAGCTTATTCACTCCAAGGCTATTTTTGGTGGTCAGTTTCTTCCCCTATATAATCCTCCCTGCTTGTGAGCCAGTTGGGCTTAATCCTTTGTAAAACCTCTCAAAGATTTACCTTTGTTTGGTAGGTCCACTAATTCTTCAACTGTGTTGGATCCAGGTGCATCTGTTACTTATAATCCCCACCCTCAAGGATATCTGTATGTCATGTGTCAATTATACCAACTCTCTTGTACCCTTACTTTTATATTTTTCATTAGTCTGCTAGTAAAGGACAGTGTGTCAAAAGGCCTAGCAACTACTCCGTTGTTTCACTTATCCTTCATGGCATTTGCCTTTACTTATACATTCATCATCACATAACATATTTTCGTGAATCGATTATGCATGCATATATATATATATATATATATATATATATATATATATATATATATATATAGACAGTTGCCACATGGGCCTATTACCCAGACCCAATTATGTAAGCAAATGTAACAAGAGGATAGCTTACTGTCTTATTACATTTAACATAGAAATGGGGAAGGTCTCCAGAAAGCCAGTGAATTATCTTAATTTATTTTATTCCACACAATTCAAGCAAATAGACTGTATCTTGGGCTGGCATGCAAACCTGCAAAATAAGTGCACACATAATTTGCAACCAAGTTTACCAACAAGTATCTTAAACCAAAATTACAGGTAACTGACTTTCAAAATGCAATAGTGCTTACACAAAGATAACCAAAGTGGAGCGTGGCTTGTGGTTTCACTAGTTGGAGATCACTATCAGTTCAGAAGCTGGCTTGCCAGTGGCAAGGCTGAATTAGTAATCTTCTAAGGCAACGTATCACAAGGTGGTAGGTGGCAGAACATGAGTGACAAGATAACCAGTCTCTGGAAATAGATTTCCCAGATAAGAATTCGTACATAATAAGGTTCTCTCACTTGCAATGTTTTATCACAATGGAGAGGTGTTTTAATCAATATCAATGAGCACTGATGTATTCATTTTCTGGATGTAATTCATAAGGGTAATACACATGCAATGCGTTACATGAGATTCATGTTGGGAGACGAAAATCTTGAAAAGGAAGTGAGAGATTTTAGTGAGAGAAAAAGACACAGGCAATTAACTGTTAATTTCAGACTTACCGGCAATCCAGTATTGCAGGTGCACCACTGCATTTAGCCTGATCTAATATGCCTTCCATTAACAACTTGGGGGCGGCTTGAAGCTCAGTTCACTTGTGACCTTAGAAGCACACGTGGCCATGCCAAAGGCAAAGGACTACACCTCCGAGATAGGGTGTAGGAGTGGAGGTGTTACTGTGATGAGCACTGAGAGGGTACTGCTTTGGTAAGCCCCTTGTTCCCTTCCTTCGCCCTGTTGTTATTTGTCTAGGTGCCTTCGGATTAATGAAGGAGTGCCCATATTCTTGAAAGGAGCAGTTAAGACTAGCAGACAGGAAATCACAAGAATATAGTTCTTGGAACAAGGGTATCTAAAGGGACAACTATATGTCTGTTAACTCCATGACTAATCTAAACTTCTACCTGATCTGACCTTTTCTCTCCCGACTGTGACTTTACTAACTCGAGACTCTCCCTATCTCTGTCCGGGGGTTCCCCCCCCCCCACAGTGTATTGAAATCTGACCTCTGTGTTAAGAGGCCAGAGAGATGAGAGCAGCATATATCTGTTACAATGTATATATATATATATATATATATATATATATATATATATATATATATATATATATATATATATATACTATATATATATATATATATATATAAAATATACCGGTATAATATATATGTGTGTTTTATGTGTGGGCATGTTGTAACCCTCAGAAAAATTCTTCATTGCTTCCAGATTTTCTTTAACATCATTCTTCTGAAATAGGATGATTTATTTAGCTTTACCAGTACTATTCGTACGAATCCTTTACCTAGAGAAGTTCGCTAGTTTTGATATTTAAAGTGAATGTTAACTATTAGGAAATAAATGAATACTACTTTTTGTTCGGCGTAAGTTATCTAGCTTTGTCCAGTTGTGAATAACTTTTTGTATATTAGTCATAATTACTTACTTTCTTTGTTCTGCTAAAGAAGGTTTGCATGAAATAAAAAGAAAGACGGACGTAAAATGCGATAATATGAGAAGTGATGAAAACCAATATCCGAGCAAATACCCTATTTGAAGTGTTGTCTGTTGGGGAGCATAAATTGTGAAACTGTAGTTATACTGCAGATGCTATCCATTTCATTACACAATGTTAGAGTTTCCTCATTTTATTTAATTTTGTCTCAGTTTCCCACCTCATTTTGACGCTTGATACGTTAATTCCCTATTATTTATTAATACTTCTCCTGTGAAATTTTTTTTATAGTTCACCTTTTAAAATAAGTTTGTTTGGATATAAAAAAGGTTTGTCAGTCGAAGTTTTGATGACATAATGAGTAAAAGCCACAGTAATATAATTGATAAATTGTATATTTTAAGACACAAAAATATACAAAAAAGGGGATAAAAACGAGGGAGCTTTCGACCGTTTGCGCAACGGTCCTCTTCAGCCAACCTATATTTTTGTGTCTTAAAATATAAAATTTATCAATTATATTATTGTGGCTTTTTACTCATTATTTCCGATCACAGTTTTGATGACATGTTGAACAGTCGAACATCATTCACTGTATATTTTACCTTAATTTTCAGTTCACGCCGGGTTAAGGAGAATTGTGTGTGTGTGCTTTTTTTTTATTATCAATATGGTCATTCGATTTGTCTGTTATTTGATTGTTTTTGGCTCTTATCTTTCCAATGAATCCTGGCTTTTTCTTTCTGAGCCTCAGTATGCACTCTAAGGCATATTGACATTGAAGTCATTTCTGTTTGCTGTCTCTTTCATACCCTGTAAATGAGGGAATGGATATTTAATTATCACAACTTTACCCCGTTACTTTTTTTTCTCTTCGCTCTCTTACTTGTTTTACCGGTACTCACCTGTCAAAAACCGGCCAAGCAGATATTGAACATAGCATTTTTTTAAAGTGTTCAAATGAATATTAAATTTGAAAGGCCTATTGACTTTAACAAAAGGAAATTGAAACGTAATTACATTTTTTTTTCTTTAGAAAGTCGTAAGAGTAACTCAGTCTATGACAGGTTTTTGATGAAGTAAGAGAGGTCTTGAAATGGATTACAATACGACGAAAGTAATGATTATCTTCGAATATATGTCTTTTTGATAAACATGAGTTACTGTGGAGTTAAAGTTTACACAGAATTGGACATCTAACCGTTCTGATAACTCCACATATGTCTCCTTGTTCTGAGGAACGTAAATTGCTAGCATTATTTTTAATGGGATCTGCTTCTCCAAATGCATAAACCTCTGTTTTCTACTCCGAGAGTTTAAATAACGGTGATTATAATTAAAGTAATTATGTATGATTCTGACCTTAAGCGTAATCCTTGAAAATAAAGAGCTAAATTTGGCTTCTAAAATAAATCCCACTGCTTCCTGTGACATTGAATTAGGAGCAAAGGGGATTTTTTCTGGGTAACATTTCTCAATAACGGAGACGAACGTTTGTTTGAAGAGAAATATTTAAATAGCTAGTGCCTTGGAGAGGAGAGGAGAGGAGACAGACAGAGAACGAGTTTATTGCATAACGGCTCCATCTGCCAAACTTCTTTGAGATGAAAGGGTCCGCAGAAAGATTTTATTTGAAATGTGAGGGAATCGCTTTCTCCGACAAACAAACGTCTTGAAATTCATTATTCATTGAGGAAAGCAAAGATGCACCTGGAGATTATGAAAGCACATATTTTAATAAGTCTCTGTGAAATCTTGGAAGTTAAAGTTGTCTTTTCGTTTATACATACATACACACACACACATATACATATATATATATATATATATATATATATATATATATATATATATATATATATATATATATATATATATATATATATATTGTGTGTATATATATATATGTATATATATATATATATATATATATATATATATATATATATATATATATATATATATATATATATACACACTGATGCTCTTCTACACATTTCTTTATGCATGTATTTACTTTACTTGAAGCAAATTGTGCGTTGTGAAGTAAGAAAACGATGACCGGTTTGATCAATGTAATTTTAGGTGCTGATTTAATATCACTGGGAATTGGCAGCTTTTTGTTATACGTCTTTGGTATTTACAAAGATTTTGTTCTTCCCAGGGAAAAAAACTAGGTAATTGTTCCGACGTTGTGCTTCAGCATCTCAATCCATGTGTCATTATTATCCTTGGCCCCGCTGTGGTCAATTTCAGAATTCATATTTGACTCCAGCGACCACTGTGATCCTTGTAGGCATTGCTTAAGGTTCTTTGCAGCGTGCCTTCGACCCCTACCCGCAACCTCTTTCTTTCTTTTTACTGTACCTCCTTTCATATTCTCTTTCTTCCATCTTACTTCCCACCCTCTCCTAACAGTTGATTCATGGTGCAATTGCGAGGTTTTAAACCTGTTAAACCTTTCACACCTTTTACTGTCAATTTCCGTTTCAACGTTGAATGACCTCATAGGTCCCAGTGCTTGGCTTTTAGCCTAAATTCTATATTCAGTTCAATTTAGTTCATCACTTTGCCATTATCCCAAGGGTACAGTGTTGTTTAAAGGGCAATACAGCGCTGCTGTCCGATCTAGCGCTGACGCGATACGTAAGGTCATATAGTGTGCAGAATGTAGTTTCTATTTGTCCTATTTTTTTCAGATAAGCAAAAAACAGAATTGAAACTGACACTTATTGTATGCATGTAACTAAAACGCAACAATTTAAAACTTAACTGTAAAACATTTTCCGCAAAAATAAAGTCAGACATTTACATTATGGTCAGTTTTCCATAGTTCGTGTTATTTCAAGTTTCGTATAGCAAACTGTATTGCCGTATCTTTTGTGGCATTGCTATAATAATAATAATAATAATAATAATAATAATAATAATAATAATAATAATGGTGAAAATGATGTCATAAGAAACACAGGAATAGGTGTTGCACACATACAAACGTGACAACCGTATTTGATTTCTGTCCAAGATATTTGCAGGACCCATATTCACCAACTCTATTATGGTTCGGCCAGACGAGTGAGACGGGCGCGCGCGCACGACTTTATGAGTAACTCAAACAAACTAGCACATATCTCGCCATGCCATATGCCCTATGTGTATTTACATTTATTGCGATATTTATTGCGTATTATTTACTACTATACTAAATATTGTGCATATCTTTGGTATATTATGCAATATTAATACCTGCAAATAGTCATATTTATTTATTGTGTATTATTTCTTATTCATTATACCAAATCATATTTATTGTGTATTGTTTATTATGTATTTATTTCTTATTTATTATGCTAAATACTGTGCATATAATTAGTATATTATATGATAAAAATACATTCAAACAGAGTTTATACCCGTAAGGGACATAGCAGGCTTCTCTGTCACTGAGTTCGTCTGTTCGTCTTTCTCGCCTGAACATGAAGGCTTTGGTGACTAAGTAGCAGTGACACCCTTTCTAATAACAAATCGATCCATTTGATACGAGTGTGGTTGCATGAACTGTTATATAACTAAAGGTGACTTCTGCACACTCCTAAAACTTAAATGCAACTAACCATGTTCTGTTTCAAATCTGGAACTAGGCGTCGCAGGCTCACAGCTTACACGTTCCATTCACGTTCGTCGCCCTCTTCTTGATATGAAGGTTGGCTAGCACCGAATTTTACCTCTGCCAGCTCCGGTGTTACAGGTGCCACTCCCCAAGTTATATTATAGACTATTCAGCTGGTTTGCACTTCTCACTTGGGTTGAGCGTCTGACAGCTTTCAAGAAGAGTTTCGTATCCGCCCGTTGCCACTGACCTCTGCTGAGAGTGGTCAGTCAGACAGGGCACTTCGCCACAGCAGCTACTAGAGAAGTTTTTGAATTTGAGGGTTGAGGGCTGTTCTTCTGTTATAATTAGTGAGACGGATGATAAAGTGCATTTTCGCATAAATGTGAAAAGTGACCAAGAATATGAACGTTGGAAAGAGATGGAGATGCGAGATATTTTTGACATCAGAGCATTAGTGTCAGTAACCCAGCATAACTTTTAGAATATTTTGCAAATTACCGTGAAAAAATCATTATTATATATAAGACAAATACGACTGAACTCGGTTGGTCAAAGTTCTGCCTTTAGTGGTAACTTATATTGAATGTCTCACTGTTTTTTTTTTTATTTTCCTGAATACCCAAACTTTTGTTGCGGTATTTTCTTACATAAATTACCGTCTAGGGAAGCATAAATTTCAGTATGATGAGTTTATTCATGAAGAATCAGGTATGATAATCGGTTTTTTGTCTAATTCATATGCATATGGCTAAACAGTCTGACTCCCCTCCTGCTGCTTAAGAAATTCGTGAGAGAAAAGAGCCTTGCGTGGTACAGTCATCGGTAACTGCAGCAGTCAAATGATATCTTTATAGCGAGTCCGCCATTCCCCGCAAACTGCGAGAGTTCTGTTCCTTCAGCTCAGTTGCTGAAAGTATTGCAGTGCTTGTGCCCAGTGAAGGTTCCTCTATCTTTGCTGTAATGGTGGTGGTATTATCGTGGATATTCATAAAATTACAAATCCGAGTTTTTTATTTTCGGCTGGAGGAATTTTTCAGCTCGAAACTTGTCCCCGTACGAGACTCAGGGCCGTCAATGCACCTCACGCGGTGCACTGCAGACACCACTAAAGGGTGTTTGCAGCGTTCCTGGCTAGACCCACTTTTTGGTTTTTTATTTTATTTCCATGCCTGCCTCCTTTCAACCATCAGCTAGCCAACCTCCCATGACCATTTTTTCTTAGTGTACCTGGAGAATTTTCTCCCAGTTTTCACCCCTAGATCCTTTTACTTAATCTCATCTATTTTCTGGTTTCTTTATCTTGCTGTGGAAACTTCTTGACCCTCTCTTTTAACTGTGTAAAGCGTTGAATGGCTGAAACTTCCCTAATGGTTGGCCTCATAGCCTAAGTTTCATCATATTATTTAGATTGATTTTGCTGGGATAATTACTTTTCCCTACACTCGTCTCTCCCTTAAGCTGTCACGAGGCTCTGTATTAGTCAAAGATATCTCTCTCTCTCTCTCTCTCTCTCTCTCTCTCTCTCTCTCTCTCTCTCTCTCTCTCTCTCTCTCTCTCTCTTACCAGAAACAGGCAATTTTTTTTCTAAACGAACGTGTACCTTTCTCTCGTGCGTAAATGACATTTTCATTTATAAATAAAAGTCATTGAAGAAATAGGAGCTATAAGTGAAAACCGTAAATATCTCTAATGCAAAACGTCAATTATTAGAAACTACGAAAAAATTAAAATAAAATTAAAGCCACTATAGAAATTATTCCATTTTTTTTTATTTTACATTGAGTCATAATACCTTTGGAATGCAAGAAACTTATATGTCTCCCCAAGTTCAATTCTGTTCAGGAATTAGACACCGGTGGTCCAATATCGGACGACAGACGAATTGAATTCTGGACAACCAGGAGGGAGGTATTGCAACACCAAAGTAGGGAATTCCTCAAATTTGTAGCATATCATAAACTTGGATCAAATCTTCCATTCTTGTGCCCAGTAATCGGCAGTTGGAGTGCGATTGCTTGTTCTGGCCAGTCCCATGAGAAGCTATTGTTTTAACTCGGTCTGGTTAAACTACGTAATAATAATGATTGCATGTTCAGGATGCATGTTCAAATCAAATTTTTAAACAAATTTTATTGTTTATAAACAAGTAAAAAAGGCACCGAAGTTTCTTCGGCGCAATCGAGCTTTCTGTACAACATATAATGCTGTATAAACCTATCAGGTACGACCGGCCAGCATTATCAGTCGCTCCCCAGATGAGGTCAAGTAAATGTGCGTCGCACGCAGCTTCCGGAAAGCGCTGTCAAACGAACGATCCACGGCTATCCTTAATCTTAAATAAAATAAAAACTACTGAGGCTAGAGGGTTGCAATTTGGTATGTTTGATGATTGGAGGGTGGATGATTAACAGACCAATTTGCAGCTCTCTAGCCTCAATAGTTGTCAAGATCTGAGGGCGGACAGACAGAAGCCGGCACAATAGTTTTCTTTTACAAAAAAAAAAAAAAAAAAAGCGGCAGAGTATAGCGCAATGTCCTATTTCTGAAAGCTTAAAAAACCTTACCGGGATGAAATAAAAAGTTTATTTAAATTCTTTTGGTATGAAAGGAGTATTAGTCGACGTAGAGAAACCAAGATGATGTTTTGCCCAAAAGGCTGAATTTTATATTTTTTTAAGAGCACGCTATATTTGAAGTATATGGGAAAAATTAGATAACAAGAAAATGCGACATATTCAACCCTCTACAAGGTATCGGAAGCTTCCAAGAAAAAGAGTAAAAGATGTATTGAAAAATCGGAACTAAAATGCAAGAAAGGTAGGCTATTTGAAATTCAGTCAGTCATCTTGAAGAAACCGTTACGCGTGAATTCCACATTTATTTATAAATAAAGTTAAAAGAAAATTCTTCTTGGAAGATTGCCTCATTAATGTTCCTTCCTTAGTTTCAATCATAAGACTGTATATAGTTTGACGGAGAACTAATGCTTTTTTCTCTCCCTTCCTTAGTCCATAGCCAGTCCTACAAATTGATGCTTTCGGTACCACTTTGGGTAGCAAATTCTAACATTACTTATTCAAGCAAAATCTGTTATTAGTTTTTAAAAGCAAATTCTGACATAAGTTTTTCTTCATAATTTATAAAGATCCGGACATTTAAACCAACAATCAGAAAAAATACACATATTCTACGGTATGAAAAAATGTAAAAGTTTACCCCTTTTTCGATTTGTATTGTTAGAAAAGTAAACCAGGCAGAATTAGTGCCGGAATGTAAGGCTTATTTAGCTTTTAATACAAATATTTTAATATCGTTATGATTATTACAGTCAAGTTTTATGATCACATAAGGGCCTACTACACAAGTTTAGCATAACAGCAGCGGAGGCTGTCCGTGGTCAGCACCTTTGGTCCACATTTGTGTCAAATGATAGTAACTTTTAGTCAGGTTTTCCTCTGCAAGTATCAGTGTCGACAAATATCACTGACTAGTTTATTCACATTAACTGATCGTGTATTTTTACAATGATGCCCAAACAATTATTTTCAACATTGAATTAGAAACAAAGCACATCAGAATTTCAAAGACACGAACGTAAGAATGAAATAGAAAGGCTAAATATTGGCAGGTACTGAAAGAAACCTCCGAGAACCACAGATGCCTAGGTCCTCTAAACCCCGACATTGGGAAAATAGAATCAGATGTTTTAGCTTTTGTAGAGCCAATACAAAACAATTAAAAAATGCGCCGAAGTGTCTTCGGCGCAACCGAGTTTTCTGTACAACCGCTACAGCGTATAATCAAAGCCACCGAAAATAGATCTGTCTTTCGGTGGTCCCTCTATACTGCTGTATGAGCCGCGGCCCATGAAACTTTAACTACGGCCGGTGATGGCCTATCCTATATCGTTGCCAGAAGCACGATTATGGCTAACTTTAACCTTAAATAAAATAAAAACTACCGACACTAAAGGGCTGCAATAAATAGTACAGTATGTGAGTAGTAGAAAGCTATGCCCTTTCTACTGCTCACATACTATTCAGTTACATATTCTTGTGGTAATAACGTACATTTTGGCGTTTTCTTTTACTTAATTACACAAATTGTCCATAACAAAGAAATATCGATAATCCTCATCTGTGTTACGAAAATTCCGCGACCACTACCCTGGCTGAGCGGTACCTCTTATCTGCTTGCAGGGGGATTATCTAAGTGGTGGGTACAGTAATATACACTCCCTAAATTAGGTCGTTGATACTGAATGATCCACTACCATTACCCTCAGCCTAATTTTTCTCCACGAAGACGCATAACTGCAACTTGATGATCTTCTCTAGGGTTGTTGACAAGCTTCAGTGCCCATCTATTCAGCTATTGGTGACTGCCATGTGTCGGGGGTTTTGTCCGAGAGATATTTGTAGATTTGTTGGACTGCGATATGTGTCATTCCAGAAATGTATATTTCCTACAAGCAGCTCCTCCTTAGGTTCTGGGTCGGCAGGTCTCTGAGGCACTGGCCAGGATGTTGATAACCGAGACGAGGTTCTCTTGTGTGGTTTGCTGCCGTTGTTTCTCCACGAAATGTTCCCTAATGGCGCCCTCCTGAAAAGGTCGTCACATCCTCTTCACAGACTCATCACAGTCATTCCCACATTGGTGGCGGTGTAGAGATTTATAAAGTGGTAGATCCTATTAGTCCTCTAAGAAAGTTATGCTTCGTGGAGTTCAGGTTGTTCAACATTAGGAGGCTCGCTGTTTTTCTGTAAGAAAAGCAAGTAATAGGGTTGATATTTTTCCTCAGACCATTTGTCTTGATGAGGTTTGGTGAATTAGTGTCAGCTTTCAATGTCTACAGAGGTTTAATCATTATGAATCTTTTATTGTTGAAAATATCAACGTTGTGATGAATGTGGGTAGCGTTTTTTTCTTCTGGCAAAAATACGCATGAGGTGATCCATATTGCTTCAGGAATTATTATTATTATTATTATTATTATTATTATTATTATTATTATTATTATTATTATTATTATTATTATTATTACCAGTTCTATTAGATTATGCCTTCAAATCTCTAGAGTGAATAAACTTATTTCCGAAACTTGTTTTTATTTGGCTCTTCGCATCAGGACACCAAGGACCCTTACACAAAATTATATAACCCCCCACCCCCTATCTCTCTCTCTCTCTCTCTCTCTCTCTCTCTCTCTCTCTCTCTCTCTCTCTCTCTCTCTCTCTCTCTCTCAAAGAACATTTACCTGAAATGATAATGCTCTAAAATTCCCAAACATGGTGCTGTTTCAGCTGACTAGACATCTGAACGCTCAGCATGCCAGAGTATTTGCCAGTCTTCATTGTCTAATCTCAGAATTGAAGAGTGAAAGCCTCACTTACGTCTCATCAAATACTGTTTATCAGAAGCAAAGCAGTTTATTGTACAAATTAAACAGCTTCACGCTCAGATGCCCTAATATTCCTTTAGTATGCTCACTGTTGTAGAGTTTATTCATGAAACGGGAGAAACTTTATGTACTTTTCATTACTATGGAATAGAATGAATAATATAGCTCCTTCGGTCTATTGTGAAATTGGCGTATTAAGTCGGTGTTTGGAACTGTTTTCAATATCCTGCATGAAAATGAACCGAAAATCATCTTTGAATGATAGAAAGGGAAACCGCCCAGTATTATTGAATATAATTATTTCCACTTATCACCCTGAATTTAATCATGCAAACAGGAAACTGTTTTCCCCAGTCTTGTTCCGTGTATATGAATTTATCAGTATTACGCCAAGGGACGGGGATTTGCTCTTTATGGGGCTGCCTACCAGTCTTGAGTGTTTCCCTCGCAGTACAAGGATTTTTAAACTAATTGAAGGGTGCTTATAACTTCCAGGTGCTAGAAGAATTTATTTCATAAATCCAAGTTTCATTTCTTCCATTACAGTTCGCGGACTTATCCCATATTTATTTTTTCCCCTCTTTGCAATGACTGTTAATTGACGTCTAAATGCATAAGAATGGATTCATGAACCAAGTCCCTTTTAAGGAAGTAAAATGTGATAGGTAAAAGATTCCTTCTGGCTGCTGCGACCTCTTAACGGAAAATTTGTAGAGTAATAAGGTTCAGAACGATACAGATTGCATCTCTGAATGCATTCGAAAGCGCTGGTCAAAATAGGAAACGACAGAAAAGGGACGACTCGTGTAATACGTCTTAGCAAAACGATGCAGAGGGAGACTAGGCCATCAATGGAGAATTGGGATAGGGAAAGTATTAGAATTGATGAACGTATTTTAAATAATTGAGACTTTGTGCAATGCAAATGTGACCTGGGGAGCGTATGCAATGTGTGGATAGTTAGACGTGTCGTTTACACTGTTTTTTGCATAGAGCTACCACCTTAATTTTTTTTCATATACTCTTCAATACGACAGATAGGGATTGAACATGTAAAATAAAGGGAGGTTAGCATGGATTATTTTTTTATATTTATAACTTCTCATATTCTATCTGATATCGTTTTGTCAGAATAATTCTGTCAAAATGTTTCTTTCATTACACAGAATCACTAGTTTCAGGTTTTTTGTTTTATTCACTGTTTAAATATTCCGTTGAGTATTAGCAAGACAGGTTTCATTAACACCAGTTTAAAGGACCGGATATTGTTACCGTGAAAGCTCTATATTTCAAGAGAACTTTGTATGGATATGATTAATTTTTATATGTCATATATCAAAGCTGTATTATTTCAAGCATTTAAGCTTAGATGTTTATTTGACATGTGCTCAATAGTTATTTTACCTCCCTCTTACTCTTAATGATTTAATTTAATGAGACTAAAACTTTTCAGGTTAAAATATTCTGTCTCAATTTCTTCTTATTTTTAAGCTACTTAAGTTGATGGATATATATTAAATGCCTACAGAAACAATAAA
The DNA here is from genome assembly GCA_039081455.1 of Macrobrachium rosenbergii. NCBI lineage: Eukaryota > Metazoa > Arthropoda > Malacostraca > Decapoda > Palaemonidae > Macrobrachium > Macrobrachium rosenbergii. Next base: position 18,442,141 of record JANJGK010000005.1, on the reverse strand, counting down.
AAGACTTCGGGATAATTGCACCACGCATATTGGTGTTTGCTGTTAATTGTTCCGCTTTCATTTACAAATGTAGATAACTGAAAAAGATTTTTTATGAAATATTCACAACGCGAACAATATAGATTTGAAAATATTCGAAATGGAATAGGAGATAGTTATTAGTGAAAGTGCAGGGGGTTTTTTAAAATGGATTTTAATTGACGTAGCTAGATAGCAGTAATGGCACCAGATAGGAATGATGAAGTGAAAATATCAGAATTTTTAGAAACTGTAGCACTTGATATGATGAATCCACATACTGTGGAATATATCATACTGGTAAAGGAGGAAAAATACTATAAAAAAGTATTGTTATAGATCAGAATTCATGATAATATCAGTCAGAAAATTTCTAGAAATACATCATCATAGAGTAAAATCATATTTTCTCTTTCGTATTTACACACAATAACGACGTGCTTATCCAAACTGGCTATAATAACAAAGAGAACGGAATAAAGGAACAATAATAGCAGCAAACTAAAAAAGGATAAGAAAAAGTTATAGATACTTCAAACATGGTGTGATTAATATATTCACCTACACCACCGAACTGATACAGTCTCTCTCTCTCTCTCTCTCTCTCTCTCTCTCTCTCTCTCTCTCTCTCTCTCTCTCTCTCTCGTTCTCAGCTACCACTCTGTTGGTCGCGAGTTCGAATCTCCGACCGGCCAGTGAAGAACAAGAGGAATTTGTTTCTGGTGATAGAAATTCATTTCTCGCTATAATGTGGTTCGGATTCCACAATAAGCTGTAGGTCCCGTTGCTAGGTAACCAATTGGTTCTTAGCCACGTAAAAATAAATCTAATCCTTCGGGCCAGCCCTAGGAGAGCTGTTAATCAGCTCAGTGGTCTGGTTAAACTAAGATATACTTAATTTCTCTCTCTCTCTCTCTCTCTCTCTCTCTCTCTCTCTCTCTCTCTCTCTCTCTCTCTCTCTCTCCTAGATAAATAGTGATGCAGCAGTTAATGTTGCCTCTCTCTGACTCCTAAATAACTAGTGATGCAGTAGTTAATGCTGCCTCTCTCTCTCTCTCTCTCTCTCTCTCTCTCTCTCTCTCTCTCTCTCTCTCTCTCTCTCTCTCTCTCTCTCTCTCTCTCCTAAATAACTCGTGGTGCAGTAGCTAATGCTTTCTCTCTCTCTCTCTCTCTCTCCTAAATAACTCGTGGTGCAGTAGTTAATGCTCTCTCTCTCTCTCTCTCTCTCTCTCTCTCTCTCTCTCTCTCTCCTAAATAACTCGTGATGGAGTAGTTAATGCTCTCTCTCTCTCTCTCTCTCTCTCTCTCTCTCTCTCTCTCTCTCTCTCTCTCTCTCTCTCTCTCTTAGGTAACTCGTGATGCAGTAGTTAATGTTCTCTCTCTCTCTCTCTCTCTCTCTCTCTCTCTCTCTCTCTCTCTCTCTCTCTCTCTCTCTCTCTCCTAAACTCGTGCTGATGCAGTAGTTAATGCTGCTGCCTCTCTCTCTCTCTCATCATCATCATCATTATCACATCATCAATATCATTATCATCACCATCATCATCATCATCATTCCACTATTTTCAGGATAACTTTGCGTCGTATGGGTGAACTTGTTTAAATAAAATTATGGATAATTTTGTATTAACAAATTATCGCTAATTTGCAAATTATAGCATGATTATTTTAAGTTACATGGCAATTAGGTCCTGATATATTTGGAAAAAATGTGCAAGTACAGATTAAAGGAAAACGGAATTAGGACATTTATAAGAAAGGAAAATGAACGAATATTATGATTCCTAATTTAGAAAAACAAATCATACAAATTCTGTGACCTCAGTTACGAATATATTAGTTATTCCATAAATATAAATTTCAGGATATGTCGAAACATTCATTTGGGTATCGGTTAATTTAATGCATGACTGCTTTTGCCGATGGAACTTATTTATTACTTTTCAGTGGTGCCGCGAGAACTCTTAGCTCAACCGAATTATTAAGGTTTTTATTTGGTTTTTTGTATTAATAATCGTCTCGTAAAGTATCCTAATAATAAGAATAAATCCATCTGGAGAAGAGTTCATATTTGTGTAGTAATGAAATGACTGTTAAGATTGTGGCATTATTCTGAAGGATACACAGATTATCATTGATATAATTCTTTAATATGAAATGTAAAAGTGGAAAGTTGAAAACAGTGTTGTAAGGAAATTACTGAGTAAATAAATATCAAAAGTTTTGTATTGCAACTGTGAAGGTAAAAGTTATTTTGGAGGAATTGGAAAGCAAGTAAAATTTGGTGTTTATGAACAATTCGATGACGAAGTCTAACCAGGGCGAGAATGATATGTTGATGAGATAGCCTCCTTTTGGTGAGTGACCACTTGCAAATGTATGTGATGACATATTATTATTATTATTATTATTATTATTATTATTATTATTATTATTATTATTATTATTATTATTATTATTATTATTATTATTTCAGTAGATGAAACCCATACACATGGAACAAGCACACAGGGACCATTGGCTTGAAATTCCAGTTTCCAAAGAATGTTGGTTTCAACCTCCCACCGCAGACCCCACACTGCAGCAGTAACTGAGCATGATACAGAGCCAGTGACTTTTCATCGCCCTTAGGGAAACGCGAACCCGCGACATCTGAGTGGCATGCCACGGCACTAACCACTACACCAGCGGACCAGCCATACCTATATTTGTTGACGAATTTGATGACGTTGACACCTACTTAATGAGTTACTTGATGCAAATGGAGTCTAATGACGAGGTCAACTCTTTCTGGTGGGACCCCATCTACAGCACGGTCGTCCCACTTTCGGGATGCCATTTAAGTGATGACACTTGAAATTTGCTTATAAATTAACCTCATAAAGAGCTAGACATTACCGTTTTTTTAACCATGTTCATGTGACTTCTGTATCGTTTTCATGTATTCTTTGGTTGTTTAGTTAATCTTTTGTGATGGTTAAGGACAACCACTAATTGACATCTACGCGTAGTGTGCGTGGAGTTGGTCTGAATTAGCTAGAGCATAGCATTCTCCTGTATATCTTTGTAATAACCACTAAGAATATAAGGATACTTCTCTTTCAGAGATCTACCCAGTACCACCAACATCTTTAATATATACGAGTATTTGTGAGTAGTGGTGGGATGCGAAACCACGCCTCCTTTCCCATTTACCAGCTCCAAGTAAATCAACTGCCAAATTTTAACGAAATCGAAATTTCTCGATGCAGTGGTGTTTTTGGGGTACGTTTCCGACTGTGAATCCTGTATCGGCATTTGGAAAGGAAATAAAGCAACTCTCCCTTACGTACCAGGATTCGAAATCTGGTTACCAGGAACAGCTGTTCAGCGCCATGTCCCTCCTGCTGTCTTGAATGATAGGGAATTGTTTCATAGTTCAACTGCAAGATTTTCTTCCTGTTACTCCTTTCAGACCTTACTGTCAATTTCTCTTTCAGCGCTGAATGACCTCATAGATCCCAGCGCTTAGCCTTTGGCCTAAATTCTATATTCTATTCTATACTTGATTAACGTATATCGATTTAATGATAATAATCCCGTATACAGTACAGCTCATCCCGGTAGGAAGATATTAATTTACTGCTACATCGTAACATTGCTCAGTTAAATATCAGGTGGGTTCATATTATATCAGACCAAATGTATCAGGATGTAAATATAATTTACCTTTGTACCTGATTGGCCCTTATTTGTTAAATATATATATATATATATATATATATATATATATATATATATATATATATATATATATATATATATATATATATATATTTACATACATATATATAATTGTTAGGTATTTATGTTTATAACTACCTATAACCAGAGGTTATATTTGTGTTTACAGATACTTACTACTCATTAAGCATAACTACCCTGTTAACTATTTTGTCTTCTTTTAAACTGTATATCATTATAAGTTAGTCTTAAAAATAAAGTCATTCAGGAAGGATCTATCTGAGTTTTGTGTCCATCCAAATATACTTCAATGGCGACGAGGAACTGACTCACGAAAGGGAAAATTAAGGATGGCGCATTTGGGTAATATAGCAGCATATGACAAATCCGAGGACTTTGAAGATTATGTCGAAAGGTTTGATCAGTTCTGCTTAGCAAATGACATAACAGAGGAAGATAAGAAACGGGCAGTTTTCTTGAGCGCCGTTGGCGCTCCTACATATGGACTTCTGAAAACATTGCTTGCCCCTAATAAGCCCTCATCAAGGACTTATCGAGAACTTACTGAGCTTTTGAAAAATCACCTCCACCCAAAACCCATCCTGATAGCTGAACGTTTCAAGTTTTACAATAGGAAACAACGTCCAGGAGAATCCATCACTGAGTATGCAACGGAGCAAACGGAAATTGGCGGAAACATGTCAGTTTGGTGCTTTTCAAGAGGAAGTTTTAAGAGACTTGTTTGTTATTGGATTGGCCAACCGCTCGGCACAGAGGAAACTATTAAGTGAACAGGAGCTTGACTTAAAGAAAGCATTTTCGATTGCGCTAAGTCAGGAAATGGCGGATGAAAACGTCACGAAGATTCAGGGTCAAACTCAGGAGGTAAAAAAAGTTGTTGGGCCGAAAGCTTCTCTCCTTGAGTGTTACCGTTGCGGGAAGACAAACCATAAGGCTGATGTTTGTTTCCATAAGGATACTGAGTGTAATGGGTGTCATAAAAAAGGACACCTTCGTAGAATGTGCCGAAGGGAAAATCATACCACGGTCAATCGAAATTGGAAATATGGAAGACAAGGAAGGAAACGATCGACGATCAACATGGCAGAGGAGGAGACTAGCGGCTCGGAAGAAGAAACTACAGAGTGCAAACTACAGGATGAATTGGTGCATACAATGAAATACTGTGTTAAGAAAATGAAAGCAAGACATAATAAGGTTCCAGAGATAATAGTGAAAGTTAAATTAAATGGGATACCAATTGATATGGAATTGGACACGGGAGCTTCTGTGTCACTGATAAGTGAAGAGTTCTACGCTAAACATCTGAAAAATTCAGTACTTCAATCCAGCGATATTGTGCTGAAAACCATGACGGGAGAAAAAATAGAAGCCGTCGGGATATGCTACGTAACTATGGAAGTTCATGGACACAGAGTGGAGGAAGTGCCATTGTATGTGGTACAGGGGAATGGACCTGCCTTATTCGGTAGGGACTGGCTGCATTTTGCGAAATTTGACTGGAAAAAGTTAGCTGTAAATCATCTGCATTCTGGTATTCTGAAAACCTCAAAGTTAGAAGAACTGTTAAGGAAATATGGTGATGTCTTTGATGGTGAACTGGGTACAGCCAAGAATATAAAGGCTCATATTCGTGTAAGAAAGGATGCAAAACCAATCTTTTATAAAGCGAGGGCAGTTCCTTATGCAATCAGGGAAGCTGTGAATGCAGAACTTAAAAGACTAGAATTGGAAGGAATTATTGAAAAAGTTGACTATAGTGAGTGGGCGGCACCGATAGTGCCAGTTTCAAAAGACAATGGTTCTATTAGGATCTGTGGTGACTTCAAGGTCACCATAAATCGTTATGTGGAAAACCCTGAACATCCAATGCCAAATCCAGATGAACTATACCAGCGACTGAACGGTGGAAAAACTTTCTCAAAGTTGGATTTATCGCAAGCTTATCAGCAAGTGGAATTAGATGAGGAATCTAGGAAATATGTCACGATTAACACACCACTTGGTTTGTACAGATATACACGGTTACCATATGGTGTCTCAGCAGCCCCACAACTTTTTCAGTCTTTAATGGATAAAGTTCTGCAAGGAGTACCTTGTGGATGCAACATAGATGATATTAGTCTTACTGGGAGAACCGAAGCTGAACATTTATACAATCTTGAAAGGGTACTTGAGCGGTTGCACATCAATGGGTTGAAATGTAATTTGTCGAAATGTGATTTCATGAAGCCCTCCTTGAAATATTTGAGTTTCATTGTGGATGAAGAGGGTATCCATATGACGGAGGATGCCATTGCAGCAGTCACGGAGGCACCAAGGCCAGAATCAAGGTCTGAAATGCAATCCTTCCTGGGGCTGGTAAACCATTACCGTCGCTATGTGCCAAATCTCTCATCAGTCGCAGCGCCTCTCACGGAATTACTGCATAAAGACAGAAAATGGCATTGGTCAGTAGAGTGTGAAAGAGCTTTTTCCGAGATTAAAGAAATGCTGACCACTGAAACAGGAGTATTAGTGCACTATGATTTGAGTAAACCTGTGACGTTGGCAGTAGATGCATCACCCAAAGGACTTGGAGCAGTGCTTTCCCATATCACCAGTAACGGAGAGAGACCAATTGCTTATGCATCAAGAATGTTAACACCCACTGAACGTAACTATTCCCAAATTGAGCGTGAGGGTTTGGCAATCATCTTTGGACTACGGAAGTTTCATTCAATATTTATATGGTCGTAAATTCACCCTTATTACAGATAACAAACCACTGTCATATATTCTGGGACCCAGGAAGGGTATTCCAGTCCTTGCAGCTGCAAGAATACAACGCTGGGCTATACAGTTAGCAGCTTATGATTATGACATTGAATTACGTCGTTCAAGTGACAATGGAAATGCTGATGCACTCTCACGGTTGCCTTTACCAGATTGTGACTCCAATGCATCAGATAAGCTTGTAAACTGGACACAAGAAGCAACTGCATTTAACATGCACCAGGTGAACTCTCTTCCTGTAACTGCGAAATCTGTTGCAAGGGAAACTTTGCATGATGCTGTACTGGCTAGAGCTTTATATTATACAAGAAATGGATGGCCAGACTCTGAGGACATAGCACAGGAACTGAAACCCTTCCATAGCCGTCAGCGTGAGTTTTCAATTGAAGAGGGATGTCTTCTATGGGGTGCCAGGGTGGTAATACCGTCGAGATATAGGATTCAAATTTTAGAAGAGCTACATGGTGGTCATCCGGGGATTGTTAGGATGAAAGGATTAGCTCGCTTGCATGTGTGGTGGCCGAATATCGATCAAGATATTGAAAACACTGTGCAAAGGTGCTCTGCCTGTCAGGCTACTCAGCCAATGCCGACTCGTGCTGAGGGTAATCCGTGGAAGTGGCCTTCTGGTCCGTGGAAAAGAGTACATGTTGATTTCGCAGGACCCTTCCTGGGACAAATGTACCTCATTATGATTGACGCATATTCAAAATGGCCAGAAGTACACCCAAGGAAATCAGTTACAACTATGAATACCATTGAGATCATGCGGCGGGTATTTGCTCAGCATGGGGTTTGGTGGTAGAGCTCGTGTCTGATAATGGAAGACAGTTTGTGGCTGAGGAATTTAAAGAGTTCATGACCCAAAATGGTGTAAAGCATATACTGATACCCGCTTATCACCCAAGCAGTAATGGGCAGGCCGAAAATACAGTAAGAACATTCAAACAAGGAATGAAGAGGGCGATGAGAACATTGCAATCGTGTAATACATCTTTAAATACCAAGTTGTGTCAATTTCTACTGACTTACCGAACTACACCTCACTGTACAACAAAGCGCACGCCTGCAGAGCTCATGGGTCGGCAGTTACGCACTCGCCTTGATTTACTACACCCAGATGCATCGCAGCGAATTGAAAGAAAAGCCTCAGAGAACGAGAAACCAATGAGGGAACTCGATATAGGGGACGTGGTACTGGTTCGGGATTATCGTCAAAATACCAAGAAGGGCATATGGACTCGAGGAGTTGTGGTTCTTAAATTGGGTCCATGCACATACAATGTACAAGTGGACGGTAACTTAGTATGGAAGAGGCATATTGATCAAATGAGACTGATCTCCAATGATTCTCAGGATAAAAATGAACTTTTAGCACGTGATTTTTCAGAGTTGGTCAGCTATCCAGACCCGCCATTACCAAAGAGTTCATAAATACTCGTGAAGAGTTAGGCGATGCAATTGCAGGTGCAGAGAAGAATGAAATCCCAAATGTAGAAGAAAAGGAGGCGGCAGCTGCAGAAAAAATATCGGGAAGTGAAAATGGTAAAACTTCTGATGACTCACCTGATAGATCGATATCTGAATTACCAAAACTTCGAAGGTCTACCAGGCAAAGTAGACCACCTGACTATTTTAGAATGTAAAATGATTAATAGCATTATGTATGTTTTGTATTTATTCAAAGCTATGCCACCATTTAATTATTGATTGCTTTATCCTTTTATTTGCTTTAATCTTTCATTCTTTTCCCGAGGGGAAAAGGTGTTAGGTATTTATGTTTATAACTACCTATAACCAGAGGTTATATTTGTGTTTACAGATACTTACTACTCATTAAGCATAACTACCCTGTTAACTATTTTGTCTTCTTTTAAACTGTATATCATTATAAGTTAGTCTTAAAAATAAAGTCATTCAGGAAGGATCTATCTGAGTTTTGTGTCCATCCAAATATACTTCAATAATGATTTTACATCTCAATTCTCTTTGGTAACAAACTCTCCCCCAAATGACAATGTTTTAATTTAGTCATAAGGGTGTGGCAAACTTCGTCGTACTTGATAGTTTTTCATACCCCAGAATTAATTTTTATGAAACGTAGACCGATAAGTTAATATGTTTATGAGACAATCATTGATCATTTTCTTCATATTTATATGAACTTTTCCGCTGTGAAGATTGGACATTAGCCCGTAACTGGCTTTTTAACTATGCGTAGAAACACGGCCCCCGCCGGCGCTTGTTGACTTGTCTGCTTCGTCCACTGAAATAACTAAGCAGTGTATAATACACAGTGTAGTGGCGTCATAACAGTGACCCACGTGTAAATCTCTGTGCAAAATAAGCACACAAACTCACTTTAAAAATATGTGTTATACAGTATATGACAGATAGTTTTTAGAATCCGTTACGAATTCTGGATGTAGAAAACCGGTATGTTTATAAATTATATAAATGATTCCTGTTGATTCATGTTAACAAGAAGAGATTAAGCTGGATGCCAAAATATTTCACGTATAATTGATAAATATGTTATAAGTCAATAAGTGAAGTTAAGAAAAATTGCTGTACAAGCTGGCCCGACCTAATGTTTATATGCGAGGAAAATGAAGGCTAACTATGAGCTAGGAAGTGAAATTAACGGGAAATTGTGTGAACTTCCCTGGTGTATACGTTCAGTCAGATTCGAGACTATGTTTTGAAAATCTAGTAAAAAAAAAAATTAAAAAAAAAGAGTTCACCTCAACAGATTCAACCAGTATGGCCTCGGGATACATTATTGATCCGACAAGCTACCTTGATTATTACAGACAACCGGATCACTCTTTAGAGGTTCAGTTTGTCAGCTTTATTTTTACTTGCAGTCTTGCAGATTTCACAAATTTTGGAAGGAAAATCAAAATAACAGTGGTGTCCTCTCAAACATACCCAGAAAAATATTTCTCGAATGATTGTTTCCTCCCTGGTATGCTAAGACAGATGGTTACTGTTCTTTTCAAGTCAAAGGGAATACATAGGAAAGTTGTTAACTTTTTAACCCAGTAAAGCATTGAATAGCGTTAATCGAGTTATGCGTTCTCACACAGAATAAATTCGTTATTATTGTTTTTATTATTTTCAAAAAGTTGCACGAGATTTCATTATAGATAAGAAAAAATAGGGCTATTTATAGTATCTTTCAAAACATTTTTTGGGGGTAGTTATGTATCGACTGAACTTTTCTCGAACATTTCAAGATAATGTTCATTTAAAGGTGTCTTTCTAAATGTCAGACCAGTTTTATGTAACTGGTGCCTTCTCAAACATAGCAGAGTACATTTAAATTAATTGGCATTTTTTGAGCAATTACTTGAATGTGCTTTTCTCAAATACTTCAAGAGGGACAGTTACCAACATTCATGACATGGTCCGAAATAATTTATGGCAGATATCCTTCAAGTGGTAGTTTCACAAGTATGTCGTGATTGATATTTATCAAATGATGCCTCTCCAATCATGTGATGAGGTATTTTCAACACGAGTGGCTTTTCTCATGAATGGTTAGAACAGATGGCAGCTACGCCCGAATAAAATGTAAGTAAAACTACTTTGTTTTACGCAAGTATATTGTAACAGGTTAATCAGTTCAACCGCATTTTCATCAAAGTAAGTCACATTTTTTATCACCAAGGAAAAACGTGGCAATGGACACTAATCTTCATTTTGACCTAAAAAGAAACATCTGTGAAATCAAGAACTAACGGTATTCGGTGGCCTTATGAATGACCTTGCCCTTACTTTATTTCTTCTCTGGATGTTTTCGGCGGCGGTAAATTTCAATCTCGGCCATAGCTTCTACATGTTATCACTGTCTTTTTGTTCCCCGTAGGAGGGTAGTGCCATTAGTGCACTTCATGCGGTGCACTGTAGGCATTATTTAAGGTTCTTTGCGGCGTCCCTTCGGCCCCTAGCTGCAACCCCTTTCTTTCCTTTTACTGTACCCGCCGTTCGTATTCTTTGTTCCATCTTACCTTCCACCCTCTTGTTTCATAGTGCAGCTGCGAGGTTTTCCTCCTGTTGCAGCTTTCAGTCCTTTTTTACGTCAATTTCCGTTTCAGCGCTGAATGACCCTCATAGGTCTCAGTGCTTGGCCTTCGGCCTAAATTCAGTATTCTTCATGTCCTTTTGTATTGTAAACTGATCAACAACGTGGCGGAGGCTGTTCGCTGTACTGTGTCAGTACGAACTTGAGCAGTGATATAGGCTGAGTACTTGGTATCGAACCTAAATACGGATGTCAGTATCAACCAAATAAAATGAACCGTAAATAATATTACGTGTTGAGTTTATTAATGCTTTTTTGTTTGGTTGTGTTTATATCGCCAAACAGTAATTTCATTAGGTGAACTGCATATTTGTAGAAATACAGGTTTGATAGTGTGACCACTTAATCCATTAATGTTATGGCATGGAAGCCTTCATAGCATTTTCCCTTTATGTGCATCTCTTTCGCAAAAGCTTTATGGAAAACATTTATTACACATCATCATTTTCACATCGCCTAGAATATGTGAAGGAAAAGCCATCATCATAAGTCATAAAAATCATTGACCAATA